>CM052551.1:4933182-5232136 GCA_028533065.1 Trachops cirrhosus | reverse complement strand
CCAACTGTATGGGAAAACATATTCGCCAATGATACCTCAGACAAGGGTTTAATCTCCAAAATATATAAAGAACTTACACGTCTCCACTCTAAGAAGACAAGCAACCCAATCAAAAAATGGGCAAAGGACTTGAATAGACACTTCAGCAATGGGGTACATTTTTTTAATCCTCATCTGAGGGCATGTGTACTGATTTTAGAGAGAGAGGAAGGCGGGGAGAGGGAGATCAATGTGAGAGAGAAACATTGATCGGTTGCCTCTCACATATGCCCACCTGGGGACAAATATAAGCACGTGGCCTGAGTGGGAATTGAACCCACAACCTTCTGGTTTATGGGATGATGCTCTAGTGAATGGAGCTACACTGACCAGCGTGGGGGGAGGGTCATTTTTGACAGAGACGACGTTCTGTGCTAGAGAATTGCCTGCCACGCTGAAGCGATGAACTTTATTTTCTAGTCAATGTAGGTATTTGTGTTGTAGAAAAAGGGCAGTTCAGAGTGCAGAGAAACAGAGACAGAGAAGCCATTTAGGAAGCAGTGGGATTAGGCAGGCCAGAGTTTTGAATAACTCATATTTCGAGGGCTTTGCTATTGAAAGGTTTTGTCCACGGAGTGAACAAACTTGTTCCTCACGTTGTAACAAAGGGTTTGCACTCTAAGAAACCAACTCTGTGTGTCCCTAAGTGTGTGTGGTGGAACGGGGTCAGGGTTGGGCAGGGTGAACCAATCACCCCCAGTGAAAAATTATTCAGCCACCAGGCAAGAGGGTATGTGTGCAAAACGCCTGGTTTAAGAAATATAGGGCATGCTTCCGTGAAGCTGGGACAGAGGGTTCAGATGGAAGGGGCAGCTCCAGTGCAGAGACTGGTTTCCAGGTGAGGGAAGTCTCAGGTGTGCTCGGAGAAAGACAGAGAACCCAACGAAGAGGGAGATGCTGGAGCTAGTAGGAAAGATGACATACCGGTGGGAGCAAAGGTCCCCAGGAATTGAGGAGGGCTGGGATTTACAACTAGGCAGCAGAAGGAGGAAGAAGAAAGATCTCTGTGCCTGGGAAGGTGAAAAGGATGAGGACATGGGGATGATGATCAAATTTGGAGAATCGCGGGGCAGCGTGGTCAGGAAGCTCGGTGCCTTAAGAAAGCCTGAAATGAGGCCATCCGCTAAGAGAGAAGTGGTGATGTCTTAGATGCTAAAGAATGAGATAACTCTGGTATCCAGGGGTCAATTATAATCAACTTGCTTAATTTCCTCTGCTTGAGCTATGCGAGGAGTCTGCACAGCCGTGGGAAGTAGTGGGTTTAGTGAGGGCAAGAAGATGGGAGACGTCATTAGAGGCCTGTAAAGAGTAAAAGAGTGAGGTCTCCTACACGGCCAAGGTTGAGCATGGATGCACAGGGTAGAAGGAGCTGTGGGCTGGTATGTAAAGGGGCCATCAACTGAGGTGGAAAGTTGAATGGGTCACAATGTGGATGTAAAAGTCAGTAAGAATGAAAGGAGCCTTGGCTGGGTGGCTCAGCGGGTTGGAGAATCGTCCCATACCCCAAAATGGTTGTGGGTTCGATCCCTGGTTGGGGTTCACACAGGAGCCAACAGTTAATGTCTGTCTCTCTGTCTCTCTGTCTCCCTCTCCCCTCTCCTTCCCTCCCTCTCCCCTACCCTTCCTCCCTCTCTAAAATCAATAAGCATATCCTCAAGTGAGGATTTAAAAAAAAAGAACGAAAGGAAATATCAGGCTGGAGAGAAAATTTGTACACAGTTGTATAATTATAATTAGATACTATGGGGTCTTAGGACACTGTGGTCATAAAAGTAGAATACTGTACAATGTTTTGGCATAGTAAAAAAGAATGATGGATCATAGTATTTTTTAAAAGCTGAGAGTAGCCACTTTTAATCCATGTCCACATACAGCTTCCTTACCCCTCAGCCTGGGTTCTTCTTCAGATTCATCAAGATAATGCATTTAAATGGACTTCTATTTTTATATTTTAATTAGGTTTACATTGATAAGACGTAGGTAAATACGTAGGCACGTGGTGAGTCATGTGGCCAATGCTACTTTGGTGCTTTGTCGTCTTTGGTCCTCACAAGCCCCCCCCCCCTCTTTTCATTTATTTAATGGTCCACTCACCACACCCCTTCTCCCAGCAGCCATCCCCTGCTCCTCCTCCACCCTAGGCAAATTTCCAAACGCACACAGCACATACCTTTCTGTTTGCATGAACTCCTGCAAAATGTGTGTGCTTATTTTGTTGGCATGTAATTTTTACGCAGTATCAAAGGCATCGTGTAATACATTTGGTTCCGCCTCTATTTTTCACTCTGAGTGATGCCTTTGAATCCATCCATGTGGCTAGGATTACACCTACGCGGCCACTTTATCTGTGTATTGAACTCCGGGGCGTGCATCCAGAACATGTTACCTGTCGCTCTTCCAGTGATGAATGCACAGTTTGCCTCCACAAATAACACTGCAGGGAATAGCCTTGCACGCGTCCCCTTTGGGATATGTATCCAAAACGGAGCTGGAGATGCTCGGTTGCACGCATACTGTTTTCACTGGGTAGGGCCAGAATGTTCTCCAGAGTAGCTGCTCTGGTTCACACCCCCCGCAATAGGGCCTGAAGGCTCCCACGGCCCCACGTTTCTGCCAACTCCTGGCTTTACCAGCTTTCTAATGTTTGCTGAACAAATAGGTTTTGGTTGGCTTCTGACTGTGGCTTTAATCTGCATGTCTTCTATACTAAAACATTCTAGCCTCTCTACATAGGCTTCATGAATTTTCGGGTTTTCTCTTCTGCACTGCTTGTATTCATTTCTCCCCTGGGGTTCCCCTTCTCCTTTTTTTTTCAAATTCTAGGTAATTCGCAGGATTTTCTGGTGTATTCTTTCATAAATACCTTGGGCATTGCAAATATATTTTCCCAATCTATCATCTCCTTCTTTACTTTGTGTATAGATTTCTTTTTGGATGGAAATCTTTCATTTCAATGCAGTCATGTCTGGAAAGGAATTCTCTAGGATTTAAAATCTTGAACTTAGGGACAATAAGGCTGAGATGATTTTTGAGAGGCACTGATGGACACATGAGCTGCGACTGAAATATGAGGACTTGTTCCCCTCCCTTACCTCGATCTGTGAAATGGCCAAATATCCTTTCAATAACCTCTCCCTCTTTTGAAGTAAGCCAGGTTGCTTTTCATGGCTGACAGCTATAAGAACCTTCGCTAACATAGTAGATGAGAAAACCAAATGACAAGATGACGTTTTCAGGATCACAGTTCATAAAATAGTCATGCAAGCAAGCCCTTGTCATCTACCAAGTTCCAACCACCGATGTGTTTCCCTCATGACCTGTTTAAATGAACAAAGAACAAAATGATATATTCTCACCCCATAAAGGTTCTGTTACTGATAGATATGTGTACTTCTCAGCAAGTCCCATAATTACATTGGCTACAAATATATACACTAATAAAAACATGACACTTTGATCATTCCATAGCACTAAATACATTTTAAAGGATAGACTTTACAATAAAAATCCAAAGGTCTTTCTTAAGAGAACTTTGAAGAGCTCGGTTTTCTCATTTTTTCGGTGACCTATTAATCAGCGGCATCCTTCTAAATATGGATATACTTAGACAGTAAATACATCCTCTTCCCAGCACAAGCTTTGTGTCCTATCAAAGGATCAATTATGCTTTTGCACGGGGGCAGTGCATTACTAAATAATGTCAAGGATGTGACCGCCTTCGAGAACAAAGACAGAACAATGTGTATTGCAAGAAGCGCTCTTACAAGGGACGGAGCTCTTTTCTTTTTGAGGTTCTGTTCTTTAACTGGTGATTGAAATATGCCTAGATCCTAAAATAGAGATTCCTGAGAGCAGATGTGATGATAATTCCGTGGAAGACAGCAGTTTGGATGTTGTCACGTTACGGGAAGTGCATCTTTCAGGTCAGTGTGAGTGACAGTTCTTTGGCTCTTTTATTCTAGGACTTCTCAAACTTTGTTAGTCTTAAATTTTGATGCAAGAGTTGTGGGTGGTGCCCTGGGATCTGTATGTTTCACTAGCATCCCAGAGAATTCTGAGGGAGTCAGTCCATATCCTGCCCAAGGGGAATTCTGTTTCAGCCTATCAGAATAACATGGAAGAGAATTGACTCCAGTGAATGTCTCGGGGAAGTTTATGACAGGAGCTATCGTGAATTTATTAAGTCTATGTAGAATCTTAGGAAATAGACTTTGCAGATAAGTTGCAAAATTATCAGATGCCTCATCTATAAATGTAGCACTGGGTTGCTGGGGAAATTAGAGGCAATGGTATATGTAATGCACGAATGTTTATTCACTGAGTGAAGAGTTGCCAGCGTGTTAGAGTCAGCTTAGAGGAAGATACAAGGCATGCAGAGATTATAAAATGCAATCCCTGACTTTAAGGTGTTCAGGGTGCATTAGACAAATGCACAACAAATAACTGCAATTATGTGCAGATAAGGATAATAATACCACACGTATGGTAGTGTTCTTTGGTGGAAAAAGCAGTGTTCAATTGCATTAAAATATAAACCCTTTCATGAATTCAATAAATACTTATTTAAAAAATTTAAATATGTTTATTGATTTCAGAAAGAGAGGGGAAGGAGGAGAGAGAGGGAGAGGAAAAAAATCAATGTGAGAGAGAAGCATCGATTGGTTGCCTTCCATATGCAGCCCAACTGGGGGTCGAACCCACATCCTAGGTCTGTTCCCTGATCAGGAAGCAAATCCCCAGCCTATTGGTGTATGAGTCAAGGCTCCAACCAACTGAGCCACACCAGCCAGGGCCATCAATTCAAAAAACACTTACTAATTACTTGCTGTGTCTGAGGTGCTGTTAGGCTTAGGAATACAATTGTGAATTAGATAAAGATAACCCTGTTCTTATGGCAATTACAGTCTTGTAGGTGACAGGCACTCCAGAATTAACAGCAAATGAGAATGTAGTAAGGTAAGCACTATGATTGCAGACATATCGTGGGTTCCGGAAGCACATTATGGGGATATCAGATCCCCACTTTGGGGCAGGAGGAGAGACGTCTACATCAATCACTGAAAGATGAAAAGGGGTCAGCCCCAGGATGAGGGAAGGGGGTCCCTCCAGGAGGAGCACTGTCCTAGGAGTCCTGGCAGGGAGGGAGAGGACAGGTGGCGGAGCTGATGTGACTGAAGCCTAGCACGGGAGGAAAGTTGTATTGACAGAAAATGCTGGCCAGGTGAGCGGGTAGGAGTCAGGAGTCCTGAGTCTTGATGAGACATCTGGACTTTGTCCTTCAAGCCCTGAGAAACCACTGAAGGGTGTCTTGCAAGAGACAGATGTGATCAGATTCATGCTTTAGAAAACCACTCAGGCTCCAGTATGGAGAACAGATTTATTGGTTCATAGATGGTTAACACTGTAGGTGAGGGGATGGGCAGACTGATACATGAGTGGAGTTGAGGGGAGAGTGAGGCCTGAATTAGGGTAATTGGGATGGGGGGCATAAAGAGAGTCGGGAAGGTCAGAGAGCTAAGGATCAAGCAGAGCCAACAGTACTTAGATATTTATGCCCTGAGACAGGTGCAGTAATAGGCATGTAGATGGTACCCCCCAAAAATGTTTGTTGAAGGAGTCAGAAAAGTACTTTACACGGAAGTCAGGGCTGTGTTGTAACAAGTCTTGTCTATTTATTAAACACATCTTGGATTTTCAGCCAGGTCTTCAAACTCAGTATATCCATATCTGCATCTATGTGCCCTTGACATCTACTCCTCATCTTGACTTTTTTTCCCCCTAGACCTGGTATTAATCCCCTTCCATTCACCCCAGGCTGGGAATCACTTACTTCTGTACCTCCAGTGCCTGGCACAGTACTTTTCCAAGTCAAAACTTTTTGGCTGAACGGATAAGTCCATGAATTCCCTTAAGCTCAAAACCTCACTGTGGAAGAAGCTTGGCCCCGTGGACATCAAGTCCGAGGACAAAGAGCTGAGCCTATCTTTGCAGCATTTTCTGAATCTACCCCCTTTCCTCCGTTATTGTTTTCTGTTTGTTTCTGTATCTTGACACATGCTGATCTTTTGGTTGGAATTCCCTTCATTTCAGATGCTACCTGTCCAAAGCCCACTTTCCTGCAAAGCCCAGGCCTAGACCCTGTCTTCTCCATGGAAACATCTGGGTATTTGTTCAACTAGCAATGACTACTCTCCTCTAAGCACCAAGAATATTTTAATCTGCACAGGTCTTAGGACACACATCACTTTCTTTCTTTTAAATGGTTACTCCTAGTTATGGTTTACCTCCCCTTGCACACTGTAAATGAGCCATAAATTGTGTGTTCCTGCTTTCTAACACAGTGACACGCACCTAGCCTTCCAAAGAGAATATGGCTATTAAACATTTATAGAATGAACTAATGGATAAATGTCCAAAATGCATTCCTGGCTAATTCCAAGAAACTATTTGCCGTTCTTCATATAATTTCATTCTCAGAAAAGGGCTATGATGGTCCCCTACAGGGGACTGGGAAACCAGGACAAATGTTTTGGTTGTTGACATTCAGGGAAAGGTCACTGCTGACATTTAGTGGTTAGGAGCTGGGGGCACTCAATTTCCTGAAGCACTCTGAACAGTCTCTGACCACCTCTGTTGAAAAACACAGGGTTTGACCTGTATGATAGTCCTATTCGTGGATTTTCTTTTTTTTTGGCACATAATTGTATTAAGAATTTGATGAACTAAAGTGTATAAAGCACGTAGGTTAGTTTGCAAAACGAGCTTGCAGTCAGTGGCAGCTGTTACTGTCAGTTGCTCATCTAGAAAAAGGGGATAATAATACCTACCTCAGAGTATCACGAGGAGGATTAAATAAGTCAGAGCAGGAAAGATCTCCGAACAACTGGCATATTGCAAATGCTCAAGAAATATTAAGTATTACTATTATTGTCATTCTGTTATTAGTATCATTTTCCGATGTTTCACAGAGTAAGATTATGTTGAATTTGCAGTCAGCTGAAAGCCTTAGGACCTTCCCACACGTAGCGCTGCCAGGTCGGCTCCTTCGCGATCTCACACCTACGAACAACGTAAGCTCAGCCCGTGGTGTGCTTTGGTTCCTTTTGAAGGTTGATGGGAGATTCCATGGTGGACCACTTGATGCCTGTAGCCTTACCCACAGCAGTGAGGAAGGAATACGAAGACGAAGAGAAATAGCAATTTGGTTCTAGGTTTTGCTCCGGAATGAATCTGGCACTGGTTGCTTTACATATAGTGGTGGGGCTGCCCTTCCACGTGCCACTTGGTTTTCTGAGAAGAAAAACGTATGAAGAAAAACATTTCCTTGGGGACTAGTTTTTAATTTCTTATTGTTTTTATTTTTGCACACTACTGGATATTCTAGGGGAGCTTACGGAGCCATCCGTCTTTGAATTTAGAGTTAGCGTTCTGCTTGGTTTCGTCATTGTTACCCTCACTGGCTCACAAAGCTCTTCCGTGTTATTAGCTCACTTGAATTTTCACAGTAGCCCCATGGAAGAGGGATCATTAGTTTTCTTTTGAGGAAACTGAGCTTCGTGACTCACCCAGATAGTGCCAGCTCTGAGATTCCTGTTTGGGTTTTCTGGCTCTAAAATCTAAGGTCGACAGGTGAGCTGTTTAACAGGATGATGACTTGAAGCAGCCATCTGTTTCTGGGATTTTTAGAATCAGGTTTTGGGGGACAACAAAGAGAAAGGAAGAAAGGAAACGTCTACTTTATGGGTCAATTTCCATATACCAGCCATGATGTTACACGCTATTCATTGGTCATGCATGGGATCCTATCTGTGGGAGGTACAGGAAGTGAGTAAAAGAGAATTTAAATAACTGTGTGTGTATGTTACATGCTGTTGAGTTGGAACCAACTTCTGGTGACCCTGTGGGTGAGCGCTGTCCACACTGTCCTGTCCTGGACAGGCTGCTCAGCTCCTGGAGACTCCTGGGTGTCATGGAGTCCACCCACCTCATGCTTGGTCTCCCCTTTCCCTGCCTCCTCCTATTTTTCCCAGCATTACCGTCTTTCCCAAAGAACCCCGCCTTCTCAGGACGTGTCCAAGCCGGACAGCTTTAGTTTTGTCATGTTTGTCACTACATGTTTCAGGCTTAATTTACCCTGGGGCCCACTTGTCCACCTTTCTAGCAGCCTGGAGGGTCCGCAGAGCTCTCCTCTAGCACCGTATTTTAATTGAGTCTTTTTTTCCCTACCAGCCTTCTTCACTGTGCGACTTGCAACATCTGTACATAGGAACTGGAAATACAGGAGTGTGGATGGTTTTAGCCTTGGTCTCTAACGACACATATCGATGGCTCTTGCTCACCTTCCCTAACCCTTCCACGGCTGCCCTTCTGAGTCTCAGCCTCCAGCCTCCCATTTGAACTGATGAATAAGCCAAGAAAAGCCAAATCTCTGACCACTTCAATGTCTTCATTGTCTATGTTAAAGCTGTATATTTCTTCTGCAGTTATGATTGTCTTCTTTTTGAAAAATTATTAATTTTAGAGTGGGGGGAGAGAGAGAGACTATTGATGCATTCATTGGTTGATTCTTGTATGTGCCCTCACCAGGGATCGAACCCACCACCTTGGTGAATTAGGACAATGCAGTAACATACTGAACTACCTGGCCAGGGAGATTTTTGTCTTTTTGATGTTCAAACTCAGTCTTGCCTTGGAACCTTCTTCCTTCACTTTCATCAGAAGTCATTTCAAAGCATGGTTCCTTTCTGCCAGTAAGATGGTATTGTCAGTGGCTCTGAAATGACTGATATTTCTTTCACCAGTTTTCACCCCTCCTTCCTGAGTCTTGCCCAGGTTTTTTGTGTATGTTCTGTGTATGGGCAGGACAAATAGGGAGAGGAAATGCACCCTTGTCTGACACCTTTGCCTACTGGAAACCTCTGTGCCTCTGCACATTCCGTCCCAACAGAGACTTTTGTCCGCGATACAAGTCAGACATGAACAACCCTTTGCTTTTCTGGCTCTGCTGCCTAACTTAGTGGGCCCCAAACTATGTGCGCTCATTGCCATAAGTTCGTTTAAAGCTCCCAATGCCTTTAATGTTAAAAGTGCTCAAAATGATGGTTAAAAGGACAGTTAAGTATTCACTTAACATCATTGATAGGTTCTTGGAAAATGCAACTTTAGGCCAAATAGTATAAAGAAACCAGTTGTACACTAGGCTAATCGATATAAAGAGTTAAGTTCCTATGGCATATTTCTAATCACAAAAACATCACCTAACTTCTCAATAAAGGCTTAAAACACTTATGATGTTAATGTTGAAATAAATATGAGCTATATATACATTTAAGAAAGGTTAATACAAATAGCTAACATAATGATTTTCCAACCAGCTTATTCTAGTTCAGGGTCACGGGTGGCTAGAGCTTCTCCCAGCAGCTCAGGGAGCAAAGTGGGCACCTACCCTGGACAGGACACCCCCTTTTCTCACAGGGCCACTCACACCCACACCACACCGACTGAGACAGGGACAGTGTCGACAGGCTGCGTCACCGAGGGTGCACTGCACTGGGACGTGGGAGGACACTGGAGAACCCGGAGAAAACCCACACAGAAATGAGGAGGGTGGGCCAGCTCCACGCAGACAGCAGCCTCGCCAGGAATCCATTTTTCTTTCCTCATCAAAGTGATAAGGAAACGACCTTGAACCAAATGACCTTCATCAAGCACTTGCCATGGTTCAAAGTTCTCAAGCACAGATCACATACAGCCTGTTAATGAATATCATTGTAAGCATTAGTTCTCTGGACGGTGAGCTCATTATGATTTTACTCCTAGGATGTCCGGGGGGGAGTTCCCTGGCAGCAGTTTTAGGGGCAAGACAGGATGGCCTCAGCCAGAGCCATTTGTACCTAATGGTCATTTAAAAAATCTATTAACCACAGTATGGGGCTACATGTTTTCTATTTTTGGTTAGGACTTGGAGAAAGCATAATAGAATTTCTCTTGGAAAAAAATTTTTTTCTTCTGATGAACTCAAATAGTGGTGATCTTGTGGGAGAAGAATCATTGTGGGCCAAATTTGCTCACCGATTACTTTCAGTTATTCAAAACACAAATTAGAACTTCATCAAAGATTTTAATGATTCTGATTAAAGCTGGTGTGAGGAACACTTATGAGTTCTTCTTGCCCGAGCTAGTATAGAAAGTTAGCACACTCCTTCTATGAGATGAATAGTCTTCAAACTTTTAATCAAACTTTTAAAAATATACTTCAGAGAGATTAAAATTTTGCATTCAGTATATTTGCATATTCCACCATTTCATCAGGAACATATCCATATTTCATATTTGTGATAGCTTTCTGAATAATGTAATTATTTGGCTTTATCTTTCCATTGTATCAGTTCTCTGTGCCCCCTCCTTTTTTTTACCCTGATTTAAAAAAACCTAAAGGAAAGTGGAGGTATATCTGTTATTTGTGGCTGGGTGGCATTAGATGAATATTTTAAAAGCAAGTTATAGAAATCTCTTAGAAACTTAAGCAACAGGTATGTGTTTATTATTCAATGCCTTCATGAAAAAATAGATTTTTCAACTCCTGAGGTTATACTGGTGAACATAATTTAAAATAAAACCTGAGAAAAGTAAGAGAGATTAAATAAATATTCATGAAAATGCCCTCTTCAGGAAATAGGGTCATTTGAACAGTCTATTCCATTAAAAATTGCTTTATTTCACTTAAATTGGTTACCTCACAGGGAAGGAAGACATAAGAATACTAAGGGATTGATTCTGGAACCTGGACCAAAGAAATGACTTTGAAATCTCTCCATTGCACTAGCCAGATGGAATGTATCACCAAAAAAGTCTAGAACTGATCTGCTGTTGGAACCTATTTACTCAGAGGAGTGCCATGAGTCCATTCAAGTGCTATGTCAAAGCTTCACAACATTTTAGTATTTTTATTAATATATAAATGCTGATAAACAACAAATCAATTTGCACTTTTATAGCATTCAAGGGGATCTCAAATGAGCAATTGCCTGAGGGTGACCTACTAACAATCGCTGGAAATGAACCCACAGTCAGGATTACACAGGGTAGACTGTGAAATCATTAGCATCGTTTGATTTTTAGTTAGGAAATTCACTAGAAATTACATCGAATGATCTTGAAGCTATCCCATGTCATATTAAATATTGATAACCATGTTGAACTGATCAACTATTGCAGTGTTTAGAAGTTCAGTCTAAACAATTTATGACGTCACATAAATGGTTTTTCAGACTTATGTTTAACTTACCATCCAGCTGATGCATGCCCTCTCTCTTTCCCTCTCTCTCTCTCTTTCTACACCCTTAACTGCTGCTTTGCAGTTATGTACAAGATATGGCCTTAGTGTGTGTGCGTCTCATCAAAATTCCTAAGTTGGAGCCCTAATGCCCAGAGTGATACCATCTGGAGTTGGGGTTTGGGCAGGTGTGTAGGGCAAGAGAGCAGAGTCTTCGTGATTGGGATTAGTGTTTTTACAGAGAGACCCACAGAGCTCCCTGGTGCCCGTCACCAGCTGAGGGCACGGTGAGAAGCTGCAGGCAGTCTGCACCCTGGAGGAGGGACTTCGCCAAACTCCACCCACGCCGGCCCCCTGATCTTAGACTCCCAGCCTCAAGAATTGTAAGCAACGAGTTTCTGTTCTTTATGAGCCACTCACTTCATGGCATTTTGTCATAGCTGCCTGAACTGATTAAGACAGCATATGAGCCAAGCCCCTTGGGAGCGAGTGAAAGAACTGCGGAAAAGGTCAGAGGTTAGAGGAGGTCAAGGGGAGTCCTGGGACCAGAATATCAGGATCAGCTGAGTTGGTTGGGTCCCTGGCAGTTCCTAGGCCCCTCCTGAACCTGTCCAGTTAGAATCCCCATCTAATTCATGTGCAGACTAAAGCTTGAAAACCACTCTTCCAGGAGATGCCACAGATACTCCTGTAGTGGAGTTGGCACGGATACCCTTCCATTTCTGACCTCGGCTTGGTCATCTTGAGTTAGAAGTGCTTTGGGGTGGGGTCTAGAACGTCCCCTTATTATCACACAGGAGAATGTCCTTCCAGTTTCAGTCCTGTTGCTCATTCAGTCTCCTAGCAGCTAGAATGAAGGACAAGCCATGCAGCTTCAGCCCTTCTCCCCCCAGAGCCAAATCAGGCAAGAGAGCAGATGAGATGGGGTTAGTCATGGTCTCCAAGCTGTGAAATTAATGAAACAAAGAGCCCACCAGACGGAGGTGGTTCCAACACCCTAGCAGCCTACCTACGCAAACCGAAACCCAAGCCTGTGAGTGCCTCAGGGTTCAGAATCCAAAATCTAAGGCCAACCAGTCACCAATAGCCAGCAAGCCTTTTCCAAATAAGGGGGCACGGTGCTGTGGTCCTAACAACTTGGTTCAGACCGCCACTGACGAACAAGGTTTCTTCACAGAGGTCGTAATCGGAGATGAACTGTGGGTGCCCACTTTGAAACACGGTATCTTGTATCTTCTTCAATATATGACTATTTTTCCATATATGCAGCTGGATACTTTCTGGACAGACCCTGCTGTATATGCTGTATTATTATCTATTTTTGGTACAGTAATCTATATTATGTATGTAAGTAATATCTAGTAAGTATGTTTTTCCCTTTTTAAAAAATTAGTGTCATTAAAAAGTATTAATCTATTACTTTGTCATACTGTAACATTTATTTTATTTTTATTTTTAAACTGTTGTAACTGGCATGATTTTACATACAAAGTTTGAGGAAAGAAAATTCCCATTGTATTTCTCTACTGGCTCTTATTAGTATTCCTTTTATTTCATGACTGAAACTGGTATAATTTTGTTCTGTAGAGGAGGGGCTGTTGAGAAATGATCCACTCCTGATGTCAGATACACTAGGTCTACCACTATAGCTAGAGACCTCTGCCAGAAGGGGCTTTGGTTCAGTGCTGGGTTGGGGGGTCTCTGTTCATTTTCATTCCCTGAACTTGAACTCTACAATGACCTAGCATTTAACAGGTGGAGAATTATCATTCCTGGAAAGACTTCTTTATTGGAAGTGCAGTATTTAATTTCTTTGCTTTTTCAAACTAGATAGTATCTAAGTACGTCGGAAGGGTGACATAGGATTAAGAAAGAAGATTTGATCTTCTCGGCCTTTTGGCTAAGATCAAGTGAAGATTTGACCTTGAGGGATTCCTAGATTTCACCCTGATTTAACTGGCATCCAGCACCTAACAGGACGGTGGGGTGGCTGAAATATTCTCTTAACCGTACGGTGTTCTCAGAAGACACTGACTGAACACTCTGAAGCTGAATGTTTTAACACTTAGGGTTTTCCAGAGATTTTGGGTTGTAGGGACTATTGGCTTTGAATGGACTCTTCGGTGTTTTTGGAGCCTGGAACCTTTGAATGCATTGCTACTCCATTCTCTGCAGTTCATCAAGATAGGGGAGGAAAGGAAATGAACACATTCTTGAAACTTTAGAAGCAGAACTATAGTACTCCATGACTGGCTAGGATGGGGAATGAAGTAGGGGCTGAAAAGACAGTTACCTGAGGGCCAGACAGGTAAGATCGACATGTGAAGCAGGTGGCAGGAGGTGGAGGGGGCAGGGTGAACAGGGGAAAGCAGGTCTCACATGTAGGAGACAGCCACGCCCAGCTCCCCGCTGATTGGGGGCGGGGCTGCTGGACCACAGCTGAATTTTCTCGTGGCGTCTCTCAGCGTTTTAAAACACAGTGCGAGCCAAGAAGAAAGTGTCTAATGGCCAGATTCAGTCCGCAGGCCACCAGTGTGCCCCTCCAGAGACACAACCTGCCATTAATACATCCCAGTAATTATTGTCAGTTGCTTCTCTAAGGAAGTTCTATGTTTTAGAAGTTATAAAACCACAGGGTTCATTCTTACCCCATTTTCTTTCTGTTTTGTCCTTAAGGAGAAGGACAATGGACCATCATCTGTTTTCTGCATAAAAATGCAATGCCTTTAAAAACTCAAGCCACCCCACAGAGGGCTTATTAATCTCCCAGGGCAAGGGTACCAAAATATTCTGATAACATCCCTCACATACAGTGCTTCTCTGGTTTTTGCAGAGGGGATTTGAAGGGACACTGTTTGAGGCCAAAAGAAGGGCCTTGTCTTCTCTCAGTGGGGTGTCTTTAAGCTTTTGGTATGCTTAAATTTGTTTAATCATCCTAAACACTGAGCACTTAGTCAAAACACAATGCCGTACAGCGAACGACCTCAAAGACTGTTCCCAATAATGGCAATTGCTTTGGATAATGAATGGCCTGAAATTGTCATGCTTTCTGTATTCCCTGTGTGTGTCCCCATTGGTGGGAACAAAGCTCTTAAGAAAAGGAATTTTGGTTTTTGTGAGCCGACGGGACTCACACCCCATGTCATCCGCCATTAAATATTTTACCTCTATGCAAAACTGGCTTCTCTGTTAAATGATGATGGCATGATTTGCCAAAATCTTGTAGTCCCACCACTCTTTTACCTATAACAGAAATGCGACAGCTTAGACAATGAAATAAAAACGAATATTATTTCCAGATGTCAGGATGCGTTTTAATACATAACTCTGTTAAACAAGAGTGTTTAAAGCTTGTATTTGAACCCAAAGCCCCCACTTGCATTATTATTTGTATTTTAATTTTTTTCAAATTAAAAATGAATTCTTAGTATTTTCTGCAAACTGGGAGAGAACAAAGATTCCTGCTGGGAGAGGAGGCTGCTCAGTGGTGAGGGACGATGGACAGGCTCTTTCTTCCTGTTTGCCCCGGACGAAGCTGCTGTACCCCACAAGGCACTTTGCAGGGACCCAGTGAAGAGCTGGATGAGCACTAAGAGCCCAGCTGCCCCACGATGAGGCTGCTGTCAACGCCTGGTTGGACTTCAGCCGAGGGTGGGCATTCCATCAGCAGAGGCTGCCTCGCCAGCGAGGAGCATCCTCAGGCTGACCCTTCCACTCCCTGTTGGGGGAGGGGCCAGGTTTGGTACGATTATAGCGGGGTGATGCCTGCATTCAAAGGTTCCCTATTCCATTCTTGTAGGAGCTGTTTTTAGAGAGCACGTTCAAACCCACTCACACGTTTATATTAAAAGGCATGTTAATTGCCAAGCAAATACTATTTCAAACTCGAAATCCCATTCACTCCTAATTACAGCTGTCAGAGTGGCCGGGCTTGGTGAGCCAGCTAGCAACATGGAAAGCCTTCCTCGTAAATCAATAAAGTGGAACATTCTTAGAGATGTGTAATTATTTAGCACAAGGAAACACTATGCAGCGAGTACTGTGTCTACACACAATTATCCAGATTCTTTTCTTTCTAACAGAAAGCTAATTGTTCTTTTTAAATACCTTGGATACAAATCCCTTGATTTCTAAGTGGTGTGTCAACCTAACTCACAGAGTCAGTGCCTACTTGTGAATATACTGTAAATACGACTGTGGAAATAAATGGAATGGACCATTTACACCCTTCCTTATAATACCTCAAAGGCATTTATTATGTAGGTGAGCATTTTGGCTTAGCGCTTTTGTCCTTTCATACAGAGGCTTGTTAAAAGTTAGCCTATTCAGAGAATGCTGCTCATTCAGTAGTGATTTCTACTAGCTTACAGTAGAAGGTAGGAATCTATGATAATGAAGCATTGCAAGTTATTAATGTAATTGCAAATGTGACATTAATTAACTTAATTATTTTCTTAAAATTTCAACCCAGAGGAGAGAAAGATGTAGACACAGAAATATGTAACATTGTGCATAATAGTACGGGCTCTGTAAGAAAATTTTCTGAGTTCAGCTTTTGCTCCCATCATCTTAAAAAGTTAGAAATGGTGATCTTGAACCCACATTGTCACTTTTCAACAACCAGCTGTATAGGAGCTCTCATATAGTGCCCTTGGGTTTAAACACATAGTCCCACTTCAGAACGCTGAAGGTTTTCATAAAGTGAATAACGTGAGGTCTGCCTGGAAAAAGTCCAGCCATTGTTAATATAACGAGAACCGTTGGTGTCACATAAATGTAGCCTGGCAGCCAGGAGAGTGGACTGGAATGCGCATGTGTGAACAATGACGACTTCACTGCACTAGTCAGTGGGGGTGGTAGGTGCCCTGGAGTGAGCGCGTGTGTTGTATGGCCATCGCATTCAAAATGACTGAGCGAGTAGAGCAATGAATCTGCATCACATTTTGTGTTAGGCTTGCACTTTCCTCTGTGAAACCGTTCGGATGCCTCGGAAGGCTTCTGGGGATGACGCAATGAGTGCAGTGCAAAGAGAAGCGTGGCACAGACTCTTCAGAGATGGTCGGGTGTCTGCTGACAGTGATCCACGTTCTGGGAGGCCTGCAACAAGCAGAGCACCTGAGAATGTTGAACGTGTGTGGGCTGCTTTTGGCTTTTCCCAAAACTAAAATCACCTTTGAACGGATACAGGTTTCAGACAGTCCACGAGATTCAGGAAAATACAATGGGGCAACTGACGGCGATTCTAACAAAGGATTTTGCAGAGTGTTGTGAACAGTGGAAGAGACGCTGGGAGAACTGTGTGAGGTCCCAACGTGCCTACGTTGAAGGGGACTGAGGCATCATTGTCCCACGTAAAGTGTTTCTTCTATCTTGTATCTTCTTCAATAAATGTCTCTCTTTTTCACAGCACGTGGTTGAATACTTTCTGGACAAACCTTGTCATAGATCTAAAACATGACCCCGAAATTCTCCGAATTTAGCCAAGAGAATTAAATGTAAGTTTCCGTGAGAAGGACTTATACAAGAATGGTCACAGCAACTTCAACCCTCAGACTGGAAACCACCCAAATGCCTACCAACCAGAAACTGTTTTAACCAGCTGTGGGACAACCATACAGTAGAACGCTCCTCCACAACGTTAAAGACAAAAATAAATTAGTGATACACAACAACATATGTGAAGCTCAGGATAACTCTATGGAGCAGAAGAAGCCAAGCAAAAAAAGTACATCCTGTATGATTCCATATATAATGAAGTTCAAGAATAAAGAAGAAATAGCTTATGATGCTAGCAATCAGAGTGGGAATTGTCTCTGGGGAGCGTGGCAGAGGAATTGACTGGGAAGGGAAATGTGTGGGCTGATGGAAATATTTATTCTGATCTTGGTGATGGTTATATGCATTTGCCAATATTAATATATTTCTGAAAGGTGCATTTTACCATATATGCCTTATGCTTCAACAAATACTATTAGCATAAGAACAAACAAAACAATCAAACAAATAATTAGAGCTGAGTAGCTGCCATCCCCTTCAGCCATACTCCACCGCTTGGCTCCTGCAGATGTTAAGTTTGTAACTCTTAAGAAAGATTTATTGCTTAAAGGAATGCATTGCTTTGTCATTACCTAGTTGCTTCGTGTATATAAGTAGTTTGAATCTTCTCAGCACTCTAAGCCCCATGTCTTAGGTGTGGTATTTTTCATATATTTTCTATAGGGTATTATTTTTTTCATGAGTGAATTTGAACTGTAGGAGAAATATTTTATTTGAAAAATATCATAGGCACACTTTCAACATTTCCTTTAAAAAATTCATGACAATATGGACACTTGCGATGACTTCTATCCTTTTCTTAAAAGGCCATCAACCAGTGTGGGCAACAACTTTCTTTTGGTACTGGTATAGCCAGTTGGAATCTGTACTCAACTGGTAAAAGATTTGGGGGAAATTTGTTATTTAAAGAAGAAATCCTTCTGTTATAGCCACTGAACATGAGAGAAAATGAGGGTTTTCCATTGTTATAACACAAAAGTCCAAAAAAAATAGAGAAGTCAGCTTGTCCTCTGTGAGTGAGATTCACAATATGCACAAAATATTGATAAGTTGAAACATTGCTGGAACTGAGTAGTCACTTCCTTGATGGATGGATCATCTCTCTGGGTCTCTAATCCTCCGCCATTCGGCTGGATGAAGGCCTTTTCAGAAGAGGTGATACTAGAGGTAGTAACTAATCAAGAAATACAGATCCGAAGAAGCCGGACTGCCTTGCCTTGTGATAACAGGGGTGGGAAGGGATGATAAGGGCTTCTTGTTTTCGTATCTTCACCTGGGGAGACATAACCACCCCGGCAGGGTGTGTGCTAGTTCAGACGTGAGACAGAGAGACAAATCGGCTCAGATGTTGACAGCTTCCCCACAGCCAGCTGCAGATATATCTCTTTTTTCTACCCTTGGGACTTTACAGGGAAAATGCATGGTCGAGTGGATTGTCATGCCAGAAAACTACACTCATTAGCGATTGACAGCTGTATGTTTCTGTCATCTTCAAGAAGGAAAGGTGTCTGGTAACAAAAGAAGTCATCCGTAAATCTGCCTACGATGGGGAGACATGCTGCTGGAATTCCGTACAGGCGGGAGCATTTCTGAACATAGCAAGCAAAAGTTTCTTCTTCTGACTTTTCCTCTTAAATATAGTTCCTGTTTCCTAAGGGCTTCGGAATTCTGTGTAGTATCACAAGAAGTCATTGCATGCTGTGACTACAAGGATGACGCAATTACTCGGCATCGCCAGAATGCTTTCTTCTCGTGCAATTGGGTGAGTCTACATCCAGCCACTTATGCGGGTTTGCTCTGTTTTCCCACTCATGAAAAGCAGGCACTTCTGAAACGGCTGTTGGGGATCACAGGCAACATCTGGAAGGGGAAAGGGGAGGAGCGACTGACTCACCTGCTTGGCACTTGAGACTTAAAAGTCTTTCTGTCTTTGAACTCCAAATGCGCTGAATGAGTGGGGTCTACTTATTGCCCGCATCTCTTGCTGTCTGATGATGTCTTTTACTAGGACAGGGCGCTTGCTCTCTGAAACGGCATCAGACGGCATCTTCGCTTATCAAAGTCAACAGTCCTTTCTTGGTCCTCATTTTTCTTGATGTTTTGGTACATTTAACACATTTGTCCACTTCCTCTATCACACGACTCTTCCCCTGGCCTCTATGCCAATACTGTGTTTTGAAGTATGTATTCTTACTTCTTGTCTGTTTCCTATTCTGCTTCATTTTCTTCCTTCTCTAGGAGATTTAAGAATGTGATCATTTTCTCCACATTTTTAACATCAACCTCCGAAGATTTTATCCATTTGATTCTTCAAACGTCATTGCTAAGAAAACAGTACTCAGAAAAGAGAGAAAGAAGGAAAGAAACTTACAAACCTCCTATGCAATTTATCTGCTGGATTTTCTCTTTAATATTTGAGTGCATTTAAAATGAGAACAGCATTTCCTCTGAAATTCAGCATTTTCACGTTCAATTAGTCTCTATCTTTTATACTATTTTTCTTTGCATTCTCGGTCTTTCTGTCTGGTTTCACTGGCTCTAGCCTAACCCTGAGTGTCTTCCCATCATGCCTGAGTGATTGCAGCAGCATTCCGCAGGGAAACTCTCATCCCTACTTGCTTTCATTGCTTCTGATTATGCCCATCTAATTACTGTTTCCAAAATATAAATGGGATCACATTATGTCCTTGTTCAGAGCCTTCAGTATCTTCCCTTTGCTCCCGGTAAGCTCCATAAAGATAAGGACTTTATGTCATTTATTATTATACCCTCGGTTATTGGGTGACTGTCTGGCAAACAGTAGGTTTTCAATAAAATTGTTGAATGAACAATGAATAATCCATTCTAAAAGTAGCCTGAATTCAATGTTTTGTACAAGTTGACCCCAATCTATTTTACACATGTCTGTCCTTGTCCCTTTCCGTGAATCCTGAGTCCTGCATAGGTTGACCTACTCCTTCCTCTCCAAATAGATTGGGTACACCCCTTCAATAGCTCCCTTTGGAGAATTCTCAAAATGATTTTCTCTTCCTAGATTTCTACCTTCTAAATCTTGTTTTGACTCACACTTCTGGAGTCTGCCTTCCTTCATTAAACCCATCTAAAAACCGCAGCTTAAATTTACTTTGTACCTTGATCGAAGGCTTTCACCATCCAGGGACTCTCGGCGCGGTGCCTCCCGTAGGTTACCATGGACATTTCCCAGCTACCCTGTGAGGTAGCAATCTCCTCCTCCTATTTTACGACTGAGGACATCACTGCTTCACGAAGTGAACGCACGTAGCAGTGAAATTGCAGAGGTGAGACTGAGCCTTGAATTTTCCAACTTGAGGGCCCTGCCTCTCAGTCCCGGGGCCTGGACCGTCGTGACTGTGACTGTCCCCTTGGAACTGGCATGCGTGCTCGGTATTGCTCACTGGGCGTTATTCACATTTCCTTGCGTGACTGTTTAATCGGTCATAGGTACTAACCTTGGCTGCCTCACCCTCACCCTTTGTAGATCTGACTAGAAACACCAACAATAATTAAAGTCTCATGATCACCTCGTAGAATTTCTCTTGGGTCAAAACATACACTTTTGGCCTGGTGACCTAACAGCTGAATAGATCCTACCCGTTCAGGGCTTTCTACTCACATGAGCATTAAATCCACTTGGTGATAAGTATACGTTCAGAACTGCAGTAGGTACAAAATAAGAACACCGCTTATTTATGTAAATAATTAAGCATAAATGTCAGGCATGCCCCATTGCTACTTATTTAAGTCATTTTAATGATACATGGAATAGAAAAGGAGATTTTGTTAAAGGTCTCCGGGGAGAAAAGGGCAACCCCCCTGAATAAAGAAGGATGATCCCTCTGCGGCTGACTCGAAAGGAGATGGCATTTATACCCAATGCAATTTACTTTGACAGTAATTTTCTGAATTTCCCTGGTTATTAGGGAAGATCTATGTGTGTTTGAATAGGAATGCTCCTCTCTCCTCTCCAGCCAGCTGCGCTGCTGGATCCTGCAGTGAAGTCATCGTCCTGTGTTAATGGCTTCACAGTTTGTTCCCAAGGAAAAAAAATTATTATGATGTCACGAATTTGTCATTTTTGACTTCACTGCAGGGTCAGGTGGGGGAGAGAAAATGGATTATAAGGGAGGAAATCGTTCAGGTGGAAACTGTTTTCTCTCCTTGTAACAAGAACTAGAGAGCATTAGGACAAGGACTTAAAATCAAGCAAATGAAAGGGTGCACAGCTTTAAATGTTCGAAGGCATGGTATCAGAAATGAGCTTTCTGAAATTCTCTTACTTTTGATGATACCAGGATAACGTTTTCCCTCTCTCTCCAGGCCAGTCTCTCTCTTCACTTTTCTATGCACACCCTAAACGTCCAGATTTCAGAGGAAGAGTTTCCTGTCTAGGATTGTAGTTTTTTCACGCTCTTAAGCTCTCTGAAGAGTCACAACAATGCATCATCCCTTTGCATAGCTATCAAAGTGCCCCGTTGTCTCAGCACTTTTAAATGAGTGCACAGGAGTTTCCTGTTTAAGGTGGTGGGGTTGGGGCAATTTTATTCTTTCTTTTTCAAATCCATCAAAAACAATGACTAATGATTTCAGGGGAAAAAAACCACTTCTAGCTAAAGTGAACAAGACGTGGCTAAAATCTGAAACTATAAACTATCTGCATGCTGTCAAAATGATGCCAAATCTGGGCCCCAAACGGGGCAGGAGCATGAAACCCAGCACATGCTTTCGGGAACATGGATAGATATCAATTTTTCTACAAGTCAATGGTAGGAGCCAGAAAGGCACAGCCAGTGATTCTCTCATTAAAGATGACAAGATCTGGGGTGGGGGGGACAGTGGCTGCAGAAAAGTACAGGCCCTCCCTGTGGAATCTAAGCTGAGCAGCGTGGGATGGCAGGGGAGGCGGCCCTGAGCCGGGAACTGACCAGACACGCAGGGTTACTCCTGACGGCAGCCCGCCTGGCGTCCTCGGTGTGAAGGTGAGGCAGGGTGATGAGGCGGCAGCCGGGGAAACGCCAGATGCGAAGGATCCCGGGCGAGTCACAGCGACGGCTCGCACAGAGGGGACTCTCGCACTCACGACAAAGGAAATCGCCGATTTGGTGCGAGAGTGTGAGAGTCCACAGAGTTCCACTGAGGCTCTGGAATTCCCTGCCTTCCAGCACATTCTCCCCAATGCTCCCATTCATTACTTCCAACAGGCAGCCAGCTAGCCTCATTCAAGCTTGTGTAAAACTTAGAAACCAAGAAAAAAAAGGAAAAAAAGGAAGACATAAACATCAGCAAATGGCAGCAAAGTAAATCTATCATGAAAATCCTTACCTAAAAATACACGAGAAGAATTTAGATAATTTCCCTTCTCAAGTCAAAAAAAGATATAAGGGCCTAATAAGACAATCTATGTAATAGAAGAAAATTAAAAACAGCGGTTATTTATCAAAAAAGAAATGTAGGAGATGAAGAAAACATATCGAAAATTAAGCTATATTCTAAAGAAATTTAAAATATAATACTGACTGAAATCATGGAGATACGATGAGTACAATGGGGAAAACAAACAAAGTTAGGTAAAAAATGACAAAGATACAAAAACAGTAATCATTAGGATGATAGAAAAGGCAAAAGAGACCTAACATTTCTAAGTAATTACTAAATAAAAATCCACATTTCTTCGCTTGGCTGTAGCTCAATACTCCCTGGAAAAGCCAGGCTATCTCCTCATTGTCCTCAGAACCGATTTGTCCTCATAAAACCTAGTACCTTTGATGCCACTGTTCCTCCTCCTGGGTGCACCCCCTAACCCTTCCCCGCCAGTGGCTGCCACCACAGTGCCACGCACACAAGGTCGTCTACTTATTTTCCAGGGCCACAGTTACAGTTGGTGCCTAAACAGTTTATGTTGACTTTAGCAGTAGAGTAATGACAGGCAAAGAACAGAGGTATGTGAAAGGCCATGGTTATGGTGGTGAATGTTTGAATTATAATCATTAGTAGTAATAGAAATAGCTGAAACAAATGTATATGTCCTTATAGTGCTCTAACTGGCTTTCTAATTAATCATCTCATCACACCTCCATTGGGACTCATTAATAGTAGGGAACTGAAACGCTCAACATTATATGAAAGAACTAAAACGACCATCTCTTCCAGTTCATGGAAATGAATTGAAAACCCCTATCTTTTCATGCCTGAGTTAGAAATAATAGTTTATTTTTTTAATTGTTTAAAATTTATTTATTTATTTTTAGAGAAGGGGAAGGGAAGGAGAAAGAGAGGAAGAGAAACATCATGTGTGGTCGCCTCTCACATGGCCCCCACGAGGGACCTGGCGGGCAACCCAGGTGTGTGCCCTGACTGGGAATCGAACCACTGACCCTTTGGTTCACAGTCCATGCTCAATCCACTGAGCTACACTAGCCAGGGCTAATAGTTTATTTTTGTTGTTGTTGACTAATATTGGGAGAGGTGGAAATTTTCTATGTCCTTAGTAGGAGCTTTTGAATTAGACTTTGAACACTGGTGAACATGCAGAGGTGTATACAACGTTTCCATTGGTGTTGATGTTGAGTTCAAGGTTCAAAACTCATCCCAAATCTAGAAATACCCTTCCAACCTGGGTATTCTAGGAGATAAAGAATTATATGTGACCCCAAATCATAAAATAATCAGACCCTATATTTCAATATAAAGAGAATAGAAGAAGGGGGCAAAGGGAGAGGAGAGAGAATGAGAGAGAGAGAGAGAGAGAGAGGGAGAGAGGGAAGGAGATATCCAGGAGATTTCCCTGACTTTTAGCAAAGTCTTTGGACCAGTGTCATAAAATTAAATAGGTCTAATAAAAATGCTTTAAGAACCCTACATGAAAATGAATCCCTTTTGCTCAATTCAAATTAGTTGAAGAAAATTTGGCCCCCTTCAGTCTCTGTGCTGCTGAAGTGGGCGTGGAAGTTTGGTCCCTTAAAAGTTGACCTCATTCATTTCATGGTCTTTGCATGGCACTGAGCAGCCCAACTGTGTGGATTACTTTGTACCTTTGAAACCCACCAGCATCCTATGGCTCTGAAGATTTAAAAAAAAAATACAACATAGACCTCTGACCTAGTGTGATGAAAATGTCAGCGTTTATTCAAATAGCTCTTGCATATGAGCTATCAATAATCATTTGAAAATCTTTTAAAGAGTAAAATAGGGATAAATATAGAGCAGTAATTACACATTTCTTTGTGAGAGATAGGGAGTGTTCCCTGTAAAGTTCCCGGCAGGTATGTGTGCCTCGCTTTTTCCATGAACTTGACACAAACACAGAGTAACAACGATCTTGAACCTCAAGGTCAGTCAATACCGATTCATCCCCCTGTATTTCCTATAAGCAAAAATTGCCCATTTGTGCTGTGCTATTTAGGCAGAACAGTGACAGGGAGATATTTGCTGCCATCCACTGGGTTACCCCAGCTTAACTGATGTACAGTAAGTATCCCTCGATGAGTGTCACTCCAGATCTGTAAGAGGTTTCCTATATTTACGCTTGTGTTAGTTTTCACACTTATTCTACACAAGGCAAGGCAATAGTTACAGAAGCAACAGTTTTAATCGAACTATTTCACATGCAGTTTTAAAACATGGTCCATCAGAAAGACATACAACAAAAGGCAGGTTTATAATCTCTGGTACCAGGCTATTTGGGGCCCATCAAATTGGGAGGCAGCTTTTGCCTTTCATATCTGGGATGGGTTTGGATATTTCTTACTCACCGTGTGTGAGATATAAAACTAGAAACTAATGAGAAACGTCAACATCACTCAGGACTTGAGGTTTAAAAAATTTGGGAAGCCCTCTGGTTGATTTTGCTGGAAAAGTAATTCCACTCCACTGAGCCCTACATCCCTCATGGCCATAGGAAGCACAATTTACCTTCCTGGACTTATTCTCCCCTGATGGCTTCCATGCTCCATGAATGATGACAGAAATGAGCAATAGGCTTGGTATGTATAGAATAGTGATTGGAGGGTTCGACCTCCAAGCTGTGGCTTCAGCTGCTGCGTACAGGAGCATCAGACCACTCTCTGCCAACAGCTATACTGCTAGGAAGGCAACCTGGAATGAGAATTCCCGAGTCATATGGAAGGCTGGATTTGGAGGCTACAGAATTTTTATTTTAGTATAGAGCAACCATCAAATTGTGTTTACAGGTGTGTACGATGGTCATCTAGTCCTGTGATCCCATAGAGAATAAATTCAAGTTGTCTTCCAGGTGCAGGGAACTATTTCAATAATTTGATTTCTGAACTCCTAGGTAAACAGGTAACTGGGAGTGTTTCATCCTTATTCAAGAGGAAGAACTCCGGGCAGACTTGGCGTCGCGCTACAAGGTCCTCCTATGTTGAGAGGTACTACATACCTTCTCTCAAGCAGACTATAAATGGCATTTTCCCCTGATTCAGCAAAAAGCCCTAATTGCCCAATAGAAGAAAAAGCACACACCATGCAATTTGCAGAATGTTAATTAAGCACTGGATTTGTTCGTATGGCTATGTTTTTACTTTTTAAAGAAGCCTCCTAAGTGTGAGGAAAGTAGGGTCACACAGGGACGGCCCAGGGATCCTCCTTGGGGTAAGTCAGACCTTCAGATCGTATTTCTTGGGCTCTTGTGGTCGTGACCGAGGGAATTCTTTATTATTTTTAAATTTCTTGGGAGCCTTTCATACATAAATCTAAATTGTCAGCTTCTCTTAGGAAAGAAAGGCCACACGGGGCTGGTGTTCCTGCCCAGAAGCAGCAGGTGAGAGCAGAATGACCCCCGCTGTCGGGCCTCTCCCGGCTCTCCGCACCTCCCCTCACCTCAAACTCGGGTCCTCTGGGCACGTGTGTTGTGACCTGTATCTCAAAGCTTTCCTTTTTTTTTTGTGATGTTCCTTCTACACTTGTTTGTTATCTATCAAGATGCTTTTAAAAGAATGGCAGATGATTTGGATGTTTTGAATCACTGGTTATGAATAGAGAACACCTGGGCTAAAGTACATCAAACGTCACAGTCGGAAAGTTTCTCCAGGGTGGTGTGGAGTGCCATGCCGTTCCAGTGGCATCT
Organism: Trachops cirrhosus; assembly: GCA_028533065.1. Classification (NCBI taxonomy): domain Eukaryota; kingdom Metazoa; phylum Chordata; class Mammalia; order Chiroptera; family Phyllostomidae; genus Trachops; species Trachops cirrhosus. Next base: position 5,206,163 of record CM052551.1, on the reverse strand, counting down.
TAAGTGGGAACAATGTCTAAGTCAGCAGGTAAGGCAAAAGTCGAGTATCGGCGAACTTGCCCTTGAGAATCCCTTTGGGAAGGGCCAAGTTGGAAACCGATATAGCATCTCTCAGTCCTGTACAGCCAATTTTCCCTGTCACTTTGGAACAGATAGAGTCTTTTCCTTTTCTGGTCGGGCACCAGATGAAGTAACTGCATTGGATTTAGGAGTCCTTTTATAGGTAATGCATATCATTAAAGCTAGAATTCTCAGAAATGCTGTAAGGCGAACCCAACGGAGGGAAAGGCCCAGTCCTGTTTTCCATCTCAGACTCACGTCAGGGCGTTTGCTCAGCGAGTGGAATGCCTAGGCAGTGAAGAGTGGGGATTTGAGAGGGAGAGGGGAGGGAGTTTCAGGGGAGAAGGAAGGGTTTACAGGAACAAATATAGAGGACACATGGACAAAACTAGGGGGGTTGGAAAGGGGAGGGAGGAGGGGAGAAATGGGTGGGTGGGCTGGAATGGGATAAAGGATAGAAACTGTACTGAAAAACTAAAATAAAAAAAATTAAAAAAAAGACTGGGGATTTGATTTCTAATGGGAATAATTCACAGAAAGAAAAATGCTTAAACCAGTTAAGATATTTAGCAAGCTTCCTCTGTGAGGGATTCTACTAGGAGATGCTTAGGATGAAGAGAGTTTTAACCTATCTTATCAGTGTTTTAAAGTCTCACATATTTACACCCTCTAAGTTTAAGAAAATTTGGAAACCTGACAAAGAGTTGGCAACTGTTTATTTTGGCCATTGAGTGCATTTAAAAGGGAAACATATTTCAACTTAAAACAAGAAAGAGATAATGTAATAAAACATGGTTCTTTACATTGAATAGCTTTAAGAAAATCACTCCTGCCTCAAATCTCTTGCCAACATAACATCAGCAGGAAACCACCAACTTAGATGTGAAGATAAGGCACGGGCATTTGGAAAGTTAATCAATTCAACAAGACAAGTGAAAGTTAAGAGTCCCATGAGTAGTGCAGACGAGGCTTTTGGATGCTGAAAGGAGAGGACTTAGGTGTTCCAATTCATACGGTAGGTGCTCCCTGAACACCTGCTGATTGACTGACGTAATGAATGTGTGAATGTAGTGGGACCTCCTACTCAGTGAAGGCTGTAGAGACGTTGTTAGATCTGAGCTAGACCTGAGAAATAAATGGATGATTTGGAGAAGTAACCAGAACAGAGAGAACATTCCAATTCCATGCCAGGACACCAATAAAGACACAGGTGTGATCATGTTCAAAGTATTAGAAGGGTTCCTGTCTGTCTTCTCTCCAGTTCTCCCTTTGTCCCCAAGGGGCAGGGGTCTAAAGGATAAAGGAAATTCAAAACTTAGCAATTGTCTACTACGAGTTAAGCAGGTAGTGTGGAGGTCATGGACATGGGGTATTTGGGTCAAGTTGTCTTCGGAGAAACGAGGAAATACATTGAGTGAGTAAACTGTTTCATGATTGCGGCTTTGTTTCCCAGCCATGTTCACATAGAACATTGTACATATAGGAACAGGAAATAACATTAATTCATTTTCTCATGTTTTTTGATGGCTCTCAGGCAATGTCACCAGCTAAGGATATGAGTGTGTGGGTGGTGGAGGTACACAGAGAACACACACTAGTAGGAGAAAAAAAATCCCAGGACTGGATTATGAGTACTGGTACTTATATATCTGTGTAGAGGAGCTTTAACATAAATTTTAGTGGGATTACTTTGTGAAATGGTTCAGAGGATTTGCAAGCTCTTTCTCTGAAATTAAAGTTTCTTAAGAAGGTTACTGTTTTTAAGCATACCCAATCCATTTTTTTTTAAAATTCTAAATTACAGTTTAGAGAAGGGGCGGGGAAGCATTTGGAAGATGTTCAGTTAGCCGTACCCCCGTCTGACAGAAGTGCCCAGGTAAAAACCAGAGATCTGAGAGCACACTGGCCACGTAGAATTTTCATGTTTACCATCAGCTCTCTTTTGACTGATGTGATTGTTAGTGACAAGACAAGCAGAACGTAGTATTTGAGATGAATTAGTGGCTAGTTATCCCATATGGATTTTCCACCCTACCCTTGCCTAGGAACTCTTTTAGGTCTGTGGAATAGCTCCCAGTGGACTTTCCAATCTCTTTTGCGGTCCCTCTTTATCTGCCTGGCAGTCAAAGTGGTTTTTGTTGAAGCACTTTCCAGCTTTACTGAGATATAATTCACTCTAACCTCGTGTAAGTTTGTACAACATGGTAATTGAGTCCCGGGCTTCTCTTTGTTTGGAGGTTTTAGATTAGTGATCAAATCTCCAAACTCATTATTGGTCCATTCAGATTTTCTGTTTCTGATCGAATCTGTATTTCCTTCCTTCTGCTAACTTTGGGCTTAGCTCTTTTTTGTTTTAGTTCCTCGATGTACATTGTTAGATTGTTTGAGATCTTTCTTTTTTCATTAATAAATGTGTTTATAGCTATCAACTTTCCTCTTAGAACTGCTTTGGCTGCATCCAGTAAGTTGTGTTATGGTGTATTTCCCTTTTTCTCTCAACATATTTTTTATGTAACTTATGATTTCATCTCTGATCCAGTGGTTATTTAGGAGCATGCCGTTTAATTTCCACCTATTTGTGAATTTCCCAGCTTTCCTCCTGTTACTGATGGCGAGTTTCATACCACTGTTTTAAGAAATGATAGTTGATATAATTCCTATCTTCTTCAATTTGTTGAGACTTGTTCTGTGGTCAAAGATATGATCCATCCTAGAAAATATTCCATGTGTGCTCTAAAAGAACATGTATTCTGCTGCTGGGGAATAGCATGTTCTTCGTATGTCTATTATGTCCATATTGTATATATTGTTGTTCCCACCCACTCTTTCCTTGGTTCTCTGTGTGGGCGATCTACCCATTGTTAAAAGTGACTGTGCCCTTCAGCTGAGCAAAGTCACTGCCTTGGTTTCTCGATCAGGAGGGGGCTCAGGCCATGTTCCACAAATGGGCAGGGCCACTGACTTGGCTCCCTGCCTGGGGAAGGCCATGGACTGTCCAACAACAGGACAGGGCCCTGTGCTGAGCTCGGCTACTGGAATGGCTGGGAGGCTGGGCTCCAGGGCTCCTCAGGGCCAGTGTGCAAGCTCCCCGTCTGTGTGGGGGGTGAGGCAATGCCCAACGGCAGAGCAGGACAGCTGACTTGGCTCCTCCCCCAACCCTGGAGGCAGGCTGTAGGATGTGCCCTTGGGCTGCCGGATACCATGGTCCAGCTTCCCACAGCCCGTTCAATCGTATGTTCGGCAGCTGGGTGGGGCTGTGAGTTTGTGCCCCTGCCAGGGCGGGGCTGCAGAATGTGCAGAACAGCCCATGCAGCCCTGTGCCTGATGGTCTGAGCAGAACAGAACCACTTTCATGCCTCCACTCCCATGTGATCATTTTCGTGCAAACTGGGTGGTGTCTCATCCCCACTTTACGCCCTTCAGAGGCTGCCCACAGTTCTAGGCTAACACATGGCTCCCCTCTCCTTCCTGTAAATGACTTGGCTCCTACGTGCTGCCTCCTTACCTACCACTCTCTTCCCCTCTAGTTCAGAATTTACTGATGTGTGCTGCTTGATACATCACATCGTCACCATCTTGCTATTTTAGACCTACTAAGTAAACATTTTTATACGTGAGGCCCGGTCATCTTGATTTTAAGCAAGCTTCCTGGGTGATTCCCATACAAATGAGAGTTAGAAAGCACTACGTAATTCCCTCCTGGCCTGGCCTTTGCTCTGTTCTTCACACATGTTCATTTATTTCCTATTTTAGAGTCTTTACATGTGCAGTTTCCTCTGTCTGGAATGTGAATTTCCCCCTCTTGTTCCAAGGTTAATTTCTAATTATGCTCAGCTTCCAATTTGCATGTTACTTTTATTTTAAGGGTATCTTCCCTTAGGCTCCTAGACTGAATTATATCTTCTTATATATTCTCTTTACTTCCCACAACTTTCTTTCATGGCATTTAGAACATTGGTAATTAAATAGCTATTTATGTATTTGCATTTGGTGTGAACTTTTTGAGGGAAGAGACCAACCACATTTCATAATCTCTTACCACACCATCTACCAGCGTTAATTGGAAACGAGTAGAGCCATGAATAAATGCTTGATAAATGAATAAATTAGTGATTGACTACAGTGTTGGTGTGATTTGTTATGTGTCCGGGAACAGATCATGACAGCAGAATTTCCAAATATGGAAGGTCTTTGTATTTTTTCCAATTAAAAAAATTAACTGTCCGTTCTCTTAGCTCAGAGATATCCCTGAGAGTTCATAAATACTAGTTGCATTTTAAACAATGCTGTGAATAATCTATAGATTAGAAGAAAATATTGGAGAAAATTACAGTGATCTTGGATTAAATCAAGATTCTCAGATATAATACAAAAAGCACAATCTGTAAAAAAGAAAAACGTCGACAAGTTGGATCGCATTGAAATGACGACTTTTGCCACGTGTATGACACCGTTAAGAGAATTAAAAGACACAGACTGGGAAAAGTATTTAAAATCTTGTGTCTGATAAAGGACTTGCATCCAGCTTACATAAAAAATCCTAGAGAGCAGTAATCAGAACATCAAAAAATGAGCAAACAATTTCACAGAGACTTCATCAAAGAAAATACGAGAGTGTCAAATACGCACTGGTGAAGATGCTTAGCATATTAGTTATTAGGAAAACGAAAACTAAAAGCCGTAATTGGCACCAGAGCACAGGCATTAGAATAGCGAAGACACAGGATGACTGGCAGTGCTGAGGGCTGACAAACACGCGGGACAGTGATCTACCCATTGTTAGAAGTGACGGTGCCCTTCGGCTGAGCAGAGTCACTGCCCTGGTTGCTTGGTCAGGAGGGGGCTCAGGCCACGTTCCACGAAATGATGCCGCCACCTTTCAGAACAGTTTGGCAGTTTTTGTGACGTCAAGCATCTACGCACCGCACCAGCCAGCGACCGGAATCCTAGGTATTTACACAAGCTAAACGAAATTTTACGTTCACACAAAAACTTGCATGTTAATATTTATAGCGGTTTTACTAGTAATCCCTAAGAACTGGAGTCGATTCAAACTGAGGTGCAGTCCTACAGTGAAATGCTACTCAGCAATGAAAAGGATGTACTCCTGGCACACACAGCAGGGTGGATCCCTGTCACGTTTTTCTGTGACAGGTATCAGATGTAAAAGGCTACAGACTGTCTGATTCCATCGATGAGACATTCTCGAAACGAGAACTCTATCGGTGAGAAGGAGATCAGTAGTTGCCAGGTGCCGAGGGTTTGGGAAGGGCTGATTACAAAAGGCGCAGGAGAGAATGTGGGAGGGGAATTACTGAACTTTTCTGTATGGTCATTCTGATGACGGTTAGTTACATGGATGCCTGTGTTTGTGAAATCTCACAGAGTGGTATACTAAAATGGATACATTTCACGGTGTGTAAATTACACCTTATAACAAAAGTGAAAAGAAATGTCTGTGGCAGAATTTTTTTTACCCAAATAATTTGTTCTTTCCAAGCCCACATGTTACAACCACTTTCCCTGTCCCGAATATAAGCGACGTCGGCATGTACCACTGTGTGTCTGTTGAAGAAGAAAGGTTTGACGAATTACAGATTTCAATAGCTCTAACTGTTGTGTAAAAGTAGAAGTCATTCAAAGCTTTTTGACTAAGAGCAGCCTAACGAAATCTAGGTCTGTGCTGGAGCCTTGCGTCACTGAGTGGCTGGAGTCCAGGTGAATGAGTGTGTTACTCAGGACACGTGGTTTGCTGGTCCACCTATGAATTACCTTTTGCTCCAGGGCTACACTAATAGGTTTTTATTTCAGAACCTTTTCTTCCACTTAAAACTCCATGATTTTTTTTTCAGTCTGATCCTATGCCCGTTCCTATCTTGTTCAGTTGTGGAAATAATTTCAGTTTTGTCTTATTCTGTAGAAAACTCCCGTTGCTTAGGAGTGCCGAGAATGCCGGTAGTAACTGCGGATTTTCAAACCGCTGATTTCTGAGGGATCAAAAAGAACACGGAGTCTTTCTTGGCACAAGGGGAAGGTCGAAGATTCAAGACCAATCCCATTTCTTGTCTCCATCAGGGGTCACACGGGCCAGTCTCACTCCCACGTTGACTAGGGCTCTCTTCGCTTTATGGCATGGGACACAAATTCTTACACAGAGGTGCGCCCTTTAAGATTTGAAATGAGATCATGTAAACACATATGCACATGCAAGCTACATATGAAACTGAGAGACATTTGGCCTTCTAAATGACAAAGATTTATTCTTCATTTCCCATTGCTATGAAACATCCACCGATGCGTGTGGCCAACAACTTTTGCTTGTTTGCAGGAGGAAGAAAGTTTTTTTCTTTTAAATTAAATTTACTGGGCTGGCGTTGGTTCATTCGATTTTATAGGTTTCAGGGGTCCATTTCTATGCTACGTCATCAGCATGTTGCACGGCGTGCCCACCACCCCAAGTCCAGACTCCGTCGGTCACCACGCATTTGAGCCCCTTTAGCCTGCACTGCCCCCCACCCTTCTTCCCTCTGGAAACCACCACACTGGTGTCTGTGTCTACGAGGTTTTGTTCACTTGTTTCCATCTGTCGCTTTCAGTTTTATATCCGCCGTGTGAGTAAAGTCATAGGGCTCTTAACTTTCTCCATGGAACATACGTCCTTAGCCTGGAATTCTCACGGTCCTTCCATGTTGTCACCAGTGGCAGCATTTCATCTCTTCTCACGGCAGAGTGGTAACAGACCCCGCAGCCCCTCTTCTGGGTCTCTACCTGAAACATACGAAACCTCATCGCAAAGGGACACGCACCCCTGTGCTGGCTGTAGCATCATTCACCGCGGCCAGGACCTGGAGACCACCGGACTGTCCTTCGATAGGTGACTGGATGAAGAAGAGGTACTTGTATATGCAATGGAACACTACTCGGGAAGAAGGGTTTTGAAAGGACATTGACAAACGTGCACTGTCCTCTGGGCCAGTAGGCTGGTGACAGGCCCCCGAGCCCTGACATGGCTCCCTTGTCACCATGTTTGCCTCCTCCAGTGGTTTCCACAGCCCGACTCCTTCTCGTCTCCCTGTTGCCACAGCCTCCGCCCTCTTTCCCTCCGCCTGCCTGCAGCACACCGCACTCACAGACCCTGAGAGCCCACCTCCTTTTATGCAGTTCCCCCTCAGAAATCAATATTTTGGGGACTTTTTTTTCATGGATCACTATCATTTGAAAATCAAAATATTGTGCAATTGCTGAAAGCTCCCGGAACTCTTCCGTGCGTGAGCTGACAGGACACTGTAATCAAATTGTCACACAATTGCTCCGACCATGGCAAAGTGACCAGGGAGGGGACCCCCGATTAGGGTGGCCGTGAACTGCCTGTCGAAGACAGCGCTGCCTCCTCAGATTCCCGTGTTTCTCATCCATCTAGCGTCTCCATGGAATCATTTGGAAAGCGTTCTAAAAATCCCCAGCCAAGTGGGTCCTGTTGATGAATTCGTGCTCATCTGCAAGCTGGGGTTCAGCAAGCGGGGGTTCAGCAGCCCAAGGGTTCAAATGTGCAGCGTTGGCCCATCGGTGTCAGGCTGGGTCTAAGGGCATGAATGGGTTGTTTCACACGGGTGGCTAGTACTGCAGGACAGTAAATGCTCCTCTGCGAGAAGGGGATGCAATCCTTTATCTGCTAGCCTGTTTTCCTGGGCATTGAAAGATTCACAGCCGATGGCACCCTGTCTGGCTCCCCGCCTGCTTGCTGCAAGACCCTTGGGGTTCTTAACCAGTCTCCCTCCTCCCACGCGCCTCACAGCCTCCACCGAGGGTCCCCAAGGGTGTGTGTTATTCAGGGCCTGGTGCGCTGCCGTCCCCATGGCCTCATCACTGGCATCTGCTGTGTCTTCTCGCCCGGGGCAGTGGAAGGCTGTGGAGTCTGAGGTCAGTGGGTGCTGGCTGCTTCTCTCTTTTATCCATCTTGGCAGTCAGATATTTTAAGGCACTGTATTCATTATTCAGTTGCAAACCCAGAGTGATTTTTGTGACTGATGTGGCATACTTGGTGTTTACTAAATAAATACATATTTTATGATGTGCATTATTTATTTGGTTAAACAGTCTTCTATGCAGGGGTATCTTTTGGTATTGTCTTTCTCTGTCTCTTTTCTCTAAATGTTTTTCCATGTTGCTTTATAAACCTATTCCTGTACGTTGGGCCCATTATGCCAGACAGCTGAGATATTCTCTTGGAAGAGCTTGGCACTTTGGGACGCTGCATGGACTCTGTCTGGCCCTTCAGCTACCCCCTTGTAATTGCCTATTTTGACGCTCTGAAAGGGACCTTGGCCACCTGAGAGTTGATGGCAGCATCCTGGATCATCATACCTCCTCTGAGGAAGCAGGTAGGCAAGTGTTTTAGAGCAAACCCTGCAGCTCTCCTCAAGGTAGACTTGGATTTGAGCACTCTAATTTTGTTTGTTTGTTTGTTTGAGCACGGGCTGCGTAATCTCAGCTACCGGAAGGGACATAGACCCATGAAGTGACCAGAGCTGACGATTTGGGCGTATTCACTCTGGTAACGCCCCCTCCTACCTCCACTGTCCCCCAACACTCCGTTAGCCTTGAGGCAAAACAGGCTGCTCTGGGGAGCGGTCACCAAACTTCTCAGGATCTGTTTTCCTGTTTTAAAATAGTCAGTGAGCTCCTTAATGGATTGAAATGATTGAGTTAACAGTCCGGCTCTTTCAGGAGAAGATCTACAACGGTCAGTAAGCTGGCACATGACATGTGTCCAACATGCGTTTGTGAATTTGCACATCTAGTGTGGGAGAAGGTCACCCCCTCAGGTTCCATCATTTTTCATGGAAGGCAAATGCATTGTTCGACAAGGGTTAGGTTAGCAGAAGCCTGTGAAGTCACTAGAGGGTATCAAATGAACCAGGAGTGAACTTGGGATCTCATCCTTGTTTTCCTAGCCTCCTTTGCAGCATCCTGGACAGTGGAGCATGTTGGGACTCCTGCTTCTTACGACGGCTCCCAAGAAACCTTGCAACTGTTTGATGAGTCCCGGGACAATTACAGGCTCACTCTTGATATTTGTGGTTTCTACCTAGAGCCAGAGTACAAGCAGATGTGTCCTGGGTCCTCTGAAGCAGGAGGCAGTAGTCAGGGCCCTGGCTGTTGGCCAGTCTCTGGGCGGCACAGAAAATCACCACCAGCAATCCATTATATGTTGCCTTGCATGGTCTGCTGGTACACCTGGGGTGTGTTATCCACAGGTACCCAATGCCCATGGCCTTAGGTCAGCATGCACAGCACCATCTTCATAACGCTTGGCCAATGGCTGTGGACCCAGCAATAATATTGCTGCAATAATCATTTACTATAGCTGTGTAATGACTTAGATTCTGTAAAATCCCAAGCCTATGAGATACATGTTAAATGAAGACACAAAGCTACTATATTTAAAGAGGGATGACTTTGACAATGCACCCTTGTAATCTAAATCCATTGTTCTCCATGAAGCCTTCCTGTGCCCTTGCCTTCCTCAAGAGGGAGGAATCTCACCTTTTTCTGAGTTTAGCAGCCATTACTCTCTCTTCCTTCCATGTTCCCTTAACAATTGCTCAGTTCTCTTTTACTTTTTTAGCAATTCTTGCATTCTACTTAATGGTCCTTGTGCATACATCTTAGCTCCCCTCGCGAACGTGATGTTAGGGCAGAAAGAACCTCACTCACCTTTGCATTACCCTGTACATTGTGCAAACACTCATTCCTTGAAGGCCCTTAGTAAATGTTTGTTTGAGTTGAAACCTGGGAAACAGCGAGAGCAACGTCTCTTTATTTAAGGCACTTTGGGGTGATGATAGGTATTAAGCAAATACATCGTCTTTTATGCTCGGTAGACCCTGAGACAGCATCCCCCAAAATACAATATGGCGCCACTATGGGCTTTGTCATACAAATAATGCCCTTGCTAAAAAGTGACTTCAAATTTGAATACTGGCTTATTTCACTGCACATTGACCAAGGCTCCAGCACGATTAACTTGGTGAAATGGCTGATTGACATAAAAATATTTATAAAAACTTATGAGTGGATGGGTGGTAAAAGTTTCCCTCTTCAAATGTGGTTTAGTAAACATCAGGATGGGGCTCCCGGTCGCCGCATGAGTTCCTGCGAGAGCATTTGTTCTTTAGGTAAAGTTACTCATGGTTAAGGAGGAAGCGGGACAACAGACTTACAAAACTGGCATAAATTTTCTCCTGCAGCCTTACAGTGCAGACAGGTTTTAACTTCCACAAGGCCTTTCTGTCCTGTCTCTGATGAAAAGACTTTTCACGGTACTCCACTCAAGTCCCTTCTGCCTTTCCACCCACCCATTATAGTTTTTAAAATACTGTTTAACATATTTTAATAGTACCTCATGGTTGATGATTGAATAATTGTTACCTTTTTCTGTATCACCTGTACTAACCTACATCAAAATCATGTGATAGGGGCTCACAGCTACCGGAAGAGGAATTATAGAAGTGGGGATGCAAATGACGTTTATGGGAACCCTAATTACTGACACATCACTTTGGTTAAATGAGTCACACCCCCAGGGCGTCTCGGAGTTCTGGAAGCTGCATTTCCCTGCCCCTCTTTCCCCCAGATGCCTCATGCCCCTCAATCATTCCTATACTTTTCCTCTTCTTTCTGCCAGGTAGGGCCACGTCCCACTTGAAGTGATGAGCCTTCTGTGAGATAATTTACAGGTGATTTTTCTTATTGGGTAAAGAAATGAAAACACATTGAACAATAAAAAAACTGGGAAATAATTGCACAGAGGTATTACTTTTGCTTTTAAATTGTGTCTGTGCCATGTAAACCTGATGCTCTATAGCAAAGGCTACCCGACTATGAAAACGTCTCTTACTTTGCGTCTGTTCTTGGAAAGTCTGGTCAAAGTTTGCTGTCCAATGTGCTGACTATACAGGGTGATGAATTTGGGTATCTGTTTTCATTGTGATTCTTAAATATCCTACCACTTTGCTGTATTCCTTCCCATCTCACATCCAACGATCCATTCTCAGGTTCATCCTCTCTGACCTGTTAGCACCGCATAACCTTGGACTATTTTTAATTTTCCTCAAAGCCAGCCTCTTTCTTCCTTCAGGACCTTTAAAAGTACTTTACCCTTTCAGTCCAAAATGTTCTTCTTTTATCCCTGTTTTCTCCTTTCCCTCCTGTCTCCTTTATGCACTTCATTGGGGAATCTGCTTAGTATTTTATTTGCAAGTCTGAGCTTAAATGTTATTTTTTCAAGTACTTGAGGAGAGGTATTGACAAGTAAATGAACCAGGGGAAGTTCAGTGATGATAACACACAGCATTAATATTCATGAGGAACCGGGGTAAGCCAACAGCTGCTTGGACCTTCCATGGTGCCCACTCTCTGCCTGGGAACCCCTGTTCCCTCCCACGTCCAGAGAGCTCTGCCTGTCTCCCTGACTCTCCATTTCCTGCTGTATTTCCAGGTTCAGTGTCCTCACATTTACGAGAGAAACCCAGCGATGCTGGCATGTAAATTTTGATGAAAACAGAATAGCAATGGGAGAGTCTGTAGAACGCATGTTTATAACGGGACGTAAAACATCGTTGTTTTCCTTTCCTGAGGCAGGCTTGGATAGCCACGTGGTTTATTCTAACCCAGGTCCTGGTGGTTGCCAAATAATCAATATAACCTTCTGTCATTCTTCAGGCTAAATGTTCTCTGCCGGCTTCTCTGGGTTAGTTACTCCAGGACTGTGCTGTGGACTGAACGCTAACATCCTCACGAAATTCATGAACTGAAGCCCCAATCTCCCATGTGATGGTGTTTGAGGTGGGGGCTGTTGGAAGGCAATCAGGTTGAGATGAGCTACTGCGGGTGGGGTCCCCATGAAGGGACTCATGGTTTTGGAAAAAGCAGAGACACATGTCCCTGTCCACATGGACATTCCAAAGAAAGGCATGTGTCTACATGCCCCGGAAGTGGACCCTCACCAAGGACCTGACTGTGAATGGCAGTTTGATCTTGGACTTCCAGGCCCCAGAACTGTGAAAAATGAATGTTTGCTGTTTAAGTCCCCTCGGCTGTGGTATCTCTTAATAGCATCCAGACTAAGACAGACTCCCAGCGAGCATGGATCATGGGCTCCCTAGGATCCAAGCAAAGGGTTAAAGAGCTGGTAGTTCTGGGAGGCAGAGCGTGGCAGGGTAACCTGAGGCAGTGGTGCACATTTTGGAGGGCTGCGGGGTGGGGGAGGGGGAGGAAGTGGGGTCAGGGGTGGCGGGCGACCTGCGTAGGCTCCAGCGGAACAGGAAGAGGCCTCCGGATAGGAAGGTGGTGCAGACCCAGACTGGGTGAAGAAGTGTCGGGGTACAAAAGGAGGATGCAAAGGACAATTCCGGGATTCTGCAGTCTTGTCGGGGACACAGCACGTAGCACGGAGCCACTCAATATCCACGCAATTCAGCGTATGGGATCAGGTGCGCGAAGAAGGGCTGTCGAGATTCAGCAGCAAGTGGCGTCAGCATGAGCCGAAGCAGCTGAAACAAAGGGACTGTTTTCCTTTTCCGCTGCTCTCTTTCACTTCTTCATCCGGGCCTTAGTGGCCCTGGAGCCAATGGATAGAGAACAGGCGTCCAGCCACAGCCCCTCCCCCTGCCCATTAGCACTGCAAACAAAAACTGAAGTCATTTTTTTAAATCTGCACTAAAATAATGGTGCTCACTGTGAAAATACAGCTTTAAGAAGAGGTGCCCACCCTGACAGTCCCAACTCTCTCTCTCTCTTCTTTCCTCTATTTCTCTAAACTCAATAAATACAAAATTAAAAAATTAAGCTCACAGTAAGCAGTATAATGATAATTTCTTCAAATATGCATTGGGGAGTTCCTGTAATTCTTTCCTCCCTCACTTAAAATGTCTTTTTGCAAAGAATATTAGCGAAGGAATCATTGATTATAAGCAAATTCCTTGGCATGTTATCTCAAACTAGAGGAGATAAAGTATTTAATTAATAAGTGAATATTTTGACACAACCAGACATGATGGAAAACCCACATAAATGCTTCAGCCGTGACAGGGAACAATGACAGGAAGCTGTACAGCTGTCACATACAGATTACATGATAAAATTTAAGATTCAGGAAATGCATTTTTTTCACAGCGAGGCTCTCAGATGTAGACATTCGCTGTAGAACAGAATTCTGCATTAAGTGATGTTATCAAAAATGGTGACTCTAATGCAGTCGAAGCTGCTCCCTGCTGTCTGTCTGCAGCTTTATGTAAAGAAATGGGATCAGACTCCACTCTCTTCGGTTTCATGCTGAATTGTGTTGCCCGTGCAAAGGAATACTTTTGTCCAAAATGTATCAGCTGTAAGAATCAAAAACACTGTTTCTGCATGAGTCTCACACTGGACATTTTTGGAGCATAGTTACTGGCTTGGCAAACTTTATATCACTCAGCCTCCGAAAGAACTTATTGCAAGCAGCGAGATTTCCATGAAAATATTAACATGTACAGAGTTTATAGATTCAAAGTGAAACTGAAATCTTGAAAGCCTGGAGTGAAAAACATTTCTCTAATGCCATTTAGTTGATATAATTTTCATCTCAGTGAAGTAGAGATGGAGGTTAGCGTCACCGAGGATCCATTATGCTGATGCTGTGTATTCCCTGACGTGATGAGAGGAGGGCAGGGACCAGGAGAACACATCGCAGAAATCCAGATGGAGGGATGCTCCATGGAGTGGCCGGCCAGTGGTGTTCAGAGTGCCAAGGTCACGACAAACAAGGACAAACTGAGAACCTGACACAGGCGGGGGGACCGAGGAGACACGAGAACCACGTGCAATGTGGTGACATGGACTGCATCCTAAGACAGGAGGGTGCGGGTGGGAGGACTGGTGAAACCTGAAGGAAACACGTCATTTAGTTAATAATTCCACTGATATCTTAGTTCTCAAAAGTGCGCCATCCTTAGGGACAATGTGGATATTGGGGAGAGCTTGCCCATGGTTTACATCACAGAAACTCTACCAGCTTTGCAACTATTCTTTGAATTAAACCCCCCAAAAAGTTTATTAAAAGAATAGTACAGCATAATGAATCTGTTTATAATGTATATTCCTTAATAAGAATACACGCACTAACACACACAACCAAAAAGGAAAATGGGCTAGAAAGAAATATATCATCAAATATTAACTGTGGTTATCTTTGGGTTTGGGGTTATGGATTAATTTTTTTCTCCTCTTAATATTTGTCTATATTTTTCAATTGCCTATAATGAGCATATTTTATTTTTATAATTAAAAATGTGAAAAATTGTACTCTAAACACAGCTTATGAACAGCATTTGTTAGAGTTCTCAGAATGTTAATCGATGCACAGAGAATGTTAACTAATTTTCTCGAGCGGTGGCAACCGAGGGCAGCGGGAGCTGGGGCGCTGGTTCGGGGAGGCATCTGGAGGGTCTGGAACCCACCCCTGTGTTTGGACGCTTCATCGCTTTTGAGAATGAAGCGTCAGTGCCATTGATGTGTCTTGCCTGTTCCTAATAAAAAAAGAACTAACTTTGCCAATTGTCGAGTTTGTCCGAACCTGGGTTTCCTCATTTGGGACGAAGTTGAGAATACCAGCTGGAGGGCAGCCTGGGAGGAAACGTGTAGGCACTTTGTAAAGAGCGATGCAAATGTTAGACATTATCAGTAGTAGTAGCCCCAGCAGCATTAGTGATAGTAGTAGTAATAACAATGCAGTGGTAATAGCAGTAACAGTGTTGTAATCTGCTAGTAGTAACAGGTAATAGTATTAACAGTAACAGTAGCGATAGTGGTAACACTAGTACTACTGATAGTAATAGGAATACAGTGGTGATAGCAGTAACAGTGTTGTAATTTGCTAGTAGTAATGGGTAACAGTATTAACAGTTACAGTAGTAGCAGTGGTAACACTACTACTATGGGTAGTAATAGTAACACAGTGGTGATGGTAGTGAGAGTGTTGTAACTGGTTGTCATTGTTCAGTGTTATTCCTTCACTGTTTCGGGCTCTTTCAGGACAGGCTCTGTCTTAGCTGCCCTTGTAAGCCCCACAGCCTCTAGGAAAACTTTTCCAGCATATATTAAATGTCCAAAAATATTTACTATATTGAATTATTATTAAATTATTCAGATGGGTTTAGAATTTTGTTTCAAGCCTCTTGGAAAACAACCAGGTTTTAGAGGGTTGCATCATATTCCGACAAAGTGATAATATATTTCAGAAGATCTATTTGCTGAAATGCCTCTTGCTGGCCTCATAAAAAAATGCAAAGTACTTATTAATGTGTGATGAAGGACTGGTAGAAATAAAGATGGAATCTGCAGGGTTTTTGTAAAAACAGCAGGAGATAGATCAGGTCAAGTTCTGTGCTTGCAACCGTAAGGGGCTGTGGCCTCTTACAGATCGGTGGGGATGGGCCTAACTTGGAAACATTTTAGCGTTTGCGACTTCCCAGTCACCCTGGAAGCCTTTCGTTCCATCTTGTTTGAAGGTGCACACTCTTGAATGAGGCAAGTACTATCACGCCCATCTTTTAGATAAAGAAATAGGTGAAGACATGTTTGTAACTTGCTCAGGGTCACGCAAAAACAAGGTCTGTCTGACTTCTGCACCCTAAACAAGTAAGTCTTTGCATAATATCAGTCTCTTACAGACCACATGTATTAGTCTGCTAGGCTCCATACAGAATACCATAGACTGAGCGGCTTATACAACAGGAATTAACTAATTAACTTCCCTACAGTTCCGGAGACTGGGAAGTCCAAGATCAAGGTGCTGGCCAATTTGGTTCTGGGCCAGAGCTGTCTTCCTGGCTTGCAGATGGCCACCTTGTCTCTGTGTCTCACCTGTTGGAGAGACACCAAGTCCTCTGGTGCCTCTTCTAATAAGGGCACTAATCCTACCAAAGAGGTCCCACCCTTAGGACGTCATCTAACCCAAATTACCTACCGAAGGACACATCTCCAAACACCATGACATTGAGGGTTGGGGCTTCAACTCAAGAATTCCGAGGGACACAAGCGTTCAGTCCATAACACTGTGAAAATGGATGAGCATCAGTTTTTGGGATGTACAGACCACGGCTTTATGTAGGTGTTTTTAAAGGCTTCACCTTTAAAGGGGCATCTTTCATTTTCTAGTCTAGGATAGAACGACTTCAATCAGGCAAAGAAAAAAGTCTCTAACAGGATAGTGAATCAGAAGGCTGTCATGAATTGAGTTAAAATCAAACAAAAGAAAACAGAGTTTGTAGCTGTCAGGTTTTAAAGTTCTTTTCTTTTATTTTGAATCCTTCTAAAACGATTACCAACTTGCAGCTGCCTTTATTACTCAATGTGCAGTCATCCCTGCTGACGATGTTTCCGTCCCCCGGAGGTCAAGGCTCTGGCTGGCACATGCGCCCTTCAGTGAAACTCGGCTGAGTGTTGTGCTTGATGGTTACGGCACTTGACCGCCTTCAAGTATTTTCTATGATTAAGTAATTAATTCCCATTGGCGGAGCTCTTTGTGTGCCCGTATGAGACGTGGAGTAAAGAAAAATAAAGGGAACGTGGCCGGTGTGGTGGCTCCGTTGGTTGGAGCGTTGTCCTGTGCGCTGTAAGGCTGTGGGTTTGATCCACGGTCAGGACACATGCCTGGGTTGCAGGTTCGACCCAAGGTAGGGGTGCGTACGGGAGGCAACTGATCTGTTTCTCTCTCATTCATGTCTTTCTCTCTCTCTCTCAAAAAAAAAAAAAGCAATGAGAAAATGTCCTCAGGTGAGAATTAAAAAAATAATAAATAAAAGAAAAATAAAGGCACTAACATGACTGCTTTAACCTTTGACTTGCCATTCCTCACCTGGATTCTGTTTTCTACTTATGCTTATAGCTTCTGCATAAAACTGCGGGCTGGAAATGGAATTCTGAAAGCTGTGTTACTGCTTACAGACACATTTAGTCCAGATGCTCTTTGAGAGAGAGATTGGGGAGGGTGTGTGTGTGGGGAGAGAGAGAGAGAGAGAGAGAGAGAGAGAGAGAGAGAGAGAGAGAGAGCGCGCAATGAGTAGATGATAGAATCATCCCAACTTGCACATACCATGAAGGAAAGGGAGGCGGTACCAAGTCTCACCTGTGCCTGTTACACTTCTTTGCAAATTTACTTCCCTATCTCAAAGTAAACAAAGTGACAAACATTTTGAAGGAAAGAATCTCCAATATGTCTTCTATTTCCTTCTCGAATGCCCCACCAATGAAAAGTCCATTTAAACACCTTACATGTACGCCTCCCATTTTTGTGTCCGTTAGGAAGAATTCCTAATTTATAACTTACTGGAGTTTCAATATTAGAATTCCAGAGGGTCCGGCAAAATGACTCAAGTTCAGAATTAGTTTGGAGCGATGCGATGCAGATTTTCTTTACTTTTCAATAATCAAATCAGTTGGCGATATTCGCTGCTTGAGAAGCTGTCCTATTGAAGCATCGTTCAGGGAGAAAACGTTGCCAATTCTTTTATAAAATGACTCATCTTAATTAAATCTTACAGCCTGAATTTCCACTCTTCCAGCCACACAAACAAGACAGTTATATAATGCCCGGCTGAAAATAATCAAATAAAATCCCAGGTTGTAGCCTGCACATTTGAAAATGGAAGGAGTCCAGAAATAACAGAAAATAACAAGGTTATTTCATTAAAGACACACAGAGAATAAAAATAAGACACCTAAATAACTGGTTCGAATTCAAACCATGTTTGAGCCAGATGAAGTTGTTTCCACGCTGGACTCTAAGTGGCACAAGTGTTAACAATCTGCTTCTAAATCTTTGCCCAAATGTTATATTTGCTGCAAGCTACAACCAAAACGTGGAAGATAAAAATAAAAGAATGAAACGGTTTGCATGTTCACTGGCCGAAATATTAGCTCCTCTCGTATTTTGGTCTTATTTCAGGGCTTCACCTTGTGGCTGCCTGTACTGTGTTTACTGTCGGCGATCTGGGTCATTCTTCCTTTTCCTTGTCCTCCCGTTAGTGTTCCGAGGTGTCGTGGTCCAATTCTTCATGGAGCAAGGGCACCGAAGAGCTGCCACTCTTGTCTTGGGCTTGTAGGTCCTGGAGTCTATGTGGCTATTTTGTTTGAAACTCAGCGCATTGCCACTGAGTGAGTGAAGGTGTCGAACATGCATTCCGCTCAGTGGGTTTCACGGAGTATATGGAGTTCATTAAAAGAGACTCCGATGCTTTTAACTTTGGAGAATGTTAATAAAGCATTCAAAAATAGAATGCTTTATTAAAACAGCAAAACATTTACCAGGATCCCTAAGCACTCTATACGAAGAGATGAAGATTTTGAAGAAAACAAAGTCCTAGGTGCAATTGGATACCTTTTCATTACCCGTAATTGTTACCTGATTATTCCAAACCCAATCTCACCCCACTGCAATGAGAATGTTTATTTAAATTTCACTAATTTCTCTTAATGTAGGGACACAACGAGCCCTTCTGGCCCACGGAAATGTGCAGGGAGATTAAAGGTGGCTTCCCCCAACAATCTTGACTTTGGTTCCTGAGATAAGAACTGTGTAACTGACTTGCCTCTTTTACTAAGGCCTCCATGTGCTTCTCGAGACTCTCGATCAGGCATTGAGCTAAGACTTTCCTCAAACGCCAGTTAAGAAGAAACCACAGTCATTGCTACGGGAGGCTCTTTGACCGGCACCTTTCAGTCTCTGCCCACCCTCTCTTTAAGCGTGACTTTCTCAGAACCAAAGCTCTATCACGGAACTACAGAACACAAGCCTGTACAAAATGAAATTACATTCGAGATTTCTTGGGGAAAAAATTAATAGTGCTTCGAGTTTTGAACTTATTGGCCATTAATTCCCAAAAGATTATGGAAATCATTATAAGGTGTCAATTAAATGCTAATTTTAATATGGCTTATTCTCACAAACTCAGGGACAAGTCATTGGATTAGGATCCCACCAATTGGCTCAACGTTTTAAATCTCAGGCCCTACCACAAACTCATTGCTTCCCAGCAAAACATAAGGAAATACAGAGGTGGGCAAAAGTAGGTTTACAGTTGTGTCTGCACAAAACACATATTGTTCTTGTAGTATTATTTATTTAATTATTGTATTATTTATTTGTATTATAACAGTAAACCTACTTTTGCCCATCCTTGTAGATTGGAAAGAGAAACTGAATTACCATATGAAGTACCATATGAAGTACCTATATATTTGAGGATTAATGAAGAGCAAAAGAAATAACAATCTCGTGAAAATGCCCAATATCCTTCCTGGATGTCTAGTTGAGATCCTGAATTCCTATTTGATATAGAAATGAAAATCGATAGAAATGTGGCACTGTTGAAGTGTCTCTTATCCCCCGCCCCTTCTTACACTATATGATTGACAATGTAGGTTGATTCTCCAGAAGTCCTCACCTCCTCCTCCCTCTGCCCTGGGTAACAGTCCAGTCTTGCTCTGGTATCATAGGAGATCCCTTGCTTAACTCAGGAGAGTCATGGAGGATGCGGGGGTGGAGATGAGACGCAGGGAGAACGTGGGTGAGCTGTGTTCCTGAGAAGAGACAGGCTATGCCCTGCGTTTTCTATGGTCCTTTTGAATGGAGTCACGTGGCCTAAGGTAGTTGGGGCGGCTGCAGCCTTCTTGAAACTAGGATGGGAAAACCCTGAGAATCACAGAAAGTCTAATCCAGACACCAGACCTGGAACAGACTCCCTTCAGTCACCTCATAATAGTACAAAGTAATTTGCTTTTTACAGGTTTAACGTATTTAAAGTCATGGAATTCTTTTTCCAAAATAAGTCAATGACCATGTCTACTTTTGATCAAATAATGACACTATTGTTTTAATAAAGCTGATATTCCTAAGGATAAAAATGACTGATCATTAAAATGTGCAAACATCATCCAAAATAATTCTACTATCCAGAAATGATTATTAAAAATTGATGGCCATCTTTCATGTACATGTGTGCATATTAATATAGGCATATGAATACTTAATAACATCGCTCAATTTGTTTTTTTTCTAAAAAATAAATAGAACTGAAACTGAAGGAATTCAAAACTTTTTAAAGGATCTTTTCATGTAAAGAGATAATTGTTTTAACTGCTTTCTCATGTTAGAAAAAAAATCCAGTTTTTCTCATTGAGAGTTTGGTCTTTCTTTTCTTCAACATTGAGCTGCCCTCAGCTCACCTGGCAGAGATGCCCTCACCCGGCTGTTCCTGGCTCGCCCTTGGCCGTGGGTCCAGTTGTTCAGATGTCCGTGATCCCTGTCCGTCTTCTTCCCATCCTCCTTCCCATTCACAGTGCTCCTGTGAATTCTGTCAGTGATTAATCTCCTTCCCATAAATGTCCTTTCTATTTAAATTATACAAAACATATATCTCTTATTATAGTCAACAACACTGACTGGTACAAAAGTTATTGGTGTTTTTATTTTTAATATATATTAAGATATTGATTTACCAGATTACAAAATGATATTTATTTCCTATATTTTATTCTACCTTCATCCTCACCAAAGTTTCTCTCTCTTTAATTTTAATTTTGTCAATCTGATAATGACCAAAACTATCTTAGTGATAGCTTAGCTGATGTGTCCTTAACTACTGATGAAGTTATAAGTCTACTGACTACATACCTGTCACGTTTAAATTTGCCTATATGTATCACTTGACCATTTCCCTACTTGCTAGTTTGCCTTTTTCTTATCCATTCCTAAAGATTTCTTGGTATAGTGCAGATAGAGATTTTTTTCTGTCCAATATGTTGCAAATATTTTTTGTAATCTTTTTTTTTACTTTGTTCGTAGTGTTATTTTCTACAAAAAAGGGGGGGTTAAATTTCAACTTGGTCAAATATATCCATCTTATTTATTAGAGATTCTGGATTTCCATTTCAGTTAATAAGATTTTCCCACTCAAAGCTATATCTACATGTCTATCTTTTTCTTTTTACTTTGCTTTATATTTAAGTTCTTAATCCATCTGGAACTTATTTTTGTATCTTGCCAGTGTGAGGTACCAGTTTAACTTTATTTTCTGCCAGATGGTAGCCAATTGTGACAACAGCATTTATTAAATGAACTATATTTTTGCTGATTAATTGAAAGCCACCTTGTCAAATAGTGAATCTCCACATATGCTGTGATATATTTCTAGACTATGGATTTTCTTTCATTGATCTATTTTTTTCTTCCTATGATACTATGGAATTACAGAGACTTTATAATACCATGTAGGATAAATTATCCTTCTCTATGCTGTTTCTCTACAATTTCTTGTAATTTTGCCACATTAACTTTAAGATAATTTTATCCATTCCTTCTATCCCTTAAAAAAAACCAACTTTGAAATTATGATTGAAAGTATGTATTAATTTGGAGGAAATTAACATTTTAGTGATATTAAGTCTTCCCACAGATAAAAGATTACATCTTTTTATTTTTTTTGTACTTGGTTTTGTACCTTTTAATAAGAAGCATTTCTATTATGATCCTCACATAAATCTTGAGTTTTCTTGTTAAATGAATGCCACGGCATTTAAATAAGCTTTTGTTGCTATTGAAAATGAAGGATTTTGTCCCATTCCAATTCCAGGCAGTGTTGCCAGTATAGAAAAAGCTATTGATTTTTGTATTATATCTTGTTTTTATCCTCTTTATTAATCTTTCTGCTTAATCTTACTTAGTAGCTGTTACTGGAGAATTTCATTTCTGTTTTTGTGTATTTGAGGGACTTGGAGAAGTTTGGATTCTTATTAGAGAAATTTGTGGAAACAATAGAGAGTTAGTAGAATGTCACAGTAAGCTGACTGGATGTTTTTAAAACAAATATTTTTTAAGCCCTTCACCTCCCATATAGAACACGAGTCACCAGGCTTGATGTCACATTACAGGTTTTTTCCATAACGACAGGAAGTTATCTCAAGATATGACACAGAACCATTAAAAGGGAACTTATTTTTTTTATCCCGAGAGGATCATGGGTAGAGACAGCTGAAAGAAGCAGGACTGAGGTTGGAGGGATACAGAATGAAATCTATGGGTCCCCAAGACCTCGCCAGTTCTGAAATCCTAGATGGGGGAGGAGCCTATTCCCACCAGTGAGATGAAGGGTCACTGTGCCCCTGGCAACATGGAACCATGGTCAGCCCCAGACAGGGTCCGTTCGGTACTCGAAGGCCCCCCCTGGGTCCTGCGGGGCGTGGACGCAGGTCTGAGCGCTGGTAAGAATGTCATGGGGCCACAGAGGAAGGCAGGGGTCTTACAGCCCAGGCTTTGGTGGGGCAGGGCTGGGGAGGGGGCAAGCGGCCCCCTGCTGCAGGTTAGTCTCACGGAGACGCAGAGTCATCTCGGGTACCACCGAGAGCCCAGCAAAGGCCGAGTCGGCAGAGCGGGGCCACCGCGTTCTGGTCAAGCTGAGAAATAACCGACTGCCATTGCATCTGTCAAAGAGAGAAGCCCACAGCCAAGTCCAGGATAAAGCCACCCAAATACCAGTGGACTCAAGGTGGCACCGGTGCAGCGACGAACACAAGGTCACATAGGGCCCTCCTGCGTGCCCTGGTGGCATTTTAAACCAGAGTGCAAGAAAGAAGGTAAGAATAGGCCGTAAAGAATACAAAAGAGAATATTTAAATTAGAGTAGATTCCACATAAATAGATTATTAGATTAGTTTAAGTGTAAAAGGATTTGCCTAAAGTTAGTCTCCACCCCTCCTCCTGCTTCTGCTAAAGAAAAATATTCAGTGGACGCTTGTCAGGAATGGCAGGGAAGAGTTTATTAAAGACTGCTGCGGGGAGGGAGCGAGCCTGGGCTCCACACTGGATGCAGGAGGCGGCCATGGGGATTTACAGCCGACAGGCAGCGTGGAAGAGAGAATGGAAAATTACCGAGAGGAATGTGGTGAAGTATCAAGGCTTCCCGGGAAAAAACAGCCTGATTAGATGCTAAAGGTGGGGGATTTTTCCATCAAACTGGCTTAGCAGGATTTCTCTGCCTCTGCTGGGCCTGGCAGGCCGGGGGTAGGGTCCCCTCAAGAAAGGGGCTGGAATGGGAATAAAAGATAGAAACTGTTCTGAATAATCTAAAATAAAAAATTAAAAATTAAAAAAAAAAAGAAAGGGGCTCAGAGGACTTCAGCTCCAGGTGGGCCAAGGAGGGATTTTTGGAACTGTTCACCATGTGAGAGCTCTTGAGAGATATCAGAGAAATTTTAAAGATTAAAAATAATAATGACAGTTAAGGAATATTGCAAGTTTACAATATCTGCATGAAAACTTCCCTGTGTTAACCACTCGAGTCTCCCAGGCCACCCTGCGGGGGGGCACTGCTGTGACCCCCATTTCACAGGTGAGATGAACGGAGCAGAATGAGGGTGAGGATAGTCCCTCAATGACACCACCTGGAAATCGCGGAGCTGGGCGGGATGTGAGCGCAGGGAGCGGGGCTGTGCAGACCACGCTCTGACCCGCCCGCTCCACTGTTCACTCTCTGGTGCTGGCAGCTGGTCCGACCGTCACAGTCGTGGTCACCGCAATGTGTTTATGACCAAGCGGACGTAATGAGCAAGTTCTTGAAGAATTTTTCTAAACCGGGTTGTGTCTGATTTCAGCAGGCAAAGGAAGCCAGGCTATGTATTCTCAGTATAAAGGGCTTTCATCATCACGAGTTGGAGTCTTAGCTGCGGCAAAGCTCAGGCCAGGGGCTTGAGGACGCTGCCCTGCCTGTGTCTGTCTGTCTGTAAGTGTGGAAGCCTGTGGTTTTCCAGAACTCACCTGGATGTGGCAGCAAACCCCAAAAACCTCAGGGGAGCTCCCACTAACTCTCTTAGTCCTTAGCACTGTCTTCAGTGATTCTGAAGATCACCCATAAGCTGTTCTAAACCTCAAGTCTGCTTTCCACCCACGCATGGGCTGCGACTTCCTCTGAGAAAGGATGGCTTCTACTTTTCTTCAGGGGTTCAACTCCTGCAGGAAGGCCTCTCAGTAGCAGGGGAGGGGGTGCTGGGTGATGTATCCCAGCCTCTCTGCAGTGGGGAGGGGGGTCTTGGAGGCAGGAATGCTGACTCAACCGCATGCAAGCATGCTGATCCGAAGAGCTTTTCCTTCTCATGTGAATTTAAAGATTTTTCTGTTGATATAATGCTCTTTCTGTAGCTGTTTTTATACATAGCCTAGAAAGTCAAATAGTTCTATAAGGCTAACAAGGAAAGTGGTAATTCTTACCGCATCAAACCACAACCCTGGTCCATTAGATTCTTTAATAAAATGAAGTTTATGTTGCCGATCTCAAGTTAATGCATCTCTCAAGTGGTGGTGCAGGTGAAATCACATTGTTTTTCTTTCAGAGCTCAGGCTTATTTAGAATTCAGTTTACCAGAATTCATGATTGGAAACCACAGAGTTTTCTTAGAGTCTTGTGTGTCTTCATTATTTTGGGGGAAAAACCCCAAGTATTTAATTCCTTTTTAATTTGTTAATCTTGAGAAAGCTGATTTCATGTAATTTTACAGATCTATTCATCCTCTCTCTTTTCCTTCTTCTTCTGGTTCTGTTGTTAACTCTTCTTCTTGGCCCAATTCAAGTATCTCTTCCTCCAGGAGCTAGTCTGCGTCCTCTTTTGGCTCCTATTATATCTTTGTTTGTTTGTTTGTTTTTTAACTTGGGGGGAGTTTCTTTTTCTTTTTTCCCCTATTTTGTCTTTTTGGCACTTTCCTCATTATTTATATGAAAGCTCCTACCATTACTTATATTTGTATCCTGCCGTGTGAGCCCATGGCGGGCAGACACTAAATCGGGTTGTCCTCTGTGTACCCAGGGCTAGCACCTGGCTGGGTCCCGAAGCAGTGCTCAAAAACATTCTGGTAGTAGAACAAGCAGGAATTTAAAAGATCGTGGTCATAGTTACAAACGACATCAAGAGATAAGACAAACAGCTAGTTGATTCCTCTTTCTCCTTGTCAAAGAGAGATTTTGTTTTACAACTTAAAAGAAGAATTTGACTCCCTTTTTGGTGCTATTTCTTTGTTACACTATGACTATCTCTGTAGAAAGAAAGTGGATTTAGGAAAGAACGAAGGAGGAAACAGAACACAGGGCGGTTAGAATCCCAGGAGGCAGAGACGAGAAGACGAAGTACTCGCGTCGCACTCACCCCAGGGGTAATTTCAGTTTTCTGCTTAACTGAGCTATTGAACTATGTAAGTAACAAGCCTGTGGAAGTCTTGGGGAGCAATATGTTACCGGCAAATAAGAAACAACTATCGCGAAGGCAGTTTACAAAAGGAAGATTTACATCACAGGCAGCACTCGAATTGCAGCCGAGTGACCACGGATCAGTAAGGTTTTGGAAGACTTGGTTTAGATCGATAGTTTTCCAGCTGTGCTCATTGAGTTCTTCGGTGGTCCTAAGGCACTGAGAGGAGAGCCTGGGGGCGCGCACAGGGTTTTCATCCACCTGTTTAATTAGAACAGCTCCACTTTTATTAGTTTTGCACATTAAAGTTCCAAGTAAAGAAGTGAAAAAAGACTTCCACTGATTTAACAACATTTGAAAACTGCTATATTTCATTGATTCTCAAACTTGGCTGTGCATCAGAATCCTGTGGAGAGAGAGCTTCATAAAAATACTAATTTCTGGGTATTTTTCCATACCTACTGCATCAGAATCTATGAGGCTGGGCTGTAATATCTGTATTTTCACCAAGCTCCCCGTACAAGTTTTTTTCCAGCTGGCTTTTGGAACTAATGACCTCTAAGTCTCTTTCCAAATTTTAAGACTCTATAATTCTTTTTAAGTTCAGTCAGAGTTATAACTAGAAAAAAATCACCATCTCAGACAGTATCTTCTTCTACACTTGTAGATTATCAGGAGGACCAGGTCAAAGGACAGAAAACTGAGTAGGTTCCTAACAGCAGCAGAAACCTAAACTTGGTTTATGAGAGTAAAACAATAATAATAATAATAAAAAGGGTGGGTACAAACAAAATATTTATTGTATTACTGGAGTAAATATAGAAAAGTTTAAGCAATAGGCAATTTCTTGTATGTATAATTGTGATATTATGATTTACAATAAGAAATATACATATTTTTGTATGTATTTGGTTTTCATCCATAGTTCCTGGCTCACAGCTCCCAAAACCCTTGGAGAATATCTCTGGTAGATAGTGTCAGAGTGGAGTCGAATTGCAGGATACCTGGATGGTGTCCTGAGAATTAATCATTGGTGGTGGAGAACTGCATCACCCCCCTCCCCATTGTAATCGGGTGCAGAATTTTTAACTATATTTGCAATAATAAAAAGGAAAAACACAACCTAGATAAGGGACACGAACTTTCATGGGGATCTTCTGTGAGCCCAACACAGTGTTAGGATTTTTAGATACAAACTCTCGGAGCAGCCTAATAACAACTATCTAAGGTGAATGATATCCGTCTCAATTTAGAGTCAGGGAAACTAGCTGGAGAAAGGGTAAGTGATCTGCCCAAAGCTCAAAGTTAATACCCAATGATATCAGTATTAGCACTGGTGTTTTCTATCCTCACAGTCAGCGTGCTGTTGGGTATACTGCCCCGACCCAGGGTAAGAGATCAGAATTTGAAAGTGTTGGCTCATTCATTGCAGGGCGTGCAGCAAATATTGGGAATGTTGGGTGGAGACCAGCACAGCATCTCTTCCCCCTACCTCTCTCTCTCTCTCTCTTCCTGACCCTGTCTCTCCCCACTCCTTATGCCTCCCCCTCTCACATGAAAACCTAGAGAAAGAAAAAGGAAGCCAAAGGGAGCCTAGGAAACCAACAACATCTATGTTCCTCCCGTTTTAGCACCACACATGCTGAAAGGCTCAGAATTTCATTGGAAGGAAAGAGCAAAGGATTTGGAGCCCGAACCTCGGTGTGTGTCCTGCTTGTGACTTTCCCGATCTCTAAGATGCGGCAATAACACCACTCTCCCAGAGTATTATGAGGATTTCCTGCAGCCTTTTGCAGCAATCGGGCATCCTTAACATAACAAAAGATTTTAGATATTTTAGAGAGGAATGGATGTGTTGTACTGTCTCCCATGAGGAGGAAATGTATGTCTGATCAATGCAAATCTGAGAGGCAGCAGATGATGAAGTATTCATGCCAGTGCCCGGTGGAGGCATGTATGAATGTATGAATGTACTCCACCATTCGTTCATTCATCCATTCATTCATGTAACAAGTATTTGCTGAATACCTCCACCATGCACAGTCATCTTCTGAGCTGCGGGGAAGGTAAAATCTCTGTTTTTATGAAACTTACGTTCTATACGAGGGGTGACAAGTGAAAATAAAACCCTACAGAAGATAATTTAAGAGGTGTGAGAACTATGAACAAAGGAGGCTGGCAGTGGAAGCAAGAATGTTTGGGGGACTGAGAGTACACGAAAGAGGCGGGTCAGCGAAGGCCTTTCTGAGGGAGGATCATTTCAACTGAGAGTTGAAGGATATCACGTAGAGTCATGCAATGGTGTGAAAAAACATCCCAGGCAGGGGGAAAAGTGCAAAATTCAGCTCCTTGCCCGCCCCCCACACTTTAACTCCCTGCCCCTGGCGCATCCTGTCTCTCCTTTGGAGGTCCCACGGTGCATGGCCTCTGCTCACCATGTCCCAGAATCCTTTGGGTGCACAATAGCAGGGGCCGCTCACACCAATGGATACGACAGTTTATTTGGTTCTGTTCTCTTTCTGTTCAAAGCCAGAAACTTGGTTGAATAACATTCCCATTTTCCTAGCCAGACAAAACTTCTGTGCATTCTTCAGTACGTACATTTTTATTTTCTGTTTTCTTGAGCATGCTGCCTGAAAATGTAGGTACTGAGTAAATTTGCCCATCCCATTGTGGCACCCTTCCGAGGCTGGAGTATGGATATACTGGACTGGATGGAAAATGGTGTTTAATGTTGGGGTAACTGAGTCCAAGGGTCTGGGGTTCTGGGGGTGCCACGAGAGGATATGATGGTGACTTGCTGATGGTGAAGGTGCCTGTTAGCTTCTGATTTCTACTCTACGTTGTCAAAGTCAGAACTCCGCAGAGGGGCATGTCTTTGAGAAGGTTTGTTTCCACGGCAGCCTTGTCGATAGTGGGCTGGTTATTGATGAGATGCTGCAGGGGTGGTCCGAGAGCCGGGCCTCATAAATATTCATCAATATCTTGGGTAAAGGAAAAGAAAATTAGCAGAAGATTCTAAATGTGATGTGGAGGATGGCATCAGAGAACCAGCTTGCACTTTAAGTAGCCCAGAGAGGTTTATTAGGCAGTGAAAAGGAAGGATCCAAAGTTTACTCTCTTATGTCCCCCCGAGAGTATCCAATGGAAGTAAAAGTGGATTAAAAAAGGGGGGACAGGATATACCGCCACTGACCTTACACCTACCTGCTTCCAGTCCCCCTTCCTGACCCCAAACGACAGATCAGCCCCCTTCCTGCAAACCTGCCAGCATTCGAGTGGAAACAGAGCAGTCAGTGTCTCTGCCTTTTCCAATAGATTTGGAGGCGAGAGGAGAGAGAGGGAAGGGGACAGCAAGAAGCTAAGAGCAATATGGCAACTCATGGGGGAGTGTCCACAGTCTTGGGCAAAAAAATGCCACCCTTGAAAGATGTGCCTGTATAAGAGACACCATCGAAGGAGCTAGGGATGTTTCAGGGGCAGAGGGGTTTTTTGGCACATCTGTGCGTGTCAGGCATCCAAGGCTGTCATGAAACCCAGAGGTCAAAGTAAAACTCCATTCCCCTGTGTCCACAAGCCCTCATAATCACACTTACATTTCATTCCTTGGAAGTAGATTCTCTTTGCTTTAAAGATCTCATTGCACACATTCCTCTAACTCTAAGCTCCTCCCCTTCACATTGGGAGAAGGAACCATGTCAATAATTAGGAAATAAATATCTACATCACATCCTCCTCTCTTGAGGATAGACCATGGCGAATTAAAAAGACAAGGATGAAAAAGAAGCTGATGTTTCTTCTAGGCTATCTGACAGTGCAGGCTGCACATTTCTAGTTTGAGGTGGCTATGAGGTGGCGCCGCTCCACATGCGGTCATCAGTCATTAATAATTATTAAACACTTGACAGGGGGCCAGGCACTGTGCTAAATCCTGGAGATTCAGCAGGGAGCAAGATAAACACTTTTTTTCTGAGCGGTTATTACTGAGTGGAGGAGGCAGAAACTGAAAGAAGCATTGCCAATAGAATAATACACGCTGTAATAGAGAAGTCTGTTCTTCCCCAGCCAGCGTCAGGGTTAGGGTCAAGGCCAAGGAGGGCTCCCAGGAGGATGATATCGCAGCTGACTCTTGAAGGAAGCGAAGAGGTGAGCAGGAGAAAAGAAAGGGACGTAAGAGCATGGAGTTATTTCCATGATAGAAGGTGGTGTGCCGCAACCATTTCTGCAACTTCAGAAGCAAGACTTGGTGAGAGTCTTGGACTCTGCAAGCACAACTCTGCCCCGGAAAGGGAGAGCATCTGCTCTGTTTCGTTGTTTTGATCATTGTCCTCTGGGGCAGTGGCTTTTTAAAGCCAGATCCACACTAAGAAGGATGTTTACTTCATGACTAAGTACACAAATGTATGAAGTGAACGTGTCATAAAACAAGACCTGCCTCACTGAAGGGAGAGGCACTCGAGCTTTCTCCTCTTTTTACAATTGTGAGAAAAATACATAACGAAACGTGGTCCTTCAAGCATTTTTAGGTATACAGATCAGTGATAGTATGTGCCTTCACACCGCCGTGGAACCATCTGCATCTTCCACTTCCAGAACACTTTTTGTCCCTTCAAACGGAATCTTCGTGCACATAAAGCAGTAGCTCCCTGTTCCCCTACCCCTCAGGCCCCGGCAACATCCCACTTTCCTCACAAACGTGGAGTCGTGCAGCATCCGTTGTTTGTGTCCGGCTTATTTCACATGGAACGTATGTCTTCGAGGTTCACCCAGCTTGTAGCTTGTATAAGAATTGTACTGCTTTTCAAGGTTCTCCCCTATTTTAAAAGTTGATGTCCTACGTATTTTAGATATACTAACTCCTTTAAACCTAATGGTTTTTCTGTTCTTTTCTAAAAAGGTAGGTTTATCCTGAAGTGTTCTTGTCCCACCCATGGGTCAAAACCCATAGTTTGAAAGTCCGTGATCTACGGCACATTCTGCAGTGGAGTCGAAGTTCAAATGGATGTAAGGCACAGACTCAGGGAGACTGTGGGTGGAGGGAAATAAAGACCCATGTGAAGGGACCAGTGGACCAGGGACCCATGTGTCCCCGCTGTGGGCAGGCTACAGGCCAGTCAATGCCGGTTTGACGGTGGGAGGTTTTTCCGACCACTTTGAGCCGTCCAGCAACAAAGGGACTAGGCTGCCGCGTGGGGCACTGATGCCATCGCAGGAGTGCATCACAGGCGACGTGAGTCTTTCAGACAGATGCTCGGGAGGTGATTACTGCATGCATTCTGCGTTTTACTCAGTGATCTCTCAAATGCCCTCAAATTCTGAAATTCTGTGACAAGGACCAGGAAAACGTCAGGACTTGAGATTCTAGGGTGGCAAAGGCTGTGCTGGGACGTGACAATCTGTGGAGCCCGACGGTGGCACGTTAGATGGAGTTAACCATTAATGGCCATGAACTCCACCACCTGCTTGGTATTGTTAGAATGAGGTGCCAGCCACAGGCCGAGGAATCTGGTTGTGAACGTGGTTGTTCCTGAAGGCAAGATAAACCACCTTGAGGAGAAGGGACAGAAGAACAGAGGTCAGTGGGTCAATGTTTTAAGGCCCGACGGCCAGCTTCTTGCCCCTGCCTGCCCCTGTCCGGAGACTCCAGGTCCTGAGACTCATCCATCCGCTCTGCTCCAGGAGGCTGCCCGACACTGCCCGGCTGCTTTGCTGTCGCGTGCGTTCCTTCTGTCTGAGCGGCCTCCCTTCTCCGGACCCTCCGCCTGCTGCCTGGATAAGCGCCCAACACGCCGGTTGTCAGAACTCGCGCCCTCAACTCCACAAGCCTTCCAGAACCCTCTTCAGGATTTCAGAAACACGGACAACACGAACGTCTCCTTTTGCCTCCAAGGTGGGGTCATTTTTTCCTCCGCTCCACAGAATGTACCAAGCGTGATTCCTGTGACAATTCGTATCGTACAAAGTGAAAGGGAGCTCTCGGCCTGCTCTTTTCTTTCTTCTTTTATTCCTTCCACATGGCTGATCGGTTCATTTCATACTACAAATTCTTTTTCTTACTAGAACGTGGTCTCCGGTGCTTTCGATGAACATATCACTGCTTACACGGTGTGGCGGGGCGTAGTGCCTCCATTTGAAAGTGCAGACCAAGGAGCCGGGGAGATCTGGGGTTGAAATGCAGCCGCGTTGGCTGTGGAGCCCCGAGCCTGTCACTTCGCTTCTGTGGGTGCCGTTCCCTTACCTGCAAAATCGGAGCATGTCTGAAGCTGCAAATCCCTTCCCTTAGCTGAGAGTCTTCAAACGTCTTGATTATTTTACTTACCATTTATTCATTTGGCAACAAGTATTCAAATCATGACATTGTTTTATTATTTTTTTTTAAATCCTCACCTGACAGTGTATTTACTGATTTGAGAGAGAGAGTGGGAGAAACAGTGATGTGACAAAGAAACATCAATTGGTTGCCTTCTGGATATGCCCCAACTGCGGATCAAACCCACAACCTAGGTATGTGCCCTGACTGGGAATCGAACCTGCAACCTTTTGGTGCATGGATGATGCTCCGATCAACTGAGCCACCAGCCAGGGCTGACACCATTAGTTTAATAAAGCTGATGCTCCTGCTTTGTGTCACCAGGAAGGTAACGGTGAATAAGACAGCCTGCCCAATCCCTGCTCTCGGTGGAGCTGAGTGCTTCTATCAAAGGTAATAAGTTACATTCTATCAAATGTAACCAGTTACAATGCACTAGCCAATTACCCAGTTCATTGCTTAACTATAGTTGTGACTAGTGCCCTGCAGGAGAAGAATGGGAAGTTAAAAGGGTGATCCGTAGGGACTGCAGGGGAGGAAAAATTCTCCTCTGCCTTCTCTGGCTCTGTGGCTGGGCCCAAGCATTAAACTGACATATAACAGATTGATAAGAGAAAAGTGTACAGACTGTATTAACATTTTATCTGGGGGCCTTCACGGGAGAATGCAGACCAGCAGAAGTGACTAGAACAGTAAACTCGTGTACCTTTCAAACCAAGAAATAGCACGTTTGTGAGGAATTGACAAGGGCTTGGGCGAGGAGTTGTAAATGGCGAAGAACCGACTCGGAAGATAAGGGAGAACCGAACAAGGTTTGTTTGTATAGGTTTCCTAGCCCCAGATTCCTTCTCTTTGGGTCCTTCCTCCCGCTACAGGGAGAGTTACATTTCACATAGGAGTTTTGTCTCCTGCTTTTAGGAAGAAATAGGAGGGTCAGAATATTCTTGCTGTTTCCTAAGTGTCTGATTTGAAATAATCAATATGCCAAAATGGCACACTTGAGGATGCCATATTCTGATTTCCTTCAAACCTGACCTCTTCTGAGAGGCTGGAGAAGGCTGACCTGAGAAAATGATACTCAAGCTAATTAATTAATTCATGTATGCATGCATGCACGCATTGTTTACCCAACAAGTTTTTATTAAATGCTGACGGTGTCTCTGGAGCCATCACAGGGGTTAGGGATATTTTAGAGAAAAATATATAAACAAAACCCTCTAAAGAACTTAAACTCTAATGATGCTTTATTCCAACTTCATTCTCAGTACAAAGGCTATTGGAGACTGAGGAGAATCTGTAACCAGACAATGAAACGGAGGAGGCACTTTGAGGTGAAAGTACTGCCATTTATTTTATGGGAGAGGAGAAAGACAGGGAAAAAAATTTAAAGTAGGTTAGGGGAAAGCTTTGGCTGAGAGGACCACGGAGAAGAGAAATCTATGTGGAAAAGTTGGAAATTTGTCTGGGGAACTCAGTTTGATGCCAGAATGAGCTCTGACGAGAATGTTACTGAGAGCCGGTACTGGGCCCTCTGATTTGGTCGGGTGCTGATTCTTTCTAGAACAAACGGTGACATCATTCCCAGACGCAACAGCCTAGCAGAGCAAGCTCCAAAATCTGTGGCTCTTGCTGTCAAATTCAAGCAACACTCTGATGCCTCGTTCAAAAATCAGCAGCATCTTTTCTCATTGTGGGCAACCTATTTCTTCTTCATATAAGAAGGTTCACGCTGTATGTTGTCTGTAGCACTTTGTCCCCACGGACACGTCACTGTGGTGTCCCCACTTACTGACGGTACCACCATCAACCTGCCTGGCCCATCGAGTGGGTGTCACATGGGGGACGTTCCATGTATCAGCAAAAGTTTATTGGTTTGGCTTCTAAATATGTGTCAGGTACCCAAACTTCTTCCCTCACCACATTTTCCAAGTGACAGTCCCTTCCCGCCCGGGACAACCACAGCAGCCTTGCAATGGCTGTGTGTTGCGTTCATTTGGACACCTCCCCGCCCCCTGCCGCCGGGTGAGTCTCCCCTTTGCAGACAGGATGACCCTTTCAAAACCGCAGACCCGAGCAGGCCAAGTTCTGCTTATTCTCTTCAGGGTGTCTTTTCCTTCGCCTTCTCCTCTCCTGCCTGTCCTTCCCTCCCGCCACCTCCTGTCGGGTCTGTTTCTCTGGGGGACACTCTCTAGTTGTTACTCTCTCCATCCATTAGCCCACGCCCGTGAACAGTTCTTAAATCTCTTCCTTCCGGCTTAGTCCCAACTCCTAAGTGTTCACGTGAGTGGATGCTTCTGCGATGGGCATGCAGCGTGCCAAAGGTAACAGGCTGACTGACGGCCCCAGAGATGCCCAGGTCCTGCACTTCAGAGCATGTGCATATGTTGCTTTATATGGCAAAAGGGGGCTTGCAGGTGTGGTTAAGATTCTCGAGAGGCAGAGGTTATCCTGGCTTTTCTGGGTGGGTTTAATGGAAGAACAGTGTCCTTATAAGAGGGCAGTAAGAGGATGGACACAGGGAGAATGGGCTGGCGCACAGGAAGCTGAGGCTGAGAAAGGGGGAAGCCCCCTAGAGGCTGGAGGAGGAATTGACTCTCTTCCAGAGGGTCGGGGAGAACCAGTCCTACCAACGCCCGATTTTAACGCCCTAAAACTTGTCTTGGGATTCTGATCTCCACAGTCTTAAGATAATTAATTTCAGCTCTTATTTTAGAGAAGAAAAAATGTGTCTAAAATAAGTTATCTGGACTTTTTTTACAAATGATACCAAAAGAAAAGCAAATTAAACCTACACTAAGTAGAAGATATTATTAAAAGTAATGTAAACAAATAAAAATAATAATGGGAGAAAAATGAGGACAGTGTAAGTGAACAACAATAAAAAAGAACAAAGGGTCTTAAATGTAAAAAGAAACAGCAAAGTAGAAGGTAATAAGTAAGTAGGAGGCAACAATAAGAATAGAAGGCAATGAAAGAAAACTGGGAAAGAAGCAGAGAAAATTAATAAAAAGTACTCAAGCTAAATTGAACAGGAAAAAAGAAAATGGCAGAAATTACCAATGTCAATAATGATAAAGGAGAATCAAAAGATCCTGGAGACAACAGAAGGATGGAGGGATATTCCGATATGAATAATATATCAATAAATTTGGCACTTTACATATAGTAGGTAAATTCCTTGAAAGGCACATATTATAAAAGTTGGCCCATGAAGAAATAAAATTTGAATAGCTATATATCTATGAGGTGAACTGAATTTGTAATTAAAAACTGGCTCAGTCTAAGAGAATTTCACTTGTGAATTCTAGACAACCCTTTAAGAAAGAAATAACATCCATCATTCACAAACTCACAAAATACAGACAAAAGGGACATTCCCAAACTTATTTATGAGGTTAACGTTACAAAAAGACAGCATCGCAGAATTCACAACTACAGATGAATACTCCTCGTGAACATGCATGTCACAAATGTTTACAAAACTAAGAAAACTAAGTCCAGCAATACATAATACATCACGACCAAATGAGATTTATCTCTGGAGTACAAGGTTGGTTTCTAATTTGAAAATCGCTTACTGTATTTTATCATATTAATAAAATAAAAGATAAAAACGTATGATCAGCTCAATGGACACAAGAAGAGAACTTGACAAAACAACCCAAATCATGATAGAAGCTCCCCAGGTCATAGGAGGGGTAGGGCCTTCCTCCAACGGAAAGAGGGCAGCAACGGAACTCTTCATCCAGCCTCATGCTTAATGGCTGTGGGTTTGGGGGAAAGTACAAATCTCCACTTTCAGCATTTCTCCTCAGCTTTTTGCTGGGGGTCCCAGCCATGATAATAGGGAAGGAAGAGAAACAAAAGGCAGATGAATTGAGAAAAGACGGCCAAATGTGTCTGCATTTGCAGAGGACATAATTGTGTACATGGCAGATTCTAAGAATCTGCAAAAAAATGCTAGTAGAACTAAAAACAAATTTAACAAGATTGCAAGATACAAAATCGATACAGAGAAATCAATTTTATTTCTCTATACCTGCAGTGAATAGTTTAAAAATAAAATTAAAAAGCGCTATGTAAATGTGTCTGTGTCAAATTGACATAAAAAATGTCATGTCTAAGAATGAATTTAATTAAATATGTACAAGAACTACGCTACACATGATATGAAACTGCAGAGAGAGGTGAAATATGTAAATAAATAGATGCCTCTTCTTGA
Source organism: Trachops cirrhosus (assembly GCA_028533065.1). Classification (NCBI taxonomy): domain Eukaryota; kingdom Metazoa; phylum Chordata; class Mammalia; order Chiroptera; family Phyllostomidae; genus Trachops; species Trachops cirrhosus. The sequence continues at coordinate 5,170,300 of CM052551.1, read as the reverse complement.
ATGTAACTCACACTTCAAAACATTTGACTTAAACAGAAAACTATGCGTACAGCATGACGAATATTACATACTAAGGCAAGGACTCTTAATCCAACTTTGTGCGGATGGAGGGTTTCCCGGAAACCTTCCCTGTGTTTGGGAGCTGGAGGAGGAGTGGACTGAGGTGGACAGAAGGGCAGGTGTTTCTGACGGGGGGGCCTCATGAACTCGGCCCATCTAGGGACCAGCAGGTATTTCAGCGGACTCGGGGCACCAGAGCGAAGGCCTAGACATTGAAAGATGGCAGGAGACGAGATCAGATCGTGAAAGGCCTCTTTGCATGACGTTGAAAATGAGTATCTCTTTAAATTTTGTGCCCTAGCTGCTTCTCTGATCTTGCCCTCGCCCTGGCCCTGCCTGTAAGACATACTATAGAGTTTGGTATTTTTCCGTAAGGATCCTTCTTTTTTTTGGAGTGTACAGATGAGATAAAAAGTTACTATGCTGGGGGCAGAAAGACAGATCCTGAAGACCTTTCACCAGAAACTTTGAAGGGACTCCTACCTGGGGTGGTGGTGTCCCTGCCAGGTAACATGGAGGCAGTATGAGTCTAGGAGGTCAGGAAGGGGCTGAGCAAAGTGCCAGCGGTGGTGACCCATGCCAGGGGTGGGCTCCGACTTTATGGAGGGCAGCAATGGTCACCGTGTGACCGGCCACCAGAAACAGTGAGCCAAACTCTTCTGGTCACTGCATCTCGGGGTTGGTCACCAAGGAAAACACAGTGCAGCCTGGCACAGGACGGAACCACCCTCTGCACAGAAGAGAGAGAGTGAGACCCAGCTTCAGGGAGGGCACCTACCCCCAAGGCCAGCTCTCTCTCAGGGCCCTTCGCTGACCTACACCCTCACCAGCTGCGGCACAAGGGGCCCGGCCCACGCCCCTTGGAGAGCGCATCCAACAGTGTCCATCAACCACGGACACTTGGAAGACTCAGTTCAAAGATCCAGTGTTAAAAGACTTCCAGCAGTGCATAAGCATCTCCAAAATATGTTACAAAAAGCCTACTTAATTGGAAAAAATTTAAAAATATATTTGATTTTTCATATTTAGGATTTAGATAAATAAAAGCAAACAGAAGCCCACATGGCTTTTTATCACCGTGTGAGACGACATAGATAAACACATGTATCACAGTAGCAAACCTCATCACGGGTTAGCACTCAGCTGGTAGCAAATTGAACGTTGTGTTCTCTTCCTTTTTTTTTTTTTTGGTTATTGTGAAAAAAACAAATGCCTGTCCTTTTGATGCAAATTAAGAAAAAACTTTAAGTTAAAAGGCCTGGCATTGACTTATTTCTTCCATTGAATTTTAGTAGTACATCAAATTATGTTGCCAGCTCAAAGATACATTTGCTTTTCTCCCCCTAGAAAATAACTGAAATAACAAAACAGAAAGGAATAGAAAGAATAACAAAGGGAAAGTTACTAAGCTAAGAATAATGCCTCTGAAATTAGTGTTTTCTTTTTCTGCAGTCTAAAGATGTGAGTGACATGCAATGATGAGTAGATCATTTGGCATCCTGTGTTATTTTACTTCTTTGAAAAGTAAGCTTTCAAAAATAGGGACAACTGTAATTGAACAACAATAAAATGTAGAAGAAAAAAAGGGAAAAATAAGCTTTCGGCAACAATCTCCATAGGCAGATCTCCTGTGAAAGGGGTCCGTGTCGTCCAGTAAGGTTTCAGAGAAAGCCCTGTGGTCAGAAGCCGTGTCTCTAAGGCAAGTCCACCTGACAAAGGAGTCTCTTGGGGCCAGACACTGAGGTCAGGCACACACAGGGGACTCAGGCAGGCCCGTGGTCAGGAAGCCCCTGAAAATAAAAGGTCTTTCACTGACCTTGGTCAAGATGAAATTTCCCTTCAGCCTCAACCACAAGTCGCTAGCTGTTGGCACGCCCCCGATAGCCCAGTGAGAGGCAGATTAATCAGTTTCTAGCTAGGCATTGAGATAGCTTGCTATCATTTTAGGAAAAAAATTATCTGCTTGATTGTCACTCACATTCTAGAATAAGTTGAAAATGTTAATCCAGAATGTGTCATAAAGCATCGGAGGTTTTGTTCTAGTAGATGTGGCCGGCAGTTTGCAAATCTAATGGACTGAGAGCTAATGGACATGAAGGACTTGCAAGAACCACACGAGTGGACAGGCCCATCAAGGGCTTTCTGCTTTTCTCACACTGACATCTTGATTCTGCTCTGTGGTGGTAACAGTGATGGTGAGGAAGTTCTTGAAGGTAGCACCCCAAATTCCATGCACGTTCCAACATTTTATGGCTCAAAAGCACAAGGATCCTTCCAGATGTCGATCACTGTTGTTCTATCCCTGCGCCCCGGCTTACACCAGAACGCTTGCTCAGTTTGGAGACTAATCAGACGTGAAGCCTTATTTATGACAGTAAGTTCACTCTGAGGTTGAGGGAAGACATCGAGGCCACAGGCGCTGGAGGGCTGGGGGTGGGGGTGGGTGACGATCCAGGTTACACTTGATTTGCTCAGGATATCTCGACCAGAGCCTGGTCCTTCTTGGAAACTCCATGGAGCCGTGGCTTTGGACTTGGATGGCTACGTCCAACACCATAGCCTCCACAGAGACGGCAGGCCCGGGAGCACTGGGCTCCTCTTGCTTTCACCGTTCTGCCAACTTTTGCCATAAACCCGTAGCTTCGTCTTACATCTGATGAACAGGTTTGAAGATGTTCTTCTGCATAGCAAGTTTTCTTTCCAGAAAGGTGTTTCTTTTCAAAGTTTAAAATTCATGTCGAGCTCAAACTCTTCCAGACTTGACAGAGGCTCATTTCGCTTGGTCAGCATCAGCACCTGCTTGCCCAGCCCATATTAGGGCTGGACAAATATATTAATATATATTAATTAAAATTTTATGTATATAAATTAGAAATATATTAATTTTTATAACTCATCTTTACCTCTGTTAGTCTTTCCAGGGCCACTCCCTAAGGCTGAAATCCCTTGGAAGGTTCCAGACGGTTGCTTTCAGAGCGATTTGAGCTCCGTCAGAGGGTTCCTGTTCCTGTGTCTGATTTGTTCAGGCCCATCTCCCTCTCGCTCTTGGCTTCCCCGGGGGGCTTTCTGCAGCCCCTCTGTATGTTCCCTGGGCTGTGTTTCTGTGTATTAGCTGGGCCTTTTCAACCGCAAGTTCCTTCCTCCACGGAGCTGAGAGCGTTGTTTCCCTGTTACATGGGAGAAGAGCTCCGTGCTTCTTGAGCCTGACGAGTGGGTTCTGGAGACGAGCATGGTGGTACCTGGAGGGAGCATCAGCACCACCGCCCACCTCGTGGTCTCGGAGGCCCTTGGAGCCCATGCCACATCGGCTCATGTTGAGTGTGCGGAGAACAACAATTTACGTGTTTTCTTTAGGACGTGCACTTCGGCCAATTTTTCTTCATGTCAATATTGGGGTACTTCAAGAAAAACTCTGAATACAAGATTTGAAAATATTTTGTTAGATTTCAGCTCGATGCGAGATACTCTGATGACTGATTTTGCAACTCAGTGAAGGAGCTGCTCATTTCCCTCGCTTGGCATTACTGGCAGATTTGGTGAACTTCAGTTTTGCGTATTCTTTTAGGAAATGCTTACTGCCCTGGCCAGTGTGGCTCAGTTGGTTGGAGCATCGTCCTGTACACCAAAGACTGTGGGTTCGATTCCCGATTAGGGCACATACCTGCATTGCGGGTTTGACCCCTGGTCAGGGTGCATGTGGGAGGCAACTGACCCACGTTTCTCTGTCACATCAATGTTTTTTTTCCTCTCTCTCTCCCCTTCCACCCCTCCCTCCCTTTCTGTAAAACCAGTAAATATATCCTCAGGTGAGGATTTAAAAAAATATGTTTATGCCACCCATGTACTAAATGTTTTGTCAAACGTAGCGTAGAAACCCATTATGGTAGAAGTCTTCTTGTTGAGTTCGTCACAGGCCAGTGGACAAACAAGTAGGTAACCAGATAACGACGAAATGCCAATCCCGTGTAAGCACCGATGATGCTGATGCAATTTCATCATTTCAGTATCTCCCTGATTAGGGGACACTTCCTGCTCTGGACAAGGCCTCACTCCGCCTCTTTGTAAAAACAAAAACAAATACTGGACTCACGAGGACACGAAAGGGAGACTGCCGTGAAAGGCCTGGTGGACTAGCAACTTCAGATACAACCTCTGATTTTTAGCACCCCGCACCAAGGGGAGGCTTCCGCCACATCTCGGAGTGTGCCCAGGTCCCTCACCGGCTGGGCTCACCTGGAGGCAGAGGGGGGATGTAGAGGTGTCTGCTCATAGTCTCAGCCAAGCTCTGTGTGCATGAGGACGTGACTTCTGAATGGGCACAGAGATGTTCTGATGGGATCTCTCCCGGGACATAAATAACAGACCATAGTGATGACTCACAGCGTCTTCCCAAGCACAGCTGAGCGGGCTTTACCCAGGAGTCTCTTCTCCATTTATTAAGTAGCAAATGAGGCCCCTCTCTGAACAAGGGGAGGGCTTCTCAGAAATTTGCAAGTGTTGTCTGCAGTATGTAAAATGTCTTCTGTGGACATACGTAGGTTGGTGTTACTTTCTTAATAATAGTATATAACAACTATTTTATCAGATTCATTTTTTTTCTTGAAAGAGGAAGAAAATCATTAGTTGTGTAGTGAGCGTTTTCAGATCCTTCAGGGGTGTTTCACGGATGGTCTCCCAGATGAATTATTTAAAATTCTGCAGAAGTGCGGAGGAGGGAGTGACAGGCTTCCTAATTTTTTACGCAGGTTCTGAATTTTAAAAAAGAAAAAATTGATCAGGCTTATGAAGAGAAAATAAATGGCATAGCAGAGGATGCCTTTAGGTTTGATATAACTCATAAACCAGAGTGGGGAGTATTGGGGGAATTACGGATCTTTAATTTAAATGAAGTTTCCAGGCTGCATACTTAAAACAGGGCAGTGACCGCTCAATGTCTTTATCCTGAGTGACTTTTTTTTTTAATAAGGTGGAATAATGGTGGTGTGGAAGATCCAAGTGTGACATAAAGCTATCAGGGTGCCTAGTGAGAATTAATTGCTCCTTCTTCTAGACTTCCTCAGTTCTTTGTTTATAGCTATATTTTATATATTTTATATAAATATAAAATCATACAGAAATTATATATACGCTCATATGAATGTATTAGCAACACCCAGGCACCGGCCGGGACCTGGACCTAAGGTGCTCAACAAGCCGCCTATGACGCGGTGAAGTCAGGTGTCCTGGCGTAGCTGAGCCTCCGAACGTTCGCGGGCCCCCTCCCCAGGCCTTGCTGGCCTCTGGGATTTCCTGTTGTCCTCCTTCCTCCTGCCATGTTCCCTTTACGGCGCACTTCACCAAGACGGCCTTCGTCTTCCCCTTGGTTTGACTACATTTCAGGCAGGTTACTTCCTGACTGTGGACCCTTGACTTTTCTATTCCACCAACACTTACTTTAGTAAATTTGAGATTGTGAGTTCTGTCTGTGCACCTTTGAGGTGTAAATCGGATACAACCCAGGAACGTCCTTCTCGGGGACCTGGGAGCCATCCCTTTGAAATGTGCCTCTTGAGGAAGCCAGGGGCCCTAACTCCCAATATTGATGGGAGGTAGGAGCCTGACTTTGACGAGCATCAGCTAACAAACACAGAGAGTCTAGTCACCTTGAGCAGCCTGCTCCTGAAGCCTTCCAGCACATTTCCATTAGCTAGCCTCAGTGCCTAAAAATCCGTCTGCCTTTTGTTTCAGGGGAGTTGCGTTCAATCTCTCTCCTGTATTGCAGGGGCCTTGAATAAAGTCTCCCTTGCCTGTCTAACCTATCTGACGCAGCTCTGAGTCCCATGCAGTGAGTACAGAGGACCCAGGCCAAGCAGGATGAGTGAGGAAGAGTTCCTGTGATGTGTGTGACCTGACAACAGCCACAGAGTCCTGCACATACTCCTTCCAGTAAGATCAATTCCTACTCCTGAAATAACCGTATTTCATACCATCAAAGGCTAGAGCTGACATGGACTCTTGACATCGGCAAGTCCAATGCCTTCGCTTCACCAAGGAGGAAGCAGTCACCTGCCCAAAGTCACCCATAGGTCCCTGTTGGCATTGTAAAGCTGCCTGGTGTTTTATATCTGTCATATATTCATTCATTCAAGAATCTTCAGGCTGCCAGTTACGAAAGCACACCTTATATACCTAAGACAGTATCACTAATCTGATAAAGAGTGTGGTAACAGTCGGGGCGGGAGAGCCATATAAAAAGTATTTGGGCTAAAGTCTCAGCTTTAATATGAAATACTATATCACATACAGCCTCACTATTTGAATTAAGACCCACCAGTCAGTGCCCTATATGGTTTTAATTTTAAAACATCCAATTTTGCTTCAAGCTGTTAGGAAAATTAAAGTGCATTATTTTTAGGTTTTACAGCGTTTTCAACCAGTTTGTTGTCAGGAGATGAATACTGCAATCTATCAGTTTTTTTTAATTCACGCATGGTGCTATTTAAATGAATATCAGGTTTTGTCTGTACCGCTCAGCTTCTCATTATCAGGCAACAAAGCCTTCCCAGATTGCCCGAGGTTAGTGCCTTTGTTAAAACACTGGGGGCTGGATACCATAGCTAAAGTCATGAGAAAGTTAACTGACCTATATTTGGAAAAAAACATATAATTAAAAAAATTAACATCAAGGTCACATTGCCAGATTTTGCTATTATCAGACTTGAATCATTAAGACTGATAATGAGTCGTTCATAGCAAAAATAGTGCATCTCTGCGTGGTCCTCTGCATTGGGCACCTGGCTCAAAAAAGTTGGCTTGAGAAACGTCCTAGGTCAAAGAGAATATTCGGGGTTTACCCATAAATTAAATCATCCCTTCGTTTTTAGTTGAGGAAGGCTTCCAACGTGGGATCTTATGAAGCTAAACGTAAGCGGTTCTGCTACAGAGTAGGAAGGTTTATGGCTCATGTTGAGCTGCCTGTTGGTGATGCTGGTGCTTGGTGGGCAGGACATTCTGATGATCAGGTGCAGAGCGTCCGCTCAGCTAACTGCTGTGAGTGGGGCGAGGTGCTGGGTAGCAGCCGCTTGGAGTGCATCGCAAGTGGTTAAATGCCTGTTCTATCACATGGCCTAACAGCTCCGTGCATTTGGAAAGGTAAAAAGATCAAAACATGGAACGTGCCGGGGAGCTGAGGCACAAGGTAACTAGCCAGTCACACCTGACCTCCTGCCCTCGGAACCAGAGTGCTTCCCACACCCACCCACGCCCCTCCCTTCTGTTTCTGTGAGTCCCGTCGATGGTCCTGATGCAAGCTGGCAGTCCCCGTCTGCAATTCAGAAACCTCAGCATTGATTCATCTCTCCTGTGGCTTTGAAAGGCCTCTTTGGTGAAACCTTGACTTCAACCAATGTGAGCTGATTTATATTTTTTATGTATCACATGTTAGTGTGAATATTACTTTGGTTCACTGCAGAAATACTACTGTTTGGTTACAAGGATCTTCTCTAGACTCCTGAGTGGGTGTATGGGTTACATGGTACAGGGAGGGGCTGGATGAGCTTCCTAAGATCTGGCAGTTTCTGAATTCCAAATCCCAGTGGGTCCCAGAGTTCACCTGGAGGGAATAATACCAGCTTCTACCACTGAGTTTCTATGACGCACTCCGGCAGCTCTGCCCGGTACCGGAGGCCGCTCACAGAGCGTGGGGTTGCTGTCCATCCGGCACCATGATTCCAGCCCGTCTTGCTGCTGAGGCGATCCCTTGACTAGCCAGCACCAATAGAACATGATGGCAGGTGAGAAGTGTCACTTCTGGGCAGAGACTTTCTTAAGAAGCAGGCGGAGCTTCTCCTTCCTTCTCTTGCTGGCTGAAAGCAGAGGGTTCCACAGCCCAAGGAGAGGGCAGATCCACAAGGCGGAAGGAACCTGGGTCCGTGAGTGACCGTCGGGAGCAAAGCCCCTCACTGCCCCCAAACAGCCGATGCATTGTTACATGGGTGAAAAACAAATTTCTTCAGTGTGAACTGCATTTTTAGGGTTTGCTTTTGTAATCTGAGTCATGTTCATTGATAAATATGCATTCTGTCATGTGACTGCATGTTGTTTTCTAATTATTAAAAAGATGTAATTACTGCCCTGGCTGGATGGCTCATTTGGGTGGAGCATCATCCCATACACCAAAAGGTCACAGGTTCAATTCCTGGTCAGAGTACATACCTAGATTGTGGGTTCAGTTGCCAACTGGGGCACGAACAGTAGGCAGCCAATTGATGTTTCTCTCTCTTTCTCTGAAATCAATATGCATATCCTGAATGAGGATTAAAAAATATAACTACTGTTTCTGAGTAGGCTGTACATTCTCTGAAGTAAGTTACTATGTCGTCTGTGCCTGTACGTGACTAGTTGTACCAGTAAAGAGATACAATAAAGAGGCTGCTTTGAAATAACTGAAAGCACGATCTGGACGTTGGCAACTGAAAACCTGTGTTACAACGTCGCGTGACCATCGTGTGACTGTGCTTTCTGCTATGGTTCCGAGCCACGGTTTTCCCACCTGTGAACCAGAGATCATGAAATCCGAGCGGCCGGCTGCTGCGGGAATCGTAGCACCTGGACTAAAACCACTAGCTCACGTCAGATCGCACGGCGCAAAGCTGTGTGCAACCAGTGTGTGGCTTCACGTGGACGCTCCAAAATGCTTTATGAAGAACAACACGCTACCCACTGGAAGTGTGTAGTGGTTTGTGATTTATAACGTGGTTCCATTATCCTACTTCATTTTAGTAGACCTAAGGGTGGCGTACTGCTATGGTTAGCAGGATCATTTCTGCAATTGAAAACAGAGGCTCCAGTTCTCAAAACTCATCACTGAGAATATTAAGAGGCAGAAGCTAAATCTTCTGCTAGCCACTCCCATATTCCTTCTACCACAAGAAAATCTTAAAACAGAGGGATTCTCTTTCTATTTTTTTCTCTTCTATTCTCGGGCAAGTACTTGTAGAAAGTATTTCTATGTTGTTACTCTGTAAGGCCAAGGGGGCTGCATGAACTGAGGGTACATCTTAAGCCCATGTTTATTGATGAGTCTAGACATAAGTTTTCTCGGTCAGCCGAGGAGAAATCTGTCAATCACAGCAGGTCTGTCAACATGGGGAATTATAATAATTACACCATCTTTGAGTGCTTACCAGAAACCAGCTACTCTCATAAATGTTTTTATACATTATCTCACTTCATGGTCAGAACCACGCCATGGGCCAGTTAATGTGATCGTCCCCATTTTACATCTGAGAAAGTCGAGGCACAGCGCAGTGAAGTAACTGTCTCCAGGTCACACGGGACGAGGGGGTGCACGTGGGTATATGATCTTAGTCTGCCCCCAGAGCCCGTGCCCTAAAACACCGCGATATCACGGCTCTCAGCTGATGGATAATAATTTTGGTTCAACTGAATAAATGATATAGAATTCACAGTTTAACGTCACTGACTAGTTGGGTGGTATCACTTAAGAGACACTGAATAATTGAGTGTCTAGGGTGGAATTCTTGAGAAATTGTTCGACTTTTGATCTAGAAAATTGCAAGTTAACTTTGTTTTTATATATATTTTATAACCCTGGTCCCTGTCTCCATGAATTGCGGAGACTCACATGCAACAGGAGTTCTGGCAGGAGGAGAGGGAGAGGAAGGGGAAGGAGGAGAGGCCGTACCCAGAGGTGGGAGTCACGAGGGAAACAGATGCAGCGTGGGCAGTTGCTGGGAGCTTCCGGACGCCAGAGGGGTCAGCAGAGGGATGGACGGCGTGTGGTGCTGACCAGCCTGGTGGGGCGGGAGGGAGCCTGAGTCCACGAGGAACACAGGTGCGTGGGATCTGGGAAGCTGAGCGAGCAGAGACAGGGAAATGTGCCCAGGGCATCAGCTCCTCTGCCCAAGAGCTATCACCTCCTAACTAGCGTGAATGTCGGCTACTTCCATTGAGCTTTGATGGGCTGAACTGTTCCCCATCTCTTATTCCTGGGAAGACGCCTTGCAGGGGGTCCTTAAGAAAGAACTCACGGGTTTACAGATGCTGGGATGCTAATATGTTTCTGCTCTTGAGATATTTCCGAGTTCTTTTAAACATTCAATCACCATGTAATTTTAGCGAGCATGTGTCTCATGTTTTTAAAATGGGCCATCATTTATTTAGAGCTTTATTTTCATGCATTATTATGTGAGGTATTACAGAATATTGATTAAAGAACAAACTCCGGGAGCCAGACAGATATGGATTATAAGCTTTGCTCGCCCACTTCCTAGCTTTGTGACCTTGAGCCTGTTACATAACCTCTCTAAATCTCAGTTGCATCATCGGTGAGCTGGGGAAGAATAAAAAGTACCTGCCTCATGAACTTCTAGTGCTGGTTTAATGAAATAATGTTTGTAAATCACTCACTGCAGAGCCTGGCCCGCAATTAGTGCTCAGCAAACACAGGCTCTTGCTAACTGCACGGTGCATTTTGTGGGGTCGGTTTGCGTTTTCTGTATGAGCCACGCTGCTCTCTTCCTGCTGCTAGGAACAAGCGCACCGGAGTTTTCCTGCAACACAGCTGTGGCCTCAGCCTCAGGGCAGAGATTAGAATGGAGTTGGGGGGAAGCTGACCGCTTGGCCGGGAGCCCAGGATTAGACCCTGGATGGGTGGGATTTAGGAAGCTTGCCCTGGCTGATCCTGAGAAAGCACCCTCCTTACTGAGACCTGTCCCCCACAAAGGGGCAAGAGCAAAATGGGCTGACCCCAGGGCCTGTGATTATAAGCCGAGTTACCAAAGAGCGTCAAGCAGTCCCCAGAGGGAAGGTCACACGTAAAGGATCAAATGCAAACGGGCAGATTGCAGGAAATACCCCAAAGCAGGCAGTGCTGAGAAAAAGCGAAGGGCGTGAAATCCTCTACCCCACGCCTTGAAGGAACTGGATGTGGTTTTAGGAGAAGCCATGTGAAGGAAAAACTCGTTCAGGATTTCTGCTTTCCTTCCTTGAGTCCTCAGAGAGAGAACACCGCACCCACTTTGACTCTGCAGCGGACCTGAGACCAAGAGTGACCGCCTGTTTCACATTTCTGTACTCAGGCCTCCCGTGAGCTCTGCAGCCCCTTCAAGCCTGCAGGCCTCCATCGGGTTTAAGAATGTCGTGAATCTTGTCACCTAGCCCTCTTGGCCTTGCTGGTGCTCTATGTTGCCCGTCCTTGGTGGTAAAAAGCAAGGCGTGTCCAGTCTCAGAAAGGAGAGGGGTCGCCCTGGCCGGTGTGGCTTGGTCGGTCGGAGCATCATCCAGGAACTGAGGGGCTGTGGGATCCATTCCTGGCTGGGGTGCCTGCCCGGGTTGTGTGTCCCATGTGGGGTCCGGACATGCAGGAGGCAACCAGTCACTGTTTCTCTTGCACATCGATGCTTCTCTCTCTCCCTCCCGCTCCCTCTAGAAAGGCAGTGAAAACCCTCAGATGAGGGTTTAAAAAAGAAAAAGCAGGGAGATGAGTCTCTTCCCTCCCCATGAGCATCGCGTCCCAGCTGTCCGGCTGTCTGTGGGTGTCCTTAGGAGGTCAGTGTTCCTGTGACTTCTCATCCTGCCTCCAGTAAAGGGTTTGTCACCAAGGCATTGCCCTTCCTTCCACACAGATCTTTCCACTTAAAACAGTTAAAGTGATCTCTCGGGGTTTCCTGGGACACCAGGTGTCACGGAGCTCAAAGCGAAGGTTCGGCTGTGGACGAGAATAAAGAGCAGTTTGAAGTGTGAGGGTCAGGGATTGTCCCCAAGTTCACAGCCCTTGGTCCTAATGGCAGAAAGCACAGATTCGAGGAGTCACAGCTGCTGGTTCATCTAGAAGCTGTGCTTTCGTCACTCCCTCATTTATCATTCATTCGTTCATTCGTAACCATTTATGAGCTCTGCAGCGTCCTGACGATGACAGTGAATAGCAATGTGGTTCCTTCCACTTTAGAGCAGTTTCCTTCTGGCCGGGCAGACAGATGTGCAAACGACTGCTAGAAAATGAAGATATATAAAATCTATATTTTATGTAACTCCATATATTTATGTAGAATATACACTAATATGTAATTTTCTACATGCATTTATTTTATTTTCTACATTTCTACATTTATATATTTATGTATATAAATATATATTTATATGTTTATAAATATATACATATTTTTACATATTTACATATAAATATAAATATTTTATATACATATTTTTATGTATATAAATATATATTTATATGTACAGGGTCTGGAAGAAGGAAGGCCTACTTGAGTGTGGTTGGTAGGGTAATAATGTGGGTATAATAATTTATAGTTTTAAATCGAACATTTCACCTAAAATGTTATATGGTGTGCTTGGGTGTGATAGTGTTATTTTACAGAATTACATGCTTATGATTTTGTAATGAAAGATTTTGTAATAAGGGGCATTTTTTGTGCTGGACCCCCTATATAATATAGATATGAAGAAGAGCTAGAAGCCTAGAAAAGGGAGCAATTAATTCTCACTAGAAGCTCTGAGGCCTTATGTCAAGATAAAGGGCATGGGGAGGGGGGATTGAAATGATGAGCTGTGCTGGGGTCCAGCTGCCCTGCGGTGTCTCCCGGGCTGGTGGCGGCCCCTGTCACCTCTGGAGCAGGAAGAAGTCCTCCATGTGGGGTGACACCCGCTGCTTTACCGGGGATGGCTCTGCTTTGTGCCCTGGACTGGTGTCATTGCCGACTTGCAACCCCTCTGCCCCGGGCAGGGAGCTCCTCCATCCCCTACTCTCCGTCTCTGACTCCGCCCACCCCAGTTCAGGGCACCCCCCCTCAACCTTGAACCGGCACCGGAGCACTGTCAGAGAACTGGAGAGGACCAGTTGGAAGCGGGGTTCTGGGGCAGAACAGATGGCCTGGGCCGGACAAAAGGCGGAGAGAGGGGCACGTGGCGTCTTCTCGGACCAGGCCTTTGCCCAGAGTTTCCCGATATGGGCAGTGGGGAATATTTATCTAACATATTATTAGTCATGAATAAAACAATTTTCTGGTCATGGATGCTTGGAGGATGCTGTGCTAAGGAAGGACGCACAGGTTTCTTTACCCAAGATCTCCTATGACCTGTAAGAAGCCCAACAGCCGAGTAATCTCTGCAGAATGCTACCTACACGCAGCGTGCTGTGCGCCAGGACGCAGACACCAGCCTGCAAGGCTTCGTCTTGCGGAGCATCTGCAGTGCGGACGTTCATTTCAGGAAACGCAGCTTTAGGCCCTGAACCCCACAGGTCGCTGCGGGTAGGGGCGGTGGCGTTTTTGTTTTAATAATTCACTGCCGTCTGCTCGTTCCATTACTGGACTTCCCAGTGCTTTGTCTGTGTTTCTGGATGGTCGGTGGGTCTGAAAAATAGTTGTGTAAGGACCTCACAGCATCATTGCCACTTTCCAGGCCCTTCATTTTCTACTCACGGAACTGAATACACAGAAATATGGAGTAAACAGCGCTATTTAAAAAGAACCCCAGATTTATTATTTGTCAATATAAGTTGCCCGTGAACTGTCGGCCCCGGGTCAATACAAGGTTGCAGGAAATGCCTTAGGCGGGGACTCCAGACACCAGGATCCACCAACTCCTCCGCGTGGCTTTGCAAAAGCCGGAGGCGCGGAGTTTTTCTCTGGGCTTAAGCCAGTTGTCTGTTTCGGTTCCAACATCCCATATTTCCAGATTGTGGGTTTTATTTTGTTTCTAGTATATGGAAGAGTCTGGAACAACAGGGAGGAGGAATTTGGGAGTCAGTGACGGGAGAAGCAGAGATGGGATCCTGGAGATTGTACGATATTTGTAGCCGGTTTCTTCGTTCACGGGCCCCTTTAGGTAGTTCTCTGCCTTCATTTTTCGAAGTTTTTCAAGATACAAAATAACTTCTAAAAAGTTACGCCTAATGCCTCATAACACCATTTCCTCCTACACAGGTCTCCAGTTTCACCGAGGAAAGCAGGCTAGCATTTCCTAACTTCATAGCGCACAGTGACCCCCGGATCTGAGATTCAGGTTGGACCGCAAAGAAAGTAGATGGAATTCTCTTGGGAGGGCGGAGCAGTAAGACAGAATATGTCAACAGTCCTGTCTGCTCCAGAGCCCCTCCCACTAAAGATCGCGTCCCAGCCTTTCTCTAATATTAATGAATTACTTTCAAAACCTACACAGAGATAATCACTCAGAGAACCCTGCATCCCGGAAAACAGGGATGCAGCACACGCCTCGCTACTGCTGTGATCTATTTTGTCCCCGTGCCTGAGGGACAACGTAGGCAGCTTTCCTGTGTCAGGGTAATGACCCCGGGCTGGCTACCTTGGGGAAGGACCCCTGCCTGCTGACCTTGACCTTATAGCTTCTGCTTCATGCCAGCAGACTGCTGGAGAGGAATCCTGTACTGCAAAGAACCCTCTCGTTCCCCCACACTTGGTTGGGGTCACTTGATTTGTTCCATTCTTCATAGTTTTCTCCTCGCAGACTTAAAATCAGGTTGTGGAAAGTAAAACCAAAAAACCAAAAAAAAAAAAAAAACCCCAAACCAACCAAACAAACAAAAACCCTAAAACCCTGGTGTACTTGGTTAAGCGAAACTCCCAGTTCCACCGCTGTGTGCCGGCCACCGCCCAGCGCTCAGTGTGCTCAGATCTACGTGACGGCCACCCTTCGCCCCCGGACTGCCGTGTGTCTGGCGCCTGAGGCCCACATGGCAGAGAGTTGACTGGCTCAGTGAGGAGCAGCTTTCCAGTAGAGCTGACTCACCATCAAGCCCTGTGCGGAGGGGAGGTGAAATGATCTCTTATCGCTGGGGGACATCTATCGCAGCACCAGACGCTCTGGAGGAATTTCGGAAGGTCGTCTCCCAAACACAATCGGGTGCCTTTTGTCATTGGTTGGGGAAACGCCAGAGCGTTTTAGATTGCCGCGTTCTCTTCCTTAACTTTTGATTTTGTTCTACGCTTCCTCTGTAACGCGAACAGTACATTGACGCGGATGGGACGGTAGCATCTGTGCTGCTCAGGGACCTGCCCTTGCATTTCTTCGGGAGGGGTGGCCTCCCGCTCCAAGTGTAGCTCAGGGACGGGGTGCAAAGGACCTGGGTTCGAGCCCGGTTCTTCCACTTCATGAGCTGCGTGACTTTGAAGAAGATACTCGAATGTTAGACTTTTAAATTCTAAATCAATCTTCCTTATCTGGGATAAACCCACATAGTCATCATATAATAATCTTTTTACACATGCTAGATTCTATAGCATTTTGTTAAGAATTTTGCATCTATCTTTATACGAAACACTGGTGTATAGTTTTATTTTCTTTTTTCTTTTGAAAAGCTTCTGGTGATAGAAATATGCTGACCTTATAAAGCAAATTAGGAACTCCTTCTCTGTTTTCTGAAAGATTTTACTGTAAGATTGGTATTTCTTCTTCAAATATTTAACTTCAACGGGCCTTCTGAACTACAAGTTTTCTTTGTGGGAGGGTTTTAATAATAAATTATTTTAATATGTTATTTTCTGTTCACTGTATTTTATATTTCATATTTAACATTCATAATATTACAAATTTTATTAATACCAGCTAGTCATATGTTATCTTATCTCAGTTGACACTGTGTTTTTTAAGGAACTTTATACTTTAACCTATATTTTTTAATGTATTGGCATAAAGGTTTTGGCACTGAATCCATCCTATCTTTTTAGTGATAGGACTTGTGGTAATATCTCTCCTTTGTTCATAATACTGATAATTTTTTTTCTCTTTTTTTGAGGTCATTCTTCCTAAGTATCTATCAATTTTATGAACCTTTTCAAAAACACTTGCTTTGTTGATTTTTCTCTTGATTTCTGTTTCAGTGATTTCGTCTTTATCTTTATCATCATTTTGTATTATGTTGGGTTTACTTTGTTCTTGTTATTCTTGCCTGTTAGGTGGAAATTTAGATCAGCGATTTTAAACGTCCCCGAATTGTTGTTTGATGCAAACCTTTGAACTCTGAAGGGTCCCTTTGCACCATTTTGAAGTATCTCACATAGTTTAATGTGCTGTGTTTTTAATATCATTGCATCCAAACATTTTTGTAATCTCTCTTTTGAATCCTTCAATAACCCATGAGATAAGGTCATTTGTTTGCAATTGTGCTGGTCACTTTTAGAGTATTTGGATATTGTCTAGATGTCGCTGTTATTGAATCCAAATTCAATTCCATGTGATCAGGGATTATACTCAGAGTGACTTGAATCCTCTGATACTTACTGAGACATCTCTATGGTCGAGCATATGGTCTATGATGATGTTTCATGCGTGCCAGGAAAAAAATATATTCAGAGTTTATAAGGTGCGATGTGCAATGAGTATGTATCAGGTCCTGTTGGTTACAGTGCTGTTCCACCCTATATTCTTCTTGCTTTTCGTTCGCTTATTCTACCCATTGCTGAGAAAATGTGTGTTAAAATCTTCAGTCATGATTGTGATTTATTTCTCCCTTTGATCCTTTAATCTTTCCATTATGGATTTTGTAATTGTGTATTAGTTGTATTAACAGGATTTTTATGTCTTTTAAACAAATTTTATCATAATGAAATATTCCTCCTATTCACCACCCCCAGATCTCTTCAGTCCCTCTTCTATGTCTGAGTTTACAGTTTGTATCATTTCTCTTTATCTGAAGGGACTTCCTATAGCAATTCCGAGTAAGTCTGTGGGCAACACGCCCTCTGTTCTCATGTCTCAGAAAAAATCTTTATGTGAATTTTTGAAGGACACTGTTTCTGGACATATCCAGCTTTCTATAAAATTCTAAGTTGAGAGTTTCTTCTACTTAGAAGAGGTCATTGCATTACCCTCTAGCTTACATTTCTAATGAGAAGGCAAATATCATTCTCACCACTGTTCCTTTGTACATTCTATGTTTTTCTATGGATGCTTGTTGGGGTTTCTCTTTATCTTTGGTTTTCAATATTTTGACTTTGATATACATTGGTGTGGTTTCCTTTAAAATTATCCTGCTTGGGATTTATAAAGATTTTTGATTTTCTGAATTGATATTTTTTCATGAACTTGGGGGAAAATTTTGTCACTATTTAAAAAAACTGTTTTTGTGCCCCAATTCAATATTTATGACACAAGTTACAGACACTTTTTAGTTAAGTTACATTAGTCTTTCAATCTTTTTCTCAATGTTTTATTTTAGATAATTCCTACTGCCCTTTCTTCAAGATCACTTACTCTCTCTTCAGCAGTGATTATTATGCTGTTAAGGGTGTGCAAAATGTTTTTGTTTTACAGACCACAGTCTGTGACTTCTCTATTTTTAAAAATGTTTATATGTTCTATCAGATTCTCCATAGGGTCACGATTACACTTCCCACATATCAATATGTTTATATCTACATCTGTCTGTATGTATGTGCATCTATCTATCTCTATAAAACTTCTGAAACCGGAGAGAGGTTTTAATCATAAAAGGTCCATTTACACAGTGTAGGGGAACCTCAGGCAAACTAACTTGGAGCTACAGAAGTAGAACTGTCACCACCGCTGGGCCGTGACGGCCAAAGCGAGGGAGCAGTTACTGACACTGGGAATGAGGAAGAGTCATACAGAGTAAGTCCCCTTCAGAGGAGCAATGAGCTCCCCTCGAGGGACAGAGCCAGCCCATGGAGGTGCTAGAAGTATTTATGAGACTAGTTTTACACTCCTTTTCTGCAAGTTCCAATATCTGGGTTATCTGTGGGTCTGTTTCTTTGGTTTGTTGACCTTCTTAGGTTCTCATTTCCCTGCCATTCCTCACCGTGTTTTATGATTGGACACGGATAACAGTGGAGTCTTCCTCATGCAACTGTTCTGCTTTGCTCTTGTTTCTGATAGTGTGTAATCGTTACCAAGGCGCGGCTGCCAAAGCGAGGCAGTGATTATTCAGGTTTCTCCAGGTATCAAGACAACCTTGGCCTAGGCAGCACTTTCAAAAATTGGCCTGATCTTGTGGTGGAGATAAAGGAGCCCTTGTTCACTGCTGGTGAAAATGTAAACAGTTACACCCACTATGGGAAACAGTATAGAGATTCCTCCAAAAATTAAGAACAGCGTTCAGTTGGTAGCAGGAGTGGAGATTGGACCCCTGAGAGCCCTAAGCAGCCCACCACTGCTGCCGACCTAGTCACCACCACACCCCAGGGGGAGCCAGAACCCCCCCACCCCCACCCCACCCCCAACCCCAGTCACTGCCACCACACAGCAGCCACGCATCACCCCCACCCTCAGCCACATCCAGCACCAGGGGCATCTGTGGCACCTGCCAGCAGGGACAAGAAGGTTGTCGCCATGAAGCTTTGGGGAAGAGTAACATGGTTCAACGTAAGAAATGAAAATGGTTTCGTCATCGTGAATGACAGCATGGAAGACGTATCTGCCCGCCGGCTCGCCCCAAGGAGGGACCCCAGGAAAGTACCGTAAGAAGAGATGAAATGACGCCATTTGTGACAACATAGATGGATTTTTGAGAATGTCATGCTCAGCAAAATAAGCCAGACAGAAAGGTCAAGAACCATGTGATTTCACTTGTACGTCGGGTATGAAACTCAAAGCAACAAATGAACAAACAGAAACCCACAGACACAGCAGCAGTGTGGTGGTCACCAGAGGGAAGGGATGTGGGGGAGGCAGGGAGGGGGAAAGAGGGTCAAATGTACGGTGACGGGCGGAGACTTGACCTGGGTGGTGGGCACGCGGTGCAGTGTTCAGATGACGTATCACAGAGCCGCACACTGGAAACCTGCAGAATTTTTTTCTCGGCCCCTTTATGACACCATGTCCTGAGGAGTTCAGGCTGACATCTGGTAGCAGATCGACTGGCCCATATCCATAGTGCGGGGAACAGCAATTTGTCCCCGCTGGGACAGAAGGTCGTTCAAGGTACGGTTCTACTCTCTGACTTCAGGGAAATATTACATTCGACCTTGAGAAGAATGCACCTATATAACCTCATTAATGTCACCCCAATAAATTTCATTAAAAAGGTAAAAAATGCACATACACACATACATATGTATACACACACACGGCTGTATCAGATGGGACCATAATGTGTAAAAAAATTGAGAGTCAGTGTAAAGAATTGTGACTTTATTCTAAATGTAAAATTTTTAAAAATGTTGGCCTCATCGCTAGTTAGCTCTCCTCCCAAGGCCACAGCTGTTCTTGCCCACGTTTAATTTCTTTGATCTTATCCACGTTTAATCCTGGAGCCTGGGGAGGAGTCGGACCTCAGTTTCACCTTTTGAATCAGCGAGCTGTTTCTCGTCACCAGGGGAACACTTCGAGACTGGAGATCCCTTTCTGCTAGGTTACCATCACTTGTTACACCATTACTGCCATTTTCTGAAAAGAGCTAAACAGGAGTGGGAAGCCAGGCAGAAATTTTAGATCAAGTACGTTATCGCTCCACGTGAGATTCTTCCGAACTTCCGTAGCCCCGGCCCGTCCTCACCGTAGCCGGCTGGTCCTCCGTCTCAGCCTCCGTCGGCTTCCTGTTCCCCAGTTTCTCCAGAAACTGCCGCTGCCGGAGAGTCGTGTACGGAGGGCTCTTCTCTCTGAAGTCAGCCCCTCCGGGGTTTTCTTGCATCCACCTCTTTTCAATAGTTTTATATATAAGTACGGGTTTATATATCTAATTTTTGGTGTTGCCATGGCAACAACGATCTTTGACATCCTTTCGTATCCCAGCAGAAATACTGTTTGTTGTGTTTAAAATTCAGCCAAATTTCAAAGAAAATGATAGCCTCTTTATTTTTTTCTATAACTGATCGAATTCTCCTCATAATTCTTTCTTTCTGGGTGAAAGAAAAAAGAAAGAGGGAAAAGCGTAGTTATGCTTTAGAGCGAAATGGGGTAAAGCATGTCAGGAGGCCAACCGGGAGCTGCAGGAACAGAGAGGGGGCACAGGTGCTCTGAGGCTGGTTTTAGAGGGACTTGGTCGGTCACAGGCATGCCGATCCCTAAATAGCAAGCACGTGGAAAGCTTAATCTTGAATACCCACTCCGAGCCCAGACCTCTAAAGTGGTCAGAACAAAAGCAAATCCTTTCTGGAGAAAGGCTTTGCCAGATGAGGCTGATGCAAATCACACGAATTAAAAACAACCATGATCTCTGATGGCCAGGCCATTAAGCCAGGAGAGAGGAGAACCAACCCATGTCGATCGCCAAGGAATAAACGGACGTCGTTGCCGGAGGAAGTGTGTGTAACAGCTACGTGGCATTTTTAAAGATACAAAAGGAAACTGCCAGAAGTGGATACATAGAAGTTAGAAGTGAATCGGTATCATAATGACTTTCATGGGTGCGTCCAGCCGCATAACAGACCCCGCTGAAGAGTGACCGAGAGAAAAGAAAGATATTTCTGGCAATTTCTGGAATGCAATAAACGGAAATAAAAACATGTAGAAATATATGAGGTTGTAAGAGATCTAAAGGAAAAAAGAATAAGAAAAGACTGAAGATAGGTTAAGGGACTTAAGGGACATCGTCAGTATATGTACTATAGACATGCACTGTGGACCAATACACCCACTATAGGGGCCCCAGAAGGAAAATAGAAAGTATGGCAGAAACCTCAACCAAGAAATAAATAATGACTAAAAGCTTCCATAACTGAGAAAGAGAAAAGAGATCAAGATACAGGGAGCCTAAAAAAATTTCCAAAGAAGATGCACCCAATTAGACCCACATCAAGATACATTTAAACTGTCAAGAGTTCGAGATGAGAAGGGAATCTTAAAAGCAAGAGAAGAAGAGCAATTTATCGCACAGGTGAAAACCATCACAAGATTATGAGTGGATTATTCAGCGCAGACTGTATAACTGTAAGATGTTTTATGTAAGCCTCTTGTAACTACAAAACAAAACCTATAGTGGATACATAAAAGATAAAGGAATCAAAGCATACCACTCTAGAAAAAAATAAAATTTTAAACCTCCATATACTTGGTTTAAAAACGTACTTCTAGGGAATTCATTAGTCAAAGAAGAAATCATGCTGAAATTTTACAAGAATTTAGCACCGAGTCACAGTAAAACAGGACACATCAATACCCATGAGAAGTACCGCTGTACTGTTCAAATTTTGGCTACAAAGTTGATACAGGTCTACTGGGTTAATATTTTCATTTTGTCGCTCAAATATTTTATATCTATGGTAGTTTTGGGCTGTTGTACTTACTAATGATTATGAGATTTGTACTGAAGTCTCCCTTCAAGCTTCCTCCATTTTTGCAGCAATGGCATTTCAAGAGAACTCTCTAGACTTTAAAATGCTACATTAAAACAAACACTGAAAAGTCAGACGCTGACAGGCTGAGTTAAGGTATCATGGAATCACCCTGGCCAGTGTGGCTCCGTGGATTGAGCCGCTGACTGTGAAGCAAAGGGTCGCAGGTTTGATTCCCAGCCAGGACACACGCCTGGGTTGCGGCCAGGTCCCCAGTAGGGGGCGAGCGACAGGCAACCACACAGTGATGTTCCTCTCCCTTTTCTTTCTCCCTCTCCTTCCCTATCTCTAAAGATAAATACAAATCTTTCAAAAACAAACAAACAAAAGATATCACCCCGGGGATGGATGGAAGGGGGTCAGCTGAGCCGACCGAGCACAAACGGCATTTCCTTTAAACGCGTGGAGGCTGCGAGTGCTGGAGGGCAAGTGAGTAATTGCTGTGCTCTTGGTGGAAACGAGCAGACACACTGATCTGAACATCTGGTGTCAGCGAAGCATAACCTGCAGTGTCCTTGGGGGGAAAGGACCCGAATGCAGTCGCATTGAAGGATTTGCTTCAGAGCGTTAAGGAGACACCCGCAAGCCGGTAGATAAGACGACAGGTGTGCCGTGATAGGTGAGGAGCGCGATGAGCCGGGGATGCTCTCTCTGCTTCCCCCGTCCAGCTGCACTCAGGGTCATGGCGCACCCTGTCCCTTTGGGGCCGGGGACCCCTGTTGCTTAGCCTTCAAGGCTCTTCCCTTTAGTTTGAGCAATGAGTTGCTCCCGAAAGAGACAGCCTGTGTCCCCCGTCATTGCCCAGGCCGTGCCCCAGTGTGGCGGCAGCAGGGCTGTGTGGGATGGGCCCGGGGGGCAGGCACCTGCTTGTCCCCCTCTGTGGAAACGTGTCACTGCCCTTCCACATGGCAGCGCGGTCCCTTTCCAAGGCTGCTCTCCATCAGGAGAGAGAATTGGTTCCCAGGCTGGAAATGGACCGTGCGGACGTCGGCCCGCCTGGATCCGCCGCTGGCGGCAGCTCCCCGGGGCCGCTCCGGCTGCGTCTCCACGGACACATCTCAGCTCCGAATCCCTGCGCGCTGCGGAGTGCGTGGCTGCCCTGTCCCCGATCTTGCTGACTATCTATGCAACACACTCACACCTTTGTTGAAGGTTCCTGCCACTTGTTCTTGTATCTACAAGGGCTTTGGCGTGTATTACAGTCCCAGGGAGACACCTAAAACAATAAAGTGTCTCTAATCCCATTCAATGCCCGGTGTGGATAAAATGATTTCGTGCTTTTTTAAGGTTAGAAAAAATCCAAAGAACCGTATTTCATGACACAGGAAATCACATGCAATTCAAATTGTAGTGTCTATAAATAAAGTTTTATTTGGACGCAGACATGCCCGTTTATTTACGTATGGTCTAAGGCCG
Organism: Trachops cirrhosus; assembly: GCA_028533065.1. NCBI lineage: Eukaryota > Metazoa > Chordata > Mammalia > Chiroptera > Phyllostomidae > Trachops > Trachops cirrhosus. The sequence continues at coordinate 5,147,558 of CM052551.1, read as the reverse complement.
TTTTTGCTCTTTCAGAGCAGAGTTGAGTCATTGAAACAGAGACAGCACGGTCCACAAAGCCTGAACGTGTACTGTCAAGCCCTCTATAGAAAATAATCACCAGCCTCTGCCTTTTTCTATCATTTCAGCCACCCCGTGGCCTTTGAAAGAAACTTTGCTTAGGCTGCAGCTCTGCCTAGCATTGTCTGACCTTATTCAGAGCAGGAGCAGACCAGCATCTGCAGCCACAAACAGACCACCTCCAAGGTGCGGGTACAGCAGCCCTGGCTGATGAGGGACAGTGATTATGGTGATGCTCCTAGTTTTGATATTTGACTCAAGGTCAAGGGTCAGGTCCACCCTTTTCACACATGCCCTGAGTCCAAAGATGGTCCAAGGTCATTTGGGGCTACCAGTGACGTTGTGTTGTCAAGGACCTCTTCAATCTGTAAAGGAATATTCCAGTATTATCTATATTTCCAGCATTTTTGAATGCCATAGAGTCATTGGTGGGTCTGCCGGGATATCCACGTAATGCTAGATTTGACTGCATCCAGAACGTTCAGGATGGTCCTGCTGACCATGAAGGAGCTCTGGTACCCCTGAAAGCACTTAAAAAACCTTTAGGGTGGTACATGAGCAATCTGTTGGCTTACCTGGAAAACAAAGCCCAGCCTTCCCTGGAGCCCCGGGACCTGGGCTCGCCGCACGGTGAGGCGGTTCTTCACATTCCATAGCTAGGGAGGCTTTCTACCAGTGAGCTCATCTCTGCCCTCCGCTCTATGGCTAGACTCGGGTCCCTTCAGCTCTCTAGTCTTAAGCACATGACTTTTAATGTTACTATGGGTTATATCTTTGAACAATGTAACACTTTTTCTTAGAGAGCTTCCCTCGTGTAGCTGCTTGTAAGTTAGCAAGGAAAGAGAAAATGACATGAGTATTTTATGAACTGAGAAATTTAATACAGGCAATAGAGTGTAACAAAATACTTGAAAAGGAGAGCAAAGGAGAACCTATGCTAACGACTGCAGAAACGACTCCGAGAATGTTTTCATTTGCACTGGGATTACAGTTAATTGAGTATGGTAAGGTGATAGACATAGTGACAATTGCCTTTGAAAGAAGAGCTTCTTACTCACAGTGTTCAAAAGAAGGGGCACACCATGCCATCCAGGGCCACACGGGATAGTTCTGAGGCTGGTGGGGAGGCAGAAGGAGTGAGGGCAAAGCAAGGGCATAAGCTGCTATGGTGGTTTCTGCAGGGAAGGCAGGGGAGGGCAAGGTGCACGGTTTCGGGTTCGGTGGTTTGAGTCATTTCAGTGGGCTGTGAGCTGTATGTTTGGCACTTGGCCCTGGAACTAAGGGTAAAAGGGTTTCTTGGGCTTGGTGAGTGAGAGTTAGATATTGGAGGTGGTTGGGAATATGAGGTTTAGGTAGGTTGACTTGCATATGTAAATCGTGCTCAGAGGGGATTCCTTTGTGATCTCTAGGAATTAGCTATCCCTGGGATGAACAGTCTGTCCCTGCCCAGCAAGTCCTCAAGATGTCCAAGCATCATAAACTATAGAAAAGAGAAACAGTAGTACACAGGACACTTCACAACTGAATCACAGTGGTGACCGGAGGAGGAGTCATTATTTATTTAATTCAAACCATGTCACGGTGGCTGTAATTCAGGGGCCTGAATGCTAGGGTCAGAAAACTTCCGTTATTGAGCGCAAGGCATTCCCCGCTTGGAGTGTTCCCATTCAAGAATGAGATGTGGTTGTAGCAAGCTAGTTTTTACCTGTGGCAGGTAAAGGAAAGAGGAGCTTCACATTCAAAGCTCTGTTTCCTGAAGGAAGGGTTAGCCATTGCTCATGTAGACTATTGTCAATTACACGTTGATTTCTTCTCCGCAGTGGGCTACATTGATTTGGTTGAGTTCCTCTCCAGCTCATCCTGTTTACAGCTGCATCCGCAGAGTACTGTGCTACATGTTAGCAGTTAGCAAGAACAGCCTCTCGTAAGAGCTGCCCAGACCTTGAGACCTATCTAGCAATTCCCCCCAGAAATTTTTCACTCCTCCTTCTTGAGGGAATACGGATGAGGGTCATAATTCTGTAGCTGCTTCCTGCTGATCATGGATGGCCTGTGGCTCCCCCATCCCCTGTCCCCAGTTTGAAAATGTTAGATGCTCAGGACTGAAAGTGAAGACAGAAAACAGCTGGGGCACAGCTTGCAAGGAAACAGGAGGGAAAAATAAGGACAGTCAGCAATGCCAGGCGGGGCTACTCACAGCAGGCACTGCCCTGCCCTGCCTCCTCTCTCTGATGCCAGATGCCCACACTAGCAGTCACCTTCTACAGGAGTTACAGGTCCTCTGGCTTCTGTACTCCTTGAGAAGATGGGCTGAAAAGTCCTCCCAGGGCTGGCCTCCCCCATGTCCTAGACAGGTGGCACTGTGAGAGGCAGAGGACAAGCCCGGGATGCCTGGTTTAACAGCTTGGCTCACCTGCCCCAACTGTGCTATAGAGGAGGCGCTGGGTGCTGTGGCCTCCCTGCACCTGCCTCCCTACCAGCTCGTAATGTTCTATTCCTAAGCCTGCATGGCTGCCTTTGGCTGGGACAGAACGCTGGGCTGCTCCACCCTGCGCTTCCCCAGCAGGGCAAGTGCCCAGGTCAGCCCGTTCCACTGCCGTTCAGCAGACTCCCAAAGCCATAGGGGTCTCTGCCCAGGCTGAGCGGGGGCCACTCCGTAGCAGGGGGGCCACAGTTTAAAAATATCTCATCTAGCCTGTGGGTGCAGAGCACAAGCTCCCTCAGTATGACATGCCTCACCCCAGCCACCCCACCGCTTTGGAGAAGGGGGGGCAGCGCTAATGGGCTGCTCAGAAAAGGAGCTGAGGCCACAGGTACCTTCTCGACCCGGTTGGGCTCTGACACAGGAAATGCGTGACTGTGCACCGTCCTTGTGGATGAATGCAAGCACACCAGTGGATCACTCTCTAAGACCCCTCTACGGCCAACTGAAGCAACGCAGTTCCCTGTGTCATCACCACCTTCCTCCCACACCAAGCGCCAGGAAGCCCGACCTTTTGGCTTCTGTTACTCAAAGACATGCATGCGGTTTATTCTACCTGCTTCATTTGGCCAGTCCAGTAAAGCATAATCAAACACCATTTTTAAATCATAGCGGACTTTTCTCTCTTTTATTGGCACCAATCCAATCAGGTAATTTCAGTTTTATTCAGTTTTCAACACTGCTAGTGTATTTGGCCTGCGTTACCATACCTTTGGTAAAAATTCTCTAACCGCAACTGCTACTACAACATCTTATATCGATGAGACTCTCTGAAGAGATCTGGCACGTAATTTTTTTTCCTTATCCTTCAGAGAAAGAAAAGCACTGGGAGTCTTATTCGAACAGTTCACAGATAAAACCATCAATTATTCCCATATAACCCCGAGCACGCACCACTTCTTTATCCATTTGTCTATTGACGGACACCTAGGTTGCTTCTGTATCTTGGTTATGGTAAATAACGCTGCAGTGAGCGTAGGGATGCATATGCCCCTTTGAATTAATGTTTTAGGTTTCTTTGGATAGAGGCCAATAAGTGAAATTGCTGGGTCCTTCTTTGTCTCGTGACAGGCTTGGTGTTAAAGTCCATTTGGTCTGGTGTAAGTATTGCTATGCAGCTTTTTAAACAATTCCATTTGCACAAAACACATTATTCCCATTCCTTTCCTTTCAGTCTGTGTGTGTCTTTCAATGTGAGGTCCAGGGAGAGTCCAAGCTGCAAAGCAAGGCCAGAGGCCACCACTGCCAAGCCTGGGGCCACTTAGCGAGAGGTACCGGGCACCTGGAGGCCAGATGCTGCTTGTTTGAGAGGCTGTAGGAAAGTCTGTAGCATAAGCCAAGACAGGCTGTTTGTATGCAAAAGCCGCCAGGAAGGGCTTGGGTGGGTGGCAGGTTGGGGGGGCAGGGCCTCCGGGAATCAGCAGGGCCCGTGAACAGTGTGAGCCAGGTGAAGAGACTCAGCTGTGGCCCCTGCCTGTCGGCTCTGTGTGGGACAGCTCAACTAAGCAACAGTGGCCTCTGCCAGCACTTCCGCCTGGGAGAAAGCCACCCCTCCAGGTGTCGCCCTGATGCCACACAAGTCAGTTCCTCCCCTATGTCCCTGGTGCCTTTCAAGCTGCCATCCCAGTGCCGGAGCTCAGAGGGAGTGAGTCTCAGTAAGTCCACACACGGGCCCTTTAAGAGGAATCCCTGGGACTCCAGCAGCCCCCATGTCACTCAGCCATGGTCCTGCCTGGTTTTTACAGAGTTATGGGGACTTCTTTTCCTGGCACGGGAACCCTTGGTTGGGAGGCCAGGTGTGGGCCTGGGACCCCTCACCCCTCAGTGGGGACCTCTGCAGCTGAGATGTGGCTCCTGATTTTTATCCACCGCAAGGGGCGTGGGGCCAGCCCGTTCCTTGTCTCCACCTTTCCTCCTAATCTGGGTGTGGCTGCTTCTTTGTATCTTTAGTTGTGGGACTGTCGCCTTGCTTGATTTCATGCAGTTCTGACGGATGACGGTGGTTCGGTGGTGCAGGTATAAACTTGATGTGGTTGTGAGGGATTCCATCACCGCATTTGTCTGCACCATCATCTCCACCAGAATTCCCTGTAAGCATTTCCAATGTGTAACTCACTTCATCACCAAAATAACTCGAACTCTGAAAGAGATTGCTATAGTCACCCCCAGGTTGCAGAGAAGAAAAGTGAAGCGAGACGTTGAATATACTGCCCTAGGTCGCACAGCTGGTTGAGCTGGGACGAAACCCATAAAGCTATACTCTGAAGCACCACACCAGTGAGGCCAGCAGCACCAGCAGCACCCGAAAACTTATTAATTATGCAAATCACTGGACCTCATTCTACACCTGCTGGGTCGAAAACACTGGGAGCGGGGGTGCCCAACAATCTGTGTTTTAACAAGCTCTCCAAATTACTTGGGTGAGCACACTGAAGTGGGAGAACCACTGTATTAAACTGTGCTGTATTCCAACGGTGACTGCCACCGGCCCCACTGTATGAAGGTTCACTCACAAAACTAATTAGCTGCCCCAAATCCAAGAGAATAAACGAAAGTCGGAATGACGCCTTGGTGGGGGCTGGCTGCCTTCCAGCTTCCTTTAATCACAGGGGATGCGTGTGCGAATTCTTACTGTCACACCTGTGAGGATAATCTTTCTGCGAACGTGTGTTGGACACTGTGGAGCAGCAAAGCCACAGTAAGAAGGATGTCCAGCCAAATTAGAAAAGACATCTATGAAGATAAAGGGGAAGTAAGAGACTATAACAGAATCCTTACATGGCACGTTGGCTTTTCCCAAATCTGCTATAAATCTGGACCTGCCTCCCCCACCCTGTCATTGCTCAGGTGGCATAAGGAAACGTAAGGTAATTGCATTATTAAATTAAGAAAAGCATAAGTTAATGGTGCTGCTCCAAAATATATAGAACGCATCCATTAGTTCAAAGTACAAGGGATTTGAAATTTTTGCTCATTTGTATTATTTGTGCCATACCCAATCACTTTTTTTAGCTCGGATAATCAAATCTTGAACGCACGTGCCTGCGCGGTTGGGACTAATTGGGGTAATTAATGTGAGTGGGATGGCTTTGGCTGCTAACGTCTGGGGGGAACCGGAAAAAATAAGCAAATTCATGAGGCAGGTTTTAGATGAGCGTCTATACCCAAGATAATTTTCTTTTTCAGCAGGAAGTTCGGCCTTTGTTATGGCCTTTTGTTAATAAAGATGTGGTTGGATTTCACAGGCGACCTTGCTCCACCCGAAGGAGTCCGATTTAGCAAAGACATTTTACCTAAACTCTTAGCTGCCCCCAAACACAAACCTTTGATTAGATACTCTTATAATGTAAGGTACACTAGAAATATAATTACGGAAGTAAATTTACCAATTTCCTCTTTCTCGGTGAAAATGTTGACTTTTCTTTAGTTGTTTTATCCCTTTTTTATGTTGTGCCTGATTTCATCAAGAATGTGAGGCTAGTTGTAAAAATAAGTGCTCAATAATAAGAAACAATACATAAAGCAATCAGTGGGAAAGGAAAATAAGGGTTGGTTTTAAAAAATTATGCCCTTACATTTATATGATGTAAACTAATAGATATCACAGTGAAGTTCAAGTTCAAGAGACGCATCAGGAGCCTCCGGGCAATGTAAGCTAGAACACCAAGCTGCCCAGAAGCAGGCGGGTGAGGTGCTGATGGGAATAGACAGCTCAAAATCTGTATATTCCCCTCAATTCTGTTGGCATAGCTTTGCCGTGGCCTCCCCCAAAAAATGACCCTTCCGATTGGATTAACTGGTAAGCCATCTAGTCATTAGTCACAAAGATAAGGCATTAGAAACTATACCTAAGAATCCAGGGGTTGTTTCATTTTCTTTCTGATGATCAGCCTTGAGTTTTATTTACCAGACGGTTCCCTTTTGAACCTGCAAGACCATGTGTTAATATTTAGGCTAACCTAAGATCTTGTGACCTGGAGTCCCCAGTACTAAGAGATGCACACGTTAATCTTTCTTTCTCTATGTGAAACGGTCAAATTTATCTGAACATCCATCACCCACAACAGGATCCTGGGGAAAACAGTCACAGAGCAGAGGAAACAAGAACAATTAATATGCAGTATTAAAGCTATCGGAAGGGTGTGGGGAGGAACGCTCCGTCATTTCACTGGATTTAATTTGCCGAGAGAAACAGCCTTCACACCTGAGTCAGTCACAGCTTCTTTTTCTCTCAATTAAACCCGTGCTTGTCTGAAGCAATGAGGGCTGGGAGGCAGGAGCAGGCACATGCTAATGAAATGCCTGCAGAACAGAGGCAAGAAGCAGAAAGTGTTGCAAGGAGGAGCCACATAATCTGTCTTTGAACTTTCTTATTAAACAAACATTGAGGGCTTCATTGTACGTCAGATACTCCACAGAAAACCAGCCATAAAAATCTGGTATTACTATAGGTGACATTCTGAGTGCAGGCCTCAGTAAGATTATTGTGATGCACACACACCCCTGTGTATGTACGAGGTCTGTTCAGAAAGTATCCAGCCACACACTGTGCTCAATAGAGACAGATATTGAAGAAGATGCAAGATACAGGAAACATGGTACACAGAACAATGACGCTTCAGTCCCCTTCAAAGTAGGCACATTGGCACCTCACGCAGTTCTCCCAATTGCCATCCGCTGCCCTGTCATATTTTCCTGAATCTCATCGACAGTCTGAAATCTCTTCCCTTTCAAAGGTGATTTTAGTTTTGGGAAAAGCCAGCAGTCACGGGGCACCAACTCTGGGCTGTAGCGAGGCTGAGTCACCTGGGTGATTTGATGTTTTACCAAAAAGCTCTGCCTGAGATGTGATGCATGAGCGGGCTCATTGTTGTGATGAAGCTGCCCATCATCAGTTGGCCATAGCTGCGGCCTTCTGAATCATCCAAATAGGTTCCACAGAGGAATGTTCAAGCTTAATGCAAAATCTGATGCAGATTCACTGCTCTATCTGCTCAGTCATTTGGAATGTGACCACCACACAGCTCACATGCTCTCAATGGCGTCTACTGTCCCCATCGACTAGTAAGTACAGTGAAGTTTTCATTGCTCATGCACGTGCATCCCAGTCCACTCTCCTTGGCTGCCAGGTTTTACTGATGTTGCACAAACCATTCTTGTAATATTAACAATGGCTGGACTTTTTCTGAACAGACCTCATATATATATGTGTGTATATATATATATGATGCATATACAAACACATATTAAAATAGGAAAATTCTATAAGGCTTTAAGTTTGCTGTAAAGGTGGCTTGATCTAGCAATTCTCAGCATAGTGTTTCGCATGCTTATGTTTATAAATGACATTACTTAAAGGACCATCCGAATGTAGTCTCTGGCATTATGTACAGCCCCATAAACCAGAGTATTTCAGACCAATTTATCTCCATAGCCATTAAGAAATAAAGGTACCAACTGCTTACCTGTGCTTTGTAATTCTCCACAAGAGCCCGCACTGCACCTGCTGGGCCCTCGATTAACTTCTGATACATGAGAGTTTTTATAGAAATAGAATTCCAGTCCCTGCCAAATTAGTTTTAAAATAATGTGCTTTTATTACTTGCTCTTTTATTCAAGCATCGTTGCTTTGTGTGAAATATTTATTACCGTTAATGGCGCAAATTTCTTGTGGATAAATGCATTATTCAGAAAGTGTGTACTGAGTATGTACTATATGCCAGGTGTTGGTTTATGCACGAGGGATATGAAAACACCGTAACAAACAGTCTTTGCTTTTAAGGCTCTTGTAGTCAAGCAGAAGAGATACATGAATAAAGCCAGGGTGGCACCTGCTGAGACCAAGGCGGGCGGCAGAAGGCACTCTTTCAACATTTCCTAGGGGAGGATGCAAACACAGAGAGCTCCCGTCTCTAAGGAGGCAGGATTTAGGAGAGCAAGGACGGGAGAGAGCAGAAATGGTAGGGAGAGGCTTTCTGGCAGTAGGAGTGGCATATGCAAGGTGGTCTTTGTACGCTGTCACGGTATGTTAGCAGAACTCTTGATTGTGCATCATGAAGCATAAAGTGTGTGTGTGGCGTATGCAGCAAGGTGGCGGGGGTTTGGTAGGAATAGGCTGAAAGTCCATAGTTAGTGCTTGCATAATGAAAACTCAAACAGATCCATAGGCTGTGTGGAAGAACTGGACTTAGTCCGTGCGTCAGCTGGGGAATAGTGTGATGGTATTGGCATCATATTGATGGAAACCGGAGGGTACAGGAATGAAAGGGACAGGTGGGTATGAGGATCCCTTTGACACTGTCCGCATTATAATGGGAGCGTTTCCCAATGGAAAGAAAAGCCGTGAATGGTAATTTTAAAATCTTCTCAATTTATTGAGGTTTTCAGAGTTAATGGAGTCTATAAGGAAATTTCAAACTATATGTGTGTGTGTGTGTGTGTATTCCAAATTCCAGTAACTCCAACCATTAAATTAATGTTAGAGACTTTCTGTCCTTTGTCATTTTGTATTGACTTACTTATTTATGTATTCATTTATTTTACAGTTAAACCTTCATCCGATTTCCCTAGTAAAGAACATAAGGAAGGCCCAAATACTTCTTCAGAAGAGCGGAAGTGACTTGAAGTTTTGGCCCCTCCATTCATGGAAATGTATTATTAGGTCACCTTCAAGCAAAACAGAAGTAGACCACCTATGCATTCGTGTCCTGTAGGACTGCAATGCAGTTCCCACTGAGAGCAGTCAGGAGGCTGTCTGCCCGGCTGTCTGTTTAAAATAAATTTTTTTTTGCAACAAAATAGTATAGGTAAAAAAATCACTCATTTCTTTGGAAGTGAGACTCGTTGATCTCTCTAGTTCACTGTGAGGCCCCTCGAGGAGTGAAGTCCTCGCAGTCCTCACGCTGGGCCACCAAGCTGCTACCCGTTTCTGTGCCGAGCAGTGTCCCATCAGACCGTGGGCTGTGTCAGGGCAGCAATCTGGGAGTGACAGAGCCGGGACAACGAGGAAACGCAAATCAGGGACAGAGAAGAGAGACGCTGATTGTGGGAAGTTCTCCGAAGTTGGTGGTTCAACAGCTAGGGAGCATTGCAACAGAAATGAAAATTAGGCAATTAGTCATTTTTTCCTCTCTCTGCCTACAAGCTCACTTTCACTATGCGCACTGAATGAATAAGCTATAATTTTTCCTAATAGCATTTGCCTAAGTCCTCCTTCACCTCCAATTAATATACCATCGAAACTGTTTGAGATGAGTTTCCTGCAGCCAAACTCTCTCATTTCTGATTGAGAGGCTATGAGGTGACCTAGAAGCATCTGCAGGGTGCCAAGTGTTGCCCTGTTCAGGAAGAGATGGAGCATCCTTGCTTCCGAGAGCTTGTGTATTTGCAGAAGAAGCAGAGAAGTAGAGCAGCCATACCAAGTGCAAGTGTGTCACAGAGGCTGGTACGTGCTTGTATTGAAGGGCAACGGGAGGGCAGAGTCTGCAGATGAGTGTACAGGTGGGCCAGAGCGAGTACGAGCTGGAGTTAGCTAGGAGAAAGACGAGGCAAGGTGCTCCGTCTGCACCGCTGAGCGGGTCTGAAAGACAAAGGAGAAGAGAAAGCACGGCGGCTCATAGAACTACGGGTTAAAAAGTCGGGAGTGACAGGTATTAACTCTTAGCCTGTTCCCTCTCTTCTCAGCATCTCACCAAGCTTTACTGCTCCGTTTCTGAGTTCCTGGTTTTCCTGCTGTTTGGCTTGCTCACATCAGTCCTCCTGCCTCTCTGTTCTTTGCCAGCCTGCTCCTCGTTCCCTGGCATCCCCTGCCGTGTCGGACTTAATCCAGGACTCTGCCTCGGGTCTTCTTCTCGCTCGGCCGTGCCTCTGCGGACTATCTCATTCGCTCTGCCACCTCCTGGATGTCTCCAACCAGGTGTTCTCCACGTGCTTGGGCTGTACCAGAAACGTGTGCTAACCCCTCCATCCCCAGTGGAACCTGCTCTGCTCCTGCCCTCCCAGTTTGCCTTGACGACATCCTTATTTAAAGGGCTTCTGATCTGGAAGCTTCTGTGTCCTCCTCTGATCCTCTCTGTTTCACTTCCACCCCAGCACCCACGGAAACCTTTTTCAGATGATCCAGTCTAGTTTTTCAACCCCTGGTGACTTAAGTTAGAGTCTTATCTCCTGCCTGCTTGCGTTTCTGTAAGAACTTTCTAAAGTGAACTCCCTGACACGATCGATTGTCCGTACTGCTTCTGGAATTATCTCCTTCCTCCCTGTCCCTCAAAACAGTGACACCAGGATCCCCGATGACAGCCAAGAGAAGCAGCATCTTGGATGTTTGGATGACTTCCTACTGGTGTGACACTGGATCATCACCTTTTTTTTGTGGATAAAGGATGAGTGGATCCCAGGGCCAAAGCCTGCATGGATAAAACTGAGCCCAAGTTCAGAAGCATTATTTTGTCTCTGTAATCATTGTAGGATTCCCTGGAACCCTCTCTGAGTCTGACACTCCTTTTATTCTCTCAGTTTCAATGAGACGGGCATAGAGAAGAGACACACAGCAGCCAAAGGTTTTTGTTTGGATTAACAGCCCTCCCACCCGCCCCTCCTTTTTTTCTGTCCGAGACATCACTGAACAGCAGGGCTCTACTAGCAGCACTGCTGGTTCTCCGCCGGAGGGGGGCGACCTTCCGTGGTCAGCGGGGCCTCTGCACTAGAGGAGGCTGGGTACTCAGTTCACAGCCCGGCTGAGTCCGCACAATGTCACGCTCGCTGCAGCGGAGACTTATTCACCCGCTGGAGGCGGGTCCGGGGCTGGGCTCACACCCCGTCACGCCTGTCGAGTTTTGTTTAAGCAGAGACACGATGCCATCCAGGGTTTTCATTGGGAGTGAGTTACTCTCTATTTGCTAATATAACTGTTAAAAAAGTGTAATTTATCAGCATTTAGCATTTTCCCCAAAGAGTACAAAGAGTTTTCCTTCCTTGCTGCAATCTATGTATAATCTGTGTTTTGGAAAAGGAGGCATGTATCTCAGTGTCAAGTGCTTGATAGTCACTGGTGTGTAAACTGCATTTCGCCCCCTTGGAAGGATGGAGAGCGTTTCCATCTGCAGGGAGTCTTAGGGATCTCCATACCCACATTCCACTGTTGACCAGATGTAAGTCCTCCTTGTAACATAAAATTACTGACTTAAAATACGGAGCACATTTACAGAAATATATAAAGGAATACTACAGGTATACATGGCCTTACCAAAAATCTTTAAGATGTCAGATGAGAAATCTGAAGTTTTGAACACACTGCCTTAGAGGGCAGAGTGTGGCTTTGGGAGGCCAGCGTCCTTGGCTTTGAATCCCAGCCCCAGCCCCAACACGGGCAGTTACCAAATCTCATCTATTGCCTATTATTCTGCAATCTCTCTTCCAGCGATTCTTTCCACTGTGGTTTCTATTCCTCCTCGTAGTTATCACGGAACGACAGTATGGTAGGAAGGGAGGTACAGATAAGGAACCTGCAATTAATTACCTGCTGATGCTAAATTGGTGAAGTCTAGGAGCAATGGGAACAGAGGCAAGGTGGCCAGCAGCCTGAACACACAGGTGAAGAAAGGCTTCCAGGTAACAGGGGCCTGGGGGACGGGCAGGAGCCCTCGCAGTGAAGCGGGGCTGCAGATGGGACGAAGTGTTCCAGACTGGATGAGCAACTTTTACCGTGAGTGACGGGGAGCTGGGAGAGCCCAGGAACCTCTTGAGTTCAGTAAGGAAGGAAACGGGGAGGGGACAGCCAGAGAAGCGGTTTAACAGGGAACAGAAGAAGCTGATGCTCTAAGCCAGTGATTTTTAAAACCGTTTTCAGCTCATGGCACACATAAACTAATCACTAAAATTCTGCAGCCCACCGAAAATATATACAATATTTTTTGCTTATTGGACAAAAAAATTGGCATAATCTTGATTCATTTACACCAGCTGGCTATTGTTGTGTTGGCTGTTGTCATTTTTTAATTCAATGATCTAAAGGAAAAGGGGTCAGTGCCCCTGACTAAAGAGTCAGGTATTGCATGTTTTACAAATTCTTGCGACGCATTGGTAGAAAACTGCTGATATAAGCTAATGTTTGATTTTTACGTTGAGGGAAATGGAGCATCATTGATGGATTTCAAGCAGCGAGCTGCCAGACTCCGAATGATGCTGAGGAGCATAGAACAGATGATAACTGTTCTATGGGGGAGATCCCCCTGTGGGGAGATCCGTGAATCGGCCACGAGGTGATGTGACCTACAATTTGTAAGTGACAGGAAAGATGGAGAAAGCCGGATATGTTCAGAAGATAGTCAGGATACAGAGTCTACAGAACCTGGTGACTGAATCTGTGACGCGATTCAGTAAGGAGCAGATTCAGGAGCACCCAGCAGATTTCTGAGAGGAACCAGTTTTTGACGGTGCTGTTCACTGGAAGTCGGTACTGGAGGAAGAGGAGGTTTGGCGGGCGGCGGGGGGATAGTGGTTCCGTGTTGCACACTGTGGCAGACAGAATACTGGGTCCCCAAAGATGTCCATGTCTTGATCCCCCAAAGGGACTTTACAGAGGCAAGTAAATTAAGGATGCAAGAGAGGGAGGGGAGCGGGACAGTCCAGGAGGGCCCTGCGAATCAGTCACAGGAAGAGGGAGGCGGGAGGGTTGGAGTTGGAGGAGATAGGACGAAAGAAGCAGAGGTTGGAGTGATGTGAGGAAAAGCTGGCAGCTGGTAAAGGCGAGGAAGTCACTCCTCTCCCAGAGGTCTCAGACAGTGCCCAGTCCCGCTGGCACCACCGCAGGACTTCCGGCCTGCCGGTCTGTAAGGGAGTGCATGCGCGCTGTTTTAAGCCACTGTCCAGTGTTTGTGATCATGTGTTATGAGAGCAATAGAAGAAGAATGCAGACAGGATGAGTTGGGAGGTGTGTGGGACTTTCAAGTCAGAGGGCTGGTGGGGAACTGGACCTGAGGGTCTGATGCTCAGGAGGAGAGAGGTCGACCCTGGAGAATTAGCAACATGAACTTGGCACTGGGAGCAGTGAGGCTGGGAGGAAACGCATGGACGGGAATGTGGAGTGTGGAGAAGAGTTCCCCAAACAGAATCCCAGGAGCACCCCCAACCTGTAAGAACAGATGGCCGGCAAGGAAACTGATGCGAAGCCCTCCAAGGAGGAGGGCGATGAGGACAGTGAGGGGTCAGGGAAGACGGAGGGAAGCCAATGTTTTAACTACAGGGATTTGGTTGCTGGTGTCACATGCTACAAAGAGAAACAAGCAAGTTTAAGGAACATAATTATCGAACGTGACTATTGAATGGGACAGGACCACTAGGGGAGAGGGTAACGAAGGAACGAAGAAACTGCACCCAGTGTCAAGTCCCTTAGGACTCCCTCCCTCCCAGGAGGGAGATGAGTATGGTGGCCCGGAGGAGCTGGAGAGGCGGCGGCCCCAGGCAGGAGACCCCCGCCTCTCTCTGGGGTGGGAGATGGGGCGCAGCCGCCTAGAGGGACACAGAGTGGAGCAGGGACTTCGAAATGGAAGAAAAATCAGCCACTCTCTTTTCTGACTTTGTTCTAGTTATGATGGTCACTGATTTTGTAGAGTTTGGCCCATGTAGTAATGAGTGATTTATAGTGGTTTCCAATTTAAACAGTCAAAGGAAAAATGTTAATTTGTTAAAAGACGAAATTGACAAAATCAGTGAGAGTAAAAATCTCAAAACAATAGAAGAGTTCAAATTACTGAAGTGGACTCTAGATGAGGTTAATAATGCCATAAAGAATCATTAATACAAAAACAAAATGGGCATTGTATTAATTGTAAAAAAACCAAGAACATGACTCTGGGTGAACTAATAATGAAAGATTTTGGTTCAGCACTGATGAGAATAGGTAAGGTGATGTTTTAGAAATTGGAGAGTATTCAGTTTCTCCAATTTTTTATCAAGCATATGTCAATTGTCTATATCTGCTGGTAACTATCACAGAAGAAGAGTTACGATATTAGGGAGTAGGGGATACGAATGCCACAGGTCTTGTTATTTAGTTCCCACAGAAACTGCACTTGACCGATGGTGTAACAACATCCTCACCACATCCTTATCTGGGTGATTCAAATTTTAAGAGTTGGTTTCATAGATGGGATTGTTTTATTGAGCCATAAACCAAAAGAAATTATGCTACAAGAACAGAACACACACACACACAATAGCTTCCATTACATTAAAGACAGTCAGATAAGCAAATAGCTGTGACACAGGCAATTTTATTTACGTGCAGCAAGCTAAGACTGTGTGTGTGTGTGTGTGTGTGTGTGTGAGAGAGAGAGAGATCTATTTTTCTATCTATCTGGATCTACAATACAATGAGAGATGTACAGAGATACAGATATGAGGGAGTATGCAGGAATAGATTGGTGTAATCAAAGTTTCTCTTATGAGACTAACCATTTCTAAATATTGTATCTGATGAATCCACATATATTAGCATTGTATAAAGAGAGACCAACCCTGTGAAATATGCTGTCAGGCATAAGAGCTTAAATTGGTTTGTTCTGTAATTCTAGCAAAGTGCACCCAGGAGGAAAGTTATAAAAGTGCATGGGGGTGGGGGTTTGAAAATGGGGTTCCCGCTGTCACTCTGGAAAGCAGTGAGGCAAAGCTAAGGGAAGATCCAGATGCTTTGTAGTGTAGAAGATAAAAGAAGGTAATTGAAAGTTGAAATTTTTCCCCCGGCAAAGTTTTGTGGAATCCTTCCTGAAATAATTATAGATTGTAAATAGATGAACTTGAATCATGATAATCAATTGAAGGAAATTAAAAGTGTTGGCTTGACCAACCAAGATGAGAAGATAGAATGTATAAATTTAGTTAGTTTTAAAAAGTGGATCAAAGCTCCAGATCTGAATAAAAACAACAACACAAAAAATGAATTACTGTAAAATGAGAACTTGATATATATGGGTATAAATTACACATTCTGTACATATACAAACACATTTCTATAAAGTTCACAGTGTCTTTTAATTCTTATGTGATAAAAGAGCTCTTGTGGTTAATAGTCTATAATTGGGGCACTTAAAAAAGAATTTTTACCCTTGATTTGCAAATTCTCCCTACAAAAAAAATGATTCAAATAAAATAAACCTAATAATGCAAGCAATCTTGGAATTTTATTTAACAAACGGCACACATCAGAAATGTATTTTGCCAGTTTCTGTGGAGTAGCTTTCTGGACAATTCCTCTTAGACTTAAAAACTCTTAGGAACGAACGTCTTCTTGGGCATCAGCCTGCCTCTCCCACCAACGGCTTTTGCACAGGAAAAGGGAATGAGCCGGAGGAAGAGGTGTCGGGAGCTCTAGCCTTACAATCAAAGGCGGCTTTGAAAAAAACACTTGAAAAGTAACCCTTGCCCTTGGGAAATAATGACCACTTTACCTGGCGGCTAATGTGTGGACTGGAGCCCTCAGATAATGAGCTACGCTTGGAGCTTCTGCTCCGCTCCTGTCAAGGAGGTCGGTGACGAGACAGGGTTCTTTAGCCCAGTTGAATGCAAGCTCTGTACTTGGAAGTAGGTCAGCTATGTTGTTTCAATTTAGAATAAGAAGGAGCACTCAGGAACCCGAAGCTCTAGGACAATGCTTAGAAATGCACAGAAAGTAGACACACCGCTGAGGAATTTCACAACGACTTTGGAGATGGCCTCTCTGGACCTCCCAGTAGCCACACCACGGCACACAGGTCGGGTGGGGTTTGGACTCCACCCTTTCCTGCCAATGCTACTGTAGCTCATTGTTTTGAGACTAGAATAACGGGTGTGGCCTGGGAGATGTAAGTATTGTTCTATTACACAGAATCCTGTTGTATTTTAGTGAGTGTTAAGTGGCGAATGGTGTGATGTATATTTAAGGATGCCGCATGCCCCTAGCTCTACAGGGTGTAACAGTTTATTCCTAATTATGTGAATGTAAGCCTTGATGAATCAGAATTCTTTCTTCTAGGTTTTTTTTTCACAGTAAATTTACTCTGTATTTGCCATTTAAATAATTTTTCATCTATCTGGGCTGAAAAGAAAGGATGAATATTTTTCTTACGTGTGAAAAGTTATTACCCTGCAGACTAATTAGGACGGTCAGCCTTTGCTTTCCTAAATGAGTCAATGACCCATGGTGACAAATACAAATTTAGAGATAGTTCCACTCGAAGGGGGAGGTCTTGGGAGAGTGATGTCGTTAAAGGCAAGAGTTGCTTAGAAACTGATTCTCGTGTAAGTCTGTCTTCGTGGTAACGGTACTTACACGCCTTCCGTGACGGCCTCTCTTTTCTTTTCCTACGGCACTCGTTGCGACTTGTTGAAATAAAGTATTCTCTAGTCTCCAAGCTCATTTGTTAAGAATAACATTCCTTCGCCAGTGTTTGCATGAACTCTTATGGTTCCGTTGGTCGACACCAGAAAACCTTACAGGGTTTGAAAATTTGGGGGTGTTTGTGGTTCTTCCTCGATGTTTTCGTGGTGATGTGCAGGGTCTGGCAGAAGGAAGGCCCGCTTGGGTGTGGCTGGTAGGGTAGTAACATGGGTGTAATGATTCGTAGTTTTAATTTGAACATTTCACCTCAAATGCCATATGGTGTGCTTGAGTGTGATGTTGTTATGTTACAGAATTAGCTCTGGCTGGTGTAGCTCAGGGGATCGAGTGTGGACTGCGAACCCAAAGGGTCACCGGTTCAATTCCCAGTCAGGGCACATCCCTGGGTTGTGGGTTAGGCCCCCAGTGGGGGCCACGTGAGAGGCAACCACACATTGATGTTCCTCTCCTTCTCTTTCTCCCTCCCTTCCCCTCTCTCTAAAAAAAATAATAAAACCTTAAAAAAAATCACATGCTCATGATTTTGTGAGAGAAGGTTTTGTGATAAAAGAGGGGCGTTATTTATGCTAGACCCTGTTCGTAGCGTTCCGTAGAGTGTGAATGTGCTGCAGAATGCAAATTTATTTAGAACATCGGAGTCCAGGTAAAAACTTGAGCGGACTGGTGGAAACTATTTGTAATAAAAATAGGAGGTACTCAGTGTGATCCTGAAATATGAATGTCGTCTTTGAGTATTGCAGCCGACAGAATTAGTGAAGATGTTTTTAAAGAATTATATGGGAGTGTGAGGCGGGCTGGCCACTTGGATCTGCGGTCCCGCCGAGGTGCTCTCGCGTTTGCCTCGGTGCTGAAAACAGCAGGGCTAACTCCCCGTGGGATAAAAATACTTCTCCGTTCCCCCCAGACAGACAGACCGTGTGGCCAGGCTTTAAAAGCTTCATTGCCACGTGACAAATTCTTTCATCCATGCCAAGTGCACCATGGTTAACCGCTTACCGAGTGGCCTTCTGCACATTAATGCAGCAGGAATCGTATCAGATGGAGAAAAGAATTCAGAGCTAGTCCCACCGTTCCATTTGTCTACGGAAATAGTTGGCGAGATTCAGTTAGTGTCAGCTGCTCTTGACGAGAGGCCAGGGAGATCCGTTGCTGGTGCTTCATGAACCCTCTGCGCCTCTGTCTATGTGCTGCGGTGTTCTCCCGTTCTGAATTCTCCCTGTCCCCTTCTCTGGCAGTGACAGGTGTTACGGCTGCTGTGGCCACGTGTTTTTGTGTTTTTTCTTTCCTGCCTGAAAGGTCAGGTAGCAGCTGCCGATCTTCGCAAGGCCGAGTTCGGGATGGGTCTGCAGAGGCACGCTGCTGGCTGAGAAACCGTCCCCTCGCCTCTTCCTCCTGTCTCTCCGGGAAGTGATCAAGTTCTGCTGGCTCAAGGAGCTGGGCCTCTGACGCTGTTCTTTGACTTGACTGAAGTCCTTCTCGGCCTTGCTGGGTGGGCCAGTATCAACCTATTTCTAAAGTTAGACACTGACTACTCTATAAGTCATTCAACCACGGGTGGTCACATGTGGGCAACGACGTCCTCCTCCCACAATTCCGTGGTGCCAGTGCGCATCCATGCCCCGCTATTTGGCCTTCTTGCACATAGTGGGCGTGTGTGTATACCAATTAGAAAAGGGAAAAAGACCCCTTTCGGGTAACCATGATGGATCGAGATACCACCTGACATTTTTATACCTAGAATAATAATTTTTCTTCTAATTCCCATGACAATCAGCGCCTTTCTTATATGAGTGAAGTTCTCATACATCTCACGTTTTTATTCTATTGACTTCCTGTTCTCTTTCTTCTTAAGGCAAGCCCCCTCCGCCCATCAATTGCAAACTGTCAACCAAGTTTACAAAATATTGTATCCCTTCCTTCACTAAGACCTGTTTAATTAAATAGCTCATACAAAAACGGGGAAAGAATGCCATAGAAAAATAATACAGAAGCAGAGAGGTTTTTTTTTTTTTTTGGCCTCGAGGGTTAATGAGCTAGCACGAGTGCTGCCGAGACATGTCTTTTCAAAAATAATCTCTGCCACTGGATGAATGTAATTCACACTTTTGGTAGAGTTACGCTTAAATATTTATTTTGTCAAAATGTATGATTCAAAGTTTGGTAATGCTTTCTGGAAATATATTCTAGCATTATTTTCAAACATCTTGAAGCAGCACTCTCTGAGTTTATTTCCATAATTCCTTCCACCATACTTTATCATGGAAGCCAGTCTTTGGAATCCTCACGTGGAAGCTGGCTGAACCGGTTCTCAGAAGGTTCAGGCTACTTTACTCCTGGAACAAACAAACCGAGAGGGGCAGACGTGGGCTCTTCGTCCAGTCTTTTGATGAAGAATGATTCCCACCCCCAACCCTGTTCTGTCTCCTACGTTCTGCTTTTAGGACCACATATCTTGTGATGTCTCTTTAAGCGATCATGAAGAGAAGTGAGTACCAAGAGTGGGTTTTCTTGGGGTCCCAGGCTTAGAACTGTTTCACATATTTTTTCCCAACAATGTGAAGTTTGATTCCTCCATTTTAAGATTTCCATACTCACTGCTTTGGCAAAATAGCTAGGTAGGAGCGATGGTGAGGATTTGGACATTTATGCCACATAAAAGTTACGAGGTTGGGTAGAACAGAAAATGAAAAAGATACATGATATTTGTTTTAAAGTATTCAAAGAGCAATTATGTGTCAGAAGGAGCTGTATTTTGAGCCTGTTGAAGGGGACAAAACAGGATGATTGTGTAGAAGTCACAGGGAATGGATCTGGGTTCAAATATCTACATAGACATGACTGATAGAAAGGCAATAGGTAGGCAGACAGATAGACAGACAGACATCGCAAGAAATATTCAAGCAGGAGACTCAGAGAAGTTTTTTTAAAAGCAAGTCACCTAGCCACGTCTGAGTTAATAGAAGAATTAAAATGCTTCTTCAGGGAGAGTGAGCAAAAGTGAATGAAGAATCAGGTGTTTGTGAGCAATTCCAAGCAGGTTCGTTACAGAATCTTCTTTTTCAGTTTTTATTGTATGCATTGTATTTGATGACTAATGTTATTGGCTTTTTAGTGTTAGGTGTTTAATACTGATGTTCAGACTCGTCTTAGGTTTCGGTTTGATCTCTGGGCTCATCCCGACCCACAGTCCACGCAGGAGTTTCAGTCGCCTGCACCCAGACGCCGGGGTCACCAGGCCATCCCGTGGCTGCCCCGTAGTGATGCCGGGACGTCACCAGCCCCATCGCTGCGCCAGTGTCCAGCGTGGCCTAGTCCCGGTTAGGTAGATGAGTTTGTATTCACACATCTCAAAGGTCAGAAAATACTTGATAACAGGTATTTTTTGCCAAAAAGGTTCCTGCTTTTCCCTTCACCACCAATTTATGAGAATACGTGACACAAACTACAAAGTCTACATGTCATTTTTTCTAGTATTTTTTTCACTAAAAGACTAGACAACGTGTACAGAGAACTAAGTCAGGCCTTCTCCTCAGTGAGTGTGTGGCCTGCTCCCATCAGTCCACGCGTGGACTCGCTGTGGCTGTACTTCCTCCTCTCTCCACCAGTCCCTTCCCTCTTCTCCACCTGCCCCCGCCACGGGCACCCTTTCCAATGGACTTCAGCCATTGGATATGGACTTGTCTTTACGGTGTTGGGTTTTGTGCATGAATGTTCAAGTATCATATATGATACTCTTACAGATACGTCTTTTATAATGTGACAATATGGAGGTCATACATTTTGCAAAAAGTTATCTGACCACATTTGTGAAAGGAAATTGAGATCATTTTGGTGAGCCAATCACTTGTGTGGGTGTGCGTGTGTATGTAAGAAAAAAGTAGACTCGGGAGAGAGAAATGGCAAATTCCAGCTCCGAAAAAACACGCATTTCGAAGACTAGGACAAGGCCCTAGTCTGTTCTGCCTCCCTCTGAGGACTCATCCTCTTTCATTCACCTGCAGCGCGAAGCAAAAAATCTGCCCGTCACTCACTGCCCATAAAATGTCCTACTCTCTAGGCTCACACCCAGAAAGTAATTTTGGTAGTATGTGGGTGTGACAAAACCTCTTCAGTGTAAAAAAATAAAATAACGAACTTTCCTCTAAAATTATTTTGTGAGATGGTTTCACCGGCGCGATGCCATAGATTTCTACCTCCGGCTCCCGCTTTCTCCCGATATGCTGCGGCACACCTCTGGGTGGGGCCCCAGATTAGAAGTTACAGCCTTGACGCCTTTTTCCAAATCAGAGATCAGGAACGCTGCCACCAACCGCACTGCTCACTTGTTCTCCACGTTTCATTTCAAAGGCCCGCTCGGCAGTTTCAGTAAGGACGAATGCAGGAGGAGGAAAGCTCCGGCTGTGCCTCGCTCTGGCTTCCTTTTCAAGCCATATTTTGACTGTGGGGATTCTTCCTTTAAGAACTGAATATTGTAAGTCCACTGAAGTGTTTTTTCTGTGTTTGTCCAGCTAGTGACTCAGAGTGTCAGGGCCATACGGAGCATCAGAGTCTGCTCAGAGGACATTTGGCACCCTTCCTCTCACTTGCTCTTCTGAAGGTCGCCCCTGGAATGACCTCGGCCAAAGATGGAGGATTAAGAGGGAGAGAGAAGATGAACCCTGGGTCGCCTTCCTCTGTAAGATGATATTCCTCAAGTGATCTCTCTTTTACCTCGGTCCAAAGATTTCCAATATTCTCCATGCAGCTGGCTTTTTACTTTCCCCCCACCCCCTTGCTGTTTTGAATATTTGTCCTACTTCATTGTTGAAGCCAGAATCTGATTTCAAAGTAGGACATTACTTTGACATAAATTACTGCATGCTGAGTACTTAATCTTCTTGGCCTGATTTTATTGCTGTCCTGTATAAATAACACATAATAATTCTGTTTTATTAATATAGTAATCCATCTTTATTGCCCTGTGCTTGTTAATGAAGATTGAAAATGAAGGTCCCTAACTGTAAATTAGACGTGATTAAACAACTGGCAAAAAGTACTCAAGTTTTCAAGGATTAGATTAAGCTTTCCTTTACTGAATATAGTTACACGTGGAGTTTTGAGCCTTCTTTTTTGTTGTTTTTGTTTGCAGAGGATTAAGTTCAGTCATATGCCTAGCTGGGTATGCTTAGAAATAAAGCATTCATTTATTAGGACAATTAATCAATCAAAACCTATTAATTTCTGGAATAGGTTCTCAGGCGAGTTCTGCTGAACCGTTAGGACTTGATTAACCCATTTCACGGGTCAAGAAAACTTCAAACTAAATCATTGAGCATGAATGATAATCATTTTCGCTTTTTCTGTCAGGTGCCTTAAAATTCTTCCAGTCTGAGCCCATTATCTGATTCCAAAGCCACTTCCTTATTTTCAGGTATTGGTCACAGCAGCGCCCCACCGCTGGTACGACATGTGTAAGTTAGGGTTCTAGCGTGTGTATACCTCTGTGCACATACTTGTGAGGAAAACGTCTGTGTGTATTCGTGTGTGTATGTGTGAATCCCTACGAGACTTATTTCAGAGAACTGTCTTACATAACTGTGGTGTAGCAAGTCTGACATTTGTAGAGTCAGGCACGCTGGAAACTCTCAGGCCAGAGCTGAAGCTTCAGTTCACAAATGAAACTTCTTCTTTCTCCGGGAAACCCCTGTTTTGCTCTGAAGGCCTTTCAGCTGATGGTAAGAGGCTTACCCAGATAAGGTAGGAAAATCTCCTGTACTTAACATCAACTGGTAGATGTTAACCACAGCTCCCAAATACTTGGACAGCAACACCTAGATTCATATTTAGCTGCATCACTGGGAACTACAGTGTAGCCAAGCTGACACATAAAACTAACCAACCACAGCCTTTGAATATGCTTTTCCAGCTGCCTGACTCTGCTCTCCTCCTGCTAACTCGCAGTCACACTCCAGGCTGCAGGATAAATACCTTGTCACTGTGGATGAATAGCTTTCTCTGGGCCCCAGACTGAGTGCACTCCCTGGGAAATGTCCCAGACAGCACCCTGCAGGTCTGCACATCACACTCCTTATTACTTAGTTAATATCCAAGCCGTGCGCTGGACGGCACGTTTGGTGAAGGCTCCGGAGTCTATGTTGTCATCCACGTGGTGGGCGCTCAGTGAGGCCTGGCGGTGAGTCTGATGCAGAGGGCAGGTCCTCTCCGTCCAGCCCAAGGATTCAGGGTCAGCGCTTGCTGTTTTCATGGGAGCCCAAAGAATTTAAAAATCATTTTCTTATTCAATAATACGTGGCTTTCAAGAACACTATGTCTAGGGAATAAATGAAGTAAATTACAAGACTGAGTTTAATAGTTAACACTGAGCAACAGGCCCCTTTTCTGCTTGGCCTCTGCCCTTCCCTGGGGAACAGACAACCACGGTGCCCTGCATGGGAAGCTCCACAGTGATCACAGTTTTAGGATTTGACAGAAAATATGAAAATATATTTTATTTTTATTTTTTTAAATATTTTTTACTGAATTTACTGGGATTGCATTGGTTAAAACATTATATAGGTTTCAGGTGCACAATTCTATATAATACGTCATCTGTATATTGTATTGTGTGTTCACCACCCCAAGTCAAGTCTCCTTCCATCACCCTTTATCGCCCTTTGCTCTCTGCTACCTCCCACCCCCATCCCTCTGCTAATCACTGTAACAGTAGTCTGTGTCTGTGAGGTGGTTTTTCCTTTGCCTTAATCCCTTCACCTTTTGCACCCGGCCTCTCAAACCCCCTCCCCTAGGATAGCTGTTTCTATGAGTCTATTTATATTTGGTTTGTTTTGTTCATTCGATTCCACATATAAGTGAAATCATATGGTACTTGTCTTTCTCTGTCTAGCTTGTTTTAATAAATGGTTGAAAGAAAAGGCTTTGGAGCGATACAGACAGGGATTCATGTCCCGAATACAACACTTATCAAATGAGCCTGGCCAAATTACTTTCTTAAGCTTCCCTATCTTTACAAGTTTCATTAAGACATTCTGGTAGAATCAGTCTACCGGAACTGATAGGTTAGTCAAGACATTCTGGTTGGATCCGTCTATTGGAACTATGGATTGGAAGGGAGAACTATTTTAATGGAGGTAAAGGATGAAAAACCTGGGTGTAAAATGGAAAATAATGTGCTGGTCCCCCACTGGGCTATTCGGTGAGGATGCTCAACACCTGCCTGTGGATGGACGGGCGACAATCTAACAGGATGTGGAGCCTCTGCTGTCGATGATGCACAATAAGAGATGCCAACTGAATACTATTTGCTGAATATTTTATTTGGGCCAGACAAAATTTATACTCTACTATTCGATGTATAAAAATGGCAGTTTCTCCAGTTCCACTTAAAGAACAGAGAGTAAATTATTTGGGATAGTTTTGCCTATGCTATATAAAACAGACAGGATACTACTTGCTCTACAGATAGCCCAGGGGTGGTTGGGAAAAATCAGGATAAAAATGAGATAATATGTTTACAATTGGTCTGTACTCTGTGAAGAAAAGAAAAGGTGTGATTATTGGAAGACTTGTATCTACATGCTTCAACAGTTGAACAAATCTGTCCTCAAAGAAAAACAAAACGAATCAATCCAACTGGTTGTTATTTGGCTTCAGGTAGACAACATGACTGTTGATTTGTCAACATCTCACATTTCAACCAGTTGTCATGGCTTCACGTTGACTGGCAACGAAAAGCGAGTCTCTCTCCTCTCCAGTTTCCAGATCTCATACATTAAACAAAGAGATCTGAACACAGAGAACAGATTGAAAGTCTCCATGCAGGGCTCAGCTGGAGGGCAGACTTCAGATCCTGCCTCAGCCACGACCTCAATAAGCTGGTGGTGATGGTGCCCCATGCGGTGTGTCTTTGGGAGGTGCCTGAATTTAGACTCTGCTTTTGACCTTCTGGACAGATGTAGCATAGAAATAGCCCTGCCACTGAACAAAAGATGAGTAATGGTGGATGCGTTTAGTTGTCAAGACTATAAATCAAGACTAATACAATATTATAATTTAAAATACCTTTAAAACAATATTAATGTTTCCCAAGATCACACTTTAGTTTGCTGAAAGAGTGAGGGCTATAATCCAGGTTTCCTGAGGCCAAGTTTAATATCCCCACCTCTATTGTGCTGCATGGTAAAAATAAATGGAAATCATGTTGGCTTTAATCCACCTCCCCTTTGATTTGAATCTTAAGTGAAAACAGCCTGTAAGGTCTCAGAATTCTCAGTAACCCCACCTGTAGTTTGTCTGTAAAAACTTGCCCGAAGGTGGCACATGCCTCCCCATGCCTCCCCACTGGACTTCATGGCTTCAGTCTGCCTACGGTGACATAGTTGGAGCTGTGTTTCTACCACTACTGTGTCCCCTGCCAAGTTCTTAAGAAGACTCCTTACGACACTAAATAAAGACACTGAAGGGAGATTTTCCTTAGGCATGCCTAACAATGGGAAGTGTGGTCACTCCCCATTTCAAAGCCTATTCATCTGGGGCAGTTGTTCTCAGTGGATGGATCACTTCACTATCAAAAATGCTTATTTTCCTTTAACCCAACATTCCCCATGGTGATCAGGACAGGAGGCTCTTTATCTTCATTAGGGGGAGGAAAGCAGGAGCCTTACCTAGCTAAACCAAACAAAATAAAGCAAAACAGGACTTCTGATCAAGATGGAGGCATAGGCAGATGTAGCTCGCCTCCTCCCACAATCACATCAAAATTACAACTAAAATATAGAGCAACCATCACTCAGAACCGTCAGAAATCAAGTTGAATGGAAGAATTCCATTTGAATTAAAGAAACCACGATGGATTAAAGAAATCCATCAAGACTGGTAGGAGGGGCACAGATGCAGAAAGGGCTGGCCCCTCGTCCATGTGTGGTGGCTAGAAATTTGGGAGGGATATCTCAGGAGAAGGAGTCTCAGCCCTATACCCGGCCTCCCAGCCCGGGGTTCCAGTGCCAGGAAGATAAGTCCCACAACTTCTGGCAGCAAAAACCAGTGGGGATTGAGTTGGTGGAAGAAACTACTAGAACCCTAAGCAGTTCCTCTTAAGGAACCCACACACGGAATTACCTACTCAGACTCACTTCCCCTGAGCTCCAGCACCAGGGTCGCAGCTTGAAAGGCACCAGTGGCATACAGGGAGGAACTGAAGTATCCAGCATCAAGGTGAACAAAGCCCATTGTCCCTTTTATGAGCCCTCCCCCCACAAAGCCACAGAGCTGGCAAGCTGGTGCTATATCTAAGACTCCATCAACCTGGCTAACACTGTTTACCCCTACTCTGGAGATGCCCTGAGACTCCAACCCCTCCCCCCAACTTATGGACCCACCCAAGCTGCTTTTCTGCATGCATAGCTGGTTTTGGCTCATGCTGCACAACATCCTAAATCCTCTCAAACGAGCCACAGCTAACCTCCGTGGGCCCCAGGCCTGGCACTAGCAGCAGCCGGCCTAGATTCACAGCTTGGCTTTGCCTGGGAATTTCCAAGCCCAGCACAAGTAGCAGCCATCGCAGATTGCTTTATAGCTCAGGCACAATGGCCATGGGCAAAACACAGGTTGGGTCTGACCTTGGCCTGTACTGCATGGGAAATCCCAGAGCCTGCACACCTAGTAGACAGCTGCAAACCATGTTGGAGGACCACCACCCTGCCCCTGTACAGTTGATCCTTCACGGAAGGCAGAGGGTGGTAGTCAGTGGTCACAGCCAGTCCTTGCATCTGACTGGCCGGGGTGAATCCCACCTACTGACCTGCCAACAGCAACCAAGGCTCAACTACAAGAGAAGGGTGTACTCAGCCCACACAAAGGGCACACCTTGAGTACCCAGCTTGGGTGGTAGTGGAGGCTGTGCCACTGGACCCCATAGGACACCTATTATATTACGCCACATTACCAAGACATGGAGTCAAAGCAGCTCTACCTAATACATAGAAATACAGAGAAATACAGAGAAATAAACATAGGGAGGCTGCCTAAACAAGAAGACAAAGAAACATGGCCAAATGAAAGAACAGATAAAAAATCCAGAAAAAGAGCAAAATGAAATGGACATAAGCAATCAGATGCAGAGTTCAAAACACTGGTTATAAGGATGCTCAAGGAACTTAGTGAGGACCTCAGCAGCATAAAAAAGATCCAGTCAGAAATGAAGGGTACACTAATTGAAATAAAGAACAATTTAAAGGGAGATAAGAGTTAAGTGGGTGAAGCCAAGAATCAAATCAATTATTTGGAACATAAGGAAGCAAAAAAAAAAAAAAAAAAAGAAAAAAACTCAGAAGAAGAAGAAAAAAGAATCCAAAAAATGAAGATAGTATAAGCAATATCAGGGACAACTTCAAAAGGTCCAACATTCACATCAGAGGAATGCCAGAAGGAGAAGAGAAGGAGCAAGAAATTGAAAATCTAGTTGAAAAAATAATGAAAGAATACTTCCCTAATTTGAAGAAGAAAACAGACATGCAAGTCCTGGAAGCACAGAGAGCCCCAAACAAGATGAATTCAAAGAGGCCCACTTTAAGACACATCATAATTAAAATGCCGAAGGTTAAAGATAAAGAGAGAATCTTAAAAGCAGCAAGAGAAAAGAAGCTAGTTATCTACAAAGAAGTTCCATATGACTGTCAGCTGATTTCTCAAAAGAAACTTTGTAGGCTAGAAGGGATTGGCAAGAAATATTCAAAGTCATGAAAAGCAGGGACCTACAGCCAAGATTTCTCTACCCAGCAAAGATATCATTTAGAATTGAAGGGCAGTTAAAGAGCTTCCTGGATGAGAAAAAACTAAGTGAGTTCATTATTACCAAACCATTATTATATGAAATGTCAAAGAGACTTATTTAAGAAAAAGAAGATCAAAACTATGAACAATGAAATGGCAATAAATACATGTCTATCAGCAATTGAATATAAAAAACAAACTCAGCCAACAAGAAGAACAGAGACAGAATCATGGATACGGAGAGCATTTTGATGGTTGCCAGATGGTAGGTGGGCGGGGGGAGTGGGTGAAGAGGTGAGGGGCTTAAGAAGTACAAATAGGCAGTTACAGAATAGCCATAAGGATGTAAAGTACAGCATAGGAAGTGGAGAAGGCAAAGAAGTTACACACATGAGCTATGGACAGGAACGTTGGTGGGGGGATTGCCTGAGGGAGTCTCAGGTACTGGGTGGAGGAGGGCAAAGAGGGAAAAATCAAGTTATGTAATAACATAACCAATAAAATATAATTAAAAATAAATAAAGCAAACACACCTTGATATAGCCTTATGAGTAACAGCCTGTGGCTGTTGGGGTGCTTTCAGTGGCTAGAACTGCAAAACCATTTAACTCACTGAGGGTTCAGCTCTGACCAGAGAGACATAATTTTAGTCATTGGCCATGCTGAGTATGAGTAAGTGAGCGTTCACTGAAGTCCAGAATTTCAAGTTGAAAAATGGCGACCGTGTTCTCCATTACAGAGCCAATGAGCCCACTTCCCCCCGTCTTACCACGCTGATATCAGGGCCAGTGACAATCACCTGTGCGGCCAAGTCTATTTGCATAAAATTGCATCTCCAGAACACTTTACAGCATACCCCTCACTACTTCTCACATGTTTGCGTTTTAAAGGGGCCCGTGCGTGGCATCTGGCCGTCTTTATGGTATATTAACAGTGTGGGGGGGGCCTTGGAAGCTGAAACGGAGTGTCTAAAGCTGCACAGCTGGTCTGTGGGGAGCTCTTCCCAGCACATTATTCTGCTTCTGGCCGAGCGTTTCCTGGACAACTCACTTTTCCTGTTTCTCCCCAGACTCTGCTGTCTTCTTTCATCTAACTTTGCATAACTCTGAATTTTGCATAACTTCGCGGCCTTATCACGCTCTCTCCATCAAGCATTCTTCATGATGCCCGCATGCCCACACAGCCTACCATTCACAGCGGTTCAATTCTTTGAAAGGCTTCTTTTCAGAGTACTCACTAAGTGGAAGTTGGCTTATGTTGGATACTGCACACTGTTCGGAGAATACATGTTTAAAACATAAACCTGCTTTTGAATGTTGTGCATGGAGTGAAATAGAGGCTTTGGGTGCAAACCTGGGCAACCTGGGAGCTGTAGAGCTGACACTGGCCAGGACGTGGAAGGAAGAGAAGAATTGCCTTATTTTCCGTCTCGGGGTGCACACTCGGGAATTGAGGGTATTTCCCTTGGTGCAGATTACAGTCTTGTGGTGAAGCTAAACACTGAGTATGTGTTTGTCGTGTGAGTGTCACAAAAGGGTGACTGTAGGAAGCATTATACACACACTTCCTCTAAGTGTGACGGCATACACACTTCATGTAACTGTTTGCTGCCTGTTCTTCCGAGCTGGGCAGGCTGCACAGACCTCAGCTACTGCCTGCGTTACCTGTTCTCGTCGATGCTAATCTGTATCTTACCGTTTTATTGTTTATTTTTTAAACTTAATCTTGATTGTATTTTTTCCATTACTATTTAGTCTTCTTATGCCCCTGTCCCCCCAGCAATCACCACACTGTTGTCCATGAGTCCTTTTTCCTTTTTTTTCAATCCCTCCACTCCCTCAACCACCCCCCACCAGCTGTCATCTGCTCTGCATCTATGAATCTGTCTGTATTGCTTGTTAGTTCAGTTTGTTCATTAGATTCCACATACAAGTTAAATCATATGATATTTATCTTCCTCTGGCTTATTTCACTTAGCATAATGTTCTCCAGGTCCATCCATACTATTGCAAAGGGTAAAATTTTCTCCATTTTTAAGGCCAAGTAGAATACCATTGTGTAAATGTTCCATAGTTGTTTTATCCACTCATCTACTGATGGACACTTGGTGTGCTTCCATATCTTGGCGATTGTAAATAATGCTGCAATGAACACAGGGGTGCTTACATTCTTTCAAATTAGTGTTTTGGGTCCCTTCAGACATATTCCCAGAAGTGGGATCACTGGGTTGAAAGGCAGGTCCATTTTTAATTTTTCGACGTATCTCCATACTGCTCTCCACAGTGGCTGCACCAGTCTGCATTCCCACCAATGGTGCAAAAGGGTTCCCCTTTCTCCACATCCTCACAAGCACTTGTTTGTTGATTTATTGATGATAGCCATTCTGACGGGTGTGAGATGGTATCTCACTGTGGTTTTAATGTGCATCTCTCTGATGATTAGGGACTTTGAACATCTTTTCATACGTCTATTGACCACCTGTATGTCCTCTTTGGAGAAGTGTCTGTTCACGTCCTTTGCCTATTTTTTAATTGAGTTGTTTGTATTTTTGGTGTTGAGTCTTGTAAGTACTTTATGCATTTTGGATAGTAACCCTTTATCAGATGTATTGGCAACTATGTTCTCCAATTCTGTGGATTCTCTTTCTATTTTGTTGATGTTTTCCTTTGCTGTGCAAAATCTTTTTAGTTTGATGTAGTCCCATTTATGTGCAGAAAAATGAAACTAGACCACCTTCTTGTACCACACACAAGAATAAATTCAAAATGTATCTTATCGTTTTAAACCACAGTTTCTCTCACTTTCACCAAGAACAAGAGGGTTCGGGGGAGTGATGTGGGTTCACTAGACCTGGTTAAATTCCCTGCTTTGCCATTTGCCAGCTGGGTGACCTCGGACAAGTTACTTAACCCAACATAGTCTCAGTTTCTTCATATGTAAATTTATACTGAGATCGATAATCACTGTACTTCTATGAGGATTATGTGAAATACTGTACATGAAAATGTTTTTATATATACAAACTGCAAGTATTATTTGCTTTATAGCCAATTTCAGAATATTTCTAAGGTGGTTTCAAGGCTTGTGTGCAGTTAATATTTTTTCCTGATCTTTCCTTTTTCTTTGTCCATAACGAACTCATATTCCATGGCTATTGGAGCAGAAGAACTTGGGAAGCATATGTAAATGTCATTCTTAGGCAGTGACACCACAGCAAAAAGAGTGGGATCAGAATTACAAACTCTGAAAACTCTGACGTTTAGCACTAAACAGAATACGGAAAACTCATACTACCGATAGATTCATTAGTGAGGAAAAAAAAGAGAATACTCTGAACTTCTCTTTGAAGCCCCAAATGGATCAGAGGGCAAGACAACGACAGAGGCAGGATTCTAAGACACCGGGAGGAAAAAGCCAAGTGGGCCAACTTCAGAAATCAGCTGAGATTTGAGCTAGAGTCTCCTCCTTAAGCCCTTCCTGTTTGGAGGGTAGTGGACTAAATGAACTGACAAATGAAGTGTTCGGTGTGGCGTGGCTGGAATAGGGACGAATGTCCACTAGAACGCATGAGGCCTCAGATGAAGGAAGGGGTTCTTGAATGACGCGCTGTATCGTCACTCTCCCACGTGTCGGCTCCGAGTACCTGCTCTCTTTGAAACTTGCTGACGTGGGAGGCTTGTGAATTCGCCCAGTGTGTCACGGGGTCCCCGATATCTGTCTGTAAATGCTGGCCTCAGAGGTGGGGGGGCGCGTTTAGTCATGCTGGGTACAATTTGTACAAGCTTCCCTTTAGCTCATTCCTTGGAACTTTTCCATGAAAGAGAAAGGCTCAGGCTGAATCAACAGCAGCACTACACTCGAGTCCTCTTTCTTTCTAAACTAAAAATAGGAAAAGCTTCATTTCCATACTGTAAAAATCAATTCCAACCCAATTATTTTTTCCTATTCTAGTCCATCACTGTATCCATATTGTGTTCTTGTGCTGATAATGAATGGGAGTTTTCCCTTTATGTTCTTCCCTTTCTGTGAGTCCCCTGGGAACAGGAACTTGTCTCGTGTTTGTGTCTACACACTCATTTTCTTCCAACGAGGCTGCTATGTATGAATTTGCTTTCCGCTACAGCATAGTTTCTCATTGAAGAGTTTCTGTTTTTAATCAGCCAGCCAGCAGGCCATAATAGCTAATTTCATAAAAGGGTTAATGGCTTCTTTTGGTTCACATTTATGGGAATTTTGCAATTCAAATAAGAGAGAAAAACTGAGCCAACTTTTCTCAGGCTGGAGACAATGACGAGCTATGGGGTGTTACATAGTCATGAGACAGTTGGTCTGAATAATAAGTGAAAACCAGAAAGCCTACAACATTTTGGCTCGAATAATAGATCATTAGGTGTTTAGAGAAGAGAGGATCTTGATGATGGAGTTGGGCAGGACTCCTAAAAATATGTTTATGATACATAATATCCCTGGAAGTGAGAAACCACAGTGTCCTTCCTGCATGAGCATAATCCTGAGAATCAGAATGTGCTTTAATTTCGACCCAAAATTACAAAAGTAAGCCACATGCCAGATGTTGGAAAAGGCAGCTATTTCCACTAATGCAGAAAAACCACCTTCGCCTGACAGCTCTGCAAACGTGCATTGGGAAGCAGAGGTTATTAGCTTTTATTCTTGGAAGCAGACTGACAGCGTAACTCCCCCGGCCAGTGTGTACCGCACTGTATCTGTGGCCCCGGACTTCCGAGGTGCCTGCTTATTGGGTGACAATGCCATGCCTCTCCGTGTCAAGGGGCAGTGGCGGCTGTCACGGAGAACAGCAGGTGGCCGTCCGCTCGGTGACTGTCCACTTTCACTTCTCACGACTGTCGGAGGTAGTGGTTGGACTGCAGCCCGACAGAACGCCCGGCTTACTCTCATTTATTTAACAGATCTGAAGGGTGCATGGAGGTGAATTACTATCTCTTGTCAAAATGTTCTCATGGCTTCTGGAGTGACCTTTTAAAGGGTGGAAGTTCAGTGGCCTGAGAGACTGAGTGGAAACCACATTGGTTTTAGTGGTGAGAGGTATTTGCCAAGAAAGAAAGGGGAGAGAAGAAGGATTCTTCCCGGGCCGTCTGAAGGAAATGTTGTTGGAACAAGGGCCTTCGGGATTGGGTGAGATTACGTGAAACCGTGGGAATTTTTGTTTGCTTTCCTTTAGTTTTGGACAGCTGTCCAATTCATATTTTAAATACCTCCAAACTTTGTCATATGCCTTGGAATATCCTAGTTTTAATGAATAGCTCGGTGCACATTAAAAATAAGGACAATTTGCCTTGCCTGTGAACTCGACTTTTTACAGGTAAATAGGAATTCCATATTGCACTTCATATATATTTAAGTTGGCTAGAACATGAGGTACATAAGGAAATAAATTGATTTCTGGGCCCTGAGTACCTCTGGCATACTGTTATCCAGGTTCAATACAGGCACTCAATAAATATGGTTTTTAAAAAATTAAATTCGCTTTGATTTGATTTAAAAACCCCAATGTATTCTTCTTACTATGTATCCTGTTTCCACTTTCTTTCTAAACTAAAAATAGGAAAAACTTCATTTCCATACTATAAAAATCAATTCCAACCCAATTCCAACACACATTCCAACCCAATGTGTGTTTGTGTAACTTTAGAGCGATGGGCCACTGGTGTTTCCTAATTCAGAAGCAATAGCTTTTTCAATTGTGGTCTTGAATGCCGTGTCTCCTCCTTCAATTTTTCTTGAGGTTAGAAAGCACATTTTTATTCCTCTTGGAAAATATTTAGAGGCCTGAAAATATTGGGTTGGCCGAAAAGTTCATTTGGTTTTTCCGTAGGACGGCTTTAGTAGCCTTTAGTTGCCTTTAACTTCATTCGAAACAATTTTGTTAGATTGTATTGTGACAGCTGTCATATCAGTGTGCATTTAACAAAACTTCAAAACTGGTGAATTTCTGTGTAGCCATTTTAATATTGAAGAGAGAAGAAAATGAACATTTTTGGCATATTATGCTTTATCATTTCAAGAAAGGTAAAAAGGCAACTGAAAATGCAAAAAAAAAAAAAAAGATTTGTGCGGTGTGTGGAGAAGGTGCTGTGACTGATCAAATGTGGCAAAGGTGGTCTGTGAAGTTTCCTGCTGGAGATTTCTCTCTGGACGATGCTCCACGGTTGGGTAGACCAGTTGAAGTCGATAGTGATCAAATTGAGTCATTGATTGAGAATAATCAACATTATACCACATGGGAGATAGCCGACATACTCAAAATATCCAAATCAATAAAGTTACTGGTGAAAATGAAAAATGTGCTTTATATTTTATGGAAAAAAGCCTTACGGACTTTTTGGCCAACCCAATACTTCTGAATCTTGCATTAAAATGCATGGTATCCCTTAGGCAGCAGAAAGGAAATGATCTTAGGATTTGTGTTTGTTTCTTTTTCTGCCAAGAACCTACTATGCCTTTGAAAATTGCTTGATTGTCATCTGTAAAGTGGGCTGACGTCCCCTCCTGCTGTGACATTCTAACCATCTGAATAGTGAGTCTGACAGGCCAGGAACTAAAACACTGAGCCAATTGTAAGGTTTTCATCAAAAACCTACTATGTCCCAGTGCTTTGTATGTTAGTCAGTGTTACGGGAACGAAGACTGTTTTATGGCCAAGAACACAATTAAAGGCTTACAGTTAATTAAGTGCTGGGTTGAGTGGGTCAGACTGTAGACACTACAGGAGCTCAGAGAATGGAATGACCAAAAATATCCAAGACCAGAATCATTTCCTTGAAGTTAGCAGCCACAGTGCTTATTTATGACTCTTCAAATGTCCAATAACGCCGTCCAATCCCCAACGAGATGAAAAAGCCAACTCTAGTACTCCGCGTTCACTTGGAAATGGACGAAATAGTAGGTCGCTCTGATCCAGCTGTGATATTGAAAATGTTACTTTTACTTGTTATGCATTATTGCCCATGAATTCTTTTAGATGTAAAACCCAAAGGTCACCTGGCACACCATCAGGCAATTACCAGTTCTTTCCTTGTGCGAGTCCGTGGCTGGTAAAATGCACATCATTACAGTTCAGAAGTGCTCTGTTCTTTGCCTCTCCCACCCAGGCTCCTCCTTGGCAATGTGCACAGTTTGGCAGGTGTAGAGAAAGTTAGGGGGAGGAATCACACGGTCACCTGCTGTGAAGAACAGTGAGCTTTACATACCACTCAGCACTCTGATCTGACTTTAAGGGAATTACATTAACTAAAAATGATACATAATAGACTTGGCAGAAACATAAACTGCCGGTCAGTCCTGATTACATCAAAGAGAAACACTTGGAATATGGTGCTGCTGAGGTATTGCTTACTCAAGATTTATAACTGGTGTCCACGGGATAGTAATCCTCACAAATCCTCAGCTGCATCCTAAATGCTAAGATTTTGAGCTAGGGGTATCCTGTGTGCCCTCAATAAAAAGTGTTATGCTAATTAAGACCTAGTGAAGTCTTCTGGTCTACGATCAGTCGGAGCCTAACAGGAAATCATGTAGTGAATTGATCCTCTCATTGAAATATCTCCCACTGCAAGGCATTCTGGGAGCATATTCAGGCTATCACTATAAATACAGACTGAGTTTAACAAAAATGAAGACCTTCAGCCAGAAAAACAGACATTAAGAAATCTCATCGATAACAAGTAATTTAGTATTGTTTGGGTTAAATTTGCCATTTTTTCCCAAAATAATGTGTTTGATGTAATTGCTTTTAAAGGACTGGCTATGTGTCTGAATATAAAACATGAGCCTTAGTTCTAGCAGATAAATCCTAAAAGTAAGAAAACAAGAATCACTGTCTGTTTTTCCTTCTAGATTGAAAGTTTTACAAAGCAGTATCACCTATTTTTATCTATATCTCTAGCACCTCACACAATCCTGGCTTATAGTACATGCTCAGGAAATGTTGGGTGTTGATGCTGAACAAAATATTTTTTCTTCTTCTTATGGAATTGATTGGGGTGGCCCCAGGTCAAAATCATAGAGGTTTCAGGTGCACGATTCCACCACACGTCATCTGTGCACTGTACTGTGTGTTCGCCAGGAACACAATATTTTCAGTTATCAGCTTTGTCAATGACTAAATATTAAGCAAAAAAAAGATGGAGAATAAAAGTTTTTAAGGCATTTAGTTGTCTGAGCAAAATATGGTTTGACAATCCCTGCTAGTATCGCCCTATTTTTAATTAAACTAGAAACGCAGGACAAAAGGACAGGGCTACAGCGTTCACGCAGTAATTCCTTTGTTTTCCTTATGTCTCATGACAGGTTTTAAGACCCAGTGCAGGCACGACCTAGGCTTTGCTTTGTATTAATTATTTGAGCAAATTCTGCCACCTTTACATATATATTTAGACTCCAGGAAACCATTTCACCAGGTGTCAGAATTTTCTAAACTTGAGAAGTCAATAATAATAAAAATAAACTTGCAACCCTTGAGGGGAACTTGTTCATAAGAAAAAATAGAGTCAAGAGTAGGAAGTAGATGTTGCCAGATAAAGGAGGAGGAGTCAACATAGTTATTCACGTGGATAAAGAGTTTATTAAATTTTTGCTGGATTTTCCAATTGAAGATCTCAGCGATATTTTAGGATTGTCTGGAAGATACCCTAACCTATTTGTACATAATTCAATGCAATAATTAAAGTTCATGTGCATGTCTAAATTGCTACAGTTAATTTTCACTTTCAGATTCTAATCTACAGCATATATAAACTTCCCAGGAATGATATGAAAAATACAAGAGGCAAAATATATGTTTGGGGGAGTGGGGCTGCATTTTTTAATTTAAAGAATCTGCTGTTGAACACAAATATTGAATTTTGAAAAGTATTTGGATGCCCGTGAGGCTGCCTTGCCTATGATGTAGGCGTTTTATAAGATTTTATGATGAGAAACCGAGGTGAAGAGAATATATGTCTCAAGTTCACTCAACTACTAAAAGACACAGGATTTACACCCTGACATCTGGCTTAGAGGTAGAATACATTTTGTTATTAAACAATTAAAACGTTATACAAATTTGAAGACCCCTCTAAAGTTCAGATTGATGGTCAGCATCCCTGCTTCAGTCTACTGCTCCCTGACTCTCCTACAAGGTACCGACTTCTCAGGTGGGAGCATATTCTGCACACGCACATACAATTGCTCTCCTGGAGAATATATATAGTGTCATGCATTTTATAGTTTTAATATCTAAGTGAGGTAATGCTGTTCTGTCATTCGGAAACAATTTTTAACTCAACCATATGTCTTGGAGATAGTTCTGTGTTCACGTGCTGAGTTCTCCGTCTTCCTTCTCAAATGCTACACCGTGTCCTGCAGTATGACCTTGTCTTCCTTTATCTTAACCCTTCTTCTCCTCAATAAGCAATAATACGATTTCCACTTGGGGGAGGAAGAGTGACTATGTAAGGCAATGCCTCGATTTCTGTGGTTTATTATCTCCACAGTTATTACATTCGAATCGCAGCTCTATTTGAGACTAGAGAGCTGGTCTTGTGCATTGTGGGGAAACCGAGCTGGCAGCTGGGACTAGTTTTTTTCTTTTGAAGTCATATATTTATGACTCTCTGAGTCACAGTGGTCTCATCTGTGATTGGTCACTGATATTATTATCTACTATGCCATGTGCTATATCTGTAGTTTTGTTTTCAAAAAGCAGAAAGTCTTTTTTGACTCTTAGGTGATATTTTTATTACATCAGTTCAACTCACCATGTATTTATTGACTATTTTTTCTGGGACATATTCTGATGAATGTATCATGGGAAGTACAATAAGTCTTTTGACTAAGGGCATGTGACATAGTAAAAGGCACACATATAAAAATTCTGAAAAAGTCGTATGTCATCTGAGTTGTAGGAAAAGTGCAAAGTTCAGCTGGATTATAGGAGAGGGAGAGGATACTCCAACCGCAGGGGCTGCGCAGTACTTCCGGAGAAGGGTGGAAGGACTCCTTAGGGTACAGGGGAGGAGAGGAACAGGCTGTCCCACGTTCTCTCTTACCTAAGCTGGACTTGGACGCTTTGTCGAGGCTGGTGTTCCAGTCTTTCTGACATGAGGCTCTTTCAAGAGCATTATTAAGGAATCTGAAAGCCCTTGTTTGGTGTCAGACTTGTGTTGGAAAATCAGATATGCAGGCATACCATAGTATCAATCTAGGCATCTCCAGAGGCGAAAGCCAGCTTTAATGCAGTCCTCCAGCCAAGAGTGTGCGATGCCTGAGTTCTAGAGATGGATGTGAATCAGTGCCTGGGGACACCTCAGAAGGCTCCGGAATTCTTCAGAATCGGGTGTCTCTGTAGGGTGCTCTCAGCCTCACTATGACCAGACGGAGGGATTTTAAGGGCAATGAAAACAGTTCAAGCTGGGTTGTGAGTGGCAGAAATGCAGAGCTTGCTGTCAGGCAGGCAGTATGATTTAGGAGGTGTTCTGGGTGATGGGCCAGGGAGAAAGTCAAAGGTGGGACAGGGTGAAGATACCGGAATGTGGGTTAGAGCACATCGTGAATTCGAATGCTCGGTTGAGGCTCCGACTTGAATGCTGTCTGGTGATGTATTAAAGCTTGTCTTCCATGGAGCGACAAATAATCCACTGTATTTTTAAAGGTCTCTGTAGCAGAACCGTGGGTAGGTGAAAGGAGGAAAGACCGGGGAGTTGAGAACAGCTAGGGACTATTATGATCTACCAGGAGCGGGTACGACGGCCTTGGGTAAGAACAGGGGAAGGAAGAAAGCAGTGGACACACCCGACAGACACTACAGAAACCATCTTTTCAAGAAGATTTTGTCAGTTGCTTTGATAAAGACGTGAGGGAAACAAAGGAGTCGAAGATGATAATAAGAACCAGTACAATGGCTATTTAGTTACCTATGTGGAAGGCACTGTGCAAATGTACAGATTACAAACAATTTCTCACAAATTATATCCATTTTGTCCAGAAGCAAACTGAGGCTCAAAGAGGCTGTAACTCGCTGGAAGTCATAATCAAAATCCTTGGCACATGTTCTTGACCGTTGTGACCCAATCGAGACACCCATTCCGGAAAACAGCAGATTCTTTTCATACTGAGTTATTTGTCTATACTTTTTTCAAGACTTTGATGTTACAGCGTATTTGTGTGTGTGTGTGTGTGCATGAAGGTACACGAGTGAAAGTGGTGTGTCTGTGCACAGTCTGATGTCTCGAAATGTTTCCCAGGTATGGCAGCTATCAAGTTTCAGGAACGTGCTAGAATGTAAGTCTGATAATCAACGAAGTACTAAGAAGAGGCAAACCGACAGTCTTTCTGGTTTATTGCTTCCTTGATGCACGAAGCACTCTGTGTCAGCTTTTTCAAAGAAAGGAGAAAATAATTATGCAATTTCCTAAATTCCCTTCAGTTTTTGAAAATGAAAGCCCAGTTCCAGATAATGAAGTTGAGCATGGTGAGATTTAAATTCCATCCAAATAATTTACATGAACTCACAGTTATTTATTCTAATAAAGGAGAGGGATCCCTGGATAATTGAAATCCATAGATAATGGGAAAAACTGCTCTTGGTAATATTTCTCCACCTCAGTCCATATCAAACTTTTTAATGGCATTATAATCAAGTAACAAAACCTCCTCATTTAAATTTCACTTTTCTCTTTCCCTCTCACACAAATGGGAAGGAAAATGCCTAAATTAATAAAAAGCAGAGGGCAAAGGTACCTGACTCCTACCCAGGGGGCAGGTCAGAAACTGGATGCTTAAAACATTTATAGTATGTAAAACAGTGATTAAACCAAACCTTTTAAATACAGTTATTATGTGTGAGACAAATGGACTTTTAACTGGTTTTATATTATCGTTAGAGGCTGAGCATTATACCACTTGAACTGGAAAAAATAGTTTCATACAGGCCTTACGTTGTTTTTTTTTTTTTTTAATCAGGCCAAATGATGCTGGGGACAGAGTAGCAGGCGCCTAACCCATCACCGATCACCCTGTA
This sequence comes from Trachops cirrhosus, assembly GCA_028533065.1. Taxonomy (NCBI): domain Eukaryota; kingdom Metazoa; phylum Chordata; class Mammalia; order Chiroptera; family Phyllostomidae; genus Trachops; species Trachops cirrhosus. The sequence goes on along the minus strand of CM052551.1, from coordinate 5,107,838 downwards.
AGTTTCGTGACATATCGGCGTCCAATGTGGGCATAAGAGGGTAATGAAATCTATGGCATATTGGCAAATGGAGATTATGCGTTGTTAAGCAGATTAAGGGTTGCAAGGTATGGTGCCACACTGAGTTTGTCTGGCATTGTGTTTTAGTGACTTCCAGATTTCATGCAATAATATAATAGATATTCATATGCTTAGGAACCTACTGTGTTCCCCAGAGTAGAAAGGATGAGTGAGGAAGTCCTTGTGGAACCTTCCCAGCCTGATATGTGGTTGGTCCTTTGTTGTGACTGAACATAGGATGCTAAGCCCTGAGTTCACTGGAGATGTTGCTCTCTAAGGTCAATTAGGAAAGAAAGTGTCTAAAATCAATTGGCATTGAGATTTATGTGACTATTCAAAATTGCTTATATACTTTTTGCTCGTTTGCTGTGGGGTGTTTCTTGAAATGAAAAATTTTAAGGAATCTTAAGAGCACCAAAATCTGATAGTGGGATCTTTGTTGGAATAGGGTAGGTAGAGGGGGTCTGGGATCTCTCCCTTTTTCTTCTTTCAGTTGGGGTAAAATTGGTATAGAATCAAAGGTCAAATGTAATTTGATCTTTGCACACACTGTGAACTGATCACCACGATGAGGCTGGTCACCATTCACAGCCACACAGTTGGTCTCCTTCGCCCATTTCGCTCCCCTGCCCCCGTCCCTCTGACAACCACCAATCTGCTCCCTGAATCCATTTCAGATTTCCATCCTTCTTTCTCTACATTTCTACTTAGATAGAGGTGTGGGTTGGGGATAGAACGGTGCTAAAACTGATCACCAGAGTTTGTCCCAGATGAGATTTGCCCCTAACTTCTGCTCATTTGAAATTGGTACGTCTGGTCACCATTGCCCTCTCCCTGTTCAGGGTGAGCTCACACGGATTCATGGATGTGTTCAGTGCTCTCCACTCTGTGGACCCTGCCATGCGAGCGAGGAATAGATCTCCATGTCCAGTGGGATTTGATGTTAGTCAACCGATCGACTGACTCATCTAATCAGCATCATTGAACACATAAAAGTCACTCTTCCATGCAGCCAGTTTTGAGGAAATAGAAATCATAGGAAATTGGACAAGTGTGATTGCAAGTTCTTCCATAGCAGAATTATAACATTTGTAGGAATACTGTGTATTAATTTAAAAAAGCATGTAGATTACCACTGAACTTAAAAAGAAAAAATTCAAGAAAAATACAACTGTGCTTTAAGCACCTACCTGGTTTTTTAAATCATGGAGATCCTACACCACGAAGGTTAAAGATTTTAAATATTTAGCAAAATGTACCTTTTAACCTCCTCTCTCTCAGAAGACAATCCCAACTCTATTGAAGTCATTAAATTAATCCTTGGTGGCCACAGCAGAATAAAAATTTCATTTCTTTAGCATGCAAATGATGCTATTAATGTGTGCAAAATATACAGCACAGAAGTCATTTACTTGTCTAAGTGAATTTTGTTCTGAAACTTGCAATGTGTTTCACATACATGCAATAAAGATAAAAAGCAAAGTAAAATTTAATCTGACAGGAAGTGCACAACATTAGCTTTGTTTTAATGCATAAAAATTTGTTTTAAAAATTGTTTTTGAAAAGGTTGTGGTGCTAGTCGTTGGCACAAAGTTGGCTTAGGCGATGCACTGTGAGCCTCTCAGAAGTGAAGGGAAACCTTTGGGACGCCATTTTGTTTTCCATCCATAGTTCATCGTAAACACACACTTAGCTCTGGAGAGTGTGTGGTTTAAAAAAATAAACTTTATGTTTTAGAACACTTTCAGATTTACAAAATTGTTGCAAAACAACTAAAGAGCATTGCCATATACCCCATATTCAGTGTCTCTTATTACTGAGGACTTAGTGTGGTATGCTTGTCACAATTAATGAACCAACGTCGATACATTATGATTACTACTGTTGCTACTAACGTTATCTCAAGTCCATACTTCATAAATTTTGTTGCTCGAATTATCCCAGCTTTGACCATTTGGGGAACTTCTTTATTTGGCTTCGGGGCCTCTTTAAAACAAAGCCATCATTTTTTCTCCTATTTTTGAGCACTTCTTTTTTGGCTCTTATGGATTCCATTCATTCCCAAGTCGCTAGGTTAGCATCTTTGGCTGCATCCCCTATAGTTATGAGACATTCAGATTCTTCTGTTCACATTCCATTTTAGGATCCTTTACCTGTCTAAATATATTTCATTAACTCGCATACATTAATGCTTACTCATGGTGCTGTAAAGTCATACGAGTTTAACAACAGCAAAATGTCATGTATTCACTGTTCCAATATCATACCAATCCATACCCTGCATGAAAAGTCCTGTGATTCACCTGTTCGACTCTTTCCCACCCCACACTCCTGGGAAATACATCTTTTTTCCTTTGTTTTTTGTTTTTCTATTCAAAATGCCATATACGGTTAACCCTTGAACAACCAGGTTTGAACTGTGCAGGTTCACTTAAACGGGGATAATTTTCAGTAAAAAAGCACAGTTGGACCTCTGCATCCCTGGGTTTCAGATCCCTACATTCAACCAACTGTAGATCAAACAGAAGACAGTATTTACCCAGGGATGCGGAGCACCAACTGTATTCATTGTCTAATGCCATTTTGTATAAGGGACTTTAGCCTTCTTGAATTTTGGAATCATCCACTTGTGACTAAGTTCATTTTAAAAAAGATTTTATTTATTTACTTTTAGAGAGAGGGGAAGGGAAGGAGAAAGAGAGGGAGAGAAACAACAATGTGTAGTTGCCTCTCGTGCACCCCCTACTGGGGACCTCGCCAGCAACCCAGGCATGTGCCTGATTGAGAATTGAACTGGCGACCCTTTGATTTACAGTCCAGCATTCAATCCACTGGGCCACACCAGCCAGGGATAGGTTCATCTTTTTTCTTGTGACTATCCAATTGTTCCAGCACCATTTGTTAAAAGATTCTTCTCTCTTCTGTGAATTAATTGCACCTTTTCAAAACCAGTTGATTATATTTGTGTGGATCTGTTTCTGGGTTCTCTGTTGTGTTCCTTGGAGGTGTGTCTTTTCCCCCCAGTATTATGGTTTCCTGACTACCATGCCTTGTATGAAATCTTAAAATTGAGTGAATTGAATCTTCCCACTCTATTGTTTTTCAGTGTGGTCTTGGCTAGTCGAGGCCTTTTGCATAGGAAGGGAACTTATTGTCTTAAATCTTTTATATAAGAGGCCACGTTAAAGATTCTTTCCAAAGCAAAAACAGTAATGCCTAGGGGACCTGTTTCTCAGTGGTAGATCTCGAGAGGCTGGTAGCTTTAAATACCAAGTTTTTGCTAATCACACTAACAAAATATTCAATGTACCAATTTATCAGACATCCTTTAGCATATATATAACTTTATTGGTGAGAAAGAAATGACAAACTAGTTAATATGTGTTTGAAAGCAGAATAATTATTATAATGTTATGCTATTCAATTAATTCAAAAATATAGTGCAGTCTAAAAACTTGTTTCACTTCACTTTCGTTATTTAATGCATTTTCAGTGTAATGTTCACCTAATATTTGCTATAAACTTTATATATGTGTGTGCATACACACACTTTTTAAGCAGAATATAGTAGAGACAAAGTAATGGTGGTAAATTTGCAGTAGAAATGGAAAGGTTAAAACTTGGGCGATAATGATGAATGAGAAGTCAAGTCAAAGTTTAAAGTATTTTCCCTTGAAATACACAGATTCATTGTCTGCATTTGATAAATATACTTTTGTACTTGCTCAAATCATATTTCAAACTGCTTCTCTGACTACATCCTCCCCGGAATATTTTAAGTCTTTCAATGCATTTCTTAGGTGCATATAATGTGCAAAACGATTATTTAATGAACTATGTTCTGCTCTTCGGCCCCTACTAGGGTGACCCACCCAAAAAGCTACAGTGAAATGAAAACAGTGCCTCGGAAGGAAGACATTCCTAAAGACTAGGATAGAGTGCAATTTAAAAACTTTAAATTGCTTGCCGGTGACGAATGGGGTTCTAGGTCGGAAGAGGAAAAGGACTCCACGGCTGTGGTACCGGATGTGGATGTGTAGCTGCTCTGATGTGGGCGGGCAGTTTTCCAGGTATCAGGTCCGGCAGTGTGGGCAAGACCGTGCCAGGAGGCTCGGGACTCGGGTGTGGAGGGATGCAATTTTTTTTGTTTGTTTGTTCACATGCATAAGGGAAGTTCCTGATGGGACAGGAATGGCAAAACCTTCCCGTCATGGCAGTGGAACCCAAAGATAGCTGTTTGAGACAGGGAAAAACCACGACCCTTTAAAGAAGGCAGAGAAGTACACCACCATGCAAAGAGAGGGATCCATTTAGCAATAGTGACTAGCGGCTTGCCTTTTGCAGGATGTATGGGAAGAAGAAAAAATGTCCTCAGTCGAGCTGCCAAATGTCATTGATTTATTGCCTAGGCCTCTACCTTGTACATTTTTGCAGGGGTGGGGATGTCAAGGAATAAAAGGAATAGACAGAGGTAGCTCTGAAGATAGCCCCTGGAGTGCACTCGAATGCCTCACTAAGGTGTTTTCATGGACGATGGGCAGGAAAGAGACAGAGCTGGCAAGACACAGGTGTTCACTGCCATGCCCTGGGTGATACAGGGTTAACGGCAGTGCTGATAATTGGCTCTAAATATTTCCCTCTCTGGTTTTCTGCTGCTGCTGTTGCTTCCATAGGAAAATTAATCATCACCATAGAATTGGGGGTGGACTTGAGGGTGGAAGGGGTGTACAGGATGAATAATACACTTAATCTTATTAAATCTCTCCTACTCTTCTCTGCATTGTTTTCCCCTCAAGCAAAACAGAACCAAATAGTTCAGGTTTTCCATAAGAGCATCACAGCCACCCAATGGACAAAACCCATTTTAGTTCAGAATAATGAATAACCTTTTATTGTAACCAATTTTGGCTTCATCTTAAAATAACACTTTTTTTAAACATTAAGGATATAATATAAAGCTGAAAATATAAATTCAGACCCGAATGGTACTCAGTAATAAAAGAGACCAATTTCTGCAATTATACTGTGTTCTTGCTGACCTTCTTACCTGGCCTGTTGGAAAGGAAGAATATCTCTATTGAAATAAAATTGTAGATTTCTCTTTTAATACCATGTGAAGTATAAAGTTACTGTGGCCCAGAACTGTCTGTTGATTCCAACAACAACAAAGAGACATTTATGATCTGCCAATACTGTATTACTCTCTTAAGATAAAAATGTAAATATGACATCATTTCCTGCCCTCCACTGGCTTATAGTGCAGTTGTGAATCAGATTCGTACAACAGTTCAATAAGCTATGTCTCATGTGCAAGTTGTGAGTGCACCTGACGGCAAAGAAGCTTCCCTGGCTGGGTAACTCAGTTGGCTGGAATGTCGTCCCATACACCAAAAGGTTGCATGTTCGATTCCCAGTCAGGGCACATACCTGGGTTGCAAGTTCAAGCCCCAGTTGAGGCATGCACATGAGGTAACTCATCGGTGTTTCTCTTTCTCTCTCTCTCTCTTCCTCTAAAATCAATAAACATATCCTCCAGTGAGGATAAAAAAAGCTGTAATTTGTTTATAATACAGTCTGGGTGCCACCAATCACTAGCTCGGAGATCAGGAGAAACAGACAAGAGGAATCAGAAAGGGACTGGCAGCTTGCATCGGGTGTGCAGCACCTGGTTCCATAATGTGAGTGGGAGTGAATTCTCAGGTTATTGCAAATAGTTATATAGTAAAGCTATACTCACCCCAACTAAACCACACGTGTTTTGAACGATCTGATACTTTGGACTATTCACACTTTGGTTCTCCATTAAATAAAGACTATGTATTGAATATTAGTGGACGCGCCTCTGATTTCTCCTCTGTCAGCGTGATTAAAACACGTAGCATCTCGCTCCACAGCCATGGTCTTGCACAGGATCTTGGGCGTTCAGCAGGGGATTCTTTTGCAGTTAATGAACTATGGAAAACATTTCTAGGCAAGGAAAATATTTTATCAAATTCATTTTCTACTTCTAACATCCACGCTCATTATTTTTGGCACGTGAGGGAAATGCCAATTTAAAACAAGTCACTTAATGCTGAAACTGGTTTCTAATCTCGCAGGGTGGAAGGGCGGAGGTAAGGTATGGAGCAGAGCACTTATAAGGCAGCACTGACCCAGACAGAACCTTGAACACGCTGCTCACCGCTGACCCCTCTCAGGAGGGCCCCGGCAAGCAGATGGCCTTGAGTTTGGCTACGAAAGCATGAGGCTGTCTTTTCCAGAAACTGAACACTGATAGTACTCACTGGAGAGAGGAATCAAAATGAGTCACATCTTATTTTCTTTCTTTCTTTTTTTTTTTTGCAAATGTAAATATGTTTGCTGTTACTGATTGTAATAGCACTTTCCTGCTAATTACAAAAATTTAAACAATAGCAATGCATGGCAAGTAGGAAAACTGGCTCTCATGAATTCCATGATGAGCAGTTGGGTGTGGCTCATGCTGCCCCGGACATCCGCCCCCCCCACCCCGCCCACCCCTTTCTCATCCTTTCCCACGGAGAGGGCACCCCTAATTCACCCAGCTCCACACGGTCCGTAGAGGCCAGACCCAGCATCGCCGAGGCTACGGAGTGTGCTTGTAACTACTGTGCAATGCTTCCTACTTATTAATACATATTGCTGGAGTTTAGTGTATTTTCAGACATCTTTTTATGTACATATACCTTATGTCTTTCATAAATGCACGCGTATGAAATATACTGTATTCTCACCTCTTAAAATATGTACAAATGTAACAAGTTTCTATGCCTCTGTGTGGAATAGCTCTCTATATATCCAAATCTGTAGCTATTTATACAAAATGATTATTTTAATCCATATCTGTGCTTTCATAGCTGTATAATTTGTAACGAGCAATTTAAACTTCCTTTCTCCTATTTTATATTTTTAAATGTTATATGTAAATATAATTAATACTTTTTGTACATGTCACATGTTTTTTATCTCTTTAGCTTCTTTTGTCTTTTATCTTCTTTTGTCTTTTATCTTCATTTATGGCATTTGTTGGTGATATACTTTACCTTTTCTTTTTTTTTTAGTGTAGGGGAGGTATTTTGTAATTTTAGTTTTTATATAATCAAATTGATCAAGTGTCATGACTTATGCCTGAATGTACAAACTATAACTCATAAGGTCATAGGCTGTTTATTGTTTTATTTTTACAGCATTTTGGACATTCTAATGCTTGGAAATCAAGCCTTGGCTCATGAATGTAATCTACTATAACTTTTAAGACATTATAAGAGAAGGGCTTGCTCCTTGTGAGAAAACCAAATATCAGATAAGTGTATCAGATAAAGAGGGGAAGTTTCCTCTTTTCTTTACCAATTCTAAGGTTAATGGCTATTGACAATTTCTTGTGTATTTGCTGTTCTTCCTCTACAGAAACAAATTCTATCGATTGTTCTGCAACCTGTGCCTCACTTAACAGTATCTGGTGGCACCTTTCACATCAGCACATGCAGACATGATATTACTTATTGTTTTAATGGCTCACACAGGTTTCCATAACATGGAAATATTAAAATCGGTTTAACTGTTCTTAACTGATGAAAGTCTAGGCTAACTTTAGTTTTTGCTACTGTACACGGTCCAGGGATTTGTCACGTATGTCCTTGCATATTAGTGCCGATATTTGTGAAGGACAGATACCAGGCTACTCAACTGATAATCACTCAAAGGATATGTACTTTTACACTTTTGTGGAAATTGCCAAATTCCCCCAATATACACTCCACCCATAGCTAAATGCACGCCCACTTCCCACTCTTTAGCAAGTGTTGAATATGTCTAGCCTGATTCTCAGTCCAATGTAAGTAATTTATTTTTCTTATCCTGAATGTGCTAGGAATTTCTCTTCATCCTTTGATTTCCCAGATTTCACAAAGATCTATCTAAGACATGTGTCTCTAAAGGAACATTTTCTATATGAAGAATTTGTTTTTTTCTTCTTCCATTATTTCTGTTCTCTATTTGTAGAATACTTATATTGCTTATGAATTTCCACTTGCTACTGGATCTTTCAGATTTATCTTCCATGTCTTTTATATTTTCTTGATAGTTTTACATTACTTTTTATTTTGTACTACACTGTGAAAAAATAAGGATATCTATAGACTACTCATTCTGTCTTAAGTATTGTTTGTTCTTCAACTCAGTCTTTGTGTAGAGACTTGAAGTTACTTTAGCAGTCAGATTTTTCATTTCTGTGAACTAAAATTACATGTACCCTTACATTAGTTGCTGCTAGTTTTGTACCATTTCATCCTCCTCTTTGTTTTTGTGAGCAGAATATGGGATGGCAATGTGTTCAGCTTCTAAAAACATATAAAAAGAAAACCATTTGCCAGCCTCCCTTGCAGCTATCTCTATGTAGTGTTCTGGTAAAGGTTTAATAACCTGCTCTCTGGAAGGAAAAGAGTTAGCTTTGTAAGTTCTGCTGGCAGAACGCTTTCCATGTCATTAGTGCTTGAGAATGCCCTTGTATTTCATAAAATTCTTAACTACTTGCCAACTTTAGGGGCTTAAGCTGCTTCTTTTTCTGTTGGTTGTCAAGTGATATCACGAGGAACATCACTTTTCCCTAAATCTTTGTTTACCTTTATGACTAACTCCTTAGTATAATTTTGTAGATGTGAAATCAGACCAAGAAATTTATCACATAAATATAAGGCCTAAATAACTAACTAAACTGGATGGTGGTACTTCAGATAAAGATGCTAAATGAAAAGATAATTGGACTAAGGAGTTTAAGAGATGCTAGTTTTAATTTCAGCTCCACTGTTTACCGCCACCTGTGTGATCCTGAGCATACCATCTAACCTCTGGATGCCTCAATTTCCCTATCTGTAACAGTGGAGATCATAATGTCTTGCTCACAGGACTGCTGTGAAGATTAAATAAAACTCTGCATGCAAATTACTCGGCTCTTGGTGAACAGCGATTCATCTGGGGAGACTCTGAGCCAGGGGCACCCAGCCAAACTGAGCATGGATTTCTGACTCACAGAAATCATGAGATAATAAAAGTGGGTTGTTTTCAGCCTCTAAGTTTTGGAATATGCTGTTAGGCAGAAAGACATAAAACAGAGCAATTTTCCTACAATATAATTCACCTTTTTTGGTGTATCTTTCTTTGAGTTTTGACAAATGCATACAATTCTGAAACCATCACCCCAATTTAGAAGGCATTTCCATCACCCCCACCCCCGAAGGCTCCCCCTGGATACTTTCTGAGCAATCTTCCCCCTCTCCCTAGTTCTTGGCAAACTCTGATCTGTTTCCTGTCCCTATGATTTTGTTTTTTCCAGAATGTCATATAAATGAAATCAGACAGTATGCAGCCCGTTCATCTGTTTTCTTTCACTTGGCATGATGCATTTGGGATCTATCCCAGTTGTTGCACAAAGCTGGGTTGATTCCTTTTCATTGCTGAGTAATATTCCCTTTTCCCTATGCACCATAGTTACTTATCAGTTACCAGAGGACCAGCATTTGAGATGGGATATTCTCAGTTTTGGGTGATTATAGTAAAGCCACTATATATGTTCGTGAACATTTTCTTGTGGACGTACATTTTTTTCCCCTTTGAGTTAAATACCTCAGGGTGGGGACCGAATGGATCCATGGTAAGTATAGGCTTAACTTGATAAGAAACGTCTAAATGGTTTTGAAAAATGACTGCACTTTGCATTGCCACCACTAGGGTGGCTCAGTATCCTCACCAGGACTTTGAACCATTAGATTTATTTTTTATTTTAGCCACTTTTAATATACAGGGTCCAGCAGAAGTAACGCCATTGAGTGTGGTTGGTAGGGTACATGAATGTCTCGCATGAGATGGACAGCAATTTGAACATTTCACCTAAAATGTCATATGGTGTGCTTCCGTGTGATATTGTTATATCACAGAATTACGTGCTTATGATTTTGTAATAAAAGATTTGGTATAGATTACCAGCTCATAAAACAGGGGCGTTATTTGTGCCGGAGCCTGTGCATGTCGTGGTATCTCACTGTGAGTTTAGTTTACAGTCTCCTGATGACATGGCCTTGAGCATCTTTTCACGGGCATGTTTCTCATCCATACGTTCTCTCTGGCGAAGTGTTTGTGTGAATCTTTTGCCCGATTTTTAAATGCTGAATAGGAGGAATGAGAGAAGAATCCCTTGACTTCTTCCGGGCCACAGGGAGATTAATCAAGTTAACAAAGTCCCTTTGAATCCTTAGATTGCTGAGATTTATTCCATGTCATTAATGAATACTGAATTCTATCAAGTGTTTTTTCTGTATCTATTGAAAAAATATGATTTTTCTTCTTTCATTTGTTAATATGATGAATTAAGTTGATTTTCAAATGCTGAAAAAACTTGCCTTCCTGGGATAAACCCCACCTGGTCGTGGTGGATTTGCTGGAGGTATTGTTAAGGGAATGGAGAGGTAAATCACAGAGTGCAACAGATATTTATAACATGTAAAAGCACCAAAGGTTTGTACCCTATGTCAGTAACAAACTCCGACAAATCAATAAGTAAATCAATAAGTAAATGGATAGGGGACTAACTGCCAGCCAGAGCAAAATTCAATAAAGAGGAGGTAACAAAATCCAGAGTGTAAACAAGCCATCTCAAATGTCTGAGATACAAATAAAAATTACTAGCTCATGCAAAGAGGCAGAAAATTGTAAACCATAATTTTTATGATTATCATGAGAAAATCAACAAAAGCTTACCAATGGATGCCCCAGAAGTAGAAATTAGCAGAAAAGGACTATAATTATAATAAATATGTTAAAGGATTTATAGCAAAAGATAAAAGTAGAATTGGTGAAGAAATAGAGAATCTCAGTAGAGACAGAAAGTACAGAAAAAGAACATAGTGCCATATCACAACTAAAAATCTCGATCTTACAGGACCTTGGATATCCGTTACAAGGGCCAGAATTCACCTCCACTTTAAACAACTAGAACACAAGGCAAAATATGTAGATCAAGGGTTTTTAGACTTTCAGTAATAGATGTCACAGGACAGAGAGTCCTTCCTGACACCGTTGAGCTGCCGACCTACATAACTGCTGTCCCCCGTTGAGTGACATTATTTGTTTAAGCCTCTGATACCAGGTTTGTTGTTATTTATAGCCAAGCTGATCCTGACATAGCAGCTTTGGCTGGTTTTTAGCAGGAGTCTGACTGAACCTCTCGTACTTTTAAGTAGAACGTTCTGGCTGGTTTGTCGAGAACGGGATAGTGGGTGGCAAAGATAGAGGCAGCGTGAAAAATGGCAAACGCAATCATTAAAAAAAAAGCTTAAAAAGACTTTTCATAGTTATCGACTTTTGTATTTGTTTTTATGTCATTTGCTTGGTGTGCTCCTCTCCTGGAGCTACTATAACAAACCACCAAAACTGGGTGGCTGACTATAACAGCAATTCGCTCCTCCTCGGTTCCGGAGGACAGGAGTCTGAGGTTGAGGGTTCACAGAGCCGTCTCCCTCTGATGCCTCTGGGGAGGGAACTGCTCTTCTCTCTTCGGGCTTCTGGTGTCTCCAGGGTCTCTTGGCTTGTGGCAGCAGTAGCTCCGTCTCTGCCTCCTTTAGTGACCGCCCGCCCTGCGTGTCTGCGTGCCCAAGTGTCCCTTGTCTTCTAAAGGTACCAGCCACTGACTGGTTTAGGTTAGGGCCCAATTCAACCCACAGTGCTTGGTCATACACTTTGCTGCTTATTTTTACTGCACCGTTGGTCTCCATTGTAAATATTGTTTTGTAAACTCCATAAATGTATGTGCTTGTGAGCATTTCTTAAGGTAATCTTCATACTTTTAGAAAAAAAATAATTGGAAACCTTTCATTTTTCATAAATAGTACTTTTTAGTTTTAAAATGTAGAACCATATTATTAATATAGTTATCACCCCAAGATTAGCTTGAAATTCACCCATTTTAGTTAATTATATTTTTGAATATTTAAAGAATTGATACTTTGATCGTTCTAGAATTTACTTTGATTGGGATCTTAATTATGTTGTCATTCTTCACGCCTTTTAACGTGTTCCATTAGCAGAGAAATGCACTGTGTTCATTGCCCACACGATCAATGCACAGTCCAGGCCCTTCCATGCCCCGCACTGGGGCCCGATGTTCGGCCTTCCTGGTTGGCGGTATGGGCTAAGTTATTTGTACTGCAACCCCAAGAGCTCCTTTGGAAGCTGAGTTGGAGACTTCCAGGCCTGTTCCTTCTGGCCTGAAGTAGAGGTTCCTCCTGGGAAATTCCGCTCTTGAGAATTTCACTTTTCTGAGTGCATAGGGGACAGTCACTGAGTGGGTGGGTTCTCGAAGGGCTGAGGGGAGGGACCTGCCCGGAGTGGAGGGGTAGACATGGAGTAGAGAGGGGAAGAAACCCTAAGTCTCCGTGCCCAAGAGGAAGGGGCCAGCGAATACAGTTTTGGGACTAACATGAATCACGTTGTTAGTGTTTGCACATAGTTTTGATTTTGTTTTTGTTTTTTAAAGAAATAAGGACTTTCGGTCTTGCGGTTAGCAGTCAGCCTTCCTTTCGTGGCCGTAAATCTCTCCTAAATGCTAAGAACCTGCTCCGACTTGGCAAGCCAGATGAGTAAAAAGGTCATCTTCTTGCCTAACGGCAGATTCTGTAGTCTTTACCGCCCAATTCCCTTTATGGTCATAATTGTCCCTTGCAAAAATATAGTGTTACCGCAGAACTCATAAAACTGCTGCCTCTGGAATAAACAGGAAAGGGCACATTCTCCTTTCAAGGCAACGTCTGCACCAGCAGAGTTTAGACTCCATTTAAAATGGAAAGCGGTGATCCCCGAACGGAGCCGCGGCTTTGATAGACTGGGCCTCTGCACTTGAGTGCAGAGATGGATGGGCTTGTACGTGTTTGTGTAGATTAGAGAGACAGAGATGGCTCCCCCTGATATTTAGAGTTCTACAGGGCAGCGGTGCTGTCTCTTTGGTAAAATCCAGGGCTCAGCACAGTTTTAAGTCCAAGGAGGAGCTTAATAATACATGGGTTTGCAGCAGTTTCAATCTTAAACATAAGCCGAAAGAAAAAAAACAAATGAAGATGGTGAACCATGGGCGCAGCCTCAACTTGAATGAGAATTGAGATTGACCTCCACACTGTGAACTTAGCAAGAAGGTGATGCCTGTGCAGGGGTCGGGGGTGGGGGGGAAGAGGAGGAGCAGTAAAAACCCACATATGCCAAACTAAATCGGGCTGGGTTTTAGGGGGTTATTCCATGAAACAATGGCCAAAGCTCTCTTTTTATTGGGAGATAGCAACTTTTACATCCTGGGACTTGCAAAAGGAAATAAAAATCACAGGGGCAGGTTAACTGGGCAAATAGCCTTCCCTCCCAGGGAACTTGGTCTGCAGGGGAAAGAGTAGCCTGTTGACAGGTAGCAACAGGGCGGAGAGGCCATTGGACCCCCTGAAAAGCATCAGACACTGCTCGCTTTTGAGTTGCCAGCCCGAGGCTCAGGCGCACTTTGGTTTTGACAGACTGTGGTGGACGGACGCTGAGAACTCTGCAGGGGGCAGCCTGGCTCCAAACCTGGACCCTCAAATCTCCATTTGCGTGAGCACGCCCCTTACTCGTTGCTTGGTTTGCTTTCGCTGTAAAATGGGGTGGATGAGAGTGCTTACCTGTGGGGTTTCTGCTGGAATTCAAGGGGACCATCAATACCCATCATGTCCTTAGATCAGTGCCTGGTACTGTTGGGGGACAAGGGCGTCGGTTGTTGGGAGCCGTTGTAGAAGCAGTAGTAGGCGTTGGTGCGTTTGCCTGGGCTGCTGCGACCGGGTACCACACACACTGCTGCACTGACGTCAGAGGCTGAAACCACAGAAATGTGCTTCCTCCCAGTTCTGGGGGCCAGAAGTTCAAGATCAAGGTGCAGCACGGCCATGCTCCTTTGCCTTTTCTGGCTTCCAGTGGTTCTTGGTGTCCTTTGGCGTGTGACAGCATGACTTCAACCCCTGCCTCTGTCTTTTCCTGGCTTTCTTCCCCATGTCAATGTTCCTCTCCTTTCTCCAGGAAGGATGACAATCTTCAGATTTAACATCCGCCCTAAATTCAGACGATCTCTCCTCGAGATCTTTAACATTTCCTCTGCAAAGACTCTATTTCCAAATAAGGTCACTGTCACAGGTACCAGGGATTAGGACTTGGACAGGGTGTCTCAGGGAAAATATGGACCCACCCACTGCACACCCTGGACCCAGTGGCTTAGGTGGGGCTTCTCCCACACGTTATAGGCCCCTGTGGATAGCTGTTTTTACACTTAGATTATTTAAAGTATTCCATCACTTCTACCTCGGTGACAGGTACAGAATGAGTCTGTAATTCTGATTTGGCCAATCAAGTATTTCCTGGGGTTTTGGGGGTGTCCTGCTACTGTAACTTACTGTTAGTCTCATGGAAGCAGAAGGCAGCTGAAGCTATCACGCCCATTTACTTTCCAGTACAATGAGGGCAGGACACGAAGACGCACAGCTTCAGCAGGAAGGGAGAGTGGAAGGCAGAGATGCAGAGAAGGGAAAGATCTTCTCATTCTGGCTTAAACAGAGTTAGTCCGTCCCTTGCTTATAGTATTCGCCACTGTATACCTTGTACTGGGTTGGTCAAAAAGTCTGTTTAGTTTTTTCTGTAAAGTAAAATAAACACTTTTCTTTTTCACCATTATCTTTATTGATTTGGATATTTTGAGTACGTTGGCTGTCTCCCACTATTGGCTTCTAGTGGGTGGAGGCCAGGGATGCTGCTAAACACCTTCCAATGCACAAGACAGCCCCACAGCAGAGGAATATTTGGCTGAAATGTCAGTAGTACCAAGAAACTTTGCAAACCACTTTGGACACGTTTGATCAGTCACAGCACCTTCTCCATACACCACACAAATCTTTTTTGTGTTTCAGTGGCATTTTTACCTTTCTTGAAATAATAAAGCATAATATACTGAAAATGTTGCTTATCTTCTTCCACCTTCAATATTAAAATGGCTGCACAAGATTCACCAATTTTGATAAGTTTTCTTTCTTTTTAATGCATGTTGATGTGACAGTTGTCACAATACGATCTAACAAAATTGTTTCAAATGAAGTTCAAGACAACTAAGTACTACTAGAGCTATCGTATGGAAAGGACAAAATGAACTTTTTGGCCAACCCGATATTATAGGCCTTGCCAACACGTCTTCTTTCTTTTATTAAATGTGGGATCGAAGACTCTGTGAAGACCAGAGTGTCATAAGCTCTGTTTCTGCCGCACTCCACTGGAACTCAGTAGGGATCTGTTGAATGAGTGGGAATGGGTGGAATTAAGGAAACAAATCTTTTAAATTCTCTTAGTAAGTTCCACACACTGTGCTAGGGACTTTCCATAAATGATGTCATTTGATCTTCTACCATCTTTGTAGGGCAAGAATTACCATGTCTCTTCTAGAGATAATTGAGCCATAACTCAAGTTTAGGTAGGTTTCTAAATGTCATATGGTTGTAAGTGCTAGAATTTGGATTTGGATCCAAGACTGCCTCACTTTGAAACTTGGCCTTCAAGTCCATTTTGTCCCTAAACCTGATGTTGTAGCAAAATGCATAACAAGGGAAACATTTTGGTTAGGATTTATAAGAAATGGCCTAATGACAGAAGTGGAATGCATGAATTGAACATTGAGGAATACATATAATTTGTCTATCTAGAAAACTAGAAGGAACATGCTTAAACATATAAATCAGCTTATATAAACTCCCAGTTCAGAACTCTCCAATAGCTTCCTCTTATGCTTGAAATAAAATCCAAACTTCTGACCCTGTCTTAAAAAGCCCTCCATGAGGCATTGCCCCACTGCACGTCAGTGGGATGGAAAATATCCTCAAAGCGAGACTGGTGCCTGTCTGGCTGGTTGCATCTCCCCTCCCTAGTCCTTGGTAGCCTCCTATTGAATGAGTAAGTGAGGACATGGTATAGCTTGAAGTGGCTGCAGATTAGCAGGGCCCAGATACTGGAACAGAAGCTCAGATGTAACAGAATCAGTGTTTGAAAGTAGTTGGCTAGACTACAAAGTGCATTAAGGGCAGCAGGATATAGAGCAGGATATCTTGGTATGGCCATTTTGATGTTGTAGATTTTTTTTTTTGATGAATTTACATCAGGATGGTTCTGGCAACATAGATGGGACAGTGACAAAACTATCACATGGCACATAGTCATTGGCTTTTCTGCTCATGTCTGCAAAAAAGGAGGCTGCATTTTCTCTGTTCACCTTCAGGATCTTGTGTTGATCAGATTGTGGGAGTTGTCTCCCACTTGGGTAGAATCTCCAATGGAGAAGAACTGGAGGGAGGGAAAGTTGGAAAGTTTAATTGATTTACGTAAGAAAGGGGATCTAGTAAGGGAAGGAAGGAAAGGACTTATCAGGAAGGGAAGGAGTCCAGAAAGGGGACTGATGTTCAGAGAGAAAGACTGAGGAGTAGCAGCTGTCCTGCAAAGAGGGTTTTTGAGAAGTTGGGGGGGTAACTGGGGCTGATAGGACATCTGGAGCATTTCTGGGTGATGGGCTGCTGCTACTTCCCCAGCTCTTCAAGGTAATTCTGTTGGTAGAGAATTCCATGACTTTTTTTCAAGGCTACTGGAGTTGGATTTGGGTTTTTTAGACATTATAAGGCTAAGATGAGCCTCTAAGGTTTTCAAATGAAGATTCATTTGTGCTACGTGTGTGTGTGTACTATAAAGATTGTATTTATTTATTTTTAGAGTGAGGGGAAGGGAGGGAGAGAAGCAGAGAAACATCAATGTCTGGTTCCCTCTCCTGTGCTCCCTACTGGGGACCTGGCCTGCAACCCAGTGCCCTGACTGGGAATCATACCAATGGCTTTTTGGTTTGCAGGCCAGCACGCAATCCAGTGAGCCACGCCAGGCAGGGCTGTATGCTTGTTTTATTAGAAAATCACACTGGGACACACATCTCTGATTCTGACTTCTTTCCTAACCATTCCCTTTTTTTTTTAACAAGAAAACCACCAATACCAGCTTAGCAATTTAAGAGTTTAACACCCAATGCTTTTTCATCATTTGACAAAATAAAATGTATATTTGCCATAAACTAGGAAGGGAAATAATAGAAATATTATTGAAAAATTTCTGTGCAAAGTGATGCTGAGATTAATCATACTATGACCCAACTCTCTGCCCTGTCCCCCATATGTCCTCCTCCTTCAAGTGAATATTCTCAATTCGACAGCATTGACAAAGGCAGGAAGCTTACCAGGAGCAATTTTCCAGGTGTGTAAGTAGGTACCAAAAAGTACCGTTATTTGGCTATTTGATTCATCTAGTCCCTTTGGAAAGGATATTTTAGGTGAGAAATCAAAGACTGAGGGACAGAACATACAAACTGTGCTAATGTGGAGGAGAAAAGGCAAACCCTGAGCTTATACTGATTAACACATTTTTTCCTGAGAAAAATAAATGTGTTGACATGACTCCTGATTCTATGTGGTTGTTCTTCTACCAGAGCTGTCCAACCTTTTGGTGTCTCTGGGTCACACTAGAAGAAGAGTTGTCTTGGGCCACACATTAAATACATTGCAACACGCAATCACAAAAAAAACTCATACTGTTTTAAGTAAATATACAGTTCAGTATCGGACCACATTCATAGCCATCGTGGGCTGCATGCAGCCGTGGGCTGCAGGTCGGACACCCCGTGACAAGTCTCGCAGGCATTTCACTCGTAACCCCTTTCTTGCCTTGCACATTGCTGGCCGCCATGTTATTCTACTCTTGACCTTGGATTGGTCATAAAGTGGTAGAGTTTATAGATGAGGGGAGGCTGAAAGATGAGGTAAAACTATGTTTTCCAGAATTGAAATAGTTGAAAGTTTTTTTTTAACTTGTCTATTACCAAAACCCCAAACAAACACATCACTAACTCTCAGTTAAAATGGCCATGTTGCAATGACTTTGGTATTAATTAACAGCTGCACCAGAGTAGCCTCTCAGAGTGCCTTCTTCCCAGGGAAGAGCTGGGTCAAGGTTGACAGACGAATGGGCGTCTGTCTAAAAGATGCATCTGTGTTAGATTCCAGAGTGTTGAGTGAACAGCTTGTGCATTTGGCCTTGACTCTGTAAGACCCAGGAAACTAGAAAACTTTCCTTTTCATCCAAAAGTGATAGGAAGAAAGTGGCGCGTTCATTGCTGTATTTAGTGGACTGTGGTCCCTAGTCAGTTTCTCGGGTATTAAGAACCTGACTTGGAAAAATAAAAATAAATAATGAAGTGTGTGGCATAGTTAAATAAATTTGAGAAACGCTGACCTGAACACAGCTAAGCAGATTTCCACGCTGCGGGGCCTCCCGGGCCTTCAGAAAGTGCTGATGTTACACGTACACGTCCCAGAGGGGGACAGCAGACAGCGTGTTCCTCTGCTGGGAGAACGCACCGTCTGAGAACCACGGACTGCAGGGTGCAGATGACGTGGAAGGTGAACAGACCGGAAGCAGAGAGCGTGGTAAATGGGTTATCCAAAGAACCCAGCAGGAGATGATAATACCCTGCCTTAGAAGTGGTGGAACGAGAGGCTGGAAGGATGTTCCCAGTGCTGTGGTATATAGGGACTGTTCGAAAACTTCAGTGTGACACGGGCATCCTTGAGACTGTAAGTATTCCATGTATAAGTCCAGACCCTTAACGTTTTATGAAACTATGTTTCTGTCAATTGCATATTTCTCTTTAATTAAATAGGACACGTGTCAAACTCATCAGAGCTTGCTCTGCCCACTGTCTTCCTGTCGTTTATTCATCTCGGCCTCACGCCTCAGTCAAGCCAACATGGAGTCTTCCTTCTCACTGCCTGAAAACTGACCAGGACCCCGTCACTTCCACCTCCTCATTATGGCTAATCTCCGTCTACCTCTCCACTTCTCCTGACTTCCCTTCGTATCTGTTTCCAAAACTGTTTTCTTAAAAACACTAACGGCTCCCCTCCGGTCCACTCCTGAAATGCCGCACGTCCCCGTTTCCCCAAATGACAGAGTCACCCTTCCGAGGGCCTCTGTGACCTGGCCCAGCTCTGCTTCTGCCACTTGCTTCCCACCGGAGGCCCGATGTCCCTGGTACAAGAAGCAGCCGGTCGCCGCGTCCTTGGCACGTGTTGTCCCCTCTACCCTCCCTTCTTTGCTCTTCGGTGAAAGCTCACTCATTCTTTCAGGTCATTTGCTTTCTCTTTGAAATCAGGTATGAAGCTATGAAATACACCTGTCTTCTGTCACCATCCCTCAGTGTCGCCACTTACACAGGTAACGAAAACCATGCCATCGCACCTTGATCTGCTCAGCTGAAGTCAGTTCTCTCCTCTCGAGTGAGCATGTTCTTCTGGTGACTTGACTGGCCTGCCGCTTTCCCAAGACTAAAAAATGGAAATAAATTATTTCCATGGGCTCCCCTTCTGTCCTCTGTTCCTGAACATATAACTACCAGGGAGTGAAACTTTCTGGCCCATTTTATTTTTTTAAAACACAACTAAAAGATTGTGCTTATTTCATCACTACTATTTCTCATATAATTTACCATATAATTTTACCATATCATACATTTATCATATAATTTTCAGCTCTGTAGCCACCAACCAAACCCAAGGTCACTCTCCAAGTCTTTTCCGGACGTGAGGTGGCGATATGCCCGTGGAGCACGCAGCGTCCAATGCTAATGAAGGATGGAACATTCTTGCCAGAGATTCCAGTGTCCTCTGACTGCTTTAAAAACATTTGGTTGGATGCCATCTGTTCTTGGTGATTTATTCATGCCTTGTTTGTCAGTTTTTTCTAAAGTCCCCTCTCATCTATTCATCGATCACTTCCTCTGCCCTATGCACCATGAACATCAACAGAACGTATTAAACAACGTATTAAACAGGTAACTGGTGCCCAGAATAGTGCTGGGTGATGTGGGAAATATGAAACATTTGAGATAGGCATCTGTCCTTCTGGCGCTTGTCTACAGTTGGGGTAAAAAGAAAAAAAATGAAAATATGATGGGGGAGGGCAGGTAATGCAAATGCCCCAGGTGGTATGAAGTACAGGAAGGTCCAGATTTCGTGTCTCCACTTCTGCCAGGCAGCCCTCCGCTCTTACCTGCCAAGTCCTTCCATGACTGTGGAATTTCTAAGAGGCGTTTCTCTGCTCAAGGGAGTTCTACTCCTAGTCTTTTGTGTGAGCATCCTTTTGGGCATTTGTTGCCCGGAAACGTGTGGAGAGAGGTGTCTCCATCCACAGCCACTGCTCTCAGTGGTTTCCTTGAACTGTCTGCCTCCCCGCCAGGCACAGTGGCCTCGGCTGGAGCCTCTGGTCTATTCTGCATTCTGACTCAATGCTGCCACCGTGGATGAAAAAGTAAACTGTTCCCTGAGCCCTGCAGTGTGGCTGACTGCACAGTCCCTCACCATCCTTCGTCAGGAGGATCCCTCCTCCTCTTCCTTGCCCCTCTTTCTCAGAACTTGGGGTGGCCGGGCAATAAAACGTCTTCTCGCTTTCTCACCTTGATTTCCACTGCCTCTGGTCACCCTGTGCCCTCTTCTCCCTCCTCTGACAACCAAAAAGGAAAACTCTCCATTCAGACAGACTCATGCAAAGGAATGCTGGGAAGTATCCCCGGCCCTACGTGTCTGATCTTTGTTGGCTGCTGAATAAATCCACCATGCATTTCCATTAGTCCTCGCGACAACCCGACCAGGTGGGTGCTACGATTCATGTTCATGGCAGAGTGGGCTAAAGTGGAGAGGACTGGAGCTCAGGGGTCCCTAACCAGTAAGATCCCACTCTCAGAAAAGTCACCTCGGTTCAGTGAGTGGGAGACTACAGCACTCTGATGGCGTGGATTTGCATTCCTTTGGCTGTATGGCTGTACGTACGTAAGAAAGTAGTATTTTCATTCCAGAGCAATCAACAGAGAATTTAAGGCATGATCGAACTTTAAGTTAAATTCACAGTGGCTGATTGATTCCTCCCTTGAAATTCCTTTTTTTTCCCACTCGAAAATAACCCTCTAAAGCAAATTTGAAATCAATAAACAATAAGGCCCGTGCTTCAAATCAGGCGTCCTCTGCTTTAGAACTTGTCATGTCTCTGACTGGCAAGCGAGCCTCGGCCAAGTGCTTATTAGACTGTTAGGCGCGACTCCAGCGCGGTCTTCAATTATCTTTGTTACTGTGCAGCGAAGAACATTTGCTTGATGGGGTAGGGCTGATTTGCTTATTGTATGTCTCCACCTTCCCCTTAATTTCTTCAGTTCTGCAGTGTGCATTGGTTTTTGAGTTATTAGTGTGAATTCATGACAGCATGCTTTGTCATTAGCGCTGTCTCCCAGCAGCACCTGACCTTTTAGGACATGCAAACTTGTGACAGATCTCTGGGCCAGAAGTCTTCGCGGGCTGCGTGGGAATGCCTCCACTCCAGCTGAGGTTTAGCTGGGTGTGGGGGGCGGGGAGCTGAAGCGTGCAAAGGACTTGATTCACACTCTCAGTCACTGAAACAATCGTCTCTCCCTTCTTCTGACCCTGGGGCTTCAGTGTAGTTTCAGATGCACTGTCATATGTTTGTGGGTTGTCACATCCTCATTTTAGTCCTTTGGCCTTTTGGTCGTACGTTCCCTGGTGACACTAGACCCAGACTGCGTGTTCCCATAGGACTCTGCCTGGAGAGACTCCTAACCGAGGTCCCCCTGGGTGATCCACACGAACTCCCCAGCTTGTAATTAAATACTGATTAAAAAATGTTCTTATGATGTCTCTTCGGAAGACCCCAAGTAATCAAAAGGTTGTATTCCTGGACTTTGGGGACAACCTGTCTTTTTTGACTTCCCCTGAGCATCCTCATACAGTACTTGGCTGAGGCAGGGGTTTTGACCCCCTCCTTGAATACTACTTCAAGGAAAAAGGAAAGAGTAATGAAGAAATTTCAAAGCCCTGGCCAGTGTGGCTCAGTTGATTAGAGCATCATCTTATAAACTGAAAGGTCGTGGCTTTGATTCCTGGTCAGGGCACATGCCTGGGTTGAGGCATCCCTGTTGGAGGCGTGTGCAAGAAGGCAACCGATCGATGTTGCACTCTTGCATGGATGTTTCTCTCCTTCCCTCTCTCTCCCCTTTCCCCTCTCTCTAAATTCAATAAGCATGTCCTCAGGGAGGGATTTAAAAAAAAAAGAAATTTCAAAGGTTTCCTAATCAATTCTTCCTGTTCTCGGTAGTGTACTATTTCCATAAGACAGTAGAGCGCTTTCTTTAAGACTCAAAAACATAAATTTGGCACAGGATACGGGGGGTAGGCACACCACCCATAATGCTGCAGCATGTGAACAACATCCAGACGGCAGGTTGCTGGCAATTATTGTTTGGACAGCATCGAAAGGTTGTTTTTTTTTTAAAGAGTAGAATTTTTAGAAGAGAAATAATGGAGAAAATGAAACGCTCTTCATTAGAAGATGCTAATGATCAAATACTCATTCATGCTTTTGCACGTGAAAATGCCTTCCTGTTTAATTTGTCTGAAAATTATAGCCCCTTCCTTTCTAGGTAAACATCCTGAAGGAAAAACAACACACACCCTTTAATTTATGTACCTTATAGCCTTATAGCTCCCATACTTTGTTAACTGATCATTTATGGTCTTGTGTCTTTTTGCTGTTGAACGAGAGGCCCTTTCAGACGCCAGTGAGAAGTGACCGTGTCTCCCTTTCTGATCAAGTTTTATCGTATTCGATACTGTGCAAAGGTGCCAAGTGAAAGGGAGGTAAAGTGAAAGAATAATGATGTTTTATGATGGCAATTATTCCTCAGTTGATTATCCATTACTCATAGTGTGAACGCAAGTGAAATTTACATTCTCTCCCTGTAGTTAAGTGTTACTATCAACTTAGTATTATGAATTTCTGCCGGATGGAAAGTAATCACGCTTCATTTCCAATACTGAATGGTCTTTGAGTGAGCGATCGTATGTCTCTACCAAGCCTTTTTTATTAATTAATAATATTTTTAATCTTTTATAGTACCATAAATCTTACTCATCAAATGAAAAATCATTGTTAATCCTGAATCATCAAATGAAAACTGATGACTGAATCTAACTCGATTTATGACAGCATCTCTAAATCTCATGTTTGCCCTAATCTTCATGAAACCAAATGCATTTATATGCTTGCTTCATGTTCGTGTCTTAGCCAGTATGCTGGTTTATTTTTATTTATATTTGTACCTTGAACTCTCCCAAAGGGTTTAAAGCAGCTTTCTACTGGGTTCACTATGGCTTGGATGTCTTTCCTAAATTGCTTTTCAAATCTCTGTGCTTAGGAGAATTTCAATAGCTTGATTTTTATTCTTTTCAAAATGCTTTGAATAGATTTTTCATTTGTTTACTTTCAATACCCAAATTGTTCACATGTTTGGCCCCAAACATTAAACAATGATTATCTAATACATTCACTGTGAACACAGGGAATAATTTTAGTCACTTGTATCCGTTTCTTCAATGTCTTCTATTATAAGTAAATAATGCTCTGGTGATTATCTTTATACATATTTTGTGCATATTTCTGCTTATTTTCTTGACATAAACATTTAGAAGGCCTATCACTAGGAAAATGTTCTCATCTAGGCAAACTTTCATCTTTGCCTAAATGTGATATTTGAATAATTTGGAAATACGAGTTTGCATATATTTATTGACCGCTGACATTTCTTCCTGCATGAATTGGCTGTTTAGACGGTGCTTCCCATGACCACATGGTTATTGGAGTTTTTATCTCAATGATTTGTAAGAGATATTACTAAATTTGTGGTGTTAATCCCTTGATATACGTTTTTCTTATATACACATTTTATTTGCAACTCCATTAATCTTTTCTTTATAATTCTTTCACTTAAACTAAAAAACTTTTTAGCACTGTCAAATTAAAATTTAAACATCATTTCTTTCAGTTTTTTTCACTTTTCCCTCTTTACCACTTCAATAAATTTTAAATTTCTTTCACACAAAACGGGCCTGTTGGACCCAGACTGCCGCTTTCACCAGCGGCCTCGTGCGTGCTGTGCACTTAGAACCGCCTTTTCGAAAGCGTGATTCATTTTACCCTCTTGCTCATAACGCTCACTTTCCTCTCATTCTGTAACTAGCAGCCTTTTGCTCTGACTTCAGCAGGTCCCCAGCACAAATCAGGGGTGCACAGTGTGGGAGGCAGAAAAATGGCCCCCAACAGAGGCCCAGGCCCCCAGCTCCGGAACATGTAAATGTGCCCCACTACACGGTAGAAAGAACCTGGGACCAAGGTCATGGACCCAAGGGCAGGGCGACTCCCCTGGGCTACCTGCATGGGCACCACGTAATCATGCAGGCTCCTAAAGGGGAGGGCAGCAGACCCGGTCGGAGAAATGGGATGACCAAATAGGCAGGAGACACCGGAGGCGGGAGAGAGACTTAACCCGGCACCGCTCGATGTGACGATGAAGGAAGGAAGTCATGGGGCAAAGAAGGGTTGACCTGGCCAAGCTGGGGACAGTCCTCGGCGGACAGCCAGCAAGGACGTGGGGGCCTCGGTCTGACAACCACAAGGAACTGAGTTCAGCCGGCACCCTGAATGAGCAAGAGGACGGATTCTGCCTAGAGACAGAGAGGGACGCGGGCTCCCCACCCACCCTTGGGATCTAGCCCAGTGAGACCCCTGCCCGACTTCTGCCCTGTGATGCTGCGCGTAGGCGATGAGAGCTGTTCGCTGCTGAGTTGGTGCTAATGTGTTGCGGGAGCAACAGGAAAGGAACGCAGGGGGCCATGTGGGCACTGGTCCTGGGCGTGGCTGGTCCACACTCCGACTCAGAGCTTTTCCAGCCGGGTCACCACACGGCTTTACTCAGCCACCTCACGGGGCTGTGGTCACCATAATGATAGAAACAACAATAATGACAGTGATGATCCTAATATTTTAACACTATAATAGAAGAGATAACGTGCACATATTTCTAAAATAATGATTGTAGTCAATACTTAGTGAACATTTACTACATGCCAGATAATTTTCCGAGCATTTCATACCGTATTTTGACGTGTATGATGCGCACCCGCATTTTTGGCTCAAACTTTCAGGGAAAAAAATCTTTCACTTTAATGTTTTAATTCAATTATTTATTTATTTATATTTGGAAACAAAACCGGTGATCGTATCCCAGGGTATTCTTTTGCACACAAATGTTGTTATTGCTTCCTAGAGTTACACTTTTAATGCATGAGCACAAATAAAAGAATCAGAAACACGTATCCAGACACAGAATTAGCACTACCCATGTGTGAGGTGCGCCCTTATTTTTCCCTCAGAACTCTGGGCGAAGAAAGTGCGCATTATACACGGCAAATTATGGTCTGTCTGCCTTCTTTAGTTCTGACAATGAATCCCTGTCAGATGGTGTCGTTTTCTCATACATGAAGGACAGAGTTATTACAAAGATAAAAAGGACACGGGAACAGAGAGGGTAGGTGACTCGCCCAGGCTGACATCTGGAGTCCGAGGGCCCAGGAGCCAGCGCACTGCACCCAGACAGTCCCAGCCCGAGCCTCGCACTCTGCCATCTCGCGGTGGCTGCTGCTGGGACTGTTGGTGGCACCAACCACGATGCTGCAGCTGCTCAGGTAGGAGCTTGTTGTTACCGCTCTATTATTGTTACCATCCCAACATCAACAAAGAGCCCACAGACCATACAAAGTGGTGGGAGGACTGACGCGTGGGGTTTTGACTCAGAACAAAGGTCGCCTTTGCGCCCCCCGCACGGTTAGGTCAGGGCGCCAGTTCCAGTTCCGCACATCAGAGCCTTCGGCCCTGCTCTAGGGACCGGCGGTTCATCCCCCAGCAAGTGACCGCCTTTGAGTGCCGGCGGTTATGAAACGAGTCCGTGAATTCTGAATAGCCTCACTTCCACGTGCCGGTTGTGTAACTGGACCTCCCCGAGAATGCACACCTTGTGGGGTCCTGAATTAAATCAGGTCAGGGGTCATCGCAGCTCTGAAAACACGCGAGATCTTTCAGATACAGGGCTCGACATCAGCATGCCTAGTTTTTAGAATTCGTTTTGGAAAAAAGGACAAGAAAAATGAATTGATGGGTTTTTCACTCGTATCCAGAGGGCCTGTATGTTTTGTTTATCAGCGCGGCTGCTTCGGCAACACGTTTCCTCTGGTTCTGCCGGCGCTGAGCGGTGGGACTGGCGGCTGACAAAGCAGAAGCGCGTGAGAAGTGAGACGGTGAGACGCAGCGCCCAGCTGTTCAATGTTATGATACCACTGAAACGAATAAATCTCCCTTCCTGTGGGAGGCTAGCAGCCCCTTGCTCTGCAGCAGCAGCGCGTGTAGAGTGGAGACAGCCTGAATGCTGCAGATGGAAAGGCAGAGACGGGCTGCGAGCCACGGGTGCATCCCCCTCTGTGCAGCCCCCGGCCCGCTTGGAGTAAACGCTGTCCCCTGTACCCAGGGGGCCTTCAGCGTCCTGCAAGGCGGTGCTAGCATTTCACTCACCAGAGGGCGGCAACCACACTGGCCCCCACCCCATCCCCACGCCCCACTCCAGTATAACTGGAGCCCTGGCTGGGTGGCTCTGTGGGTTAGAGCATTGTCCCATATACCAAAAGGTTGCAGGTTCGATGCCCAGTCAGGGCGCATTTGGGAGGCAACGGATCAACATCTCTCTCATGTCAATGTTTCTCTCTCTCTCTCTCTCTCTTCCTCTCTCCCTCTTGCTCTAAAAGCAATGAACATATCCTTGAGTGAGGATTACAAAGGAAAGTATAACTGCAGGCCTTGGAGGTGGTTGGGGGAGATTATTTCAGTACAATCTGGAAGCCCAGCAGGCCCAGGTCAAAGGAAACCCCTGCCTTCGTCTCTACGCCATGTCCCAGCTTTTCGATGACTGCTCAGCGTCCTTGGCCAACTATGTACTCAGCTCGTGGTGTATCCGTGTGGCACTCACTGTCAGTGGGAGTCGTGGCCACCCTGCAACAGCTCCAGTTTAGGGATGTCAGCATCCTCCCGGTCAGCCTCCTGGCTTAACTCCCCCAGCCCACTGTCCACCCAGAAACCAGCACAGCGCCTCTGAAGGGCATGTCAGATGGTGCCCTTCCTCCTGCTCCCGAGACAAAATCAAACTCAAACTCAAAGCCTCTTTTGCACCAGCTACATTTACTACGTGGGAACTGCACATTCCAAAATACATTCTCCAGTCTTTGTGCCCGAGACACCTCTCCCTTGTTACCTTGTCCCATCGCCTATTTTGCTGCAAACCATCCCAGGCTTTTCCTGCTGCACCCGCCAATCCGGCCACCGTGACCAGGTCTGGTCTCCGGCTTTCCCTGCCTTCTCCTGCTTCCATGGGTTTGCGTTAAGCTTTCTCTCGGCTTGAGACAGTCTCCCACCACCAAGCACTGGCCTTTACCTGGTAACGGCCTCTCCATCCCCATCTTCGGTGTAGGGGTTTCTTAGGCACTAGGACGAGTGGAAGTGCCTTCCGACCACGCCCCTGTGGCGCCCCGTGTCTCCCTATTTTAGCCATCAACAGCGGTGAGCGCTGTCTGGCCATCTCCCACATCTCAGTAGACTCCAGGTTCCCCGAGAATATGGCCCATCTCCTGTGCCTCACTCCGTCCTTACTGCCTGCCCGCTGGGATACCTGAAACAACGGACCACAGGCATCTCTTCGTGTTAAATCTTCCCGTTAATCCACACTCTCACCACGCCGCGTTCGCAGCAGGATTTGGGGCGACTGGCTGTGTCTAACCCACAGTGCAGAAAACCCAAAGCTATACTTCCTGATGCTCCGAGTTGCCTTGGCACTATCATATCAAATAATTGAAATCATGAATGAATTATTCTCTTCCGCAATTTGTTTTCCAATTTATTATCTACATGTCTACGTGGGCAGGAGCCGGCACACTTTGTCGTCTGGGAGAAACTATCACCGGGTCACATAATTGCTTTTTTAAAATAAGCTGAAAATGTACTCCCTTCCTCAGCAAGCAGAATGAACATCCCTTCACGTCTATGTGTATGCATGCACCTGTCTGCCTTTGAATGTTCACAGCAATTTCATATGCATTATGTTATTTATTCCTCATAGTACCACCTTCAGGCAAACCGTACAGTTTTTATTATCTCTATTTTATGGATGACACAGCTGGGCTCAGGGTGCCTCCCACTGAGCCCAAGTCACCAGACAGTGAGCGACAGACTCGCCACGTCTGGTTCATGACGTGGGGTCTAGTTTCTTTTCAATTCCGGGGCATCGCGAGAGGCCTCAGATTCCCCAACTAAGATAATTCCGACCTCAAGTGCCACGAGAAGCAAGCCATGTGCGTTGTCTTCCCCACCGTGCTGCCCTGCGCTGGGCTGGGCAGAAAGGAGGCACTGAGTAATTCTTTGTTAAATGAGTGAGTGGACCTATCTGGGAACGCATTGCCTCTCAGACCTTTTGTGTTTGCAAGTGGCACACAGAGAAGAGATGAGACCTTCTGAGTCACCCGGCATCCCGGCGGACTGCAGAACCCGGGGCCGGGAATAGACAGGGGCACAGATGAACCTCAGCTCTGCTAGGTGTCGGTCCCGTGCTCCTGGATCGTCATCTGCATTCTAAATCTCAGCTCCAGCAGCTGGATCTCCAGCATCGGGCTGGAACGTAAACACAATATTTCTTGCCTCATAGGGTTTTTTTGTGGGAAGTAAATGAGATAATGTATAAAAAGCACGTAGCACAGGGTCTGGCATTTAGAAGATGCTAGATAAATATTAGTTCTCTTCCTGCTGCGAGGGAGAAATGTTAATTTATAGCCATTTGGGTCAGCAAAATATTCAGTCATTTTAATTTTTTTTTCCTAAACAGTCATTATATATTTATAATTCCAGGCTGTTTGATTTATACGTTCCCCTGGTAGCTGCTTCTAAGTGGTGCCAACTTTCGCACACCCCCAGAGTCTCTCATTCTGCTCTATAGGTTCAAAGCAAATCCTGAAAATCATACCAGTGTAACTCAACCATCTTTCAGGCTGGCGGATTAAGTTGTGAGTTTTAGCTAGGAAAAATAACAGCCATGGTAAAATGTTGTGTAAATCCATACCTGATTGGAGAGAGAATATTAAAGTTAAGCTCTTGACTTTAATACAGCCAGGCATTAAGCTACCTTTTGTATTTGGCTCGGCGCCCTAATCCACACAGAAAGCATTGCAGAAATTTTGATTTCATGAAGCCCTCTCTAAGTGATTCTTTTAACTGTGTGAGCTCCGAAACGCACAGCTTTCCAGTCCATTCAAACTACTCGAGGATTAGGGAAACAACATCGGCTTCGCTCCTAAACATTACTCCAGGCTTCAGTTGTGTTTAGGGGTTAAGATAACAATACCTGTTTCCGTTCCTTTGTGTTGCCCTATTAAGTTAGCGCAGTATGCCCCCGTCCTTCAAATGCCTTTGTTTTTAAAAATAACTTGAAAAATTATGTTCACGGCCATTTCAAAAGCTGATTATGGCTGCTTGTCAAGTTTTGGCGACTCCTTTCCCTGGTGAAAACACGCGTGGATTTCTGTAGCAGCGCACAACCTATATCAGTGTTTGTGTGGAGTCTTTGCTGCCAGACTGACCTTGGTTTGAAGTGGCTCTGATTTGTGGGCTAAGTCATTTCAACTGATGAGTCTCAATCTCCCTATTGGTCAAAAGCAGCAATTAATATCCACCTAAACGGTTTGTTGTGTGGATGCAGTAATCCATGTGGATCTGCTGTCTGGAGCAGGGGCTCCATGAACATTAATCCCTTCTCCACCGAGTTCTGTTAAGTGTTCTGTACCCGTCTACATGCTGGTGATGGTTTTACGGCTGGAAATGACACCTCTGTGCACTGATGCGCCACCCTTCCGTTTTGGGGAGCACTCTCCTGAGCCACCCCGACATCCTCATAGCACACTTGAGAGTAGGGTGCACAGGGATTACCGCTTCTGTTTGGGGCATGAAACGGTTTACCAAATTGTCAGCTTCTCTGGGGTGAAGGACTAGGTTTTTTGCTCTTTGTTCCTCAGGCTGAGCTTACCGCAGAACTTGGTGTCCCCGGGGCTATCCATGTAAATAACTGTTGTACAGAACTGACTGATGGGAAGGGCGGTGACAAGTCCAAGGTTATACAGAGAGAGGGGGCAGCAAGACCAGGACGGGGTTCATCTGACTTCCAGAGTTTTCCACTAGACAAGTGATGAACAACATTTTAACATTTAACTTTATTTTCCCCTGAAGGGTCAATTCAGGGAAAAGAAGAATGTTTATGTGCTACTATTTTCCAATTAAAATGAAAATAGCTTTATTGAGTGTCAAGGAAAAATATATTCCTTCTACTTAGATTACTTAACTTCTGCAGCAGAAAAGTACCCAGGAGAAATATGAGCACTCTTTTTTTTTAACCACTAAAATGTTAATATTGGGGCATATCTGAGAAGGAACCACCCGGACAGAGGCAGCTTCCAATCAGTATCCCTTATATTTGCAGAGCTCTTTAGGGTTCACAAAGGGCTTTCATAAGCATTATCTAACTGTGGTTTTGAAACAATCCCAGGAAGAGGTATTATTCCCAGCCACCCCTTACAAGGGCACACTGTAGAGTTCAGACGAAGGGAAATGACTTGTCTAAGGTCACACGGCAAGGGCATAGTGAACCTGCTGGGTGCACTGCCTTCCTTTCATAGTACGTATCCTGTGCACTAGCTCCCTTAGCCCATTCTAGGTACTGGGGGCAGGATATGAGATAGACCTCTCCACCCAACACAAGACAAAAAATGTGACCATTTCTCTCCCTGAGCCTCTGTTCCTGTGGCTTTTGCTTTTTCTTTTCTTTATAATCCAGTGGAGTAAAGGAACCTGGGAATGAGTCAGTCCAGCAACAACAAAAAATGTCCTATTACTTTGAAGGCTTTCTGCTCAAAGTCTCTGCTTTGTATGGGTAGGAGGGTAACCGTGAGAATTATAGTGTGAGCCACAAAGCGAGGCTCCGTGGTCTTCACGCCGCTCTGCCGACTTCACTGGCTGATTGATGCTGCCAAGTCAGAGCTCTGTTCCGGGTTATGACATGCCAGAGATTTGGTGCAGTTTGACCTGAAAATCTAGAAATTAATTTTGTTCTAGTGCGCAACTGTAATGAGACGAGAAAATTTTCACTAAGTATGCGTGCAGTGATCTTTCCCACGTGAATCCATTCTATTTTTTCATATATGTCTCATTTGATTCCGTCTGCTTGCAGTTGGAGACTGCGATGAAACAGGTTTATTTAACGGAGTGGCCCACTGCGGGCGAGCGAATAGAGGTTGTTTTCGCCACCACTGCTCTTCCAGGAGCTCTCCCAGCTTCCTCGGAGAGTGGAGGAGATCCGGGGAAGTATTCAAGGCCGGTGCATATTTGCATAATGTGCCAAAGCTGAGAAAATGACGTGGGCCGCAGACCCCTGCTACTCTTGAGGAAATCCTGCTTCCTATGTGATTTCTGCCTCCCCGACCCCACGGCAATCTTGTTAACTTGTTTTAGACATGGCTGTGTGTGCTGGCTGATGGATGAAGTTCACACGTAGTACACTGGCGAGGTTTCTGTTTGTTCTTTGAGTGACGCTGCTGAGAGTGAAATCAGACCGCTCACAGCAGGGGGTGTTGCAGTGAGTGAGCAGACAGGTTCAGTCCACGGTCAGGAGGGCCCCTTACTCATGGGTGCATGTAATTTTTTCTTCTTGTATTACACCTGAATTCCTTAAAGTATTGCTAAACTTTCTTATCAAAAAAGTATAAGAGCACAGATAAATCAATAAGGAGCTCACGGAATTGGAAATCTTCATAACATGCAATTTGCAAGTGTTTTGCCGCTTTGGTGATGCTTGTCTCTCTCATATTTCCAACGTGCTAATGATTTCATAAACGAGACTGTGCCCACTGTATTTTATTTAGTAAAAATCAGAACCCCCAAAACCTACCCTGTCTTCTACAATTTGTCCAAAAAGAATTAGCCTACATGATGAGAAAAGCTCGCACTTTTCCTCCCCCCGTGTGATAACTCAGTTCACTGTCCAGGACAACATCCAGTCCGAGGTTGTTCACGCTCAGCAAACACAGGGGAGTCACCGAACGGCCCAGGGCACCGTGGTCAGGCCCGGGGGTCTCCCTGGAGTGCTGGAATGGGGTCCCCCCTGCTCCCCTCGAGTTTCCCCCTCTGTGTCCTCCACTGTCCTCTCCACTCGCAATTCCTTTAGGAAGTGACTTCTGAATCCTCATCAGAGTTGTTTGAACTTCTCTCCCTTTATGGAACAGCACCTATTCTTGTTTTATGGCGTCTGATACTTTCTCTTTGGAAAACTTATTAGTCACAGACGACGCAGATAATTAGCTACACGTGTGCAGCAGAGATAGCTGTGATGTAGCTCCTGGCCCCTGCATCCCACTCAGGTATAACGTGTGGACAGAAAAGTGCGCAAATCTCAAGTTATCTTCTCAATAAGTTTTCCCAAAATGAACATACTCATTTAACCCCTTTGGGAGCTATAAATAGCACAATACCAGTCCCCAGCGGGCCTCCCTGTGCCCCTGCCTGTCACAGCTCTCCTCACGAAAGGTCACACCATCAGTGTGGTTCCGTGTGTCTGCAGTTTTTTTGGTCAATGTTATGTATGTGAGTATATGCATTACTAGTAGTATGTACATTAGTATCGCTGTTCCATAGTCCATTGTATGGCTCTATCACAATTGATTCATTCCACTGTTGTTGAACTTCTGCTTTTGTTTGGTTGGTTTGTTTACTGGCCTGGGGACACAGGAGAAAGTGCTGTACTGCACATTCTAACGTAGCTGCTGTGAGCCCATTTCTGTTCACACATTCCCTCGCTTCTGGGGGTACAGAAATGCCCACATGAAATCAAGAAATTCATTTTAATATTTTTAAATACAGGGGTGTGTTCTGCAATTATTTGAGTTCTGAGAGCAAGAAAAGGGAACTTCTTAAGCTGGCCTCCTTCCCAATTCCAATGTTTAGGCTTTTAAATCTGTTTCAAGTCCTATTCCCCAGAAGTAAGCAAGCTAATAAGTGGAGTATTAGTTTAAAGAATATTTGTACTCAGAAAATAAACAAAATCTTCTGAAGCATCAAAGAAAAAAGAGAAATAAAAGACTTTTAAAGGTAATATGAAATCCTAAAGAGAAACTTTTGTGTGAATTCCTAGAAACTTTTTTAAAATTGATTTTAGAGAAAGAGGAAGGGCGCGGTAAGGGCGGGGGAAGAGAGAGAGAGAGGGACAGAGGGAGAGAGAAACATCAATTTGTCGCTCCACTTATTGATGCGTTCACTGGTTGCTTCTTGTATGTGCCCTGACAAGGGATTGAACCCATAATCTTGGTGTATGGGGATGATCCTCTAACCAGCTGAGCTACCTGGCCAGGGCAAATTTCTAGAAACTTAAAAACCAACTCATGCTTATGCTTTGTAAACTGAAACTAGGTCTTAGCAATGAACCCAGAAAAGACTAAAGCAATTTCTTCAATATAAAAATAAAATCAGCATTGAAAACATCTAATTCAGTGTAGTAGCATTGTTCTTGAAGAAAAATCAGGTAAGTGAGGCAGCAGAGAACTGGAGTAAATTTAAACGTGCACATAAGTAATTGCAAGAGAAAATGACAAATGAGAATCTACTAGGTAAGTGATAGGAATCCCCAGAGAAGATTCCAGAAGGAGGGGTGACTGGGTCAGTAAGAAAGGGCATGAGAAAAGAGGACATTCTGGAAGTACAGGAAGTAAACGAATTCCCAACATTGGGAACAGAGAGAAATTAAAGAGGTGTGTTCCAAGCAAATGTATAAATGTAAACCACTATAAAGACATGAACACATTTTGACTTTAATATTCAATGCTAATACACAATAGAAAAACATATCAAACAAATACTGATTAAATAATTTATCCAAATACCTTTTCCCGAATAAAGCACTCTAAGAAGTAATCCAGAACCTTAAAATGCGGAATTCCACGTTTGGAGTTTAACAATTTTTTTTTCCTTTTGGCATTTTCTAGAACCTAGTTCACTTAGCACACATTCCTGACTTATTCAAAATGATCATTCTGTAGTCTTGTATAAATACATGTTTTACAGGTTGTATTTCACTATGTCCCCAGACTTCTCGAAAAGACTCATAGGATCAATAATGAGCATTCAAGGGTAAATAATCCTGGTATATCAAAGTGTAGGAATAGTGTTGTACCAACAATGGATCATCCACTAAATGTGGCTGCTGTTTTTGAAAAGAGACAATTAGATTTAATTAAGCAACATCCTCAGGATAGGGAAAAGATTAATAGAAGCAAATTAGAATACAGAACACCAAAATTAAAGGTGAACTGGTACTAAAAAGCCTTAACTGGTTTAACTGTGGGGAAAACTAGCATATAAAAGAAAAAAGAAAAAAAGAGAAAATTAATAGACTGTAGCTGCAAGATGAAAAAGAGATATGGAGAGTGTCCAAAGGCAAGAGAGAAGCTATAAAAGGGTTCAGCTCTTTTTTCAAAGACCATGAGTATAAAGACTGTTCTGGTATTTCAAAACTTGTAATACTATATACACATGATAAATTTTATATGCTAGTAAGAAAACAGTAAAATGAGAGCAAAAGTGGAATTATAGAAGATGACATACAAATAACGATCACAATAAATTTAAGTGGTTTAAAACAGATGGAGGATCTTAATTGAATTGATAAAATATGTAAAATATCTATCTACCTATAAAAACTAATCTGCATATAAACACCTATGGGGATGTTCCAGGCCCCACACCGAGGTCCGAGGTTCACCTTTCTGCCAGGGCCAGACTGACCCTTTGCCGAGATTCCATTCTAAGCACGACTGTATTTGGGGTCTTTGTAAGGGAGCACCGAAGGAAGGATTTTTACTGGGAGAGGTGAGACAAGATAAAACCTTTAGCATCAGCAACTTACAAATCAGTGACACTGAATTTCTGCAAAGTGATTGAGATCTATTGCCATCAGCCTATTCAAAACTTTTCAGTTTTTACGACTGCTCAAGCAAAGTTAACAATGAGAGTTTGGGTGGGCTTCTTAAGGATTGGAAACAGAAAGTTATTGGAGGCACAGATTCCAACAAAACATGCAGCGGAAGCACGTGCGGGGAGAGTATCCAAGAGCAGCTTGCTGGCATCCTCCACGTGCCTGGCCCCATCTCCCTTCTCCGCTTTGTCCTCACTGCCAACAACTCCACGCCCCCTTTAGCAAGTTCTCCTTAGACTAAGTCAAAGCCATAAGGCAAAGAAAATCCTTGCTATTTTCAGTCTAGGCGGTACTAGCCCGCAAGAGTACAAAGTTCCTTCAGCACCGAATTCTGCTCAGAGTTATGCCAAAGTTGCTATAGAACATGACACTGACTTTTTAGATAAAGACAGAGTGATGAAAGACACCAGGGCGATTTACAGGCTTATAACCGCTTCACACAGGCAGAAGTGGAAAGGAGTGAGTGAGCTGTTCAATCTTATCAGGCGCAAGTGAACAAATCAAGATGAACCACTGAGATGAGAAATGAAAAAGAATGAGAAAGAAGATTGCGGTGGGCCGTGGTAGGCAGACAGCTGCAGTGTGCAAGTCTGGGGCAGGTTTCCAGTGCTCAGATGCCCAACCAGGTTCACAGCTGAGGCAGAAATACACTGTGAGATGCAGAGAACACCAGATCCACCTCCATCTTTGCTTGATTCCCCCTCTCACAGTCCAGAAAGTACTGCAAGCCCTTATGCCCTGGCCCCAAGCAGTGGGCTCTTCCACTTTGCTTCTACCAGCCTGGGCTGCAGTCGCCAAAGAAGTAGACCAGAACTTCCTCCTTCCCAAAGAATAGCTGGAGACAGAGTAGAGGAATCAGACACCAAGATGAGGAAAGTCGGACCCTACAAAGATCTCTAATAGGGAAGCTCATGCTGGAGGAACCCGCCCTCCATAACTCATCCCGTGGAAGCTTCTGGAATACTCCGACCTCCCCGATTTAACTGAATAAAAGAAGCTGTCTGCTTAGCACTGCTTTTCTTAGTCACTTATGGAGAAAGTATTTGAGAAGTTATCTGGGAGGACTGGTTTCTCCTGGACACCCAAGGAGAGGGTCCTTGGGCACAGAACTTGAAGGAACCTCACACGTTCAGACACAGAGCACAGGTTGCAAGAAAGAATCATTAAGAAAATCAAACTGTCCTTTGGAAGCAGTCCAGGTGTCCATCAGCGGATGAGTGGGTAAAAACCCGTGGCACATTTACACGATGGGATGCTGCTCGTCCGTCAAAAAGAAGAAAATCTTACCCTTTGTGACAGCCTGGATGGACCTGGAGAGCATGTTAAGAGAAATAAGCCAGTCAGAGGAAGCCAAATACCATAGGATTTCATTCATATGTGGAATCAAATGAACGAAATAGACTAACAAACAAAATTAAGAAAAGAAAATTGTCCTAGTTCTGGTGTGACTTGTGGGTGTACTGGTAAAATTAAGCAAAGTGAAATTTATGAGCATAGTTTCTGCTCTTTAAAAGTAATTGGAAATGAGAGACAGAACACAGTCAATAAATGTTGTGTAATTAGTCTATCAGTGGAAAACTCACCCCTTGCGCTATCGAGCTTCAACATCTACTTTCTCAAAAGGAAGGCGTTTAGTAGGAGCCTTCAAAGCACCTTCTTTCAACAATGAGCCAAGTTCATCTTTGCCTGAAAACCTTTTTTGGCAATTCCAAGAAGCCTGATTGGAACAAATCGGGTGTGCCTTGTGGATGGAACAGAGAAATCCGACATGAAGTAGCGTCTTCTGAAAGCGGCGTTTTCCTTTGTTCGTGGCAACTGTAGAAATTCTGGGAGTATTCACGAAAGTGAATGTAATGTGAGAAATACAATAGCAGGAAATCCACTTCGTACATCAAGTTCTCGAATACTTTTCTGTGTGTT
Organism: Trachops cirrhosus; assembly: GCA_028533065.1. NCBI lineage: Eukaryota > Metazoa > Chordata > Mammalia > Chiroptera > Phyllostomidae > Trachops > Trachops cirrhosus. Next base: position 5,070,718 of record CM052551.1, on the reverse strand, counting down.
TGTCACGCTCAGTTTCATCCACCTCAGTGCATAATTTAAGTGTTGGAAGCAACATTTCATATCATCATTTGATTTTAACATCTACCCTGAGTATTTCCCTGGTAACCAATGTATTTGACACTGGAACAGACGGAATTTGTTTGGTTATATTTTAACCTGCCATTTCTCTGGCGCTTTGTTTTAATATATTGAGATTGGTGGTTTTATATACAACTCATGCCAATCTACCTAAACCATGTTGAACTGTAATCTAAAAATATAAGCTATAAAATGTAATAAAATATTTTCCAAGTGATGCTATGCTTTTAGTTGTCACCTAGAAAGTAACTTTGACAGGGCATTTGTCATAGAAATTTTGAAAGCCCAGATATCGAAATTATCTTTATTTATGTTTTGTTATGATCTTTATAGTCAAAGTATGTCAGCTTAATCAGTTTTCATGATGTATTTTCTTATATCTGTTAAACAACAGTTTCCACTGTTGCCTTTAATATACATATATATTTAGGTTCTCTGTTAACCCCTTTGGCTCTGTCTAGAAATACATTTTACTCACTATGTGGTCTCGACTAGATTTAACCTCGGTTCCTTTGTTTGTGCATTTTCTCCTTAAAGTAGACCAAGGTGCGTGTGGAAGTGTAATCCATTTTTACGAGAATAAATATAGTCCACATCAATGTATAGGATCCGATGAACTTGCAGGAACAAAGTACAAGAAAATACTGCCTTCTGAGAATTAAATTAGTCAACCACACATATAAAGAGTGTGGTTAGAAGCTTATTGTCCATATTATGATAGGCAATACTCGAATAGCTGCATAACAAAGAAAATAATCTGGATATTGGGGGGCAGACAGTATTCTAATTGATGGCCCAGACCACCTGGAAAAGGAACCAGATATCTGTATTTTTGATAATCCCATGTGATTCCTTTATGAAATGTGGAGGTTTATGTGGCATTTAAGTTTGGCGCTTATATTTTGCTCACCTTTTGTGAAGTTATTTTTCCTGTGCTTTTAGCAGGGGTGTTGGTTGAGATGGCATGTCTGTCCTCAGAATTTTTCTCCTCTGTGTGTGTGTGTCTAGTGTCATAAGTACTTACAACGTGATTGCCGGGATTGAGACTGTCTGTTTTTCCCCCTGGATTCCTGGATTCTTTCCGTCCTTTGTTTCTGCCCTTCTGTCCTGATCAAACTTGATCCCACTGTTAGGGTAGATCCCTGCTCTAGAAGTGAGCTCTGCTGGGTCCACTTGCGAGTTCAGAGGGGGCAGACTGCCTGAGCCCCTCAGCTGCACTGGCTCTGCACCCCTGGACTTCAAGCCCCTGCCACTGTCCGCGGCCGTCCCCACTGGCCGCGCTCGGTTCCCGTGACTTGGTCGGACTGCCATTGGGCCCATCGATACTACGTTGCTTCTGTCGGATCTCACATCAGTGGTAAGCAGTCCTGGTGGCCGATGGCAATTTGTCCCAACCCGTGGATACTTGGGGGTTTGTGGGGATATCCTGTCCCACAGTTTTGTTGTAAAAGCTGTCTGTGTGGTTTTGATTTTGTTGTACGATGACTTTATCCATTTTTATGTGGGACCTCAAGATATAAAACCATGTCATAAATTATAAAACTACGCAGTCATACAATTCAGGGGGTCCAACCTTTTGGCATCTCCGCGCCACACTGGAAGAGGAGTTGTCTTGTGCCACACCTTAAATACATTGTGACACACAATCACAAAAAATCTTGTGATGTTTTAAGTACATGTACAATTTTGTGTTGGGCCACATTCATAGCCATTCTGGGCTGCGTGCAGCCTGCGGGCTGGGGGTTGGACACCCCTACATTTTTATTTTAAGCAGGTCAGTGTACAGGTGACTCTTATACACCACTGCTCGGCCTCATAGTATTTCAGGTCCAGTGCCAACCAGCACCCGAGCTCAGCCTGCGTTTCTCCTGGTTTTAATGTGCGGGAGACACAACCTGGTAATAATTAGCCAGCAAGTGTTTGCATGTCCCCATGTCCAGCTGTGGTCTCATTTGAAACAGGTGGTGACAGAAACTGATTCACATTTTCGTTTAAGACTGAACATTACAGGTCGACAGAGGAAAGGGAAAGGGCTGTTTAACATTTGTTACAACGTTTATTCATGGTTTTCTCTGAAATATTCAAATGTAATTCCAACTTTTCCTTCGCATTTCAGCCCCAGGCTCTCTGAGGAGCCCTTCCAACCTGCCCCTTTCCCCCTCAGTCTGAGTTAAATATTTTTTCATTCACCCACAACATTTTCTTCTTGCTGCTCCTTGTAAAACTCAAGAGGGAAGAGATAAATTGAGAGAAGAACTCTTAGGCAAAAAGAAACCAGGACGTGATTTGAGAAATCCTTGGCCCACCCAGATCACAAAAGATGCGAAAATTAGGAGAATCACGGTCAGGAAAGCATTCCCTGGAGAAAAAGTCAAAAGTTTGGCTGGATAACCCTTCCCAGTGTCTCCAAAGGATGAAAGGTCAGAGTTCAGGACACAAATGGCTCTCTAAGAGACGAGGCATGGGACTCACGGGTCCCTTCAGGCATCGCGGCAAAGCAGGGAATCGAGGTCGCGTCATCCGGGAAAGATCTGTGGAAGAGCCTGTGTCTGGTGGAGTGAATCCCTGAGACCCACACAGAGGACCCACAGATCACTGAGAGTGTCATGCCAGCAGAAACCCTGTCCGCCCGAGGTGACCAGGGCAGAGAGAGGATGATTTCAAAGGAGACAATCAGACTTTCAAGCATTCTACAGGAAGAAAATAGGCTAAAAGGTGACTCAGTTGCAAACATGTGCTGCCTTCAGTACAAAGGTAGGATGGTTCAGAGATGCTGCAGCCCAGAGGACCGAGCTGTGAGTCAGAAGGTGCAGCTGTGCACCCAGAGGGTGGAGTCAGGGCCTGGAGGGTGGAGTCAGGAGCCCAGTGGGTGGAGTCAGGAGCCCAGTGGGTGGAGTCAGGTGCCCAGGATGGCAGCTCAGAGCCAGAGATTACTCCCAGGTCTTGAAACCCCATCGGATTTGCCTGACTGGATTCTGAAATTGTTTGGGACTGAGGACTTCTATTTCCCCTCTCATCTTTCTCTTGAGTAAGAATGTCTAGCTTTAACCTACGCCTGTCACCCTTGTAGTTTGGGAGCAGATAACTTGCGTTTTGGCTCCATAGACCCGCAGACGGAGAGGAATTTTGTCCCAGGATGGATGATCCCACACTCCCACTCATTCCTCAGTGAGGTGATTGAAATGGTGACACTTGGGACTTTTGAACTGATAAGGCTTAATGTGATTTTGGACTCGTGTGGACACTTTTGGGGACTTTGGGATGGGGCAAATGCCTTTTGTATTTGGGGGGGATGTGACTCTTGGGAGGACAGAGAGGAACTTCCAAGGGGACTGTGGTAGCTGAATACGAACCCCCTCTCCGCAGCCCAGTTGACTGCGCCCTCATCCCTGGGACCTGTGCGCATGCTCCCTTGTATGTCAATGAGGACTTCACCCATGTGATTGAGGGAGGGTTTGGAGACGGGGAGGTTATTCTGGGTTATCTAGGTGGGCTCTCAATGTAGGCGAGAGGCGTGAAGGGTGAATGGGCATAGGAGATGTGATGACAGAGGAAAGCAGCTGGAATTACGTGAGGAGGGGCCCCAGGCCAAGAAAGGCAGGCAGGCTCCAGGAGGCTCCAGAAAAGACCAGGGGGCGGATTTCCCTCCGAAGGTTCCAGGAGGAACACCGTGCAGACGACACACGGATTTTAGGCTTAGGACCTCAAGAACTATAAAAGAATAAATTTGCATTGCTTCATGCCACTAAATCTGTGCCAATTTGCTAATAAATTTGCATTGCTGCATGCCACTAAATTTGTGCTCATTTGTTACAGAAGTAATGGGCTTCTGTAACTATCCATCTACTATTGTATTTTCCTTCTTATTTCTGATCAATAACATCTACTTCTAGGTTATGCAAAAATGAACAGACGATTGTTTCGTGTCACGTAAAGAACATGTTCTCGGTAGAGATTGGACACCATTTTTCATTTTAATACTTGCATTTTGCCTATGAGTTGTCATAAAGTACTTAGAGATAGATCCCGGGCCCATAAATATGATAGTCACTTCCAGATGTTTCTTTGTCTATGAAATGTTTTTGCCACAGGCAAGCTTTTATCTTCTCCCTCACTGTTACTTTGTATCCTCACTGTCTGACCTTCAGCGACTTCAGTGACGGAGGCATCTCCCGACATGCATTAGACCACACAAGGGCACTTCATCACGTAAACACGGAAATCAGTCTCACTGCTAATCTTTTATCTAATGGCAAATTTCTTAGCTGTGTGTACTTTGATGGTGATGATGAAAGGAAGTATTTTCTGTTTTATTATTCCGAAGCGCTCATTCCAGCTTGAGAATCCCAACGTGCACTGGTTATAATTATAATTTAAAAAATCTCGTTTCTTTCTTTTTTTTTCTTTCTTGACTGCAGATACATTAGCATTACTCTGGAATATAGTGTCACTCCAATTTCCCTTTTGTTTTTGGAATGTGTAATGGAAAAAGAAAAAACCATGATGCCCCTTGTAATGTTTTATCCATGAAAAGGACAGGAGTTTTTCCTTTGTGCTTTTGTTATGTTATGGGCTGAGCTGCAGATAATGGATTCCAAGGAAGCCATCTTCACTGTGATTCACCAGTCTTGGGTTGGGGCCGCATCCATGCTGCTCTTAATGATTGGTTTCTCAGTGACGTGGTCTTTTGTGCCACAAAAGGAAGCTGGGCTTGAGAATTACATCTAGCAAGAAGACAGAAAATGTCCTTATTGTCAGTGAGTAAATTAGGAATGTGGAATGTTTTGGGTTCATCTCTTTTGGAGAAGAGAGAAATGGGTGGTTTCTCACATTGTCACAGACCCCTCGTACTTTCCCCTGCGGTTTTACCAAACAACAAAAGCAGTCTGGGGTGTGGAAGAGTCCACGTTTGTAAGAACAGCCAAACGGAACTGCCCGATTCCAGCCACTCAGATCTGTGGCTCAGGTTCTAAGTCTGCTTTAGAAGTTACCTCGTTTAAATAATTGGCTCATTGACAAGGCAATTAAAACTGCTAGATTAGCTTTCTGTTTCCTATGTCAACCGTCCAAAATGTAAAACGCTTTGATCCTCACCACACATGGCAGACTCAGTCACATACTAATGTTATTAATTGCCCTCTTCTCAGCAAGCTTTGAAATCCCTCGGGTTATCCATTTCCCATTCTATTAATGGGTCCTCTCACTAGTCCCATTTTTCTTTTCACTTTTTTTTTGCAAAATTTAAAAATGTCAAAGATTATAACCCCTATGCTTAGGGCCCCAAAGGGAGTCTTGTTCAACTTTAAGTTTTATAAAGATACCTAAAGTTCGGATTCTGAAAGCTGGGGTTTTTTGCTCATCTTCTCTGCAGGACAACAAATTGATCCCTCTAACGGCTCCAGCCCATCCTTGGACAGTTTCCCACTGTGTTGTCTTCTGTTATTTCCCGGTGCTGTTGTCAAAGTGGGGCTGACAGCCACGTGCCTCCTGCCTGCCTTTTCACTGAAGGGCTAGTCAGAGGAGAAGCTGCGTGCACCGCCGGGGAGCATGGGAATGTAAACCCCGAGGAGAAGCTGCGTGCACCGCCGGGGAGCATGGGAATGTAAACCCCGAGGAGAAGCTGCGTGCACCGCCGGGGAGCATGGGAATGTAAACCCTGAGGAGAAGCTGCGTGCACCGCCGGGGAGCATGGGAATGTAAACCCCGAGGAGAAGCTGCGTGCACCGCCGGGCAGCATGGGAATGTAAACCCCGAGGAGAAGCTGCGTGCACCGCCGGGCAGCATGGGAATGTAAACCCCGAGGAGAAGCTGCGTGCACCGCCAGGCAGCATGGGAATGTAAACCCCGAGGAGAAGCTGCTTGCACCGCCGGGGAGCATGGGAATGTAAACCCCGAGGAGAAGCTGCGTGCACCGCCGGGCAGCATGGGAATGTAAACCCCGAGCACCTTCCCACCCCCACCTCCGCTGCTCTTTGCCCTCCTTCTTCCAGCCCCTTTAGGTTCAACACAATTTCTTGATTATTAGTTGAAGTTTACTGAGATAACCATCATGTTAATTAGTCATTCCTTCAGGATGTCTGATGTATTCCTTTGAATAGACAATGTATAGTTGTGCAGTTTTGGTGGCGAGAGAACTAAATGAGACTGAGACCGACGCGGGAGCTACCCTGATGAAGCGTCCGGTGACCCCGCCAAGCCGACCCCTGCGTGAACTTTGTCCATTTTACTTGAGGAAGCTCATATGGATGTCATTGTTTGCTCTCTGGAAGGGTTCATTACGCGTGAACGTTGGACCCTCCAGCAGTGGGTGAGAATAATGCATTTTACAATGTTCTCAATGCACTTTCTATCTATGCAAATTCAGCGTTGGAGCAACCCGAATCCTTTCATGGAAAACTAAAAATAAGGGAGGCATTACTCTCACCATGTTCCTAAAGAAGGGCACGAGCCCTGGTTGGTGTAGCTCAACCAGGATTGAGCGCGGGCTGCGAACTAAAGGGTCGCCAGTTCGATTCCCAGTCAGGGCACATGCCTGGGTTGCAGGCCAGGTCCCCAATGGGGGCCACGTGAGAGGCAACCACACATTGATGTTTCTCTCTCTCTCTCCCTTTCTCCCTCCCTTCCTCTCTGTAAAACAAAAAAAAAAACACACACACACACACACACAAATAAAAATAAAATCTTTAAAAAAAAAAAAAAGAAGGGCACGTAAAATTCCTCTTCAGAGGAGAAATACGTAGTTCTTTTTTCTTAACTGACTTAATCTGAGCCACTGAAAATGAGGAATTTTATGTTGGATATTTAATGAACACATGTTTTTTTCATGTTTTAAAGTGACTATCCTGTAAGCCTCTTTAAGGTAGTCTGTTAAGGACTGTAGCCTCACACTGACTGTATCTGACCCAGGCTCCTTCCTTTCATTTGAGCAAATGACCGTATCTCTGTTTCTTCATTCTGTCAAATCAAGAAAATACAAAGATGTACCTTTTTGTGTATTGTGAGGCTTGCAAGAGATAATCCATGCGAAGCCCTTGGTCTGGCATAAGGCAGGTGGGATAGAGATATTTATTCGTGATAACACAATTCACGGTCATATCTGGGCATCCTGAACCTGGGAGCTGAATGTGGGATGTTCAGGGCAAGGGACCTGATTGGCCAGCTCCTGCTCTGTTCTATGAAAATACAATTTCATAAATTAGAGAAAAGGAACAAGCCCTTGGATGTTTGTATTACAAAAACAGACTGAAGTATAAATAACTTTGGATCACTGGTCTTCCCCATGCTTTTAAAATGATTCCACTTATAAAACTCCAACTTAGAAAAATCTCTTCTGGAATTGAGCTATTGTGTGGAGGCGGTACACCTCTTCTGAGAACATATGAATGTATTATTTTCACTTATTTTGATAGTTGGTTATCGTGCTGGATTGAAGACGAACCTCCAAGAAGAATTTAAGCGTTTTTTCTTGTGTTTCAGGCTTCCATTTTGTCTGTCTGTAAAACACTGAACTTTTAGAGGGACAAGTGACCCAGAAAACCTTCTCTCTCCAAAGTGAGAAGGCTGACCGTTGGAAGAGAGTTCACTGAGCAGGTTTTCTGGATCAGATGGTGCAGTATTTTCTACTGTGGGAATATTCGGGTGAGTGTAAGTAGTCCGCTGACAACCACTAACTTCTCTAACTTCTGCATCCCAGAATTTTTTTTTAAATAAATCATTAATGCCTAGAATTTTTAAAAAATCTATCATTAAAATAAAAGTTCTTACTGATTAAGCTAGGGTTTCCTAAAGATAACTATTAAATTTTTATTAGTTTTTTTCTTTTGAAATGTTAATGATATCTGGGTAGGAGGGTCTGAAAATTATACAATTCTAAGAATTTATTTTGTGTCGTTTCTAAACTAAGAGGGCAAAGGATCGTGTGGGAAACTCAGAGCTAAATTTTTTAAGGCACTTGAATTGCTTTGTAAATTACTGTAATTAACATAAGTTGATAAAGCAATTCACATAATTTAATAAAGTAAATGCTTAGTTCTTTTTCACCATCTGCTGTCAGTAGGACTTGAAACTGACATTTCGTTTCTGATTTAAGGCCCTTCCCATGGTTCTGTCTGTGAGCCACACGGAGTCACCCATAAACTACCCCATCCAAAAAGTTATCAGAGCTCCCGAGTCTAACCTCATTTATCTGAGTTCACCTCCTTCTACCATTCACTACGTTCCTGCTATCTTCATTACCATTGTGGTACTATTTATTGAGATGCTAGTTATAATGGATGTTTTATATATTTTGCCTCATTTACTCGGCACAATAAAACTTTGTGCTAGACATTATTTTCACTGAAAAGATAAGCTCACGAAAACTCTGACCAGTTAAATGACTTGCCCGAGGTTAGGCAGTTACTAAATGATGGAGCCAGGCTTCATCCCAGGACTGGCTGGTTACAGAGCACCTCAATGAGGGCTCGATGCACCAGGAATACTGGTAGTCACGGGGGAGAGCAAGAGGCCCCTGGAGTGACCACTCTCTCCATCTCAGGTGTGATGTAGGTGATATAGCGGAGGGACTGCAGAAAGTAGACGGGACCAAGAGTGTTCCTGGAAGTATTCAAAACGTTTTCATAGCAAATGTGGTCATTGGGCTGAGTTTCGAAGGATGAGTGAGTTTTTACCAGGAAATTAATGGTTTTGGAAAAACTATCCAAGACAGGGGAAGGGGCAGAAGAGACTGACTGTCATCCTTCCAGGGGACTGTGGAGTGACACACAGCGGACCAGGGCTCGGGACCCATGGCTGACTGCCCACGGACCCGACTCATTGCAGCTCTGAAGGGGCAGTAGACAACGGAGTCACACAGAGGACTGACTCATGGTCGTAGCAGTGAGATGCTTTACTTTTAGTAAAGATACAATTGACTTCAGTACAAATGTGATAGCTCTAAACATTGCATTTTAGTGCCCTGTGGGACATGAACTCATCTTGAGTATGTGCATACCCATTTCAGCTTTCCTAACTGACGTGTGTGTGTGTGTGTGTGTGTGTGTGTGTGTGTGTGTAACCCTGTGCCTGTTTTGCTGTTGCCTTTCCGATTGTATGGACATCTTACTGGTTCTGTCTGAATTAATGAGTTATAGAACATCTTTTCCCAGGAGTTCATTCTCTGTTTGTATGACGATCACGTTTTTCACTTTTCAAAAATGATAATGTAGCAATGTAGAACGGAAACTAATGTTCTCATGGAGTTCATCAGACCAACCACTTGGACGGTGGACAGACTCCAAACCCCTGGCATCTGGGAGTTGAACGTGCCCCTCACCTATGGAGAGAAGAAGTTGGGAAAATGTCTGCGTCCTGGTCGATTTTTTAGGCCTTGGACGCTGCGCTCAGCAGCTGGATTTGCCATAGGGCTGTGGCTGCTAGGTTGCACTAAAGAGACAAGCGGGTTACAGCCAGAAGGCAGCTGTAACTTTTCTTTTTAATGCCTTGGTAAGCGCACTTCGTTGGCCCCACGCTATGATTGAAGAACAATCACAATACATTTTCTGGACACTCTTAACTAACACATTCTGGTGAAATGTATTAATTCACCAGGAAATAGTCCACATTTCCCACTTGAAGGCTTCTCCACGCCGGAGCCTGTCCCTGCTGCGAGGCGGGCGGCCGGACACAGCGAGACCTGGCCGTTCTCCGCCCACCTTCCTGTGCTTCTGTGCCCCCCTCCCGCTCACCGCTCACTGCTCACCGGGCGGTGTGGAGCTCCGGGTGAGGCTCATTTGCCCGGTGCTCTGTAGGTGATCCAAGGCTGGTACCCCTGGGCTTGCTAAGCATGGGTCTGCTCTCTTCCCACACGACACTTCCGAAGGCAACGTGGGGACCCCCTTCCACCCTGGGACACCTGCAGGTCCCTTAACACAGTGCAGTCTGTCGTGCTGCGAGCGGCAACGACCACAGTTTTTAAAGGTAGGTGAAGCACATAATAAATGCTCAGTGAGGGTTTACTGTTAATTTCTTAAAGTTCTGAAATGTCTTCAACATGTGATTGCAGCCACACACGGGAAGTAGATGTATGTTTGGAAAGCTCAATTTCCTGTCTCATATAGTCTTAACTATCTTAATGGTGATTCCAAGCATAATTTTAAAAATGATAACGAGATACATATATGAATTCTATCTGAAGGATTCTAAACATATATAAAAATCGTTTGTCAAATCGCAACTACTCTCTGGCATAATCATCTCGAGTCATAACACATTTTTGATTTTTTTATTACCAAACTGATTGGAATTAATTTTGTTTGCGCTTTTTTTCAGCTCCCAGGCACAGGCCTAATTGATACTGTGTCTCTGCTTCAGTTGATTAGTTTTTCTGTTTATATGCAATTTGGGGTTTGAAGGGAAACAATGATAAGCAGATTGAGCGTGAGTAAGTTTATCATCTACGGAATGGAAAAATTCATTACAACTCACCTAGGAAACTTACAAATAAACAGTTCAGAAAAATATCTATTGAGATGGCAATAGGAATTCTCCAAATACAGCTTCAGCCATCACAGCCTTTATTAAACTACAACAAACCAGCTGATGCATTTCTCTTTAAAACCTTTCTAGCAGGGCTAGTAGAGAGGTCACCTCCAGAATCCCAGATGCAAGAGGCTGGTATGCTTCTCACTTCCTTGAAAGGGGTTTTATTTTGTTTAGTTACCTGTTCTCACTCTGGATTCTTTGCTTCACAACCTCCCCAATCTTTGTTTCTCTTGTCAACCCTCCTCCAAGAGCGATACTTCAACTTCCCTAAAGCATGTGTATGCAGACAGACCGAGGTGGGGGAAAAGTGGGTTTACAGTTGTGAGTCTGCCAAACACAGTTTATTCTTGTACTATTGGTTCTTAATTACTGTATTATTTTCCCATAGGAACAACTGTAAACCCACTTCTGCCCCACCCCGTATGCATCTTCCACGTGGTTATCTTTTGATGACGTCAACAATTGTACCGATAACTTTTCTAATGGCCTGGCCTCTCAGTCCCTTACACTCTGAAATTCCCTTGAATTTTTAAACATGCCACTTCAGCAACCGATGGATCATCATCGAACAAACAACGAAACAAAGCAAAACTAAACAAACCCTACCATGAGTTCAAGACTTGAACCTGAATTTTCTTTCTATGGAATTCCACTTAGAAATCATAGTGCTCGCCCTTTGTATTCCTTATTTCCTTTTATTTACAAAATATTATCCAGTCATAGTTGTGGAGTGATGCTAAAAACAAGTTTTTAAACATGTGAAGACTCCAATATGGGCACAGAATATATGGGGAATCTCTGTACCTCCCACTCATTCTCACTGTGAATACAAAATTGCTCTAAAACAATACAACTCTGTTAAAAAGAAACTTCTGTATCCATTTATGCAATCTAATCTCAGCAATCCTTGTGTTCACCTGTAGTTGCTTTTGAGGCTGGGAAGAGCGTCCCCTACCTAGACTTCTTGCCTTTCGATGTTTTCCTTCTTCACCCTATCATTTCACAACCCCTAGTCTGCTGAAATTCACCACTTTCACCTCCCCACCACTGCCCCCATCCCACCCCAACGCACGGACAAAACCCCATGCTGTTTGGCTCCTTAAGTCCACGCCTCTCTGAGTGGTGGCATGATCCACGGAGTTTTCAGTCCATCGCTTGAGAATCACTCTGAATTTCTTACTCCCGATTTGCCTCACCCAGCGTGTTGGTCCACAGTCTAGCTGAGTTTTCTGGGAGCCATCCTTTCTCTCTTTTCATAGCCACGGCCTTAATTTAATCACTTCTCCTTGCTCTCTGAGGAAAGGATGCATTTTAGTTCCTTCTAATCTAAGTTAAGTCTTCAGTCTTAATTTGATTGAATCTCTTCTCCGCGTCACTTCCAGAGTTCTCTTTCGAAAAAACAGCGGTGTTCATGTTCTCTCCTCTCTTTAAATCCTTCTTTGACTCATTCCAATGTTCTGGATATAGTCCAGGCTCAGGCAACCTCCCAGCTGCTTCCAGAACATAAACCTGGCCAACATTTCTTACCTTATCTCCTATAAAGCATCAACTCTTTATTCTTTTCCATGTAATTCATCCTCTTTCTAAAATGTTCATCAACAATTCTTCGCCTGGCTACATTCTGTTCTCCCCTCCATGTCTCTGCCAGTCTGAGCTGGAAGTATCGCCTGTATGTTCCCCATTGCACCCTGTTTTCACCTCTGGTACAACATCTTTCTGCTGTGATATCCTCGGGGATAATGGTGATGAAATACCCTGAAAAGATCGCACGGCGTTCAGGTGGCCAAGCTGTGTTTCAGGGACAATGGGGAAAGCAATCTTCGTAGGTGGGGAAGGCTGGCTATGCTAAACAATTTTTGTGCCTTTGGTTTATGGCTGGGTCAATCTATCAGTTTTTAAGAATCTGGGACAGATCACCAGTCTTTTCATACTGATAATAGTCCTTCTGGATAAATCGAGTCCCTAGGTGGTAGGTCATCATTACAGAGGATATTAAAGGAGATTTCTATGTAATTCTTTTCTTTTGACAAGAGAAAATAAGTTGAAGTAACTGTCCCATTATTTACAATAAGGCTTGTGGAACGAGAATACTTAATTTTTAATTGAAAATATTCCTTGGAAATATATGATAGCCTCTTACCAGTTTTTAAATAATTCATGGTGGTAGACTTCCAAATTATTTGCAGGAATATTAATGCTGCCCCTTTCTTGCCCAGTTTTCTTTCCACTGGATAATTTAAAGCACTTCACATACGTTGACTTTACTGCAACCAGGTTCTGCTTTAAAATAGAACTGTTGTAATATTTGGCACTGATTGGGATGTTTGGTGGTCTTCACAGACTGGCTTGAAAAAAAAAACAAAGAAACGCTGCAGAACTTTATGTGAAGGCCCCTGTCTGCACTTCACACTGAGAACACAGAGACTGCACTCCTTTTGTTTTTCACCCGTTGTTATCTATCTACAGACGAAGTCCTGGGGTAATGGAGGGCCTTCCTCTGTACGCTGATAATTCTGCTGCTCGGACTCGTTTTCCCAAAAGGACGCAGGCACAACTTCCCTCCTTGGGGCCCGTGGCACTGTGGTTGCCCTGCTCTGGGAGGTCCCCAGTTGCAATGAAGTAAAAAGCACACGGGAGCTGGCCGTCAGGCACACACAAAGACGGGGACATTAGTCCCCCGCCGGTAAAACGAGAATTGCAAGGCCTGTGTGGAATCGGGCCTTGCGAAGGGCTTTCCCCAGTAGAAGGGCAGGAGCTGCTGCTCTGCGCTGACGTGGCTCTGAGGAGAGATGTCAGCGAGCCCACCGTTCCCTGGGTCTCAGACCCAGAGGACCTCTCGCTCCACTTAGACTCTGAGAGCTCAGGGCTCGAGGACTTGCTTAAGGGGAATCCAAAGGGGCCATGGAGAGCGGCTTCCACTCCTCTGCTTCTTTGTCTGGTTTGAATTCACTTTACAACACATTAGTTGCTCTGGAAGTAAACACAGTTGATGCAGCCTTGAACTGAGCCCGTTCTTTGAAGTGGGAGCAGACTTCTTGATCTGTCGATCAGGAGTAGCCACTCCATGCTGCTGGGGGCACTGGATTTCAAGGCTGGGTGCTGATGGAGAATCCTAGCTGCAATATCTACCTTTTCAGACCCTTCTCTGCCCCCCACTGCCCTGGCGCAGAGGAAGCAACATCCTGGGGGGGCCCTCACGTAACTATCTTATTCATGATCATTATCCATATGTGGCAAAATAGAAAAGGAGTTTAAAATGACATTTTTCATAAGAGGAAAAAAATGTACTGAAACCAAGTTATTTGAGACAAATATCTTGGAGCAAATGTATCATAAAGCCAAAAAATAAAAATCTAAAAAGCAAGCAGAGTATAATTAAGTTTCTTTGGAAACCAGAAAAAGTCTTAATAATTTTAATTTAGAATTATGGTCAAGTACATTTCCTTACTGATTTTAGAGGTTATTTCTTTAGAAATGTGCTCTCCCCTGCTTTCTGAGAAAAAGAACAAATGCATATTTTGAAGGTTAAGGTTCTGAATCAATTACATTTACAAGTATTTTGCTATTTGTTCAAATGTTTTTAATTGGAAAATGGTAATTAGCTCGGTTTCACTCATGCTAAATGCCCATTATTAGGTCTCTTAATGTTCTCAGTATGACCGCACAAATCTCTGGTAGTTGCTTAGGGGGAAATTACTAGAATTTATTTCTGTACATTGTCCACTGTGTGTGTGTGTGTGATTAAATAGTGGAGATTGTGTCCACAGATTGTTTTTGTCTTAGAAAACTCAGCTCTCAGGCACTTAACTTGTGTGTGAGAAAATGAGTGTTCAGAAGCTCAGTTCCCCGATGGGAACGGCTGGTCATGGAACTTTCAGGAGACAGAAGTACCTCCAAGCTCCCTGGAGACCTTGTTCTGGCCTCAAACCATATATTGAAGGAAACCTGATCGTTCCATTTCTTTTTATTGAGTAAGTACAGGACGGTTTTAGACTCTGAGCAGGAGGAAGGGGTTGGGCTGGTGACTCACGTTATTTCTAAATTAAACACTGCGTTAGCTTTTGTTCCTACTCAGGCAGAAACCTTAACCTCATCACCAAAATGCCGCTGTCGTGCATAGCTCGGGAAATAGGTGTGTATTTATCTTTGGTCTTCATGTTGAATGCCCGTGCAAGCCTCGCACAGTTGAGAGGATGGGTGAATAGCTAGATGTGGCAGAACTGGGGAGAATGATAGTGATGGGGCACTGAGTGGGCCAGGCAGACAGGCTGGGTGATGGCCGCTTGCTTGGCATCTTCTATCTGGCTCAAGAACTAACTTAACTCTGTTGGCATTAGTTTCCTCACCTGCAAATTGAGATTAATTTCCAAGCTCCTTCTAGATTTAATCCTGTTTCAAAAGCACTTATATTCATATGTACTTCTAAGGACAATTTTTTATTCGGAAGCAAATTTTTTATATAATGGTGTCCATTTTAGGAGCTCTCAGTGAATCAATACGATGATTAAGAGAAGTGATGGAGTGTTTACTGTGTGCTCAACGGTACACAAGACTCAAGGTGTAGTAAATGAATCACGTCCTCTCTCTTTGTCCGTAAACTTACGCAGAGGAGCCAAAGAGACTTCAGCGTGACTATGTCAAGTGTTCCCTTGGAGACACACAAAGGGTGGCGAGGGCTTCTGTCTGGAGAACAGATGGGACTGTCCAGGGGAGGACACACATGTCACAGGGAGAAAATGGCATGTAAGTTGAGCCTGGAAGGATGAGAGGAGGTAGGACAACTCAGGGAGGGGGAAGGACCCTGAGTGGTGAGAGCAGAGCCACGAGAACCATTCCCAGATGTGCCAGGAAACCACGGTCTCCTTCTCTTCTTTTTGTTTCCACGGAGCGGCCACCACTTCCCTTCCACGGACTAGGTAAGGGGTCAAGTTGGCCTTGCAGGTAGAAAGAGGTAGCAAGTAGTCACCGGCCTGTGAGAGCCATCTTCACAGGGGAGATGGATGAATGGGTTATTCCAGTGATGTGTCGGACGTTTTGATAGCGAGGAATACAAGGTGTCCCAAGAACACAGATAGGCAACATCTTACCCAAACCCAGTGGGGGCAACCTTTGAGCTCTGCTCTAGAACATGGGTAAAAGTCTGTCAAAAGTGCAGCATTTATGTCCAAAAAAGATATCAGAAGGAGATGAGAAAGAAACAGGGGTTACTAAGAGGACTCCGAAGAGTTCATAACTGTTAGATCATAAAATTGAATTTGGAGAGACGATGAGAAATGAGGCTGAAGAGAAAGGGAAAGGGTGGCTTCTAGAAGCTTCCCAGGCAATGACCCTGTATCTGGACTTTACTCTGTAGGTTGTAACGAAGTTACTGGGAGCCTTCAAACTGGAGAATGTGTCCACAGGCTCTCCCCTTTCGGCGTGTGAGGGACACAGATCCGAGGTGGAAGGCTGACTTAGGAGGCCACTGTGCCATCCAGGCCAGAGGCAGGGAAGGCGGAAATACACGGTGAAGGCAGGAGGTGGGGTGGGGAGAAGGGGATCTTAACTAGCTGAATTTCCAAGAGCAAGCTCAGAAGAATGTTTCAATCAATTATTTGCGGGGTCGTGAGAAATACCACCCCCCATCCCTGCCCCACATGCTTCTGTCTCCAAGCTGCAGAACAGTGATTGCGTCTTACATCTTCGGATTCTACCCATCCAGTTGCCCAGCAGGACGGTCTGAGGTTACGGAAACGTTCCACTGGAGTTGTCTAACACTGTGGCCGCTCCGCACTCGCCACTACCACGTGGCTCGTGGGTCTCCCCGGTTTTTAAAAATTGATTAAATAGTAAATCTTAAGAGTTACCACAAACAGAATTTCCCCCCCTTTTCTTTCTTTTCCCTTTACATGTGTCAACAGGAGAAGATGGATGTTAGTCAAACCTCATGTGGTAAACATTTCACAAAACACGAAAATCAAACCATCACATTAAACTTACACAGTGATGTATGTTAATGCTTTGTCAATAAAACTGGAAAAAAACTAAATAGAAGTGGCCACATGTACCTAGTGACTACCATACTGCGTGGCAAAAATGACGGCTCCTAAATTTCTGCCTCCATCTTGGGCCTTTCCCCTTCACACAAGAGTGCACCCAACTTTCTCCGCAGTGTCCCCCCTTGGATGTCTGAAGGGTGGTGGACTTAGCAGTTTAAAATCCAGCTCCTGGACTTTCCCCTAAAACCTGCTTCTCCTAATGTCTTCCCCTTCTCAGTAAATGACACCTTGACTTTGAGTGCTCCTTGACTTCTTTCTTTCTCTAATCCCCTACATTTTATCTGTAAACCAAAGTACACTTTGTCCAGAATCTGATTCTTGCCCTTCCACAATGATCACTTAGCTCACAATAACATCACCTCGCATCAGGATTATTGTCACAGCCTCCTGGTTGGCCTCCCTGCTTTGATCTTGGTGCTTTCTGGACGTCTGGGTCACATTGTATTACCCTTCTACTCAGAATTCTTGCTCTGAGTGAGACCGAAAATCCGGGCAATGGTCTGCACACCCAGCCCTGTTACCTGTGTCACCTCATCTCTGTTTCTGTTCCCCATGCTCACTCTGCCCTGGTCACGCTGCTTTTCCTTGCTGTCCCTGGGATACCCCAGCATGCGCCCAGGAATGCTCTCCCCTCAGATAGCTGTGTGGCTCGTGTCTTAATCTTCTCTATGACCTTGCTCAAACACAGCTTGGCAGTGAGTTCTTTCCTGACCATCTTATTTACAATTCCACGCCCCCAAGCTGACACTCTTGATCCACCCCCTCTCCGCTTCCCCACGTCATTGCTCTCCACAGTGCTAAGACGCATCGAGCACAGCAAGTATCTGATTTGTTTTGCTTATTGACTGTACTCCTACTGCCTAGACTGGAAGACCCTTGCTGGTGGGTTCTTCAGTTGATTTTGTCCATTACCACATTCCCAGCACTTAGAAGGTTGCCTGGAACATGGCAGGAGCTCAGTAAATGTATGCCTCACCTTCCTAACTGATTTTCAGATGTCTAATTCATGTTGTAGTAGAAATACTGCATGAGTGGTTGTGTCACTAGACTAGAGGGCATAGGAGAAACAAGTGTGGCATATAGTAGCAGCTCAATAAATACGCATTTGATGGGATTTTAATAGGTATTAGTGGAAAGAGCTTACTCCTAAAACTATTAGCAGATACGTTTCATCCTATGAGGCAAAGCAGAATGAAAGGGGTAGAGATGATTCTGAGGATGGGAGATTTACTGTAGCAAAGACAAGGCTGTGATATTGAGGTTAAATTCTATTCTTTAGAAATGGGAACCACTGGGGGTGACATTAAATTGGGGAATGATACCTGTGCATTCTAGAAAACCGCAATGAACTGTGCTTGAATGACCTTTCTTGACATCCAAACTAATCTCTACCATCACTGGTCTAGTTCAGGTTTTCCTCCTTTCTTGCCAGAAATAACCCCCTAACTGGTCACTGTGTCTCCAAGTTTTATTCCTCACATCCATCCTTCCTCTTGCCACATCTTGCTTTTGTAAAATGCATATGGGTTCCTATATTGTTGACTTTCTGTTTCCCTGAAAGTCCTTATGTTTCTATAGAAACCCGGGGCCTGTTGGCTCTGATTCTTTGGGGTTAACGAACAGGGTACACTGAGAAAAGTTGTTATTATGGGACAGGGGTTCTAGCCTCAAACAGAGTCAGCGACTTCTCTTTATTTACCAATGCATATTAAAAATGGATATTTAATTGTAAGGTTTCACCCTCTCCAGAACTCTGCCGCCCTGATTTGCTATTCATTGGAAGTTCTCCACATGGAGGCAGGCACTTGTCAAAAGCCACCCATACTCTCTAATGATTTGGCTTCCTGATGACAACTGCTTGGCATTTTGTAGCGGGGCTCTGGGGGCGGGTACAAGGTGCGCTATCAGCGCATGCATAATGGGCACCCTCCCCAGCTCCAAAGTCAAGGTGTTTCTGACACAGCCCTGTAATTAATGAGAATATACTTTCTGTGGTGCGTGTCAGTAATGTGACAATGACGGAAACATGTGCCTTGTTTGATGACCCCGAAAGTGAGAGGAGGTGGGAGAAAACTTGCCGGAGAGCATATTCCAGTTGACAGTCTTCCCCGGGTGACATTAACGAGGCTTTGAGCGTGTCGATATGAATCAAGACATAGCCAGAAGCAAGGCCAAGGCAGCTTGAAGGAACTGAAATCGCCCGAGTTAGCGTCCCTGGAGCAGATGAAGCCATGATGTTGTTTTCAGCATAAAGAAAGCTACCAGCCCCCTCAGACAGTCAGCTAATGGAGGGGGAAAACCCAGCATCTGCTATCTTAACCTCACGGCACACACATCCAGGCCACCGCGTGGTGAACTCGCTCATGAAGCCACTGGGTGCCTCGGTCAGAAGTCTGGAAGTCACTCCCATTGTCTCTGACGCCCAACGTGTGATCATTCCTTAACTCTATGACGTTTGCTCCTACGTATTTCTCACATCTGGCCCTGCTTCCGTAGCCTTCCTCTGACTGTCTACATTTGACATGCGTCCAACTGCCTCCTTCTGGTTGCATTAAACTCTTAGAGTGAGCAGACAACCTTCGGGGGGGGTGTTGGGGAGTACGGAGCTGGGCCAGGTCGAGGGGCGGTAGGCAGGACAGGGCTGCTTGGAGCTGTAGGACTGAGCTCCCCATTTCCTGCCTGGCTTTCAGCAGAGGCGACTCCCATCTCCTACAGGCCCCCACGGGTGGGCCTTTCACACAGCTTCTCACAGCCTGGCAGCTTCTTTCTTCGAGGCCATCAAGAGAGTTCCTTGTCCCAGTGAGCTAAGACGGAGTTTTATATGAATAATCTGCTTAGGGAGTGGCGTCCCTTCACCTTTGCCCTCCTCTTACTGTCTGGCATTGTAAGTCACAGGTCCTGTCTGGATTTGAGAGTAGGGGTTTACAAATACTTCGATGTGGTTCGCTGGGGGTCACCTTAGAATTCTGCCTACCTCCGCGCCCCACCCCACAAGGTATGTCAGATGGAGATGAGTATTACAGAGAAAATAAAGTGGGGGAGGCAGGAGCCACCCAGCTGATGGGGGAGACGCCACTGCTGTGCGAATGCAAGTGGGCAGGGAGGTAAGTTCTCTTAGTTATTGAGGTTAATGTTTATGTGTACAGTGTCTTAGTAGCTTCTAACAGATATATCAGTTAAAGGATGTAAAGAAATGATTACAGACTGGCGCACTTAGTGAAACTGAGTTAAAATAACCGGCCGAGTTATATGACAATCTTCTCTGCGCAGACAAGCCTGCGAGCAGAAAAGAAGGGGCTCACACAATCAAATTAACATTTTAGAAATGAGTCTCACACAAAAGGAGAAAAGTACAAATGAGCGCCTTTCTCCTCGGGGATTTCCTTTCATCAGTTAAGAATGTGGCTTTCTTCTTTTTATTACTTGCAATTCATCTCAGAAAGTTCCTTATTCCCAGGAGGGGATGTTTCACTCAGTCCCACTCACGGTGGGACCGGGGCTGTGTGAAGCAGTTATTTTTAGTCAACAATTTATACTCCTAATTTCTTCCCTAAGAATTATCATTGGTTACCCCACCGGCCCTCCCAAACCCTATTTATATCCCAATCAAGAGAGAATCTCAAAATCCGTCGGCATTAGAAGAGTGAACCTGTCTTCATAGTGGGTTTTCTTTCTAGGGAAGCCAGAAGGAGCCCAGAAGCAACAAGGAAGGTCTGAGTCCTGGGTCCATGTGCAAATGTCATAAATGGCCCCCAACCAGCCACCCGCACAGGACTTCCTGGGACCCACATCCCGCCGAGACCGCCGATTCCTAACTGGAGCCTTGCCAGGAGGACGGGGCAGCGCGGTCCCTCGGGGATCTTGTGTAAGAGCACCAACTCTACTCACGACCTAATCACCTCCCAAAGGCCCCGCCTCCTCAACCAGCACACGGGGCATCGGGCTTTTCACATATGCACTTCAAGGGGATGCCAACAGACCGTAGCAGTTGCCTTGTTCTTGGTCTGTATAGATATTTTGAATGGTGTAGGAGGAGGTTGCTGGAGATGGGGGTGTGGACAAAAGATGATGGGGGAACTAAGGCTGGTTGATTTTGCTACTCGTTGTTAGTCTCATTCAACAGCTAGATAATAATGAAGATAACTGTAGCTAGCAAGGAATTTTGATGGTTCCTCCGGCTTTTGTCTATTGTTCGTCCACATTATAAAAGTTAAAATTAAGGGAATATTAATTATTCTGTACAATTCTGTGGTATTGTGGGTTTCCCTTTCCCCATTCAGTAAGCAGACACATTACCGAACTTTACGTCTTTTCTTCTCAGCAACCTAGAAGCCCTCGGAACCCCATCCTTTTGGGTTTTATGGAAGTCTCATTACAAAGTCACGGTTGACTAAATCATTGGACATGGCGTTGAACTCAATCTCTAGCCTCTCTCCTCTCCCTGAAGATCAAAGATCCAGGTACAGAGCTAAAATTCCCCCCCTCAACCCTGGTTGGTTCCTGTGGCAACCAGTCCCCATCTCTAAGTTACCTAGGGCTTGAAAGGGAATTACTATGAATAACGAAAGCCAACGTTTTCTCTCTCATCACTTAGAAAATTCCAAAGATGCTTGGGAGGTCCATGCCAGAAGTGGGGACAAACATGAGATATACCTGTTTTTATTATAAATCACAGCATCACGATATACATGCACCGAGCTGGTGGCTCTGCTGAAGGTCCTAAAACACAGAGCCCCGCCAACAGAACAAGGACCATTAAGTGAGGCAGAAGAACAAGAAGAGAATTCCTGGACGTCGCTACAGGGTGTGCAAAAGTAGGTTTACAGCTCTTCATATGGAAAATAATATAATAGTTGATAAACAATAATACAACAATAAACTCTGAGCTTCGTGTACTTACAACTGTATACCTACTTTTGCCCCACCCTGTATAATGATTTAATTGTTGAAAGCATGTAAACAAATTTAGGTATTTTGGACCCTAACTAAAAACTAACCTGGTGTTAGTTTTCTTTATTGGAGTATTTACTTAATAATGTATTATTACCACTCTGAGTAGACCTATGAGATAAATGGATTGACCCTGTGTATCCAAAAAAACTGGATACATGAAAGTCTTTTCAAGCAGAATTTGTTCAGATCATTAATTCCTTCTCCCCTCGGGAGTCAGAAATTTCCAACCCAAGGTGAGTTGGGTGGTCTCCCAGTCCACTTCTCCTTTTCTCTTTGCTTCTCTCTTATTCTCCCTCTTCTCTCTGCTCATCACCTCTGTCTCCCGATGGGATCACTAACCTGCCCCACAAACTGTCTTGCTATTTGATATTGTTTCTTCAGATTCTGCCTTGTGCATATTTTTATCTTGTTCATTGGACCCTTCTTTCCCTTCTGTGTCAGTCCCACTTAAGGACACCATTTGTACTGAGTCATGTCCTCAGTTGCTTTTTCCCTTCTTCCTCAGTTTTCTCTTCTCTTTTGGTCGCTTTTGCTTTGGCTCATTATTTGTGCCCCCCCAAAAAAAAAGAAATTCTGCTGTTGCTATTTTCTAGTTTCTCATTTGTGAGGATGAATGTGCCATTGACGTCCTGGACCTGACTCTCGCTTAGCAAAAATTAATTGCAGTTTAAAAGTCCTTAGGCTTTGTTAGTACTTTTTAATAAAAGTTTTTGATATTAAGCAAGCCCCAACATATATCTAGTAGGAATCTATTAGGAAGCTCTACCGAGCCTTCTGGATAGAGGTGGTATTCATGCATTTACTCGACAAATGTATTGCTAAGCACTACCATGTCTCACCATGTATCATGTGCTTTGCTAGATTTGGAGAATTCGGCTGTGAACAAATCAGAAATAGCCTTTTTTTCATGGAGTTTATAGACTAGTAGAGAATACAGTCATTGGTGCAATTATTAAACCAGTAATTATATAAATAAAAGTTTGATAAATGTTACATGCAATGAGCCACACCCTTCTCGTACCGCTGCCTTTTTTATCCTAAGCAGGAAGTAATTATATTAAGCCCTTTTCCTTTTTTTTCTTTAAATTCCTTGTAGAATCTTATAGGTCTCCTTTAAACACCTGCTACAATATAATTCAACTATTAATCATGCAATTAGTTGGGTAATGGCTATCTTCACTCAAAACATAGGCTCCAGTACTGGAAATGAATGGGCCACACTCATGATCTAAAGCAACCCTGTGAGAAGAGACCTCACCTGGACCTTCAGTCTCCCGTTCTTTCAGAGACACATTGTGATGTCTACTGGACACACTGCTTCCTAATGGTATTGCTGCATCGGGAGGCAGGGTATTCGATGATGCAATGTGTTTGTTAAGCAGTTATTATCTGCTCTCCTGGAAAATTCCCAGTTTTCCTTTATCTTTACATCATTCGGAGTGTTTGCCTCCATGCCCTAATCTCGTAGCTGCTTCTTGACCAGCGCACAAACAAAAACAAAGAAAACCCAGCAGCATTTTCCCGTAAGTCCCGTCCTCTTGGCCCGGGGTGGCTGAGACTGGGTCAGCAGACATGATATGGGTGTTAAAGTCAGAACACATTGCCTTTCAGACTAATGAAAATCACCACCCTACATTGAGCAAAAGCCTAACCATCCTCCTCAATTTAGGGAAAATTATTGTGTTATTCAGTATAAAAATTAACTGGCTGTGTATTGGGTGGAATGGAGGAAGACAAAGAAAACAGGCAAAATCTATTGTGTCAACTCATCGTTTCATTTGCTTGGCTCAATTATGCAAATTAAAGTCATGTCTCGTAGATGGATTTCCATACTGAATCTAATTAATATGTTGGTTCCTGGTCTTATTATATAGGAAGCACTGCTGTGTTTTCCTGTCCCCATTGAGGTTATTAACATGTCCCAATTTAGTATTATCTGAAAATAACACGAATGGCTTCTTTCTCTCTTTAAAAGAGCAAACAAGGAGGCCGAATCAGTAACACTGCACCCTGTCCCCATCGTGTCCTAACTGCTGCTTTTTTTCATCTGGATTCCGTTTAATTATTACCTTGCGGCGGCCTCTCCCTATGTAGAAGTCATCCTACACACAGCAGTACAAGACACATGCTTAGCCGTCATTTAGATCCTGACATTCTCTTGTCCAGAAGCCTGTACTTTTCCTTTAGTCTCCTAACGAAGCCCTCTTGGGTGGCCAAGCAGGTTCACGTATTAGACACACACCTCAAGTTCTCTCGCAAAGCAAATCCATCTGACTGTCTTTGCTTCACCCAACATTGCTTTAAATTCTTTCCGAACGCCTTTGGTGTATTTCAAGTTGTTCTCTTCCTAGGCTTATACACTTGCATCATAAATACATATATGTATAAAAATCTATATAAATATATAACATATTTATATATGTTATATATTTATATGTATATTTAATAATTTAGGGTTCTCTGCCTGAAGGATTTTAACTTACTCAATTTTTAGAGATTTTTTAATCCTTTCCCCTCACATTCATTCATTTTCTTAAAATACAAAATGGCCACTGTTTTGAATGAATTTATTTTCCTTCATTTTTTCTCATGTCCTTGTTCACACATCTCAATAGAATTTATTTATCGTGAGCTCTAAATCAGGTAGAAAATAATAGTAGCTACCATTTTTAAAAAAGCATCCAAATAAGGTGACGTGGGATCCTGAGCGTCGCCCCACACTATAAGGCCTCCGTAATCCTGCTTCGGGTGTGGATGCAAAATGGACACACGAGAGACTCCCATCTGAGAACCCGTGGGGACTTCAGGCACATTGCGTCCCTTGCTAAGTCTGGTCAGGGGGTGTGGTTTTGCACCTGTCCCGTTCTGACCCTGTTCGAGTCCTTTCAGTGTCCTGTGTGTCCCGCCTAGGACTGGGCCACCTGGGAACCTAACTCTGGGTGTGGTCTTGCTGGCCAAACTCACCCCAGGATGGTTGAACCTCCTCGGAGCGGTATTAGAACAGGAACTCGACATTACTAGTGACACAACGCGAAGTAACAATAAGAAATGTAATGGCTGATATTCACCGGTCTGTTAGACTCTGCAAAATACTGCACTGAGTGCTTTATACAATCATTTTAATTGATCTTAATAAACCAGATGAGGAAAGTACACTGGTGCCTACAAATTTCAGCAGTTTACTTCACTTAGGCTCATAAGCTTTTCCAGTGTGTTAAGAATGTTTAACTTAAGTCTCTGAGCTTCTCCTAGTGTGTTCTGGATCCCAGGCTCCCTGCCTAGCTGTAGCAGGCAGAGAAAAAGGAAACACACAGGCATGCATGTGGTCACTGCTGGGGAGCGGGGGTACAGGGGACTAAGTGGTAATGGAAAAGAATGCAATGAAGATTAACTTTTAAAAATGCATACAAATGAACACCAAAGACTTAAATAAAAACATATCTAGCAAAAAAAAAAGAAGAAATGCATTAGACATTTTTATTGTTATGTAGTCTCGTATGTATTTTCCAAAAGCACATGTTGTCGTTTGTGATAGGGATGCATAAGTAGTGACCCCAGAATTTATCCACCGAACGTGGACACTTCTGAGGCTGCAAGGAGATGTTTAGAATCCATTAAAGGTGTCAACTCATCCACATCAGATGGAATGGGGACTGTCCCCCGGTCACACTAAGCCTAAGTCACTGCCCGACAGCTGCATGACACGGTTTTCTCGATGCAGATCAACCAGCTGAGTATATTATTTATCTATTATATGAAATATATGCCATAAAAAGTCCAAATATTTTTAAAATTACAAATTGTGCATTTTACTATCTAATTAATCAGAGTGTAAGGAAATAATTGATAGTCAAGCTTTTTACTTCAATTCTATTACTAATATTTTCAAAAAATACATTACCATTTTATATTAATAAGTTAGATTTAAAAAATTATTGTCTATTTTCTTCACCTCATTAGACAGTTAAAGGGAGAGACAAAATAAAATTTCTGGAAATAAACCAGAGTATCCGTTATAACAAGATAGGATTTTTATACTTTTATGTCATTGCTTATTAGTAGTTAGCTTTCATAGCTCATTAAGACACTCTTTGGATTATGTCAATGTTCTGCATAGAGCCTTCTAAATCTTTGTATTAGCTACAGAAAGTATTGTCTCATTACCCTAAGTCCGGGGCCATTCGCAAACGTGTCCCCTCTGTACTATCCAACACAGTAGACCCCACAAGTGGCTATTTAAAGCTAAATCAATTATATTGGAGTAAAATGAAAAATTTAGTGTCTCCAGTACACCAGGCACATTTCAAGTGCTTGGCAGTCCGGGTGGCGAAATGGCTACTGTATTAGAGCAAAACAGAAAGTATTCACCATCACAGAAAGTCCCATCTCATGACATGCCTCTTTAGACTTGTCATCGATGGTCCTTCTCCAGAAAATTCCTGCTCCTGCCACGTCTGAATCGTTTCTATCCTCTAACAGACTGCACCTCGCTTTTCAGCCACTTTGCTTGGTTTAACATGATGCCTTCAAATGCTTCTGCTGTTTCAAGAATTCATGTATTTATTCACACAAAAATGTGTTATGGTTTTTTTTTTTTTTTGGTGATGCCAGGAAGCCTGTTAGGTATTGGAGAAACAAAGACAACACAGTCCTTGCCCTGCAAGGTCACCATCTGATGGGCAGAGTGGCAAGTGGGCTAGCGAGCCCAGGTGCCAGCTGCTCACGCAGAGGCAGGCAGCGAGCCTCACAGGAGCGGATGGACACTTCCACCAGAAATGGGAAGAGGATCTACACATGCTCCTGTAAAACATGGCAGGGGATCTGAGCCTAGAAGCACAGCAGGGCTCTGACAACGAAATGAAGAGGCAGGATGGAGAGAAGTGGCATGATCTGAGAAAGCGCGGGCCCACCGGGAACCAAACACTGTTCCTGTGGGCGGAGCTCAGCAGGCCGGAAGTTCGCCGACACACCAGACCTGCGCTTGGATCATCTGAGAGCTCAGAGGCGATGCTGAGAACGTCGGCTTCATTTGAAAACCGAAGAGCCATGGCAGATTGACAGGTGCAGGGAGGCGACAGGGTCAGATTTGTGGTTTTGCACAGATTGCACCAGAAACGAAGAAAGGGGTTAGAGGAGGAAGCGCGTCGAAGACCTTTCCATAATCTAGTGACAACAGGGGCCTAAATTCACGTGCTGACGGTTGGGTAGGAGGGAAGGCTTGCGTGGATTGAAAAGCATAGCTTATTTGTAACAGTCATTGGATATTGAAATGATGCTGTACTTTCAAACATCTATCGGTTCTGAAAGGTCCAGATCAAATGCCGTGTTCAAGTTGAAGCTCTCCACATCGGGGTGTCTCTGCCTTTAATTCCTGTGGCCCTGGTTCGCTCATTGTAGTGCTAATTCTCAGCTCAAAAGTAATATTGTTGAGTAAGTGTCTGAATGAGCTCTTGCAACAAAGGACCTATGAGGGAAGTAATGAAAAAGTTATGGGTCACAAGTCTGATGCTTTCATCCTGCACCATGCTTCTGGGTTGTGCTTTTCATAATTTTAATTAAATAACAAAACATGTAATTGTTGAGCCTTAATCTTCCCCACTGGGATATATAAATTCTATTATCACAAGAATCATGTTTGTCTTGCATATTGTTGGATTCTAATTCCTAGAATGGTGTCTACATGATAGTGGAGGCTTAATAAATGTTTGGGGAAGGAATGAATCTGAAATTCCAGAGGGGAGGGAAATGGTCATTTATTGACCATTTATTTGCCAAGTATTCTCCTAGGTATAGGTTTTCATAAATGTTATGTCTCTTATTTGTCAAAAACTGAAATATTAGTAATACCAGTATAATAAGCATTGGTAAGCCCTTTTTATAATTGAAGAAACTGGCTCAGAGAACCTAGGTGACTTACAGGGCAGCTGAGAAACAGAAGCCCTGGAATTTGAAGGCAATTTCTTCTGTGTGCAAACTCTAGAGTTTTTTGCTATAGCAACTTGCTCTTTGTCTTTGAAGCACGCAAACTCCAGTTGGGAAAGGATATTTGGAGTGTGTAAATATCAATGAGCATAAGATCTGCATAGTGGGTTAGTGATTAGATTAACAAGTGAGTGCTTCTGTGGTACCACCATGGCTGGGGACAGCAAAAATAAAAAATGGTCCCTGTCCTGAGGGACCCCAAATTAGTAGTGGAGGAAATGCCTTTGCAGGTAATTTCAGTTCAGTAAAACTCACACGGCAGGTGCACACACACTCACACACAGTCAAACCTCTGTGGGTGTATACACAAAGCTGTATGTTTCATCTAATCTCAAGATTCAGGGGACATTTTTTAAGGAAGTGGAACATTAATCAAAATCTTAAAGAATGAGTAAGAATTATTTAGTAAACAATGGGTAAGTTGGCCAGACAAATATCTCAGCCAAAACAATAGCGGTACTCAGCAAAAAGTAGTTCAGCAGTTTAATATTCCACAGCACTGATAAATATGAAAGCAAGAAGCAAAATAAGATGAAATTCAAAAAGTTGATTGGCTTTTTGTCCCAAGTTCCAATGCTAGAACTTAATTCTGTAGACAATGGGAAATAGCCGTTTTATGCAAGATATTGTAATAGTTGTGTTTTATATGCTTGACTCCGGATGCAATTTAAAGAAAGAATTTACAGGATGGTAAGATTGGAGAAGGGACGTTATCTAAGTGTCTGAGGTAACACAATGGTAACAGAGATGAGAGGAGGGGACAGAGTCAAGGAACAGGAGCCAGGGAGACAAAGGAGCGTGAAGAAGTGTCCATGTCCCGGTCTCGAGGGACCGCGTGGAGCGTGGTGCCTGAGCAGAAATCCGGAGCAAGCAGCTTTCACCTGTCTTACAAACAAATCGAACACAACAAACCCGAAGCACGAATCCTCTCTTGGCCTCATCGGTTCTACTTCACCACTTCATTTCCCTGCTGCCCCTGATCGCAGAGCTTCTGGGAAGGGTTATCTAGAGTTGCCGGCTCGTCTCTCCTTGGCTTGCCCTCTCAACTCCCCTAACAGGGTCGCTGCCCTCACATTTTGCTGAGACCATTCCTTGTAGGTCACAAGTGACTTACACCTCAGAAAAAACAAGGTGGATGAAAGGCAGATCCTGCTAGTTTGAGGTCATCGATGATGATGCTTTGAGTTTTCCCAGTTGGTGGCAAGCCAACTTTCTGAAACAGAGGGAGTTGCCTATTGGGTCGAATGCTTGTTGAAGGTGATGAACGTTTGCAGTTTGCTTGTGAAGTGACCGAGAGATTCGAACGAGGACTTTAGGAAGATTTGAATATGATTTATGGGGAGACCCACTGAATTGGGAAACCATCCACACAATTGTCTGATATTCAAAAGAGCTCAGTATGCTGGGTGTGGGGTTGGAAGAGAGGAATTTGGAACCTGGTCATGGGCCAGAGAATTTGGGAGAGGTTCTGGCATAAAATCAGAATCGAGAGTATCGGTAGAAAATAGATCATGTGATCAGTCATATGGGCTCATGACATAAAACAGGCCGGGCCAATACATACCGTGTATCACTGTTGAACAGAATCAGATAAACTACAAACTCAACTGTCGGCTGGGAAGGGAAACTATTTATAAGGCAGGTGCCTTCCTATCTTTCCCTCAAAATGAAAGAACATTATTCTTGTCAAATAAAATATGGTTAAGTTCAAGTGTAACACCACCCAGAGGGAGGCGCTGTGCTCGCTGACAAGCTATGTGGTCCAGGCCAGCATCTGGTTCCAAGGACTATGGGCACTGACATTCCAGCCTGCAGTGTGCCCCCTGCTGGTAGGAATTAAGTACACCTTCTGTTCACACAGACACCCTAAGGGTCAGCACTGGCTGTGCGCAGAGGTTATTATCACTTACCATTTTAATGAACACCTTCTAGATATTATTCAATGGTTTTATGCAATTTGACATAGACGGGATCATAATTGCCATGTTGTTTTATAAGCTTTTCTTAAAACGGAAAAATATAATTCCAGATCATCTCCCAATCAATGGGCATGTCTATGGAGCCTCATAATTTGTTTAATAGATTCTCTAATGATAAATATTTAGGTTCTCAAGAAATATTATCCTGTTTTATATTCCCACTAATAGCCTACATGGCAGTATCCAATTTCCCAATCTCATCCAAGCTGACTTTTAAAAAAATCTTGATAATTCTGGCCAATCTTTTGAACAAAAGGAAATATCTCGATATTATTTTTTAATTCTTTGCTTATTTGACATGTTGTGCACATTCATTTCTGTTTTTTAGTAAATTTTCTATTCACTACTCAGAGTCAGGAAAGTATAGGGAGGAAGCTCAGAGAGTCTCGAACTTAGACGCTCAGTGTATCCAAGTTTGAGAATTATTCACTAGCTGTATGACCTTGAACACATTACTTAGCTCTTCTACCTCATTAAGTTTTTCTGAGGATTACATGAGTTAATACAAATAAAGTGCTTAGAAAAGTTCCCGACAGAGCATAAATGCTATGTGAGTGCTGTTATTCAAATCACTTAATCCTTTTCTCTTCTGAGTAGGGCATTATAGTTAAGAGTGTGGGTTCCGTAATCAGACAGGATTTGGACATTAACTCTCTGATTACGGGCCACGTGATCTGAGCCAGGTCCTTGATCTCTTTGTGCTTCAGTTTACTTACTAGTAAAACTGGCATCTTCTTTGTGTTGCTATGAGAATTAATGGATTAATTCCTGGAATATGTTTTACAAAGTAACTGGCACATTGCAAACGAGAAATAGCAGCCACTGCTAATGTTGCCATTATTACTCCTTTATGATGTATACAATAAACATTAATCTTTGTTTCAGACATTTCAGTTCCTTTCCCAGTATATTTGTCAGAGTCCCCACAGAAAGCACATGCACAGTCACATTACGATAATTTGAGAAAAATTCAGTTATGAAGCTCACAGAACCTTGTTTTAAGAGGGTGGGGAGAATGGCGAGGCATTTGGCTGTAACCCGGAGCAGATCACCTCTAGGGTGAAGAGACAAGGGGACCGAGAGACCTCTGGGAGCCGAGAGGAACAAGGGACACTGACTGAGAGGCACAGCACGTTCTGAGGAGCCACCAAGCCCGCCGAGGCTCTCTGTGGCTGAGCCCGGGGAAACCAGAAAACCCGCAGACACCACTGATTCAGTCCATTTCGGTGACTCCTGGAAGCCCAGAGAGTCACAGGGAGGGAGCCCAGATCTAAAACGGAAGGAAAGTGGACCCAGGAGCAAAGCGACAGTGTCATTTTCATCTGAGCTCGTGTTGCCTTTTGCTAAGTATATGAATCTGATTTTCACTTAATCAAATTGGTTAAACTTCTTTATAGTTCCTCGTACTGATCAGTTATAGGAATAACCACATTTAGGTTATTCTCACTCCAAGATTATAAAAAATATCCCCTCATATTTCCTCTCTGTCTGTATTTGTATAGAGAGTTTCCTCTGTTACATTTCAATGTCTGGTCCATCTGGAATGTGCTTTTTACCTCTCAAATGTCTAGCCAGTTATTTGAATACAACTTACTAAATTATGGATTTGGGGGGATGAGTTGATTGGATATTTTATAGTGATGGGGTTTGAAGACCAGGGGCTCGAAGGAGGCTTGAATAGTTTAAGTTGTGCTGGGGTAACCGAGAAACACACCCACAGAAGAGCAGGGCGTCCACACAGGTAAGAGCTTTTCTACCATTACGGTGGAATAGTTGTATTTTAAGCTTTCATAAGTATTTTCTTTGCCCACAGTGTGTTTTCCGCCCCACCCATGACCCCTCAGGCCTTTTTCCGTTACTGGCCCCCTTCTGCTCCCCGCAGGCGCGCCTCCAAAGCCCGCCGCTGGGCAGAGGCCCGCCCCCCTGTGCCATCTCTGCACCCCGCTCCTGGAGCTCTGCGCCCACCTCGCTGCACCTGGAGCATCTCTGATTGCACAGACGTGGCTTCCGGCTAATGTGTGAACTATTCAAAAGCATGGCAGCCTCACATTTAGCTTCGATTTCTCAGTTTCTAGGTGGTGGCCTAGGATGCCTACAGGTAATCCAGATAATGGACACTATGCAGGGAGTAGCACCGACCTAGGGCTGACTGGGAGATGCTTAGGGCTCAGAGGCGAGAGCTAAGATCAGGGCCGAGACGTTTTCTAAAACAAGCATCAACTGGGAGACTGAAAGGGAGCCGGGGAAAGTTTCTGCCAATATTCACCAGCAGGCCTGGAATTAGGGGGATGACCGGGCCCTGGGGTGGTGACCAGGTGTGTGAAGGGGACGAGGCCCCCGCAGGCAGTCAGCTGAGCTGTGACAGCTGGAGGACAATGGGACTCGGTGAAAGGGGTGTGTGCAGGCCCGAGGAAATGAAGAGAGTCTTGTTTTTCTTCTTCCCGCCCCGGGTATTTGGTTGCAACAGGACCTCACTGCCTTGGCCGACATTCCTAGGATTGGTGGGTGCAGGGCTGCTGCCCTGGATGGTGGTGGGCAGAGGGTGGTGGTGACAAAGCCGCCAGCCAGGAGGGCAGCCAGGTCTGACGGGTAGCCTCCAGGATGCAGGGAATGATAAATATTTCGTAAAGAGCGTCAAATAGATTCAAAGTAATAACCAAACTTTTATTCCTTTATATCATTTCCGTGCCTTAAAAATCTGACCCCTGTTTGATGGAAGGATTACGCAGGCACTCTAAGCTACTCCCCAAAGGAAATGGCTACGGAGGTGAAGCCATGGAGGGGGTTTCCGTAGGTACAGGAGTGGGGGGCGGAGCTTGCAAAGAATCCTCAACACCCACCTTCAGCAACTCCACCTGCACTCAGGAGCAGAACAGACGGGGCTGAGAGCTACAGTCTCCTGAAGGCCTGAGAGTCCTACATCCTTTTAGCCTTTCTGTGGGACGGGTGTATAAGGGGGTTAAATAGTCATGGCAAAAAAAATCCAATAAACATTCGTTTTTAAAAAATTAAAAAAAAAAACAGAGAGTGAATCATCAATTGATTTTGAATTGTGTCATAATGGACCTTTTGTTTCTTCCTAGCCAGAGTACCTGTGTCACTTATGCCGATAATGTCACTGCAAAATACAAACGCTGATAACAAAGCCCGAGCTGTGTGAGGGAGAAACTTGATTGTGAAAGAAACAATAAAGGGCTGATACGATTCAGCCAGACGCCCCTCGCCTGCTGGACCCTGAGGTCTCCCGCCCAGAAATCCCCACCCAGTAGGACGGGCGGGGACGGCGAGGGCATTTTTGGTGAGCTCCCCGGGCTGTTAAAGCGAGTCGCCACTGCTGAGAACCACTGATTTGGAGCAGCCTCTTGCTACCTCAGAACATAACTCAGAGACCCACGGGGTGTCTGTACTTAAGGTTTTCTGAGCTTTGTATTGATTTTTGTGTTGGAATTTTTCAACATTTAAAAAATCACAGAGTTATGCCCAGTTACAGAAACCGGATAATAAAAATTAGACAGACATGTCTTTAAAGGCTGCTTGATTAGATCCCTCTCCTTACGGAGTTCTAACTTTTCATTTAATCGATAGTGGGCATAGTAAGAGACGTCATGCCTTTTCTTAATATTCTTTTGAGAGTTTAATCTAAAAAGCATTTTCATAGAGTCTTATCAATAAAGAATAATTAGATGAAAGCGAAATATTTCTAAAGTCTATTTTAATTTATGTTCTGATGTCATAAATGTATAATTTTTCCATTTATACATGCATCCCTGCAGATAACTTTTAATTTAATATATTATAAATAATTTAGTTACTTAATAGATATTAATGAACACAAAACATCTTTTCTTTAAATGGTATTTTAAATACCACTCCCTGGTAATTTAGGGGATATTCAAAAAAACCAAGGGAAGACTGTTTTCATTAATCTAAATACTATCTTTTCATGCCCAGAGTGGGGGTTCCCTGGATATTTTACAAAGATGCACATCCTTTTTGTCTTGATACGTACCCTTGATTTTCCCCTGTGTTCTTTGTGCTTAGCAGTGGAGCGCACTGGTTTCTGACATGGGTCCACCGATCACCTACCAGTGCTGTGACCGTCCTCACAGCGGTCGGCCGTGGAAAATCGAGCTGGGCTCCTGCCCTCTTGTACCTCAGCGTTGGGTCCAGTGCTCCTCAGACCTCATTGTGCGCACAACTCACAATGCGAGTTTCTGATGGGTGCCTGGCCTGCGGTTCCGCATCCAAAGCAGCTCCCTGGCGATACTCATGTTGCTGGTCCATGGACCACAGGGGCACGGGCATCCCTCCTCGGGGACTTTCAGCTTCAGCGACTCCCGTTCCTTACCTGCTACAGACCTAGCACTTTGATAGGAAATGCACTGTTTAAATTATATTCCCTATATACATTGTTTGTCTTTGCCATTCTTTTGGGTGTAGTTTTATTCTCTAACTCAATTGTAACCCGTTTGAGGACAGGGACCTCATTTTGTATTTTCTTATCTCTCAAAATGTGTGGTATGTCTGGGATCACAGAAACTGCCCAATGAATAGTTAACAGGTGATGCTCCATGACTTAGCTTTAACTTTGCATGGAGGCTAAAGGAGGCATTACGAGATTTCTTAAAGACCCAAAGTAACGGAACTGAAGATCAGATGGTTTTGGGGATGGGTGTCCTTCCCCAGAAGGGACTGCTGACTCCCACCCACAACACACCCTCACAGTCAGTCTCCTCTGTACCCCCCACCCGTCCCCTTGCCTGCCCCCCACCCCTGTGCCTTCAGTGGGCAGTGAGCTCTACCGTCATGAAGCAGCCCGCAGAGCGAGTGCCATGGAGGAAAAGGATTGGTCGGGGGGGCGGGGGGGGGGAGGTCGGTGAGAAACAAGTCACGTGCCTCCTCCATAGGGAACGTTCTAGGAAAAACTCAGGTCCTGGTTATTCCCACAGTGCCTCTCCCGGCAGAGATGGGAAGTGTGGGCTCCGCTTTATTTTAATTAGACTTCAGCAGGGGCGTTTCAGATCCCAAAGTGGTCAGAAAGCCACAGTGCGTCCCTGTGCACATTTCATGGGCTGCCTGCTATGGTGACCGGCTTTCAGATTTCAAATAATTCCCTTCTGGGCCTTGGTGGTTTGTTACAGTAATGCAGCTGTCCCTGAGCACGGGTCTACTATTTATTGCAAAAACACTCACCGAATGCTGCCCAGCATCCCCATTTTACTGCCTTTTTTTTTTTGAACCGCCTTCTCTCGAGCTGACCTTGCAGGAACGGATTTCTGGGTGCTAAACAGCCTTCTCAGAGCCCCCGGCTCTTCCACGTACACAGTGAGGTTGCTGTCACATTGCAAAGGGACCCTTTTCCTGGGTACCATCTTCACCTGTTCCATACTTGCAACTGCCTGCTGCTTTGGGCCCATCACTGCTACCCAAGGGGCCCTGCTTGTCATTCCTGCAGCATGGACAACCCAATGGGACAATGGCGATGAGGTCTCATTACTGGATGAATTCCGTAGGCAAAGCGCAGAAAGCTGAAAGCCAGGAAGCGAGGTCCTGTTTGAAGGACAGTGAGGCTGGTCCTAAACCCATGTCTGTCTGTTTTTAATCACAGATGAATCATACCAGCAGCAGCAGCTCACACACAGTGCCTGCAAGAGCGGGGTCTGGAGGGCTGAGTCCATGCCCCCGAACACTTTATTTGGATTGCAAATTACCTAGCCCCCTCGGCAGACCGGGGATCCACTGGGAAGCTTTTCAGCATTTAATTAAGCAGGATAAAAGAAAGTCCCAATAATGACAGTGTGAACTGCCAGAGAAAAATTATGAATACAAAGGGACAAATCATCAGTAATTAACACCAATCTGAGACTACAGAGGAGCCTCCAAAGGAGGGGGGAGGGCATAAGCAAATAATCCTAAATTTGCTTGTCTTGAATGATTTCGGCATGTTTAACTATAAATTCACAAAGACAGTGGGTCCCACTGCCCGGGGGAAAAAAGTGCTCCACAAAGCAATTCCCAAAACCTTAACGTGGAAAACGAGTTTCACATGTGGTGTGAGTGACGCCCCTCGCCTCCTGGTTGGAATTTCACAGTTTTTCCTTATTTTCCCCTCCCGACATGTTGGCGGTGGGGGAGGGGGAATGGACCTGGGCTTTGGGGCTGAGGAAGGGAGGGTGTTCTGCCAGCAGAGCTACAAAGAGAGATTAGCATCCCCGGAAAACTAGTCTCCCCCACTGTGGTCGACCTGGAGCGGTTTCTCTCTCTCCCTTTTTAAAAAAATAACTCTAGCTAATGTATTATCTTCTTTAATGATGACATCCATGACCCCCATGGTTTGTCTGCTCTTAGCATGTTAAACCATTTCTACTAATTAGTACATCTCACGAAGCCTTATGATTATTTAGTCTGTATTTTGCCTCGATTCTTCAGCTTTTTTAGGGCATAATCTCCACGTCGTTATTGATCCTCCTATGCCAGTTCCTAGTTCCGTGTCCGGCCACATACGAGCTTCTTAACAAAGGCATCTGGATTTTCTGCTCTGAGCTTTGTATTGCTCTCACACGTGCCGCAGATGCAAAAGAACCGGGAGCATGTCATAAAGTGACATTAAATATTAAGCTGTGGTTTTCAAAACGACGTGGCCGCGATATCACAAACACAGATGGAGATTTCAAAAATGTCACCTTGACAGCAAAAGACAGATGTCAGGAATTGAAGAAATTCTTGCTTTCTAAAGACCTGTGGTGCTTACACGTTGCCATGTGGATTCTGAGAGTTCAGTTAATGCAGATGAATAGAAGTCTGCTCTGTGCCGAGTTTAATAGCTTGGTGCAAAGATAATGGACAGTAATGAATTTTGCTTTCAGGATTTTGAGATATAAGGAAGTAAAATTTATTAAACGGCCCTACAAATCATGGGACAGGCTCACACAGTAAGGTCATGTGCTACATTATCAGTTTACTCAGATTTATGTGATAGTTTATTCGTAGCACTTATGTATTTTTAATAGCCCCTGGTATCTGCCCTCATGCTTGAAGAAATGCAAATTTTGAACATTTTGGGATTACTATTCACCCTGAAAATCTGGGAAATGCAGAGTTATATCTACTTTTTTTTAGGGAAAATACAAATCACGGAGAGCAGTTGGGTCTTATTTCTATGCCTCGATATAAATGACATACATCACCCTTTATATCTGACTATAAAATAACAACCATGATTTTCTTTAAATTAGCCCACAGTTTATTATCCTAATGCCAGGATTGCTTTTTTAGTTATTTTAAACTTGAATTTTTCTTCCCTAAAGTGCCAATTCATTGTTGAAACGTTACCTCGCTCAATAAAAGCACTTGTAATTTATACAGATGACATATCAAGTTTCATAGTGATTCAAAGTACATTTTTTAAATGGGGGTGTTATCTTGAAAATAATTTCCTACACCACTGTTAAAACTGTTATTTCGAGATTAAAGAGAATTTGGCCTAATGGGTATTTAAACAAATTTCTGTGCTATTAGCATTCCACCATTGTAAATATCAGCTCTGAATGGCATTATATATTTCAGTAAAACAGTCACCCCCTGGTAATTGATTCTTGACTCTCATTCCCTAACTTATTATGAATCGGGATTAGTCTCAGCTGTTCAATTCTCCTGCCTCTGGGCGTTTGCTCCGGCTGCTCTCACCACCCGGAGCGCCCTGTCGCTGCCTAGTTAACCCCCAACCACCACTTATAGGTCTCACCACAGCCAGGTGCAGGGGGCAGGGCGTTCGGGCAGAGCGGAGAAAGGTGGGCTCTCTGTTCTGTCTGACTCCATAGGGCTGGGTTCTCGGCCTTGCGTGGTCAAGTCACCCGGACCGCTTGCGGACACGCACGTCCCCGGGCTCTCCTCTGGGAGGGCCTGCGACGAAGCCTGAGCCTTTCTAGGGGAGGCTGCTGCTGCTAGTGTGGGCGCCACGCTTTCAGGGCGACGGAAGTGGGGCAGCGAGAGCTCATTCTTCGAGTCCAGGCAAGTGCTTGCCCAGAGAGGCTGCTCAGACTTCGACTGGAGTTGTCTGTGAGGCAAACGCAGGCCCAGAGGCCAAGGCCGGGACACCCGTGTGGCTTGGAGCCGGGGCCCCCCGGCTTTTTGAGGCTGACCGTTCCAACAGAATCATCGACAGCATGGCTACGTGATGAATCTGTACTTAATACCGGTCTTAAATATCCTACAGTTGTTTTTTCTTTAAATAGATGATTGAGAAGCCATTTCAGCCACTGTCCGGGTGGGAAACATTTTGAAGAAGTAAATGCTTGGGGCTGGTCGGAACCGTGGACATTCCAGGCCGGCGGACACTAGGGAGCTCCACCGCGGGCCCGAAGGACAGCCGGGCACGGTCGCTAACATCCATGCTCGGCTATCTGAAAATTTCCTTACTTCTCTCCTTCCCTCCTTTCCTTCCTTTCTTGCACATACACACATAAGAAAATGAGTCAGGCATTTTAATGAACTAAATGGCATATACTTAAAATACATA
This sequence comes from Trachops cirrhosus, assembly GCA_028533065.1. NCBI lineage: Eukaryota > Metazoa > Chordata > Mammalia > Chiroptera > Phyllostomidae > Trachops > Trachops cirrhosus. The sequence goes on along the minus strand of CM052551.1, from coordinate 5,032,649 downwards.
GAAAGATGATCACTATCTTTAAGATGTGCATATGCCGAATTTCAATCAGGTGAGAAAGTGCACTGAGAAAGTAAACACTTGCTCTCACTCTGAAAGATTTGCCCCTTTTAACTCCACTGGGGGTCCAATCCCCCAAAAGTATCTCTTGTCCTTGTAAGTAGATACCCATTTAGCTTCTGACATGAAATAGCTGAGAACCGTCTCCTCCTGTTCAAAAGATTGACGTCACCTTGAAAGCATGGTTAATTTTTAATGTGCTTACTCCAAAAGTTAGACGTTTCCCCCCTTTTTTATTAAATTTATTGGGGTGGCATTGGTTAATGAAATCATATAGGTTCAGGCGTACAATTCTATAATCCATCATCCGCATATTGTGTGGTGTGTTCACCACGCAAAGTCAAGTCTCTTTCCATCACCATTTACCCCCCTTCATCCTCTCCTGCCCCCCTGCACCCCCTTTCCATGTGGTAATCACCGTTCTGTTGTCTGGGAAGTTAGACTAACTTTTAAAAACTCAAGTCAGAATCTAAAACGGATGTTATCCACGGACAGATGGCATCCGCTGAAACGCATTTTTTTCTTCAAGGTGATTGATGTAATTTTCTATTAAAGTGACCTTTGCTAGAAATGCTTTCCCTGTAATGATTTCCTGTCCTTTGGGTTCAGCAGCCAGAACGGAAACACCGGCTGAAGCCTGTTTCAGGGACTTGACGTTGAAATGGGAGGAGACGCCGCGCACCGCCCTCTGGCTCCCAGCACCAACAGCCCTCCTTGGTCGTCACAGAGCCGTGCCTGCTCCCCCGCTGCAGTCTCCCCCGCCTTTACTGGGAAGCATCTGTGGTCCCGAGGGCTATGCTCCTAGAATTCCAGATGAACACACCAGCGTAACCTGTACCAGGCCGAGGCCGTGACCATCTGCATGCTGGGGAAGGGCTCTAACCTGAGGAAGAACAGTCAGGGAGAAGGCTGAGACCCTGCTGGGCAAGGCTGGTGGAGGGTGGGAATAAACTGCTTGAAACAGATCGCTCTTCTTGAATCTGAGGTTGGGAGTGTGTGCCCGTGCGTGTGTGTGTGTGTGTGTGTGTGTGTAAACCAGCAATTTTCTTTGCCATTTTTGGGGAGCAATCAAGTCTTTTCCTGTCGTGGCCTCTGTTTCCTGAGTCTTTTCTTTTGCATCATTTTCCATCACCTCCTGTCTGGAGTTCAGCACGAACATGAGCACAGAAATTCCTCAGCATGTTACCGACTGCCTCTCAGAATCTGTGACTCAAGCTTCTTCGTGGGTTCACGAGTCACACTGGCTTTCTGACTCACGTGTTTAGGATCATGTGGGAGGTCAGGAACATGCACCAGCACCTCTGTGACTTCCAGAGGGATTTAACTTTTAACTGTGGGTGTTGTCTTCCGGGTAGAGTAAGCCTGTGTTTACTAGCTCCTGATGGAAGAGGCTGGATCGCGGCTGTGTCGGCCTTGGCCTTGTACCACAGGCCGTAGCTGGGGCGGGAGCATCTCAGGCAGCGTGTTTGTCCAGAAGTGAACTTGAAGCAGAAAACAGGAGCCAATGGCAAGGTCTGATTTTAGGTAATGATCTGTGTTATGTAGTCATTATGATTTATAAATAATGATCTGCTCCCTGACTTACAGAAAAAGCCTCTACGGGCAGGGTTATTTGAAAGAGTATTGACATTCTGCTCTGTTAGTCTGCTTCATGTTGGATCAACAAAATCTGCCTTTTGCCACACGCACATTACTATCACTTTCCTAGGGATCAGAAATACCAATAATAGTTATAGAACAATGTCTAATTTTCCTCATTTGAACAAATTCAAAATTTGAATTTGTCGGAAGGCTCACTTGTAAGCTTAAACATTATGAACTTTGCTCAGCACACTCGCTAGTCTGCCTGAAAATATTTATCATTGATATTTAAATGTGGATCCTACCTGAATGGCGATGTATCGCAATGCAGAGTAAAGGGATGAAGACACAGAAGGGGCTTTTGTCTAGTATTTGTATCTGAGATGATTTCAGGGAAAAACACACAATATCCTTGTACCCGAGACACTTAATCCACAATTCTTACATACAATCCAAATTGATTTAAGCTGGCTGAATTAATTTCACATGGCTCTACAAAGAAATAAAAGCAATACTTTTGTTGCAGGAAGATCTGGAGTTCAACATCTATCTGCGTATTAAATTATTCAGCTAAGCACAGTCCGGATACTACAACACCACAGACTATGCACAGCTGAATTCCTGCCCCCCAGACCAGAAACCTGAAGTGAGGGTGCCCGCAAGGTTGAGTTCTGGCGAGAGCCGCACCCCGCTGCGATGTGGACAACAGACTCACCCTCGCATCCACGGGGCAGAGGGCAGGAGCAGGAAGAAGGAAGCCCCTGTGATTCTTGAAATCACACTCATCCCACTCATGAGGGCCCCGCCCTAGGGACCCCAAACCCTAATTGTTCCCCAGTGGCCCCACCTTCTCTACAATCACACTGAGGGGTAGAGTTTCCACATAGGAATTTTGGGTGGACACAACAGGGAAAATAACTATAAAAAAGACCATAAAGTTGCAATAAATTTTCCCTGGGTCCCCAAATATCTCCAGATACATATCAGACCGAATATTCTACAAGACCCCGGGTTATCCCTCTTCCCTGTGCCAGCCATTTGATGACATTGAGACCTCTTTGTCCATGACCAGCCGTCAAGCTGGGCACTCTGGAGGTCAATGTAAAGCCAGTGAGGAGACCTTCTGCCAGGGAGCGCGGTCCGATGAGCTTGTCTTGTAGAGGACAGAGAAGTTGCTGGTAGTCTCACCCTCTCTTTGACTGGTGGGTGAGCTGTGTTCGGCAGACACCAGAGAGATCTGTTTGGAGGTGAGGGTTCTCCCTGAAGGCTTTTCCACCAGAAAGACTGTCATAGATGAACTGAAAAGCTGAATGCAACACCCTCAATAGTAAATTACAAATTCAACTCAATAGTTGAATTACAGAAAAGCTGAATTTAACACCCTCAATTATAAACATAGGCGAGTTTATATAAACTCTTTATATAGCAATAGTTTTTTTATATTATATTTTTAAATCCCTTTGACATTATTTTGGAACTTTCTGCCTTCTATTGTTTTGATTTTTTTATTGCACGATTCACTGAAAGTCAATGATTTTACAATACCTTATATAAAACTTTGTTTTTCACAAAGAATTTTGAAACTCAAACTATTTAGTAGATATGCTTGGGTACTTTATGGTGATAAATTTGGTAGAAGTAGGCATTTCAATCAAATATTAAACACTTAGAAATATTAAAAAAATAAATCGTACTTCCTCCCCCCAAGATGTGTTAAGACAGTCCCTTCTATACAGAACTCTTTTTCCCACACATTCCTCAGCTGGGCTGCAGAGTTTAGTGTGTAGTCTCACTGTTTACGGCTCTGAAAATAATCTTCCAGCCAGGAATTTTCCACAGGTCCGCGCAGGAGAGACCCCCCTGTGAGAAAGAAGAGCTTTGTTTTTGCATAAGCGGCGGGGCCAGGCATATTATCACCAAGGCACCCGACCTGCACGTAGAGAAAGGGCTAGACTGTCTTACGCAGGCTGATGCATGATGTCATCTGGAGTTTTTCACTCGGTAGAAGTTCTTGTTTCAAGGAAAGCAATTCTCCCTGCCCACATCCTATTTTTATCTCTGAAATAAATAAGAAAGAGGCTAGTATGGAACTTCTATTATTAAGAGCCGACTGTCCCCCTTTGAACTACAGCTGCACATAATCACTCACCCATAAATCATTCCAATGACCTCTGTCACCCCCTCTCAGGCCGGAAAGTCATACTTCCTCTGGACTGACAAACCTCTTAAGTCACTTCTTCTTCAGTGTGTGTCAAACGCACCTACACACCAAATGACATCTCAAGAGTGCCACATACCTCAGGCCTTAAGGACAGTGGAGTTCTAAAATAGCCGGATTCTACTTTGCTTTTACAGAGGTCAGAGATGCGACCTTGAGCAGGGCTGTGCTGACCCTGTAGGGGTTGGTGTGTTTGCCTCTCCGCCCTGTGAGGCCGTGAGCCCCAAAGGGCTCCATCTGCACCCTAATTAACTTTCAAACACTCTCCCTTGGGACAGTGCTTTGAATAGGGAAGATGATCAATACATTCTAGATTGAACTGTGAAATTTCTAGAAACCCATGTTTTGGCTGCCTCCCACCCCCACTCTATCCCAGGAAATGTGGGCCGGGGGAGGAGCAAGGGGAAAAGAGGTCTAGTGAGGCTGTAAAACACAGGAGGAAATAGGGCTGATTTTCCTTCAAGCCTCTTCTCCCTGTCACACACATACAATACTACCTTGTCCGTCTTACAATTCAATATGAATATTAATGAAAAGTTCAGTGTGTTACTTGCTTTCCTTCCTTGAAACTACTTACTCTACGTGGGAAGACAGTATTATTAGGAATTCGATTTATTAAATTGTCACCATGCTAAGTGGCAGGTGGCAGAATCGGCCCTCGAGTCTGTGCGCCTTTTGCCTTGTCACGGGGAGGCTCTCTCCTGCCCCTCCGCCTCCCCCGCTTCTCTGAAACACAGCTCTGCCTGTCCCCTCTGACTCTGCTCTGTCACCCATCACTGTTGCTTCTTGTCCAGACTTCCTCGTTCTAGTGCTTTTTCCTTTGAAATGTCTTCAGATCGCTCGCGTCCCCAACTGGCCTGTCCTAACTGTGCAGCTCCTTGGGGTTACAGCCTCATCACCCTTTTCTCCTTCCTGGAAAGGGAGTCTGTACTCATTGTCCCCACGCCCTCTTTTCCTGTTTACAAAGCAACTCACAGCCATTAGCTCTTGTGCCAAACGAGCTGAGACGGCTCTGGCAAGGGCCAGCAGCCGATGGGCACGTATCAGCTTTTACATTCCCGGAATAAAGGCCTGCAGCAATAACTTTTATGGGATGGGTGGAGAAGTTCTTTGCCTTTTTGTGGGTCTAGCTCTCGGCTTACCCTCTCTGACCTCTACCTCCAAGTTTCTCCCAAGAGCACCTCTTCTGCCCCCCACCTAAGCCGGGGCGATCTCCTGTACCCCGCCTCACAGCCCACTACTCTGCTCACTTTAAATCCTAGTCTCCTTGGATGCCAGCCTCTGCTCCTTTAGATGGAACCCTTCCCCACCCATGCACGTGAGAGACAAATGGATTTCTCTGGCCCCGGAACCCCCTGAGGCAATCTGACTTCTTGTACATTTCCATCCAAATGCTGTGGAAATACTACTGAATAGGTCCTTCCGGAAAGAATTCATAAGTTTGTCTTCCAGATCGACTCTCCCCTTGTATAGCTCTGTCAGAAGCATCCCCACCCACCGGATCTCCTTCTGGTGGTGTTATCATTGAATCCTATTCCTTACGCATCACACCCAACCCACTACCAAGTCATTCTGATCCCGCCTAACATGCCTTGAAATTGATTTTCTACTTTGCACTACAACCATCTGATACCAAGTTCAAGCAGATCCTCTCTCCCCTTAGCATGCAATAATGAACTAGCCACCGAACCAACTCTTCACCCTTAGTGTACCCCTCCCCTCCCCTCCCCAGCCAATCTGCCTGGCATCTCGCAGCCAGAGTGACCTTTCCAGAATAGAAATTTGTCCATATCACTCTTTCCCACGGTTCTTTAGTGGCTCGTCACCCCTACAGGATGAAGCCCAGCGTCTGACCTTGGTATTAAAGACTCGCACTGCATTGTTACCATTTCTCTACACTTTACTCTTTGGGATCTCTTTAAGCTTGAAGTGCACCTGCCCTCCCTACAAGGCATTTATCAAAAGTTTGCTTTCTTTAATTGTGTTTATACTTTAAACTTCAGTCCAGTTTTCATCCCCAGGAAGCCTTGGCTCACCGTAACTCTCTTTTGTCGTCTTGTGATATCTTATGCATACTTCTCTCCAACAGCGTCACTACCCTGCATTACAATAATTTAGGTGTCTTTCTCCCCACTAGGTGATACTTCCCTCAAAGCCAGAGATGATGTCTGATTTGTCTTTGTCTATCTGTCATCACATACTTCATACAATAGGTACCAATACATGCATCCTGAACTGAATTGACATTTATATGTTCAGTTGTCATCCATATTTTTCAGTGCTTCAGAGACTTTGGTAATTCTTCCTACAGTGGGCAACTAGGGTGGCAATTAGAACAGTTTCACCTAATACAAACTTGTTCTCCACAACTCTATGAGGGCGAGGATAGAATCTCCGGGCCCAAAGCGAGGAAACCGAGTTGCAGAAATGTTAGGTAACGGGTCCAGAGTCATGCAGCTAGTAGACTTCTATCCAGAAAGCCTGCCTGTCTCATAACCGGATTCATGCAAGGAAGTCATTAATATTTCTCACGTACTTTACATAGCTCTGCAAACTCAAGTTTTATTTTTTGCCTTATTTGTTCTCATAGATATTCTTTTGTTATAGAAGAGAATGGATTTACTCTCTTTTTTTTGGAGGGGAGGCGGATATCAAAACTGAATCTCAAGTAAAGTGAAACCCAATTATATCAATAAAGATGTTCCAGAAACAACAGAGCCCGTCCTCACAATTCAGTCTCCACCAGGCTAGACGTTACGCACAGAGATTATCACATAATGTAGCGATTGTATTTCAGTTCCAGTGGCCGCCATCATTCACTGGAAAAGATCACCGCTTCTTGAGCCTCACCCAGGCCTTCGGTACTGCTGGTGGTGAAACGATTGGTATAAACTGACTCGGTCAGAATGTTTAGAAGCAGTTTTGAAAAGTCAGTGACTTTCACTCCCAGATGAATGCAGACACCTACTAAGTGCTAGACCCACGGTTCTCTCTGCAGTCTCTGAGTGTCCCACCCGGGGAGGGTGCTGTGCGTCTCTCAGTTTTACTAGGACGGTTGTGAAGTTTCAGGCTCTGATCTTGGGGCAAGTGGTTGATGCACACAGATTTCTCCCTCTTTCTCCTTTCCATTCCTGTCCCCTTGCCTCCTACATTCCTCACTAGATCACTGCCGTAAGGTCCTCGGTGGTCCTCATCCTCCATCTTTTTGGCCATCCACCTTCCTCTTTGTTATCTGGGCGCCAAGTCCACCAGAAAGGCCAGGCTTCTGACCCCCGGGAGTGCTCATTAACAATGAAACCCAGCATGAGATTTAATTTGTGCTTTAATGTTGGGAGGAAGATAGAGGCCATTTGTGAAGTTCGAGGCCAAGCCACGCCCATGACATTTCACAGCACACACTGTGGTCCAGCCCTGGTCTCTGTCCACAGCTCTCTCCTTAGTGGCACCGTCTGAGGACCGTCCCTTCACGGGAGCACGGCCCCTTCCCCTCTCTCTGCGGGGGCGGGAGCGCGTCCGGAGGCCATTTCCCCTGGAGCATTTATTCCACTCGGGGCCCATTTATTTAAAGGAGTGTGGCCGTCTCACTGTATATGATTTAGAGATGTCACAAGCCAGCTCTTAAAAGACCATAAAATATTGTAATCCTTTACAGATGGTTTTGTGGCTGTGGTTCATGTGTCAAAAACACTTTCAAAAGGGCACTGGCCAGAACCGATGGGTTTATTTTCCGTCTTGCCTTTGCAGAGTGCCCTGCCCACCCCCCCAAAAAGCCTTTGTTTCCATGGGCAACAGAGCAACCCTGGCACACCGACTCGGAAGCCCTGGACCGGCTCTCACGCCCGGAGGTAAACTGCTGCAGGCTGCCCTGCGTAAATACGGGCAGCAAAATTCTCTCCGTGAAGGATCTGACCAGCGTGAATCGGAGGGAACTGCAGGACGCTGCAAAAAGCCCACCCCCAGCCGAGCCCGGAGAAAGGCGCCCAGGGAGACGTCTACGTGCCCTGAGGTTTCAGTAATTTCTGCACTGAGGGGCGGGAGCGTTTTGTCCGATGTCTGCAGCCTTCGTATGGGTTTGACATACAACAGAATGTCACTGCTGTTACCGTCGCCCTTCACATTCCAGGGAGAACACACCATCTAGCAAATGCGTTTCTAGAGCAAGGTGAGCTGAAGGAATTTGCATCAAGCTTTGAAACCAAGAGTTTTGGGCACGTACCTATGATCACACATTTTGGGCTGAGAACAAAAGTGGGTGTAATTATTTTAACAAGTTTTCAGCTGATCCCTTTCCTTTCTCATTTGCAAGTTCAAGTGTGTTCCACTGCAGGACATCAGGCAAACTCGAAATAGTGTTTAATGATAATTGCAACATTTAGGTGATTCCAGCAATATTGTTTTTATAATGTAGGCTATCTGAATAAGAACTTAATCAACCTGGATATTTTGCCTGTTTTTTTTTTCTCATCAAAATGTGTAAGTGAGACAGTAGAGATAATAGTCTTGGAATGAGAGATTCCTGGACTCCAGTGCCCTTGGGTTCACGTGACTTGTCTTCAACGATAATGCAATTTCCTCATATTCCCAATACATCATTTCTCAAGAAAGACTGAAGAGTAACAGTGACTTTGCCACATTCTTGGGTGTATTTGTTCTGTGAGGACAAGGGACAGAGCATCTCACCTACCATTGTACTCCCCTCCCCTCCCACAACTTGCACGAATGACAGCATTTAGTGACGCTTGCTGAAAGACTGACATGCAAGGTAACAGAAACAGTTACCGAGATGCTGCAAAAATTAAGGCACACTTGCCTGTACTGCCGGGAACAGACACACAGGCCAGTGCCTATCAGGTGTACGGGCTGCAGTGGAAATGCCCATCATCCAGGATGCTGCCACTGACGTCTGAAAACAGGAATGGCGATCCGATGTGCAGAAATAATACCCTCTCCCGTGGACCATCGCGGGTGTGCAATGTGAGTTGGGGAGAATAGCCCATTTAACAGTATGTGAAGGAAGTTTAAGGGAGCTTGACTTATTTCCCTAAGGTCACAAGGCGGTTATTCAGACGCCCTCCTCAGCACTCATTCGGGTCTACCTTTAGCCTTGTCCAGTTCTCGCTGGGAAAAACAAGGGGGAAGACTCTAGAGCACAGAGAAGGGGTGGCAGAATCCCTGAGTTACAGGGAGGCATGTAGAAACAACGTGTAGATAAAAGGCATCTGAAGTTCTCAGAACGCTCATCCATACAGAGCACTGCAGACTCATTGACAGAATCTGGGTCGTGTTGCTAAAACGGTAAAACAGAGAGACTAATGATTTTAGGGTATACTTATGAAAATATTAATCCGCAACATTTGTATAATGCTTTAAGCCTTCTTTTAAAAAAAGTATTCACTGATTGAATGTGATTTAGTACAGTGTCCTTGATGCTAATTTTTAATGAACTGTACTTTTGAGATACGGAGTTTCTTTCCAGGAGATGCGTTCATGCAGTTCATACATATTTATTCATCCCCTAACGCATCCAAGGCTCTGTGCGAGGTTCTCTCTGCCTGGTTCTCTCGGAGCCCTGAGCTGCCATCCAAGACGCCCTACCACCTTGCAGGATGGACCCTGTTGAGGGGCCCTCAGCCTAGGTGGAACAGAAGGGGGCGCAGCTGAGCTAGACCTTCCTCCCACTGGCCCCTAGGCCCTGGTCACGGGAGCAACCCTCTAGTTTTCTCCAGACTAGCTACGGCACCAGGTGCACGCCCCTGAGGAGACCCCAGGTTACAGCACGTGGGAGAAAAGGATCACCCAAGAGGCCCTGTCTGAATTGCTGACCTGTAAAATACTGAAATATATATATATATAATACTGTTTTGGTTGGTTCCAGCTGTTCACTTTTTGGGCGTTGTGTGAGGCAACAACAGGTAAATGGAATGTGACTAGGCGTCCACATTACTATCTCGGTGTACGTATGGCAACCGGGGTGGAGAGGTGTGGCGTTCCAAACAAGATTATAATGGGGAGCCCTGCAACGATGTCAATGATTTAAAAGCATTTTTATCTCTACAGGGAGCATCATGCTAGTCGTGTGTGTTCTGGAACAGGGTGATTGATAAGAGGCTGCATGCTTACTCAATGTAGCTCCTAAATGGAACGTAAGGGAAGAGGAAGGTTAACACAACCATAGTCTGATCTGAACCATTTCTATGAACTCCCATCGAAAAGATACTATTAGCTGCCATGGAGTGGCCTTGTACTTTCAGAAAGGGGAAGGGCCAATCAAGGAACATGGTATACAAAGGACCCGTGGACAAGGACGATGGTGGGGGAGGGGGAGGACTGAATGTAGGAGGTAGGTAGGGGTGGCAGAGCAGGGGGAGAGCAATGGGGGGGAATGGGGACAACTGCAATTGAACAATAAAAAATGAAAGGATTTTTAAAAATTCAATAATTTTACAGAGGGAAACTTTGTGAGACAAAGAAATGTATGAACAATTTATTGGAAACATACCAGTTACTAAGCTCCCACCACGTATCAAGACGAAAATGTAAGTATCTCATTGCCATTGCTCCTTCACATTCGTTGAAAGCGCTGGTGTTTTGAGGTGGGAGGGTCTCGTCGATTTTTATCCTGCTGCACTGGCACTTGGAAGCCCTAGAGCAGTGGGTTACAATTTTCTAAGGCTCTGCACATACTTTGCAGTGCGAAATCTGAGATTCAAGTCTGGCGGTCTGCTTCCAATGTCTTCCCTGCCAACAGCTCCATACTTGCAATTTCAGAGGCACGTGATGGTCATGACCCCGAGGGCCCGGGACGAGGGCGTGTGAGCGGTGACAGAGCAGGAAGAGATTCAAGTCGCTGTGTTGCCATCGACGCCAATAAAGGTTTTTTTGTTGTTGTTGCATTTTTTCATTAAAGGGGTCCATTTTACCTTGAACCCTGAAGATGAAGGCGTGTTTTTCCAAATGACTGAGACCCACACAGCGGCACACACACAAACACACACACACCCCTGAGGTTTCCTCGGCGACTTTACATCAATCGTTTCTTTAACCTAAAAAAGAACCTGAAGTGATATCTGAAATAGACGGTGCACCAGGAGCTCAAAAGGAAGGCAAATCAAATAAACACCCTGCAATTGCAAAAAAAAAAAAAAAAAGTGGGTTGCCTCCTGCAGGGCCGGCTGCTACAATATTTTTTTTGATGGTAAATATCACAAAGGTTCTTCCAATTCTGTTTGACTTTAAGCACATTTGAACACTTGTTAACCTAATTCAGTGTATTGTTTTGCAAAAATAATTTTACTAGTTAGGAAAGGGAAGACATAACTAAACAACAAACAATTTCTGAGATTGGAATGTTTTGGTCCAGAGATGAAGGGCTGATTCCCTTCAAATATGACAAATTGTAATTTGATTTATGTGAAGTTCAATACACCTGGCCTTCCTTAATGACACCCATTTGGAAGGCAGGAACGTGTCTAATAATGCTTTGGTGTGAGTCTTCCGTTCTAACTACCAAGCTTGATTTTTCAAGTGCTTATTTGAGACAACTGTGATAGAATCTATTCTATCGCCGGTGACATCTATTTTGGTGGTCACCCTCAGAGGACACAGATTCTGCACCTCTGAGTCGGTGCTGTCAAAAGGGAAATAGACTCAAATAAAATTTGTGATAGGGCCAACCTCGTTTCACCTTTGCTTCTTGTTATTAGGATGTCTCCAGTGTGGTTGTCTGGATTGAAAGAACATGACTTTTTGAATGCAAAGACCTTAGCTTTCTAGTGGCTTTTTACCAGGGCAGACAGGAAAACAGAAAACATCTCTTGTTAAATGTGTCAAGAATGTTAAAAAAACAAACAGAGACACCAGCATTCATTGTTTAAGTAGCATAAAATAGTGTCCCAGGAAAATGTTTCATGGGTCCTATTACTACACAACATAAAATGGGCATGACTGTTTATCTAATATTATGCATATAATTTCCACTTCAAATAAAAGTACATATTTATCAAGTGGCTTAGGACTCATAAGCAGAGACATAAAAAGTGTCCTGTGTGCCATAATGCTTCTGGGGACTCTATGCTTTTTGCTTTGGGTGGAAAAGGTGAATGTGGATGTGAACTGGTGTGAGGTGGTGGTGGGGGCTCTGGGAAAAGTGCTGGCGATGGGACATAGACAGCCGTAGAAAGCCACCATTTCTAAATTAAATGCAGGAACACGAAGTATCACCCACAGCGACGGAAGCCACCCGGACTGAGATACCAGGTATCTGGGAGCCCGGATGTGAGGCCTCTCTCCTGTTCCATGTTGGTTACATTTGCCACATGTAAAAGTGAGGCCTCTCTCCTGTTCCATGTTGGTTACATTTGCCACAGGTGGACAGGCCTTGGTCACCTGTGCAGAATGCATGTAGTGTGATGGACTCTCGTGTGGTCCTGGCAGGTCTGCAGACTCTGAGGCAGACCACTGCATGTGACCTTCGGCCAGGATCTCACAACGAGCTGTGTGACCTGGAGGGGAGGCACTTGAGGAAGTTTCCTCTGCACCAAGGGGTGGGCAGAGCTTAAGTGCTCTTGGGCTGACAGCAGGTAGGAGCCATTAGGGATGGGGGCAGCACTGGGCAGAATTCTGCGATGGCTGTGTGACAGGTATCCTGTGCAGAGGGGCGGAGCCGACCCTGTGCCCCCGCAGGGAGGGACCAGGGCAGACTAAACACCCTGGCCTCACTCTCCTACAGCTGGCCTTCCTGCCAGCTCTCCACCGCACAAACTGAACCAGACGCACGGGGTGAAGAAACACACTACAGCGGCTGCAGGAGGCCAGCTGCCCAGGAAGGGGGAGGACCCAGCAGAGAGACGAGGATGCGTGAACGGAGTACACCCAGCACCCACGCCACGGCTGCGGACATCACACCCCAGGAGAAGGCTCCTGTCGTTCAGGTCCAGTGGCGTGTGTGTCTGTATCTCAGAACTCTTTGCAGCACCCTCTCCATCTTGATAAAAAATAAAAGGAAATTACTGAACCCGCCATGTTTTCCTTTCCAACTTGGGTGTCAGCAGGGAAGCCCTAGGAAATAGTAATACAATAATAGCGACTACAGCAACAATAACTATAAATTGACTTATTCATTTCCTGTTCCCTTTCACACCTTTCTTGTTTTCAATGTTCACAGCTGAACTGCCTTTTAACCAGTGGCTACACACTCACACTGACTGACTTCCATGACAGTGCCACTGGTTACTAGCTGTGTGATCTTGACAAATGACTCAGACTTGCTAAGACGTAGTCTGCTCATATGAAAAATACTGATATTTTGGCCCTGGCTGGTGTAGCTCAGTAGACTGAGTGCCGGTCTGTGAACCAAAGGGTTGCTAGTTCCATTCCCAGTCAGGGCACATGCCTGGGTTGCAGGCCAGGTTCCCCAGTAGGGGGCACTCACTCGAGAGGCAACCACATATTGCTGTTTCTCTCCCTCTCGTTCTCCCTCCTCTCCTCTCTCTCTAAAAATAAATAAACAACAAATCTTTAAAAAAAAGAAAAATGATATTTTAATATATTAGGATTTGCTCATAAAGACATAGAGAAAGAACTCAATAAAAGTTGCATTGATTGCTTCTGAGATTTTCATAGTAATGATTCATAAATAATAATTTATATGAACTATTTATTTGTAAAATACACTATGGTATAACTGCACATTCTTAATCTGACTATTATGTTAATATTTTCCTGGCAGTATTATTGTGAATATCAAGTAAGACAAAACATGGAGAGCTTTTGGTAACCCACAGCATGCCCACAAAGGCTAGTTCTTGTGGCCGTCGTTAAATATCATCAGCAGTACTTGCCGACAGGCTCTCTCCGGGCGGAGGGAGGAGCTGGCTGAGCCCTGAGCCTGTCTCAGCTGGCTCAGCGCGGGGCTCCTTACGTCCCAAATACCACCGGAAGGAGCGCGCAGTCAGTCCCGCGCTAGGAAAGGAGAACTTGGACCAAAAAGGAGAGTCTGAATTAGCGGCGTCTCCAGCCCACTCCTTCAGTCTGAGAATTCTCAGCCTGAGAGTGAGGATCATAAGAATAAAGAAATGAGGATAATGTTTTATAAATGGATCTACCCAAAGATGTTTATCAATACTTAGAACTAAGAAAAGCAAGGTACTTCTCCGAGGTGATATTTCAGGTGATTATGCCAGTAAAGAAAATGATAAAGGACAAGTGAAAAACAAACACACAAGATAATAAAGGCATTTCCTTGGCATGGATATTAAAGTCCACTAGCAAAGCGGTTATGATTTACTATTCTCCCTTAATGGAAGTATTAAGATATGTCTTGTTATTTATAGTGTATACAAATCTATATGGTTTGTAATCTCCAAAGGGAGCCTGTATTTTACAGAAGGACAAAGCCCCGGGGCAGATCAACCCGCCCCGCAGCACCCCCTTCCTCAGGGTCCGTGCTGGCCTACATGGAATCCCACCAGAAGTGCCGAGGCCTGACTTTGGGACGTGATGCTCCACAATTTTTTAAAAACTTAAGATTTGGGAATTTTTATGACCTGGATGAACACGGAATATGGATCTAGAGCTGTCTTTCAGTCCGAGGCCTTTGTCCCGTCAAAGCGTCACGGAATGATAGAACTGCAATGAAGCAGTGAGAGGAGTTCTGGGTACTAGCCCCACGGCGGTCACAGCTGAGCGCTGTGACCTTGGACAGAGCCACGTGACCTCCCTGGGTCTCAGTTTTTTTTCATCTGTAGAGCACCAGGTTGAACTCTGTGATCTCTAAGGCCCTCATGGGAGGTAAAATTTTATGATTCTCTGTGAGTTAATTACTGAGGTCTTCTGAGGTCAAGTTTGCATCCCTCATTGTTTAAGGCAGCGATAAACAAGAATAACCTCTGCTCCAAAATTAGAATATTCTGTAACGTACTAGAAATAGAAATATTCTAAGGAGAAGAGTGATTACATCATTTGATGGAGACGCGAAGCTTCCAAATGCAAAACAAAGTCTGTTTACCATCTCCTTAAGTGTTTCCCTTGTTCAAAACCTAATCAAGACTGAGCGCCATTATTCCCCATAGCTCAGCGCTACATTCCGCGGAGGGCGCTGTGGTTAACACCCGTGCCGTCCTCTGACATGGGCTTCAGATCTGCCTTTGTCCCTTGTCAGCAGCAGTGACAAAGCTCGGCTTCTCTTACACAGAGGGTGCATTTCAGAGACAGACATGAAGGCCTCTCTTCTGGAGCTTGGAGTTCTGCTGCTGCGGTTCCATCTCGCTCCCCTAGTGCGAGGCCACTGGCCTGCGTTCCAACTTTAATGCCTTCGCAGATGTTAAAGAGCCTAATGATCTCCCCGGGGCCTGTCTCAGACAGAACAGGAGACAGCGGCTGCCTTTGGGACATTTTATCCTCCTTTGCCCGAGCCGTCGCCGAGTGCCTGCTTCGTGTGCCTCCTAATGCCGTGTTATCCTTAGCTGGCAATAATTGAAGACGGTGCCCGCTCGGGGGCTTGCCTTGCAATAGTAAGTTGTCAGTGCTAAAACAAACAAAACCCTTGGGACCCAGACATCCAGGGCTATCGTTTTACCACAAGTGAATGCCATTTACAAAAGTAAGACGTGCGTCAGGACAAGGAGATCCACCTCGCCTACCAAGTGTGGAGTCTGGTTCCTTACAAGCGACTCCCCGTCATTCTTTGGTTGGGAGCTGCTCTGCCCAACCGCGATGGTACCGAATGTGTCAGTACTTTAGAGCATTAAATGTCACCTGAAACAGTCTGAATCAGTTAGCACACTTCAAAATATAGCATTTTTTCTCACTGATGGCTGCCAGTGGAGAAGGGGGTGGGGGGCTGGGTGAGAAGGGGGAAGGGATTAAGAAGGCAGATTGGCAGTTACAAAGTAGTCCCTGGGATGTAAAGTGCAGCATGGGGAATATCGTCAAAAATATTGTAGTGACTGTCTGTGGTGCCAGGTGGGTACTAGACTTATTGGGGGAATTACTTTGTAAATTATATAAATGTCTAATCACCATGCTAGACTCTTGAAACTAATATAAAATAATACCGAATGTCAACCATAATTGAAAAAAAAAACAACAACCTGCTTTCTCTTTATACAAAGATCACACAAAATGATTAAGCAAGCTACATGGACTAAGGATGCTTTCTTCAGTTTTCAACATTTTATTTTCAGTCGCGGAAGATGTAATTAAATCTTTGAACTTTTTGAGGAATTTTGTATCTAAAGAACAGAATGTGCGGGCTGGTGTGGCTCAGTGGATTGAGTGCCAACCTTCGAACCCTAGGGTCACAGGTTCGATTCCCAGTCTAGGGCACATGCCTGGGTTGCGGGCCAGGTACCCAGTAGGGGGCGCATGAGAGGCAACCACATACTGATGTTTCTCTCCTTCTCTTTCTCCCTACCTTCCCCTCTCTAAAAATAAACAAATAAATAAAATCTTTAAAAAAAAAAAGAACAGAATGCTATCGGCTTTTCATAGAATAATATTGCCTATCCTTTCCTCAGAATAAAATGTGAGTGTCATCTTCACACTTGCACTATTTTCAGGTGAAACTGGGTTTCGGGGTGAGAAGTTGAAGAGACAAACCGCTCTTTGAACACACGTGCACACCAGCCGTCTTTGAATTAGCTGCCGAAATGTTCCCTCCTTACAGAGATTGCTTCCGGCGAGGGGTCTTTTCCCTGCAATGCCTCATTAGCTCCGAACACACTTTTCCCTAGATAAAGTTAAAAGCTCATCCTAATTAGACTTCACTGAGGTGGTCTGAATTATTTAATCCATTCAGAAAACCGATAGAGAAAAAAAGATTACCCCAGGCGGCTAGCAGAAACCATCGTGAGGATAGCCATGGTGAGTTTAAGCTTTGGGTTAAGTTAAGTGGAGTTTTCAACAATCCAACCTCAACACCAGGCAATAAATCACGCTCACAAGCACTCTCCATCATTCATCTTATTAAAGCTTCTGTAACTGTAATGTTGGTTTTGTCTTCCCAAGACTCATCTTGTTCCTGACACCACCCTCCCCCATCAAATCCTGGAAAACAGTGAGTTACTGAATGGTGAGTGGACTTGCATTTGAGCATCGGCCGCTCTTCAATTTTGCTGTGGAAAACCTTGGTGAACTCTCTCCTTACCTGGACGACAGCAAAGACTTCCAGGCTCTAAACAGAGGACCAAGTTCTTTCTGTAAATCTGCCTGGCAGCGGGACATCCAAAGTCCCTGTCCTTTATCCACCATCTTACCTAAAACATCACCTTTTAGTTTTCCATTTATTATTCTCCCATCTATCACTTTCCAGTTGTACCGTTAGGATCTCGCAGGTGGGATGTGCAGAGCACAGCATCCAAAACCATAGCGCACAATGACTACATAGATGACCTGACCCGATCTGAGCCTGTCACTTATACATTTTTCCACGTCGGACAGCATATGGCAAAACGTTCAAAGAATGGTACACGGTTCCCTTCCTGGTAAAATTCCCTTTCCTCCCCAGGCACGCTCCTAGTTAGTATCTCAACAAATGTGTGATCGAATGACGCTCAGCTTCCCTGTCACATGTCCTTCTCTTCATCGTCTCCAGACTTTATCTCAACGTCTTACTAGGAAAATTACACACACACGCGAAAGCTGTAAGAACCGACATGTAACGCCCATGGTGTCCCCACGTAAAGCCCGCCATCATACGCTGTCACACTCTGTCCCTGTGTCTGCCCTCCCATCGATCCCCCTTATTTTTCTTTATTTTGGAGGAAACAACAGACATTACTATACTTCATCTCTGAACCCTTCAGCATGCTCCTAAGGTTTTTAAAAATGTAATTAGAAACAAACTTTTTTTTTGAATCATAATAATTGATGATTTAATGACTGGAATCAATTTTGAAAACATGCAAATTCCCTTTGTGTGTATTTACCTGAGCTTAAAATGAAGATTTATGATGGGGAATAATTTTCCTATAATAACTTCTGTTTGTCTTCGTAAGATCTTGTTATTTGTGACGCTCATGTAATTATGTGCCCATGTAACTCAAGGATGTAATGACATTTCTCTTTGAGAGCATTGAAATAACTCGGGAAATTGCTGTACTGTTCTGTTTCCTGACTTAAACCCCACTTTTGCCGTGTTCATTTTATTATACAATCTGTCTCAACTCACCCAGGCAAAATATTCCACCACGTACAATGTGCACGGAATATTTTCCTAGTTGATAGCTATATAATTATATCCATTCTTGCATTTATATTTGTTCACGGACATTTAGCTTACTATGTATAAACAGTCCTGTTGATAAATGTGCATGCAAGGGATGTCTGAATAAGGATTATACATTTATTTTTCTTTCTTTAGTGATTTCAGCTGATTTTATAATAGGATATTTTGTGATGATAATTTACTCTAAAGATTATAAAAGATTCATTAAGTAAGGAAGGATGGAAGAATAATAACTCAATAAAATTGTAATATGTAATTAGTTTGATTCGGAAGGAAAAAAATTAGACCTTTGCCTTCATAAATCTATTGATATTATTTTTCAGTCCCTAACACGTGAGCGCACTGTCTACCAATTACAATGAATTAATGCAATTACAAGAGACCACGTAAATTCGTACGTCATGGCAGTGGAGAAGCGATTTCCACCCAGGTGGCACTGATGGTACGTGAAAACACCTGTAGACAAAGGCGCCCTTAATCCCTGATCCGTTCACCACAGCAACTGTGATGGGCAGGACTGGGCGCTACCTTGCATGGGAGGGGCGTTGCTTTGTCCAGGTTGTTATCAGGAAATCTCTTTTTTACAGGAAGGTGTTTCCCTCCTTCCTATCCAGGTGAGCGTGGAGAGCACCATCTCACGCCGCTCGCTGTCCCTCACAGCAGTCTGCGGGGCGATTCTGAAGCAGCAGTGAAGGCACGCTGGTTTACTTAGCACGTGGACGCGGGCTCGGAGAGAAGCAGACGGCGCAGGGCAAAGGCAGAAAGGGAAGGACTGAAGTAACTCACAACGCTGCTGCGGAGATCAGCATCGTCAGAAACACCTGCTCCATTTTTCGGGATGAAATTTTGACACGTGTACTGTGGGAGCCAGACTTGGGCCCTGGTCATGTTTTGATGATGTAGCATTTGAATTAAAACTATGTTCTGGAGTGACAGTGATTCTTTGATTGTATCTACAATCATATCATAATTTTTTTAAAGGAAGCAAAAAGACTTCTATTTTGGGTCCTTGACATACTAATATTAATGGGCATTTGTTAAGAAGTTCTAAAGTAGAGATGATTTTTCTTCCATTTCCTGCTCTCTCTCCCCATTTTCAAGAAGCTAATCTCACAATTAAATGCTGGTGCTTTTGTGAAAACTCACACACCCTTTCTCAATTCTGTCTTGGTCTTTTTCTCCTCTCTGCCCTTCATGTGAACTTGTCTATTGCAGAGAGACCAAGCAGAGTAGAGATGACACTGGGCAGTGTCATTAGCTGATGTGCATAAGATTAAAACATTATTTGGCTGCTCTGTCATTTTCTTTATCCATAAAGACTGCATCTCTAATGACCATTTTGGTGGCTATGGAAATGGGATGTCGCCTGGGTCTCAGGCCTGTGGAGTCAGCCAACGCCTTGCCTTTCAAAATTAAGTATCTGTTCACACCCACTGCTTTATATAGTTTCCACGGGGCCTCCTAAAGGGGGAAAAGAAATCGCACCGTTTCTCCCATCCAAGATCGGATGCAATTCAATCTGTCTGGGAGCTTGGATGGGAAGAGAGACTAGCAGCCAAGGAAAGCTAAAGTCTTGGAAGGTACCACGGGGCCTGCAAGAGAAAATGCACCGCAAAGGAAGATGGAAAAGGCAAGCAAAGAGAGGGTTTAAGTGGTTCTGAGACCAGCAGTAGGACAGGTGAGTCTAGAAGTCCTCCAACTCCAAGTTCATGTAGCTACACACAGCACATAGCCATTGTAATGCATGTTACATTTGTTCTCATCACTATTGATCAATACAGCGAAATAGTATATGACACCAAACATGAAGAAGCACTTTTCTTCTGAACTAGATATTTTGAAGTTATGATATAAAGAGATCATGTTGGATTTATTTAGAAAGCCATTAAAGTTAATGAACCAAAGTAATTGACCTCAGTTAGAAAGTGTTAACAAACCCTAAGCGACAAGTGTGTCATGGAAGAATACAGCCTTTTACGCCAAACGTAGGTTTTGAGACAAAAGGGGAAGCCACCGAAAATGAAAGTGAACGGTCCCGGGATGTGCTGGTTCCGTGGAAGGGCAACGTTTTACAAATCTGCTTTCTTCTCAATGTTGCAAATTGGGTCCAACTGCTTCTCAAATTAAGTTTAAATTTATTTTGAACATAATAATATGCTTTTACAACATAATTCCATACATTCTTAACAGCTTTTGTGGAAAAATGAGTCTCTATATTCCTTCTACATATTCATTTGGGTTGTAGAATTTTGACAGTTGTTTTAGAAATTTTTTTTCTTTTAAAGATACATCAACCCATATTTCTTTGGAAATAACCCATTGAAAAATTCTCCTCTAATTTACTTATCCACTCTACTCCAAAAAATTATTTATAATAGTTTAAATATACTTATATATACTTGCATATAAGTTTTATATAAATATATTTTTATACTTTTATATGGTGTGCATACATACTAGGAAGCAGAAAAGGACTTAAATGCCACGAGGACCCATCAGTCACTAAGCGTGACACGCACACAGCAGGAAGGGCTGGGAACCGGGGATGGGAGCGTTCTGTACCGTGATTGAGCTCTGTCATGGCTGCACCAAACCGCACAGCTAATATCTGAGTAGTTTGAGGTGTGCACGTTTTACGTAAGTGTGACTATAGTAACTATGGGGACTGGGAAGTGGTTTAGAGCAGCAGTCCCCAGCCTTTTTGGCACCAGGGACCAGTTTTGTGGAAGACAATTTTTCCACAGACCAGGGTGGGGGGCATGGTTTTGAGATGATTCAAGTGCATTCCATTCAAGCTCACCTCTTGCTGTGGGGCCCAGACCGGTTCACAGCCCAGAGGTTGGGGACCCCTGGTTTAGGTGACACCAAAACTAAAGTCAAGATAATTGTTGACGCTTGATGATGGACATCTGGGTATACAAGGCACTATTCTGTTTATCTTGCATATATTTAAAATTTTCCACAATTAAATGTTAAATGAAAATAAGATCTCAAATTCTTAATTCAAATTTTCAATTTAGTGAAAGCACAGTCAATGTAGTTACTTATAATCTTATTAGATAGAATACACTAGAAAACCAGAAGTGCATGTTTTCTTGGTCTGAACGCCTTAAAGAAGTTTTCTCCCTGGGTTCTCAAAAAATGACATGGTCTGACATATTTCACATTTTTAGTAAATTAAATAATATATGTTTAACAGATGAGTCTTATTCTCCCTAGTCAAAATGGTTACATAAATGCAGTTGAGCAAAAGCATTTGCGAAGGTAAGAGACCAACCACGTAGGTAACTTAGAGAAGTGTTTCATTCCAATCTTTTAGCTTGACAAATCTTCCAAATTTTGCAAAAAGAAATAATAATTTGCAAGATTAAGTACAGTATTAAAAAGGAAATGGTCTTCAATGCTCCCCTAATTTGGCATAGTCACATCGAACACGGGCCTAGAGACACATGCAAGGGTTGAGCTCCTCGGACACTCACCGAGTTCCCCTCTCAGAACTGGGCCTTAGGGGGTGGCTGTTTACTTCCCAGCAAGGACTGTGGAGTACATCGATGTGAGGGAGGACAACGGAAGGGCTGTATTTTGCATGTGTAATGTGCATCCATGTTTTTGTGCTCATATACATGGGATTATTATACCCACGGTATATAATCATTATACCCATGTATAATGCACATCCTTATTTTTCCCTTAAAAATTTGGGCAAAAAAGTGCGCATTATACATGGCAAAATATGGTAGCCAGGCAAGCTGCTTTGCTTCACTAACTGCCCTACATGGAAGGTGGGCATGGCATTCTGAAGAAAATTAGGGTGCTTAACCATTAGTACCTGCCACCACATCCCCAGAGCAAGGTGGTCCTAAACTCTTATGGAGAGTAAAAATAAGAAGGAAAAGATAAGGGAAAGGAATCTCGCTGATTGTGAGCCAGGCCGTGCAGTGGTGGCGGCTCACAGATGCCAGGTCCTGGGACATGTACGGCCGTCTCTCCATGTACATTGGATGTGTTCTTATAACAACCATCTCAGCGGCATCCAGCCTGGTCCCACTGTCAGAATTCACTAGGGCTGGGGTCCGGGTCAGGCTGCTCAGTGGTCAGCAGTGGACTGAGAATGGGTGCGTCAGTCCCGCCTCCCTCCCCGGCTGCACCCAGTGGAAGAGATTTATGTTAACTCTTCCAACCCACCTGTCAACTCACTCAGCTGTGAAGCAATTGTAATTACCTATTAGAAAGACCTACCTGTAAATCCCTTTGATGTTTTCAGACAAAGACCCTCCCCTGCCACCTGCTTTAATTGCTTGAAATTCTTAGGCTCATCAGTCTGTTGAATATGGGCTCTGTTATAAACAATATAACCTTTGATATTTTTTCTTACTCTTTCTTCCACACTTAGCAACCAATTGCATAAAAATTAGGGTAACTCATTTTTACAGTATAAAAAAATTAGCTTTATTCTATTAATTCTCCTGGGCTTTTCTTTTGGAATAATTTATTAAGCTTAATACTCGGTATGGTGATCTTTTGTTCTATTATATTTCTTCATTAGCCAAGCTTTTTCGATTTCATTATTCTTGTGTGATACTCTATTCTGAAATAACTTTAGGCAATTTGTTGTACATTACTACATTGTTATTTCTGTATTAAGCATTAGAAAATTAGTATAAAAACAGATCTTTATATTATTGATGAAAAGGGTCTTCATCCTAACATTTCGTATTATAATAAAAGTAATTAAATTAGAAAATTATGAGATGATGTATAACCACTCTATCCTTTTCTGACCCTCAAAGCACTATGGGAAACATAAATGTCTGCTATTTCTACCAAGAGGTGCTGGCAGCCTCAGTTGCAAATTTTGTGGGGGGTGTCTTCCAGGGGCTGCATACTTGAGATGAGCCTGCCACGGGGTCTTGATTTCTGCAAATTCAGACCCCGGTGCTTTCCCGGGCTAGCTCCCATTACGCACAGCCCGCAGCAAGTCTTTGTCGGACTGATGAGTTGACCCCGGATGGCGTTCTCCCACTCGGTCTAAACTGGGAAGCATCAATATATTAAGTGCTAAAGATCCACACAACAGCCAGAACAATGCGGAAACACCAAGAGCGAGTTGAGAAGCATAACAAACTGTGACTGCAGAGCTGGCCTGTGCGATACCATACACACCAAATCTACCTACGCTGGGGCTGCTCGATGCTATGGGTCCACCTATAGCTCCTTCCTTAGTTTTATTCTTAATGTATAACTTGCCATGCTCCCCCAGTCAATTTCCTTTCCTCTAATACATACATCATTTATATCTACCATTAAGATGCACCTCCAATCTTATCTAACAGTCCTCATTCTTGCTTGGAATTTCCATTACTGATATATATGTTGATATATGACTGAAAGAAGTTGTTAAAATTAAGTCTATTATCCCTGAGTTGCAGCCTATTAAATTTGCATCGCCATAGTAAGAGCTCCTCTCATTGTTTATATTGTCTTAGTATAGTGTTGAATGCAGGCAATTTATCAGAGGACAGGAGGCAGAGGGTCCGGGCCCCATTGGAGCCAAGATGGATTGAGCGGAGTCAGGTCCCAGGCAGCTGGGTGACTCTCACCACCCAGGTGGAAGTTAAAACACAGGAAAGGTGGTTCTCCGCAGAGGAAGAAGGAGCCGTAGAAACACATTCTCACACCTTTGGTCCAGCAAGAGCCCTTTGCAACCAAATGCAAATGAAAACATCAGATGATTTACGATCTTTGCTTTTTCCTGTGTCCTAAAGCAGAATTATTTCTGGATTTCTCAGGAAGCAATTCACTAGTTTATGAATTATCCAATCTCTTTGTTTCTACTTTCATCTTTTATCTCTTTTTACTATCATTTCTCTCTGGGTTAGCTCCTCCTCCGAAGGGTGGCAGAGAGAACTGAGAAGGAGCTGTCTGCAGGTCTCCCTGGGTGGACCTCAGACAGGCTGTATGACTTTCCTATGGCATCTCGTTGAATATAAATAAAAATGTAATGATAATTGAATCTGAGATCTGGACGGAAGGAAGTTGATGGAGTCTAATCCCCCTGAAAATATTATCATTCTCTCTCTAATCTTCCAACCCTTTTTTGAAAGCTCTCAGATCTAATCCAGAGCAGTAAATTCCATCACTATAATAATAATGATGATGAGAATAGTAATATAATATAACTGCTATTTACTGAGTATTAACTTTGCACTAGACACTGCATTAAGTGATGAAGGTAATTTTTATGAGGTAGATGCTATTATTATTCCCTTTTATACACTTCTATTCAGCTTTCTCTATTATGCAAATTAGCAATGAAGAATTTTATTTTTATATGAAATAGCAATATGCATAAAATAATTGACATATTGGTTGTAATTTTCTATGCAGATTCACTGTAATCCATCTCCCAATGACATCACCTTATGTTAATTGTTGGGAATAAGTATCACATCCTCCCAACTTTTCTTTCTCCCCTACAATCATCCCTGTTTATTCTGTCCCTTCTATCATCCTGCACCCAGGCACCCTCTTCATGATTTCAACTGTCACTCTAGAATGTACCTCCCAGAAGCAAACGTGACATTCAAAATGTGGTCCCACCGTTCTACTTCCACTCTGTGGTCTGAAACTGGCTTTTATACAGTTGTAGTGTTCCATTTAATGAGTTCAGGCCTAAAAATTGGGAGGAAGTTCAAGACCTGAAAGACTCTCAGTTCAAATATGGGCACTTGAACCAGTCACACATTCTTTAGCACTTGGTTGGCCAAGCGCACCGAGCCAGAGGGTAACACAGACATAATGGCATAAAGTGCCGAAGACTCCACCCCATAAGAGCTCTGAATGATGAGTAGACAAGTTGCTCTGTACCGATTTTGCAAGTCGATGTGAATCTGAATTTACTTTAAAACTAAAATTTAAAAAGAAGATATAATGGCCAGCATTAGTGAGCAAGGAGATACAAGCACATATTCTCTCATAAGCTGTCATTGGGAGTCCAAATGACACAGCCTGTTAGTGCTAAATTTGTAGTCAGCAATCCACGCCTTATAAAGGTGTATGCTGTGACTGCAAGTGTCATATAGAGAAATTAACCCTAACATAATGATGAAAAACATGTTAACTCTCTGTCTACATACATGCTATTCTAGTGTTACTCATGACCCTCTTTTACCACAGAGTAAAAAAGGCAACACATTTTTCCACATTGCTCTTCAGAAAATAAAACAACACTATCCCACCCAGCATGCACCACTAATACAGCAGAAATCTTAGCTGTTGAATACATTCATAGCCACAGGCACATTATTTCCTGTCTCTCCATCCCATGGGCCAATAGAAAATCCCCGTCATTTAGGAGTTCTCCTCCAACAACACGTGTAGGAATCCCGGGTTATTTTCGTGTGAACAGTCTGACATTCCTTCGACCTCAGCTCGGTGGTCCTGGGCAGGGCGGCAGCTGGATTTTCCCAGAGGACTGCGGGGTCCATGGCCCGCCTCTCCCCAGGATGCCCCACGGAGGAGCCTCTGCTCAGGGCCTTGGCCGCCCTCTTCATCTCTCTGCTGTAACCGGAGTGCGACAGGCTGCTACCTTCTGCTTGTTTCGGGCCACCCTTGGTACCACAGCTGAGCTCTCTGTGCTGTGAACAGCCACATGGTCCACGCAGTCCCACATTCCACACCACGCGGATCCTGGGACAGCGCCTGCTCTGTGGCGACAACTTGGCTCCTCATTCCTTGAGTTTGACTCCACGGCTGAGAGGAGACTGCCTTCAATGTGGCCACTTCTCTTGGGTATGGGTCCCACAGCTGAGCTGCTTTGTGCCATATATGAAATATGCATGCATATATATAGTTACAGCACATAACTATATAGTTACATATGCATATAACTACAGTTTATATGTACAATATAATGTATTATTAATATAATGCATTTACATTTAGTTTCTATCACAGTCTGCTACTTCAGGGCAGGGAGGAACTCAGAGATAGAAGGCCGTGTTGGAGAAATCGCGTAGGACAGGGAGAGCCCGTGAGTCACATTGTTAAAGTGCCGCTATACACTCAGTGCTGTCTTCGTTGCTGTTGGGAAATCAAAGGAAATAGAAAGGCAGGTCTGAAAACCGTGAGGGGTTTCCACCTTGTTGAGAAGACTGCGTTCACCCACAAAGCAGGAATTTGCCCTGTGGTTCTACAGGTGGCGAGGTGTCTGGTTTGCTGGGGAGCCTGGTCTCCCCAAAGAAGATGCTCATCAGTGTTTCCTGGGCTGGACTCAGGCAGGTGCACCACACCTCCTGGGGCATCAGAGACACTGTGTAACTCCCAAGAGGTTCGCCTTTCTCCTCAGGACAGCACAACTCCCATCGTAACAGAATAAGCTCGGTCCAAAGAGCCCATCACTTCCTGAGAGGGTCCTGGAAGGGCTGTCCGGGAGCGGGCCCCCTCGTGGCCTGCTGGCAGTGCTGAGTTCCATCTCTACAGAGAGCGTCCTTCTACCTCTGGCTGCTCAGTGCCGCCAAGGGTTTCTTACATGCCTGGCCAGCATTGTGGGGAGGGGCACCGGATTCTGGGCGGGTCGGGAGACCCTGACCAGTATCAGACATTAGTATCAGACATCTCCATGGTGGTCAGACTCACATCTACTCAGGAAGATCTGGACGGAGAGCATCTGCGGAAAACTGGCGGCGAACCATCTGCCAACACCGGCTTCCCCCTGAATCCCCCGGCCTCATTGCTCCACCTCCAGCCTCTCCCCGCACCCAGAGCATAAAGTGCCTCCCCCACTGGGGACAGTGGGGGTGGGGGTCTGGGGCCTGACATTTGGTTAGCTGCTATAGAAAATCCTGTATTATCATAGACATGTCACTTTGCAGGGGCGTCCAAACTTTTGGCGTCCCTGGGCCACACTGGAAGAAGAAGAGTTGTCTTGGGCCATCCATTAAATACTTTACAACACGTAGTCACAAAATATTCTCATAACGTTTTAAGTAAATTTACGATTTTGTGTTGGGCCGCATTCATAGCCATCCTGGGCTGCGTGTGGCCCATGGGCCGCAGATTGGACTCCCCTGCTAGAGCTTTAACATAATTTCATTATAGAGAAGTTTGCTTGCCTAGAATTCTTTAAATCTTTAACTACTTCATATCTATACGCTCATTTACAAGTATAAAGGTATACAGGAATATAATATATAAATATGTGCATGCATACATATATAGACACATTTAAGAAAATTGATTTAGAAATGAAATTCTCCCAAACAATTTCAACACGGACACTCTTGTCATGTAACGGCTGTTAAATGAACTCTATGAATTGAAGCACTCTTTCCTAAAACATGGCATGGATTTTTTAAAAGCAGCGGTGTCTAAGAGGCGGAAAGCGCGGGGGGGACAGCCAGAGTCCCTCACAGAGCTCTCATTTGTTGGCATCTACGAAATAGAAACACACCTGCTGCTCTACCCCATGCGGACTCAGCCACTCTTTAGGATGAGCGATTCTTAAAGGCTTTCCCTCAGCCCACAGAGGGAAGTGGAAGCCAATCCCAACCCAAACACAAGCCCTGTTTGCAAATTGGAATCCAAACCCTAATCCCTCCGAGGCTTGCCTCTCCCTGCTGAAAATGGCAGTGCTGTTTTGATTTAAAATCCCGCAACCTTTTACAAAGTGATTGCTATTTCTTTGTATTGTTAAACACACAGGCTTTTAAATGATTTTTTTAACCCATAAAACGCACTCAGAAAAAGAGCTGATAATTCAGCTGGCCTAAAAATGGGGAGAGAGGTACTTGAAAAGATAGTTATTTAACCAAAATCATGGGTAAAATGATTTTAGTTCCATATGACTTGGGTTTCAGATACATTTTCCAGAGACGAACTGGAAGTGATGTGAACCAGTCATTTCTATCGATGATCTCCCTAATGTGGGGGGTAATTCTTAAGAAGCTGTAGATTTGGCTAATAGGACAGTGACTTAAATGTGACATGTGTTTATTTCTCTTTTGACTGACACAACTACAAAGATAGGGAACCCAGGACTGAGAGAAGGGCTCCAGGTGACGGCCCTCCCATTGCGCATCC
The DNA here is from genome assembly GCA_028533065.1 of Trachops cirrhosus. Classification (NCBI taxonomy): domain Eukaryota; kingdom Metazoa; phylum Chordata; class Mammalia; order Chiroptera; family Phyllostomidae; genus Trachops; species Trachops cirrhosus. Next base: position 5,004,489 of record CM052551.1, on the reverse strand, counting down.
GTATGGGCGGTCCCTGCTCCTGTGGTTGGCCCCGCCCACTGGCACACCCATCTCCCAGCCACACCCAGGTAGCAGATGGAGAACCGCCAGCAGAGGAGAGAAGGGTATACTCCTTCCCTTTTACAAAAAGCACCTCACGGAAGCCCCACTTAACAACATCGCCCTTCCCTGTCTGACTAAGTCACATGGTTATTGCCGGAGAAGGGTGGGGACTGAAGCTGGAAGCCACGTGTCCAGATCGTTATTATTTTTTAATGAAACAACAATGGGAAATGCATGTTAGAAAATAACCTTTAGCTCCTGCCACTGAAGTGTAGTGTAATAGTGTTTAGGATGAATGAAATTCTACCTGAAAAACGAAGATCACGCTGGTTTGGGGGCACTGGGTAAGAATTGTACCTGGAGCTCCAGCCCTGGCCCAGGATGGGTCTAAAATAGCCTTTGACGTCTCTCTCCCTAGCTCGGCAAATGTCTACCTGTCTTTAAATATTTTGGTGAATTTTCTTTTGTTTTGTTTCTTTTTCAGAAGGTGTTCCTTTATCACGGGGTTCTGTTCTAGAAAGAGTGGCCCGCTCCCTCCTGGGTATCCCTGGAGCATCTTCTGTGGTTGCTGAGTTATTGCAGAACGCGACAGCAATATGGCCCCAAGCGGCTGCTCAGAGCAGAGTCTCAGCGGTTACAGGCAGTCAGGACTCTCACCCCGGTGTCCTGCAAGGTCACACTCCTGACTCCACTTAGTCAAAACGTGGGACTCCCAGTCGGCCTGGGGTACCCCGTCTCGAAACGCCTCCTACAGCAGGAGTCTCCCAACTGGTTGGCAACAGCGCTGTCTGCGTGGGTGCCTCTGACTGGTGCACTGGACTCAGCAGAGCCCGCCCCCCGCACACACACTGCATGTGGACCCTGCCATCTTCTCCTCCATGTCCAATGCCTGTTTCTCTTGACCTTTCCACCCTGCAGACTGTTTCTCCCGCAGGACCTGGAAGCGTTACGTATTTCGTATTTCGTCCCTTACAAACCGGGCCTGATGTGTATCCACTACCTTCTTAGATATGCAACACCTAAAGGCCGGAATCAGGTGACACAGAATTAGCAACACTGACTGCTTGTTTACATTTTGCTGGGAAACATGTGAACTGAAACTGTATCAGGCAAATGGCGATATGTGTGCCCTGGAAATAATGGAGAACCTAGGATACTGTCATCTTGGAGGTATACTCGTGGCTCCTGTTCCTCTGGGCTGTATTTTGGAATCAATCAGAGCAGGAGAGCCTACTAGCCAAAGCAAACAGAGTTCATATATATAAAAACAGGTCTGTTAAAGCAGGACCGAAGAAATACTATAAAGGCATTCTGGGACACGGGCAAGAGCTGTTTGGGACTCTCTCACCCCCGGAATGTGTTGTTATAAAGTTGATGAATAGCCTGAGGATTTTTGCTTCCATTTTTATTTTTCGTGTTTATTTTTACTTTTGTGCAAAGGCATGAATCAGATTATATTAAACAGCCAGAGCCCGTCATTGCAGCTGCACCAAATTTTATATACAGATGTGTGTGTGTATGTATTGTACCTCTCTCTCTCTTTCTCTCTCTATATATGCAACGATTAGTAATTATTTGTGATTAAAAATTTAGAGGCAAACTGATGGGCTTTTGGAGAGGCCCTTCTTTGTGACAATAATCTCTGTTACTTATTACCCATCCACTCCACGTTTGTACACTCTCAATGCCCCCAACACAGGAGAAACCTCCAAAAACCTACCGTATTTTTTGGACTATAAGACGCACCCCCCAATTTTGGAGGAAAATACAGCAGCGACCCCGCTTCTGCCTCCTGTGACTCAGCTCCATTGCCACCCCCACCCCTGCCACAGTGAGCCAGGTAAGCTACATTTGGACTATAAGATGCACACCCCTTTTCCTCCCAAATTTTGGGGGGGAGTGTGTCTTATAGTCCAAAAAATATGGTAGCACCTTAGCCTTTAAAATGTGGTGCTGAAAATTATGATTTAAAGAAGAGATTTTGCTGCTGTATGTATGTTCTCGTAATTATCTCAGGGAAGTTCCTGAGGGTCCCAAACTGCCTGAAGTTCCATTAATGTGGGCTAGGCTAAATTAAACATAAGGTAGTTCAGCTGTGTTTGTTTTTAATTTGCAAAGGAATTTAGTGTTCCCAAAAGTGAGGAACTCACAACCCAGGCTTCAATCCGTCAGGAATGTTTTGAGCATCTCTGCCTCTGGCGTTCACAGGGTCTTGGCAGGTCCCGGAATGAGAAAACAGAGGACATTTGTAAGAGGACGCCAAGCCTGGAAGCTGGTCAGGGGAAGAGGTGGCAAAAAAACAGGCAGCATCTTTGGCTACGATGAGAGGGTCCCAGAGTTGAAGGAGACTTCCGTCAGAGAGTCAGAGGTTTTAATGGAATGTTGCGCTTTCTCCGTGCAGGCGAGATGACTATGGGTGTAAGGAGAGCTGTGGAGGACCAGGACACGAAGGCAGAGTGGAGCCCGGAGGGCACGTGGCTGGCTGCTTGAATGAGACAGGGAATCCCTCTGGTTTCTCTTCCTTTGTTTTTGTAAACTAGTTAATGAAGATTTCCTAGGGGCATGAATTGGGGCCTTTGTTCTGAGCAGAATGAGTGATATAACCTGACAGAGGTCCTGTGTATTTGGGCAAAGGATAAGAAATGGGCCACCAAGGAGGACAAATTGAAAGGAAGATGACATCTTATCGAAATGGATGAAGTGAGTACAGAGGGGTACGAAACAGTCTGAGAATCTTCATAATATGGAATATAAAATTGCATAAATTGATCCATCACTGTTAGGAAAAAAAGCTTAACATGTTTATTAAATTCATAGTCACGGCTGGTACTATATTAACCTGCAAGTTCTCCCGACATCACTCCTTTGTCTCATATTCATCCCTGTCCCCCGATTTCTCTGAGACACTCTCTAGTCCCCCAATGCACAAATCTCCAATTCTAGGGTGAAAGAGTTTGCCAGGACTCTGCAGAAAAGTTGGACGAGATGAAATTTTACAGACAGGTGAAGATGTAGGCAACTATAACACATGGAAGGGGGCATCTACCTCCATTAGGGGACAATTAAATTTCTTTAAACTTCTCCAGCACCGCAGATAACAGAACAAAATTCTGTACTCTTATTTTGGTGGTAGAATTGATGCCCTAGATCATAGGCCACTTATGCCTAAATCATGGCAGTTTTCAGACACAACATAAACACATTCAGGTCTGTAACATGTGTATCTCACAACAGGAGTAGGGAGGCAAGTTGTCTCCAGCACTTATCCTCAGGCTTAGAAAGAGGAAATTAAATGATACAGGGTCGTCAGACTCCGGGAAATTCATGTTAGTGGGTAAGGGTAAGGATACAGTCAGCATCACGTGATTACGGAATCTGAGCTTGAGGAAACTTTCCCGTCGACAGCTTACCTTTATTGTATTGATAATAATCAACTTCTTACTTCACAACAGTGTTCTAATTATTTTATTGATTTTAGAGACAGAGAAAATGTCAATTTGTTATTCCACTCATTTATGCATTCATTGGTTGTTTCTCATTTGTGCCCTGACTGGCGATCAAACCCACAACCCAGGTGTATGGGGACAATGTTCTAACCAACTGAGCTACCTGGCTAGGGCTCAGACACAATTCTAAACATGTGTTCTCCTGGATGCATTTAATACCCTCAAAAATCCTACTTTTATCATTTCATAGACAAGGAAACTGAGTCACAGAGAGGCCACATGATTTGGTCCACGTTGTGTAACTACTGATGTTAAAACCAGGATTGGAATCTATAGGATGCCCCGCCTCCAAATCTACGCACCTGCATTTCACTATTGTAGGTTTCCTCTCTTGAAGGGAACGGACATCCAGAGATGTAAAGAGGCGGGACTAGTTAGCAGTGCACCAGGACTAAACTAAGAGGTCTTAGCCCTAACTAATGGTATGAAACATGGATATTCATGGCTATTGGCCAGAACCTGGGATTCTTTTCATGACACTAGCTTCGTGTGGTAGTGTTATTTATTCATTCCTTTTCAGTACTGGTATTGGTTCCTCCTAGGTCCATCCTGAGTTGGAGTTAAATATACAGTACCACTGATTAAATATAGCATGATTATTTTTATCATAATTATTTTCTAACATTTGTCTTCTACATGCCAGGCAATATGCTAGATAATTTACTTACATTTTCTCAGTGAATTCTCACAATACTGCTTTGTTGCAAGTGCTATCACACTGACTGTACACATGTAGACACTTAAGGCCACGAGTGGAGGAACTTGCTCAAGACCACAGAGCAATCCAATTGCAGCGTGAGCCTCAGACCCCGCTCTTTCGTCCTTCCAGGCCCTTTTGTCTCTGGGTACCTTGACTCTTGACAAACACTGCCAGTGAAATTCATTTTGATTTTGAATATGTACCAATTCTATTAGTTAAAACACAATGCACATGCATTTGTGGGACTTCAGTTTGACCTTTCTAAATGAATCTGCTGTTTAAAAAAAGCCGCTTGTCAATACAAAGCAAAACGGCGACGCTCCCTAGTATGCTATGCGTTACTGGGTGCGCATTATCATTTCTGACTTGCTATGCATATTTTCTCCTTATTAAAAAATGCATGCATAGCTAATGTTTACTCAAGAAATGAATTATTTTGCAAGTGAAAAACTGTAATTGTTATATTCAGTCACATCTCAACCTTACATCACCAGAAGGGAGCCTTTTGCTGGAAACTTCCGCAACATTGTCTGAAAGCTCTCCAGACAGCTTTAATGATTGTAAAATATTTAGGTATTTTTAAAATGCTGGAGACCAGATAGAATAATGCATGAAAGCAATAAATAAATAAGCAGACAAATCACATCTAAAGACCGACAGATAGTGGGGCTTTCACAAGAGGATCGACCACAGAGGTTTTAAACTCCGTTTGATAGTTTTCATTTGTGGTGGAGAGATTCTTAAACAAGTGAACTTCTCTGCCCTCAGAAGAGAACAGAGGAAGCGGTGATGGGAGATGTTAGCGACCGAGGGAGACGTGGCGACCGCCGTGAAGACCGCTGAGCTTTCGGGAAGGAGGCACAGTGAGACAGCTCGACCTGGGGCCAGCCCCCCAGAACCCAGCTTATCTGTAGGCGCACCTGACCCTCGGGGGGCATTGTGTTCTTTCAACAGTCCTCACTGCTGCCTGCAGCCTGGAGAAGCTTCCAGATGGACGGATGTAGAGAAGCATCGTAAAGGGACTTTATGAAACCACCCACCAACACGGAGCTGGGTCACATGGACACGAGGCTCTTTGACTGTAAATGTGTCCAACTCGGTTGAAATTAAGGGTGTGCAAGAAGCGGTCCTTTAGATTTTGAATTCCTTTCTCACCTTTTTTTGCTGGTGGCAATGCCCTTATACTTCTCAAGATATTCACATTGGTATTTATATGAATGTCCTCTGAGGTTTTTCCTAGAAAGGACTTCACTCGTCTCTGCTTTTAAAAAATTCCTAATGTGTCTAACTTCTGACACACGGTTTTCATTGATTACTAATTCACGTGACAAACATGCTACCTTAGTCTTCATATTAATATGGCCATAGAAGATGACATAGAAGAAAGGGCATTTAGGTCTACAGAGAATTAATTAGCATGTAATTTTCAGTATATCATCTAGTGTTAATTAGCAGTTAAAGCATCTCCTTGTGCATGACCTGCTGATTTCAATACAGTGTTCTATTTTGGAGACCCTAGGGGAACTGAACTTGAAAGGATACTCGGTCTTCTTTTTTTTTTTTTGAAAATGAAATATGGAATCACAGCTCCAAGTCTCCCGTGCTTTGTTAAGTGCTATATATTTTCCTGAGGTTCCTTCCTTAAATCTGTGTTATAGGCTTTCTGTCTTCCCTTTCCAATAAAATAGAAGCCAAACCACTACTGATTCTTAGGAGTAAAATAAATATTCACACGTAAGCCTTTTTTTAAGTGATGCCTTGTGATAGCTTTTCTTATTTGCAATCTTTATGATTGCTAGATACACCTAGGTAGGACCTAGTCTTAACTGTTTCCAGTTTTCTCGTGTTTTTACGTGCTTATGGTTGGGTGGTTACAGTTCTTTGAAGCCCAGAGATTCTCTGAAAAATCTGGCAAGTTGCCAATGAAAAATAAATGCTGAATTCTCTTTTTAAAAATGTTTCTTTAATGTTAATGCCCTATCTGAAAATTTTATTTATTTTATGCCCATAGAGAAACAAAATAACTCATTTGAACCGCTGCTACAGAAGGACAAGTTTTTGGCACATTTCTATTTATTCATCATAACCGTTAACAATGTAAGGGTAGCTAACCTGCTCAAATGGTCCACATTGACCTTTGAGATGTGTAGTTAAACATGTACACACGTGGAAAGTCAGAAACTCAGAACCCTTCAACAAACTAGAACAATGGAATTCTCCCTATTTGAAAGACACCAGTGTGCCAGTCAGGGGACATGCAGACTCACTTGCCTTCATACTGGGGGCTCAGGCCCAGGCCCCCCAACCTGGGGCTGGGCCCTGCTCTCTGCACCTCTCTTGCGGCTGTCACTCTGGTTCACAGCCTTCTTAGACTGGTTATAAGGTCAAGGAGTCAACATACATATTTTTAAAAGGCTTCCATGACTTTTGGACTTTACACCATATTGAGAAGCGGGTGGTCATTCCATTACCCTCTTCACCAGAAAGACAGACCTAGCACCTGGACACTCTGCCGTGCATTTTCAACACGTTGTCCCATCTGATTCACATGGAAACTCAGAGCAGGTATAACTATGTCATTTTATAAATGAAAAAAGAGTCTCGAAGAAACTCCATTAACGCTGGATGGATGGTGACAAAATCAAGAGTAACATTGAGGCTTTTGACTTCTATAACCAATTCTCTTCCATTTTGTTACACTTCTGAATAGAGGCCTCAGACCTTGTTTTTTCCTGGCTCCCCTCCGGCTGGAGAACTTGGAAGACAGTAAGGCCATGGAGGAGGTGAGAAAATAAAGAAGAAAAGAAAGAAAGGTGATCTGGAAAGAATTCGATGTCAAGTTTTTATCACGTGGCATTTGTGCGTCCTGGGGAGCAGGTCAGGTTTGTTCCTTTGAAGACCATTGTGCACGTCACCCTATGGGACACAGGTGGGGTCCACAGCATCAGGACGAATGTGAGGCCAGCGCCGTAAAGACACTGCGTCCTCATTAAACACTTCCAAAGCTGCACAGAAATGTTTCCATCTCCACGTCAGAACGGAGTAGGAGTGGGCTCCTGCCTCGGCCGAGACTGCAGCCTCATTTTAAATACCCTGAACCACTACAAGTCTGAACTCTGATCACTGGTACTGCATATTCGAACTTATAAAAGTTTTAGATAAGGTCCTGGAAAACATGAGAAATGCCTTATCTGAGTCATCAGCCCCATTACATTGCGTCAGTTAGGCACTTGAGCTAAATGCGTTGCAAATTCTTTGCACGGAGTTTACACAGAATCTAGCTTCATAGTTTTAGAGCTCTCTCCTGGGGCAGGCGGGAGCTCCGAGCACAGGCCCCGGCTCCAGACGACCTAGATTCAAATCCGCGTTCTGCCAGTTCTTAGATTCCTGACTTCCAGCAAGACGATTGATGTCTCTGCGCCTTGGTCTCTTTGCAGGATGGAGGGAGGGAGTGCACTGGTAATTAATCAATACACACTGGCCGGGACGTCTACTAGCGTACACTCAAAGAGAACAGAGAAGTGCCCAGCCTCTATGTCGTCTCTGATAATGGAGTTCTGGAAAGAGACTGTGCTGCTCAATCCTCTATAACTTAATTGGTGACACTGCGGCTTCCATTTTCCCCCCATAACATTTGGGTTAATTTCACCATATTAATTTGGAGGTATCTATGTTTGTATTGGTGGGTAAAACGACCTTTTCATATTTCCTGAAGTCTTCAAAAATAGGGAAAACAGGGAATTTCATCAATTTGCTCATATATTTGGCTACATAATACCAAGAGACTGATTTTTCTGTTAAAAATGTTTCTAATAAATGTAATTTATATGTATAGTTTTTTACCTGCTGACCGAATGAACTGGTTGATGTTGGCATTTCATACACCTACCCTGATTTAGGCGGTTTTGGAAACTGTTCATTGTTCAGTCTCTTAAAGAACCATTACTACATGTTCCTGCCAATGCTTCGCAAATATTCGAGCAGCTTTCACAACTTGCCAACTCATTTCCAGGCATGAGATCATACACTGGAAAAATCTGACTCAGCATGAAATATTCACAGTAAAAATTATTTTATCCTAATACGTGTACTTAAAACGTGTCGGTACAGAAAGTTGTTTCCCTCCTTCCAGCTTTATTTTTTTATGCTAGCTTGTAATCCCGCCTCTCACCTTGAGCAGTTATACTGGGAGTTTTACCAAGAGCCCTGATGTACTGGAAATGGCCACCCAGCTGTCAAAAGCATCGGTGCAATTGCAGGCATGGGGTCCGAGTTTCACACCAGTGGTCCTCCATTGCCTTAACCTTCCGCTTCCCCTTGAGGAAACCATTCTAAAATGTTCGGTAATGATCCCTTTCTTTCAGCCTGGAGTCACGCTGGTTTGGTCCTTGGAGAAGAAAGTACATGCTATGGGGCACATGATTACAAAATCTTAACACCAGGGGCTGGAAGAATTCAATCCGATTCACAGCTTCCAAATCAAGTCTTGCCCGCCTCTTCGGAAAACGAGAGATGACAGCTTGCCTCGCTCTCTGTCTTCCTCCTGTGTCTGTTGTCTTTGAATTATGCCAACCAACTTTTCATTCCTTTCCAGTCCCACATTCCGGTGAGATCTATTTCTCATGTGCTAGTGGCGTAACGGAGTTTAATGAAGTGGCCTAGGAGTCTGCGTGGGTCGTAAATTTAAACAGGTCGGCTTCTTCAGGAAACCAGGTTAGGGAGGAGTGCTATGAAGGAGGAAATTCTTAAGACATAGACTTTCCTTCAGTGGTTTCTAGGATGTGTTGTTCCCTAAAGTTGAAAACAAGGTTTCGTCTTTCCTGCTTTACTGAATGACAAGGCAAAGTGTAGCGTATTATTAGATTTGAGTAAGTTAAAAGTAACCTTACTCCCGGTACACATGCCCACAGGACGTGGTCTACAATTGTTGAGGTAGCCCCAGGGCTTTCTCCGGAGACCCCTCAAAGAATCTGATGGGGTCTTCACTAAGATAACAAGATTTGGGGAAAAATCTGTGTTTCTTTGATGTTATGGTTCCGCGGCGTCTTTAGGGTTTTATTTAAAAGAGGCCTCTTTGAAATGACAGACGTGTTCCCTTTTAAATGATAGTGTTTCTCTTTCACTCATTCGCACACACGTACCTTTGCTTGCTTGAGCGATACGGAGAGGGAACTCTGTTGGGTACTGGGGGAGCAGCAGAAAATGGAAAAAACTTGCTTTCAAGGCGTTTATGTACCTGCGACTGTTAGCAAGCAAGATATAGCTAATGATGGCTTTCGTGTTTCTGTTTCATGTCCTATAATCACGCGACAGCATTTCGTGTCTCGCTTTTAGTAGTCGAGAAAATTAAAATGTACTTACATTCTGGGAAGGTGGGCTTCTCTTCAGATAACCCAAATGAATGTGCTTTGAGTTACCTTGGTAACTACTCTTTTACCCCAATTTTAAAATGCAAATGATGTATTCCAGTTCCATTTTTAAAACCCTGTATTATACGTTTTTCCTGTGATAAAATACACATAACATGTAATTGACTGCTTTACCCATTTGCAAAGGTACCGTTTAGCGTTCACCGTGTTGCACAGGCATCCCCACTGCTGGTCCCGGACCGTCTCCAACTCCCACTTCCCTCAAGCAGTCACCAATGTTCTCTGTTGCCCCTCACCCAGGAAGCCACCAATCTCCTTTTGGCCTCTAGAGATTCGCCTGCTCTCTGTATTTCACAAAAACAGAACCACACACCACGTAGCCTGTGGCTTCTGGCTTCTCTCACTTAACATGATGTCTTCAAGCTTCAGCCACGTGGCAGTGTGCATTAGCATCCGCTCCTTTTCATGACTCAATAATACTCCACAGTATGGCTCCGCCCCACTTGGCTTATTCATCCGTCAGCTGATAAACAGTTGGGTTGTTTCCACCAGTTATTTTTATAACGGATAATACAACATGCTCAACTAAAATCTAAGTCAGTGTATTTGCTTGTTCAGGTAGTAGGCACATATCAAAACTGGACGTGTTTCCACCTCTCTTTGGACCATTCTATCTGCTCTAAGGCGTCTGTGTGATCTGTCGTGGTGTCTAAAATATAGCCCTGGCCCCTAAACCTCCCTGGCGGGGCCTGCTCTGCCTCCCCTGGACAGCCGTCCGTGCTGTTTAAGCAATGGGTTCTTGGACAGCATTCTTGTAGACAATTAAAATTCATCTAGAGTGAAAAAGTTATTTCTCATCAAATTACCGATATCCCTATCCCCCTTACAGTGCTGGAAACCAGAATGAAGAGACACTGCATTATGTTCCATCATTTCAAAATACCCTACGGAGAAATTTGAAATCACTGTTTTGATTCTGAAGATCGCACAGCCTGTGGAAATCAGGCAGGCAGCTTCAGGCAGTGTGTATTACATGTTTTGAAGCTGAAGGTCAAGGCTCAGCGGTTGTCCCGTTTTCTCTGGGAAAAACGTGCCACGATCTTTAACTGTGCTGAGCAGCTGCTCCCGGTGTGGGGAGGAGGCCGCGGTGGAGAGTCCCGGGGAAGGGCAGTGGGGCACAGCCATTGTTAAACCCCCGGCCCGAGAGGGCACTGCCTGGGTGCTGTTCAACCCTCGGGGGCAGTGGACAATTCATACGGTTGGGAGTGGACGGAGATGCTTGTCCTTTCTGGGAAGAAAACAAAGTCATAATGCATCTTCTACAAATGCTCAGCTGCACTTAGGCACCCCAAGGCATTCCATTAATGAGGAGCAGGGATCACAAAAAATAGATACAGATATGTAAAAATGTTGCATTCACATTTTTCCCTTTTTTAAACTTGAAAAAGCACATCATGCCCTTTCAGCATATTTGACACACATACACTTAAAGTGGAAACTGTTCCTTACAAAGCCATAATACGATGAGAAACCATATGGTAAACTGTCTGTCCCGGTGATTACAGACCCTGGTTTTATAGCCCCCCAGGGATATCATAAACATTTGAAAATTATTTTTAATTAAAAATGCATCGCAGCTTCAACATAGCACACAATCTCTGCAGACCAGATATTCCCTTAAAATAGATTTACCTTAGCCTCTGTCTAGATGGGCTTTGCCCCAAACAGACTTCATGTCAGATGCATTTATGTTGGAATTAATCTGGAGAATTGGCATTGGAGCCCATTCATTTATGGGATCCTTAGTCCTGAGAACGCTCCAAAATCTAGTAGCACACAACGGGCTATGCCGAGTCTGATATTACTGGGGATGACTGAGCCAGGAATCATATACTTAATTTATAACTTGTGTCTTTTCAGATTTGAATGCCTGTATCACTCATAAATTTTCTAGGAAATTGATCTACTCTCAGGAAGAGGATGAAATTGTACCGGGGCTGTCCAGCCCACAGCCCATGGCTGCGAACGTGGCCCAACACAAAATCGTAAATTTACTTAAGACATTGTGAGACTTTTTGTGATTATGCGTCACAATGTATTTAATGTGCGGCCCAACACGACGACTCTTCTTCCGGTGTGGCCCAGAGACACTGAAATGCTGGGCACCCCTGTAATTCCGTCGGCCGTGTGTGTGTGTGTGGTTTAAAACCAGAACCAGAACCTCATCCTGCCTTTGAACCATGAAAACTGAGAGTCCTCTTGGAGACATTCTTCCTCTTTCAACCAAATTTTATAAGTTTCAGATGTGATTCCACGTTTTAAAAAAGTGCACATTTTTGATTGGCTTGATCCACCTCTAAGAGATACAAAATGAAGTCCCTCAGTCTTTCAAGTGATACGTAAGAGTGAACCAAGAGAATGACAACAAAACTAAAAGAAAGGAAACTAAGGAATCTCGTGTGTTACTATAGCTAGGTGTGGGGCCAAAATTCTTCTTCATGGCACTGATGAACGAATGCCGAAAAGAAGCCCTTGTTATATTCCTCAACTTAGCCATGGATCAGAAGAACAAAACACGGCCTGAGCATTTTTAACCCCGGCTGTTCTAGGAAGTACTGGGAGATACCCACACACTCTTGCTGTGTCTGTGCCCAAGGTCTTGCCTGGGCCCTGGAGACCAGACCGTCCAGTGTGAGCGCACCCCACTCTCTCCCCAATCCCTCCCCACCTGGATGGGGAGATCCACCCGTCTCCGAAGCAGCAGCCAGACAGTGAATCACGTGCAATGCGTTTTTAAATTGTTCTCGTGTACACTGTATTTATGTTTCCACTTATGGTTCCTTTAAAAACACAGAGCAATGATTCTTACCTTTTGTATGCTTTTCCCTTACTTCACAGTGGAGATTTCTCATCCTCACTGAACAAGAGGTAAGTACTAAATCAACCCTACAAAAACGCGCTGCTTACTCGGGCTGTTCGCTCCTCCTCTGTCTCGCATTTACAAAGCGTGCGAACAGGTAGAACGGTACCGGGGCACTGAAGGCGTCGATCACTCTCCCGCGGCTCCCCCAGTCTCTGTACGCACGCTGCTTTACTTACGTTGCACGGGCCCGCAGATATATCCCTGATGACGCTACTCCTTCTGCATCGATAAAAATCAGTCTCTGATTCCTAAGCCCTTTCATTTTATTATTGGCTCATCGACGTATCCATCTTTTAGTCACTGTCTGCTTTACTGACACCATTCTGGACAAGGGAGACTTAAAGGAAAACTCAGTCTCTGACTCCGAGGTGCTCATGGGATAGTAGGAGGTGACAGACATGCAATGACATAGGAAGAATAAAGTATTACATGACCTGTCATGAAGCTACGTGCACTATAGTGGGGAACAAGGAAGGGATGCTCATTTCTACCCAGAGGTGAAGAGGAATGCACGGAGATGAAGAATAACAGTGGGAGATAGGAATGACGTAAGCCAACAGAAGGAAGGGTGAAAACCGACAACACCCAAGAGTTTAAAAGAAAAAAAAACTTTAATGGAAATAAAAAGGAAAAGACTTATAGAGAATTTTGAAAGGTTATTAAAATTACAAAATAGGAATATTTTGATAGGCTTTCCTTTGGAATTTTTAAATGCTTATTTTTGAAAGATACCAATGACTGAACAGTTACGAAATAGAGAACCATGGAAATGTATGTGAGGATTATGACTGACCTCACCTAACACCATTCTGGAGGTGGACCCTGGAATCAATAACTATTTTCAAGCAGATATATTACTTTTAGTCCTATTTGGTAATTTCGCAGTGATATCTGTTTAATTATTACAAATTGGAATAATGTGGAATGCAAGTGAAAATGTACATGTGCTTTAAACCCTTTAGACCAGCATGTAGATTTTTCAAATGTCTGGTTGGATATTCCATGAAAATTGAATTAGCGTTCTAGAGTCGGAACATCGTGCTTGTTGTATTAAACAAACTGACTCAGAAGACTGGAGGGGCAGGACGGGCAAGACCACCAGCAGCGACCAGAAAAAGACACGACTTCCCTTCAGACACAGCCTCCATTCTGAACCGTGTGCTAGGTGGAGGCTGTCCCCGGCTGCATTATTTTTAAAATTTCTGTACAAATTAAAGCAGCACAGCAAGGTCTCAAACTGTTTGACAATAATGTTTGAACATGTAATTGAGTAGGTACTTCTAATGTTAGGTTATCCTTCATTAAAAGATAGTTTTCTAGTTCACCTAACCAAAAAAAAATTGTATTAAATTTTATGTCAAATATATTGTGGCATGAGGTGATATGTGTTTTGTATTTTAAGAACTTTTGTAAGATTAATGGTAGATCTTTCAGACTTTGCAAGACTATGGAAAAGCCTCTAAATTTAGTCCAACTCCACGGGTTGTTAGTTATTGTGGGCTAAGTCACGGAGTATCAGAGATGAAAGGCCTTCACTTCGAGGCTTAATTGGCCTGAGCAAAATCACCAGTAAATGATACAGTCCATATTTTTAGTTTTAGTTCTCTTTTCTTTTTTGCACAATTCCCATGCATTTGGGCTCTAGTGTGTGCAAACAGACAGGCTAGTAAACGTAGAAACCACAGAACCTGACCTAGAGAAATAATAACACACTTAACAGAAATTAAACCACATGTAAAGTATAACTTTCCAGCAGTTTTAAACACGTCAAAATGTAACGTAACTCTCTACAAATTGAAGCTCTAAGGGCTGAAATAATGCGTCAAAACGGAATAATCAGGATGAGGAAAGTTTGATTTCTGAACTGTTGAAGAGCAGCTGAACTCTCGCTCCGAGCTGACATGTCGTCTCCTTGCTCAGACAGATTTGTACATCGTCCCCTTAACTACACGGGATTGCACTTCCTCCTCGTCCTTTCCAGGTTTGGTTTGGCCACAGGAGAGGCCGGCGTGAGCCTTGCAAGGCAACAGTGAAACCATAGCCACTCTGCTCTGAAGGTCCGGGGCAGGGCCACCAGCACTGCAGCTCACACATGGTCACTGGAGAGCGTTGGCTTCTTGAGCACATCACTGCATCACGAAACGGGACGCCATGAAGGATACAGGCGGGTTCAAGTTTGTCTTCACGGTCTCCAGTTGCCCGAGCTCTCACCCAGCTTCCTACCTAGCTTCTCTTCTCGACTGCTGTCCCTCCTGATCTAAGTGACTTCATGTTCTCCTCAAATACAAAGTCAACAACTTTTCTTAAAATCCACAATTGCATATGATATATTCCCTATAATTGTTTCTCCATTATATTACTTCATATTGTTGTTCTTTCCTGACTGAACTTTAAATTAGAGAGAAATTCATACCAGAAAGAGCTCTAGGGGAACAGAATCTTATGAAAGGAATCTTTGAAATGGCTCTGGGCTATTTTGAATTGGTTATTTGATCTAATTGTATTTCAAGAAATTAATGATCCCCTGGACAATGGTAATGCAGACATGGCTAATCCATGACAAATGGATTAAAATATCAACTGCAGACACTTGTAATCAAGTGTCTATAGAAGGAATGGCTCTGAGTGACCATATAATTATTGCTACAAAATATTTTATAAAAATAAGGAGCATAAAAGGTTTAATTGGTTGCATGTGTCTAGTGTGCCAGAGGAATTGGAAAAAGTACATAACGAGTTCAGAGTTTTAACTTTCCAGTCAAGGATAAGAGAGGAGAACACTTCTAAGTCCACCCTAAAATAAACCCTTATCTCCTGAGGCTTCTGAAGACCACGTCCAAAGTCTAAGACTTTTTATGGCTACATTAAACACCAATTAAATTTTTGACTTCACAGGACTGCTTGTATTAAAATTAGGACATTCATTAGGAAGGAGTTATTTACTGAAAACATGAGAGGGATTACACGGAACAGATTCTAATGAAACTGGGAACGTGATTCCTAAATACTCTGAGCCTCCTTTGCCTGGAGAAACCACCTTTTCCCCCTTGTTTGAAAAAATTAGACTTTTCCTACCTAAGGAAACTATAATGCCCTCTCCTGAAGTAGTTGAAATTCCAAAGACTTCTAATTCTCTTTAAAACATACCCTATAACCTTTCATTGTTTCTATACCTATACTCAGACCCTAGCCTAAAAGGGTAAGGCAAAAAAATGTGGCCTAATTTCTCTTTCTGATAGGTTGTTATTGGTGTATAAAAATGTAACCGATTTCTGAATATTAATTTTGTATTCTGCTACTTTACTGTATTCCTTTATTAGTTCTAATATCTTGGTACAATCTTCAGGGTTCTTTATATATAGTATCAGGTCATCTGCCAATGACAGTGTTACTTGTTCCTTTCCAATTTGGATGCCTTTGTTCCTTTTCCTTGTCAGATTGCTGTGTCCAGGACTTCTAATATTATAGTAAATAGAAGTGGTGAAAGTGGACGTCCTGGTCTTGTTCCTGATCTGAAAGAAAAACGCTTTCAACCTTGCCATTGAGTGTGATGTTAGCTGTAGGTCTGCCATTTGTACGAGCATGGGTGGATCTAGAGGGTATTATGCTAAATAGAATAAGTCAGACAGAGAAAGACACATACCATATGATTTCACTTGTATGTGGAATCTAAAAAGACAAAAGAAATGAACAAACAAAACAGAAACAAACTCATCGATACGGAGAACAAATTGATGGTTGCCAAACGGGAGGGAAGCTAGGGGCTGGGTGTGAAAGGTCAAGGGATTAAGAAGTATAAATTGCCAGCTGTGAAAAGTCACGTGGATGTAAAGGGGAAACAGTCAATAATATAATAATAACTATGTATGGTGTCACACGGGTAGTGGACTAATCAGGATGATCACTTCATAAGATTTACAAATGTCTAATCACTATGTTGTATACACCCGAAAGAAATGCAATATTGTAGGCCAACTGCAATGGAAATATTTTTTCAAGGGTGGCCTGTATGAAAGAGGAAATCATACTGAAGTGATTGCAAATTTTGCTAATTTTTGTATTCAGAAACCTGGGGTACGTGCAAGGGAGTGAGACTTTATGGATGTTGGATGAGGTTAAAATAATGCAGGACTTAGTTAAATCTGTTGACAGGGATGCTGTAAAACAGATATTTTAGATTCAGTTTGAAATCTCCCATGTCTAAGAGTGGCAGATAGGTTAAGAAGCTCATCCAAACTTGCAAAACAAATACGTCATGTACCCAGGGTCTGAGCCCAGGGAGTGTGGCTCCAGAGTCCTTGGTCTTAAGGGTGATATGGTTAGAGACGACAGGCTGTGTCTTCAGACACATTAGAGACTATAAATTTTAAAAGGCTGTTGTAACAAATGAGATAAGAAAGAAAGCTCAGGATTTAGTTAATCAACCTTAAATTATAGTTATATTTTTTTCTAAAATCTTCTCAGCACTTCCCCTCTATTAGATATATATTTAGACAGATGTTGTCCTTTCTAAAGAACATGTTATATTTATTAGTGACAAGACAAAATACGGCTTGAATCCGCCTTAGATCTTGTTAGGGAGAGGATCTGCAATAGACCAATAATGGGGTGTAAATCTTCTGATGAATGACTATGAAGCAGATGTAATGCTAAATCAAGAGATAGAGAGGATGAACAGGCATAAACTCCTTTCTTAAGTGTGGCCATGCACTTGCAATACATTTGACATTTTCACAGTGAGGCTGATGTGTACGTGTGTACGTGTGCGTGTGTATGGGCACCTTATGCTGGTCCTCTGCCCTATCCCCAAATGAAACTCTTTGAGATACAGAAAAGCAAGAACACACTGACAATAGTTGTCTGATTGGCGAAACCCAGACCAACCTACACAGTGTTCCAAGAGCGAGGGCTCCCACCGTTTCCTACCTTCTCGGGGACAGAGACGGCGAGTAAGTCATTCAAGATGATGGAAGGATACTGCTGGAAGATGCTTCATCTAACCCGACCTAAATAGGAGTCGCAATACGTAGGGTATACCTGGATGTTCCAGTGAGTGTATCAGTGAAGTTGACCCTGATACATAAACGCACAGTTATTTCTCTTTATGGAGCATTTTGTGACATCACCCTTGTCTAAATTTGTCCTTGGATCTTCTTCTAAAGCAGAGACAAATGACACAAGTGGGTCACCTCTAATTATATTTTACTTGATTGGGATAGAGTTTTATTACTATATGTTTCTGTTGCTGCATACAAATTACCACCAGCCTGGCAAATTAATACAACGAATATATGCCACATGTGAAAAACCCACAGGGAACATCATAGTCTGTAGTTAGTGAAAGGCTGTGCTTTCTTTTCCTCTAAGACCAGAAACAGGGCAAGGTTGTCCTTCTGCCTCCTCTGCTTAACACAGTACTGAAAGTCCCAGCCAGAGTAATGAGTTAAGAAAAATAAAGATGTTCAAATTAAAAATAAAGAAGTAAAATGATCTCTTTGCGTAGAACAGGATCTCCTCTGTAGAACACCCAGGAGACAACACAAGAAACTGTTAGAACTGATAAACAGGCTAAGCAAGCTGTAGGATACCAAATCAACACAAAAAACATTTCTACGTGTTAACAATGCACCAACTGAAAGGGAAATAAAGAAAAGTGTCTTATTTGCAATAGCACCCACCCCAAAATAAAATACTTAAGGCAAAGGGCTGACACTGATAACTACAACATATCACCGGAAGAAATGAAAGAACGTTTGAAAAATGGAAAGATATCCCATGTGTATGGGTTGGAAAACATAATACTGTTAAGATACTGATACTCCTCAAAGTGATCTACAGATTCCATGCAATACCTAACAAAACCACAGTGATGTTTTTTGCAGGAATAGAAAATCCATCCTAAAATTCATATGGAATCTCAAGGGGACCCCAAAAGCCAAGACAACACTGAAAAAGAGCAAAGATAGGGTCTCATACTTCCTAATTTCAAGTGCATCTACCTCTGGCTCTGTTTCAAGGCTTGGTGAATGAAGTCCAGTCCGTTCAAGGAGACTTCCTTTTGATAACTCAGATTCACCTCATTAGGAACCTTAATTATAGGTGCAAAATATCTTTTGCCAAAAAAACATAATTTAATCTTGTCAATGATATCCCCTAATATTCAAAGGTCCTGCCCACACTCAAGGAAAGGCTATCATTTGGGCCACGTACATGTGGCATCTTGGCAGCCATCTCAGAATGGCTACCATACCTGCCGTGCCCATTCCTGTGAGAGGGAGAGCCAGTCTTAATCCCGAGAGCCACGATTCACAATATGTCTGTGCTAAATAATAAAAAAGAGCTATTTTATAGGGGAAAAATCTAAAGACATTCAAGAAGACATGGAAGCATGGTAATAAAAATGGATGCACATTTACAGCAATGACAACACTTTCTATTGACGGTGTTGTGGGGAATGAGCCCTTATCATATAATTTTTGGTGGCTGTGCAAATTGGTGCAAATTTTGCGGAGAAGAATTTAAGTGTCCATGCTCATATCAACCAATCGATCGACTGACCAACCAATGAAAAGAAATAAATGGGAGCCGGAGAGATTTTGCTTACAACAGAATGGCAACTGATAAATGTATGTGTGTACATGTTTAGAGGTTTAGTGTCTGTTGGGGGTGGGGAGGAGGTGTGGGGAGGGGGAGGGAGGGAGGAGAAGAGAGTTGGGGGAGAGCACAGAGGACATAAACCTGTGTTATATCAAATATCCTTCAGTGTAGCTGGTCAATTTCAAAAGAAAAATTCCTGAGAAAGGAGCCACTAGTTTTAGGAACTACTGCAAACAATCACCTGTAGCAAGATTTTAAAAAAAATGTGAACTAGAAATGTTCAGTAAAAATGGGTGGGGGCAACAAGGCTGAATATTTTCAAATTACTAACGAGAAAATGCGGATGCTATTGATGAATAGTTGGAATAGGAGGGAAGGGACCAATGATTTGAAAAGGACAGAGATCTGTTAAACTAATTTTGTAAAAGTTATTTAGTGAGACCGAGGTTTACCTCTGAACACTTCTCTAAATAGGGAGATCTGAAACTCTGTACAAGTTTCTAGAGATGCTTTGAAGGGTTTTTTTTCCCAGGAGGAATTTATATCAATAGGAAAGTAACTCAACATAAAAACTTTTTTAAACTTTCCATAGTTTATATTTTTAGGACAAAGCTCTTCACTCAGTAAACTCCGGAAATCTAGATTTTATTATACATAAAAGCAAATAAAGTATACTTTATTCTTTGTATCTGGTTATTTTATCCATAGCCCTACTGCCAAATTGCTGTAGTAGAAGAGAATTTATCTTTTAAATCTATATAAATGTTTTTATGTAACTCTGAGATTTAATCACTTAATTTTATACCTGTATAACTATGAAGAAATCACATACATCAATGGGGGTTTCCATCCTAAAGTACAGTGATAACTTCTTAGTTATGCCCCATTAGTGACTCTATGTTTATATTCAAGCAGAGCTGTTTAAAAGTTATGGGAATATCAATGTAGCAGATAATTAAATGTGTACAGATCTATTAATTTATATAATTAAGATAGAACATCATTGGAATTTATTATGAAATTGTAATATCCTGTCATGTTGTATTGCTTAATTATAACCGAGGAGCTCATATAACTTGTAGTGTACAGTGATTAAGAAAATTAGTACAGAGTTGGGCCAAGTTATAAAAGTTCCAATAAAAATATTAACAAATCTACATGTCGGTATAAGAACTAGATTTTAATGTGCAACATTTCTTTGGAAATGGATTCAATGTATGCCACTGAACTATTCTCAATGAGCAGGAGACGGCTGTGCTCCATCCCACTTAGTGGTTGTCAGTGCGTGATACTGAAAATACTTTCATGTACTTAGGAGCTGCTAAATCCAAGACAGGAGAGGAAACACATCAATAAATAATGGCTCTTACTGGCTATACAATCCCCATGCCTCAGTGACTTGATGTGCAGAATGGTCATAACCCACAAAAGGTTTCATCAGGAAGATAAATGATACATACTTGTATATATAATTATTTGTATAATAATATATTAATATATTTAATATCTCTTTAGGTATCTGACATCATAAACAGTGAGTGTAAGCTATTCTTATTGTTGTTATTACTACTACTATTAGTACTGATTTATTATCCTACTTTATTCTTTTACATATTTCATTCGACTCTCTGTGTGCCCAGAACCCAGAAAACGGCTTTTTACTGCCTTCATGATTCAATGCATCAGGAAAGCATGCCTTCCTTTTCACCAGTGCAGTGACTTCTGGAATAGGGAATCGAATCGTCCTTGAAGTGGGGTCTACACGTGGTGTGTAAACTGAATGACCGCTAAAATAATCGTTCTTCATCTGTGTCATGGTCCATTTTATACACAGCGTGGGGGAGCTCACCTATACCACTGCTTGTCTTCACAGAGACTTCGACCTAAGCTAGCAGCGGATGCTTAGAATTTTTCTTATTTTCGGAGACTCTCTGAAAAGGAGACTCTGAGAAGCCCAGCAACTGCCTCCTCTCTGTACTGTGTCCTCAGTCCTCCTCTTCTGCTGGTGACTTTGCCATGGGTGACGCCAGTGGAAAGGCAGCAGTGAAACCATGCTTGGAGTGGGTTCATGGGAAAAGGGAAAAGAAAACTGAATTCAGCATGTGTGAGCATAAGTTTTGAGAAAATTTGTTCTCAAGTGAAGGAGAGAATAGGGAGGTAGAGAAAGGCATAGAATAGAGAGTTTTGTTGGTTTGTTTGTCTGTTTTCTAGTATGTTTGTTTGCACAGTGAGCCTGGAGGAGACACACTCCTTGGTCTGGAAGGGTCTGCAGAGAAACTGGAAGGCAGAGGAGGCCATGGGAATGAACAGAAGAGGAGGTCAGGAGGCCCAGCTCTTCCCCGTGTCCTGCGGGTCAGTGTTGCCCAAGTCCCGGCATTTTGGGATCGTGCCAACCATCCTCTTGAGCCTAGCTCCACGTGAGAGAGGTGACAAATTAGTGAGAAGGAAAGGTCAAAGGAACCTCGGAAGCTTATGGCCCAAAGAGTCCCTCCCATTCAGCAATCCCTAATTCTCTCTCCTGGTGTCATTTTTCCCCTTAGCACATACTGATTTGTTTGTTGTCTACTAACCCCTCCTACAACCTGAGCTCCACCAGCCAGGTTGGAATTATCTGTTTTTGTTTCTTCACTACTCTGTGTTCAGTTCCTGTTATATAGCTGGTGCTCAGGAAGTACTTGCTGAAAGAAGGAAGCACGCTAGGAGATTCATTCAAACATACCCATCTTAAAAAGGAGCATCAAATTGCATGCCAACGCACTAGAGCCAGACCAACGATAGGAGGCAACCAACCCAAAACACCCCCCTCCCTCAGGTCTGCAAATTAAATGTCCACTCACCTACTGACCCTGACAATGCTCGAGATTCATACATCATAAATCCGTGGAAAAGAAAAATCATGAAAACCAGTTTTTTCCTTCTTGGTGTTGGTCTGAAAGATCTGAAAAGTATCTTGAGTATAGCTTACATCTGTGGGCTTAAAGAAAGCACCACACTTACAGGGGGATTTCACTTTGGCAAGTCTCTGAAACCTCAAATACTGTATTTTTTGGACCATAAGACACACCTAGGTTTTAGAGGAGAAAAATAGGGGAAAAAACTTTGAAGCAAAAAATGTGGTAACATATTTAATAACATAGATAACATAATGTTCTATCAATGTAAACGTAAACAGAACTCAGCAGCAGCATTAACAACCATTATTCCTCCCAAATTTGGGGTGAGGGGTACGTCTTAAAGTCCAAAAAACAGTAAATGCTTCAAATGTGGTAAAAAGCAATCCCTATCTAAACATGAAACGAAATAAGAATTTCCGCTGGTTTTTGCCCAGGTGAACTGGTCAGGATCGGAAGTTCATGTCCATGCCCTGGCTGTGTTTTGAATTTGAAGTTGAACTATCCGACATGTAAAGCTATTCGTCACTGGCGCGTCTGAGGCAGCTGTGGCAGGAAATATCTACCCATTTTGGCTTGAGTTTGCCTATTACAGAGAAGAGCATTTTCTCACATTCAACAATGTACAGTGGTAACAGGAACTATGGGAGTTCTTCCAAATTGATTATTTTCATAGGCCTCTGCATCCCAACTTGGAAACCAATGGGAAGATATATTTACTTTAATGAGAACATGTTTTCCTGGAGTGCGTTTTTACAGCGAGGAAATGGAGATGTCATTGCCAGCGGGGGAAAAGAAAGACCTCGGAGGCCTCGGCTCATCCAGCTCCTGTGATCGGAGATGCCATTAACCACTCAATTAATGCAAACACGGCTTAATGAAATGTTTCTCATACTGTGATCATAAAGTATCCCTGCAAAGTACCACTCCGCTCTTAATAAATACAACAGCCAAGCCAGAATCCCCCGCATATTGATTTTTTAAAAAAAGATACGAATATATCCCACAGACTCCTCAAACATGCAGAGGATCGTCAGCACAAGCCTCAAAGGTCAGTCCGATGAGGAGATGAATTTGCATTGATTTGATATCGCCTCGGTCAGATGGAGAGCAACCAATTCAATGAGGATGACCTGGGTTACAGTGAGATCATAGGACATGATGCCAGACGAAAGCTATGTTAGAGGCAGGGGTCGCTATGTGACAAGGGTTGCTACGTGACAGGGGTCACGGGGCCCTCGTTCAAGCCACATTTCTCCCCACTCCTTTGGACAGTCTTCTGTGGGCATGCGATGCTCAGGGAGTGATGCTCAGCATACGTGTAACGGACCAGCGAAGGCCTGACAGGTCCCTTAGAGCAGGCACTGAAAACCTTGCAGAGCACTTTGAAATGGTTACACCACCTGACAGCATGGCATTTTTCTACTAATTAATTTTCTGGCATTTTACCAAAGCATTGCAATGCACTGGATTAGAGACTAAAAAGTAATCCTTTTTTTTATTGTTGTTCAAGTACAGTTGTCTCCATTTTTATCCCACCCATCCCCACCCTTGAACCTACCCCCTTTGGTTTTGTCCATGGGTCCTTTATACATGTTCCTTGACGGCCCTTCCCCTATTATCCCTCTCCCCACTCCTCTCTGTTAACTGTCAGTTTGTTCTTCATTGCCATGTCTCTGGTTATATTTTGCTTGCTTGTTTGTTTTGTTGATTAGGTTCCACTTACAGGTGAGATCATGTGGTATTTGTCTTTCACCGCCTGGCATTATGCTTGTTTCCCTTAGCGTAATGCTCTCCAGTTCTATGCACGCTGTTGCAAAGGGCAGGAGCTCCTTCTTTCCACGTAGTGTTCCATCGTGTATATGAAGCACTGTCCAGAGTGTATGTTTACTTTAGGGGTGAACTGGAGACCACTTGCTGAATGTGAGCCTGGGATGGTTTGCCTGAAATGTGGTACGGATATGAAGGAGGAGAAGGGAAAAACCTAATCTCACCCCCAAAGAGTATTAATAGGAATGAGTTGTAGACAGCTGTTAAGACGAAGCCAAAATGACAAGAGATAGTAACGTTTAAAGAACAGACTCTTGGAAGTTAGTGTGCTTTTGATTTTACCAATATTTTCTTTGTGTGCATGTTTGGGATCAAGAGAGTGCTTCGGTTGAAAGAAGAAGAAAGTTATCATAGATTTTAATAATATAAATATATTCTCAGAATATAGAAACTCTGTCACCTTCTGTGAGTGCAATGAATGATATTAGCCAGCTGTTCAATGCACCAACCCATAAAAATGGAATAGAGTTGGGATTTCTGAAGCCCTGACAAAGTGTTTCAGGCATATGAAAAAGTATTATAAGTGAAAAAAAAGAATCTAACAAAATTAATTAGAATCCCTATAGTAGGGATGATTTGCATGTAGCACACAAGGGGAACTTTGACTATGTAGCCGTACACTGGGTTGGATGAGCACATGGAAAAGGAGACACTGAGTTCCCCTCTGCTTGTTTACCGCGTAAACTCCTTTTATCCTTCACATTTCAAGTCAAATGTGGCCTTTGATGGGAAACCTTCCCATCACATCCCAGGTGGCCATTCTGCCCTTTTCACATGCCTCCATTTGGTCTGTGAAGTTATTATATAATAACAATTTATATGATTAAAAAACTTAGGCTGTAACCTGAACTTGGTTTCTGTTAAATACTTCACAAGGGCATTCTAGGCCCACGGACGTGGTGCGTGGACCTGGATAAGCAGCAACAGTGAAGATGATGATGATGGTCGATAACATATCGATCACTTCCTATGTGTTAGACACCGTGTTAAGCCTATTATGGCAGCAATTATTTAATCCTCCCACTTGTGAGTGACAGACACTCAAAGTAACTGTAGCTTAAACTAAAGAGAAGATGACTTCTCCATAAAGATGCTGAAGATGGGCTTCTGCAACATGACGGCGGTGGGGTGAAGAGGTTGAGCCAACCCTCCAGTGGTAACAGCTAAAAAACAACTATTTAAAGACACGAGGAAGCATCTGAAAGCACACAGAAGCCAGAACAGTTTTCCTCCCCCATTGCCCTCCCCCCCCCGCCCCAGATAACAGAACTTGATACAAGGATATTCTTAAACCTGTAGCCACAGAGCTCGAAGAGTTGTCTGTGGGGAGAGATAGCTGGGTGGACTGGCAATGAGAACGGTTAGGAGGCAACGGGGTAAAGGCAGGAGGAGGCAGACACTGTGGCGAGCAGAGTGAGCCAAAAAAGGAGCCGTGGTTAGGGATGGGGAGGCACGTGTGTGGCATAGTGGTTTTGTCTGCCATGGACCATGTGCTTACCCTATTTTCTTTTTTCCTATCGAGAGTCCTTTTTCATGCGCAAAGATGGAAAAGAGTTCTAGAATTTCCCATGGAAATGGGAAAGCAGTTGATGTGATACATTCATTTTTAGTGGGTGATGGGGGTTTAATGGACGGATTACCTCATTAGTGTTGGTCAGGTAATTCCTGATTGACAGGTTTAAGATTCCATTTCTGGGCCTGTGGAAACTGTAATTAAGTTGACTCTTGGCTTACTGACTTGGGGCTTAGCATAAGTGACTCCAAGTGGGGCCTGTTGTCCTGTCTTTAACAATATTCTGTATTTTATCTTCTCTTAGATTAAACGGTGTCTTGCCCTGGAATCAAACAGGGAGCCAGACATTAGCTTTTCCCGACTCTGAGTTTAACTGTCAGAAGCAGTTAACTTACTTTTCAAAAACTTAACATGGTCGTGGATTTGAGTAGGTGAGATTGGGTACAGACACTGTACCAAGACGTTGCAACTAATAACCTTTTCAAAGTAAGTCTAGGGCTTCATAAGTTTGACAGTTGATATATTCCCTGAAGAATTTTTATTAATGACAATTAAGTTCAATGTAGTTCATTGGAACTTGTTATTCCAATTTATAAATAGATTTTTTAAAACTACAATTCCCAAGGTGTTCTATGTGGGAGGCAAGCATATTTTTCAGGTAAAAAGAACAGTCTTCAATCAGTACTGGTGACACAGACATCTCACACATGAAGAGGATGGAACTCTGTAAACCAGAACACATGTGGGGTCATTTTAGTCACGCAGCCACATTCCTGTTCCACTGTCATCAGAGTGGGCAGATACATGAAGGGTCACGTTACCTATGTAGCTCAAGCGGAGTTGTCCCACTGATGAGGTCAAGTGCAAGGCCATCATTTCTGTGTCCATTTGGTGGCCCACTGAGTATAGTCTTCCAGATGAGGCAGCCAGTGCTTTAGCAAGTATTCCTATGAGATGCCAGAGGAAGGATCTCATAGGAATTGGACTATCCTCGGTAACGCTGAGGAAATGAGCAGGACAGTGGCATTTCAAATGCACATGTTCTGAACAGTCAGCATAAGAGTGGATTCCCCAACTTTTAACAAGGCAGACATTGATGAAACAGGAATAGATGCCTGGTTGGGGTTCTCTTCAGAGAAAGGCTTTTCTGGTCTGTCAATAGGATCAGTTAAACTAACTCAACCTTCCTGCTCTTTCCTGGCTGCAGAGGGACAAGTGTAGTGGAAATAATGTGGGTTCTGGCCCACTTGGCTCGTGCCTTGGATATTGAGTTGACTTCTTTGAACTTCAGTTTTCTTCCAAGAACATTGGAATAACAACAATTTAATAATGCACCCCCAGTATCAGGGGATGTTTTGTGAGGAGATTAACATAAAGAGTTTAACATCTGAACTGGCTCAGAGAAGTTTCCTGACCCTTAGAGGTAATTGACCCTGTTTAAATGATCTATTCCATGACCTTTTAAAAAAAGTTCACGTTTAAAAAATCATAAAAAAAATTATTTCTAGCACTCTACTTTCAAATTAAGGAAACTGAGGCCTTTTAATGTTTAACAAAATAATCATCAAATTCCCATAGACACTCAAGTCACCTATCCTTCGGTTCCGAGCCATTTGTCCTGAAATACATTGTTTTCTATCTTATTATTCAGTTCAAAGACTCTCTTTAATGAATGAGGTCAAACACAACCATCTTGTGGAGAACAATTTCCATGTGTATTTGCAAACCAAATGAGAACCCGGTTTTATATAAATCCAGAAACTTTAACACTGCAATAGATAATGAAATTTTCTTTCATTTGTAGTTTGCCGTTACTATTGCCACACTGAGGCATGGAATTTAGGGTCGCATTTGCCACTGATGGCACTGGGGCGCACATCTACCTTCGGTTTCTTTATTTGTAAAAGGGGGCCACTAATGCATTCTTATGGGGTTGTTTTTAGAATTCAGTGATGTATCATAGAGAAGACTCAAAACAGTCTTTGTGAGATAGGGCACGTGGTGAAACGGTAGTGATCCATAAGGGTTACAGACACCGCGGAGGAGACAGGAGGACCAATCCCTCATGGATTCATGGCTTAGAGCTGGCAGAGACCAGCTCCATCCAACAAGGCAACTATTTTACCTTCCTGTAACCCTCACCTCATTACGCACGCGTTGTAGTACTTCAGCGTGCTCAAGGACACACCCCTCGCCACCAGGATCAGAAACAGAGAGCCCATTCAAGGACGCTGCTTTTCGACGGAGACTCCGCCCCTTCCCCCGGGCATCCTGAGTGCCCACCCTGCTCATGGAACGCCCTAACTCCTGGTTAAATAAAAGAAGTAGGTCCTGCTGGAGAGGGGCCACTCTGTCAGTGGGGCAGCCCATTCTGTCTCACTGCTTCACTAATCAGCTCATTTTCCCTTTAAACTCTGCTGGATCCTGTTTGAATTCTTTCCTGTGGGAAGCCAAGAACCTACAGTGGGACGTGGACCTTCAGGTCCGGAGACCCCAGAACACCTGCATCATCTTGACATGACTTTATCATTGTAACATCTGTAACAGGCAAGTAGGTAGCAAAAATGACAATTCTTACATTTCCAAAAACGATTGTTTCCTACTTTCTCCACTATATTCTGAATAATTACATTGCTAGCACTAAATAGAAGAGCATTTCAGTTCAGTATTCTGTGCTTCTAATGAGAAATCATTGGTTGCAAAGCTAAAGAATCTATGTGGACCATGCATTCATACGATGACTATTGTCATTGTGAGTGGGATGCATATTAAAGAGTAAATGAGAATTAATAATAGTTAATGTACAGGCTTAGTGGCACAGGGCACACTATGTGCCATTCCGTTTTAAGTGTTTTATTTTTATTAAGTCACTTAAGTATTTAGTACTCCAAATAACCCTCTGAGGAAGTTTTTAGTAATGTGATGGAACTGGAGAACATTACGCTAAGTGAAGTAAGCCAGGCGGTGAAAGACAAATACCATATGATCTCACCTATAGGTGGAACCTAATGAACAAAACAAAAGCAAGCAAAATGTAACCAGAGACATTGCAATAAAGAACAAACTGACAGTGACCAGAGGGGAGGAGGGAGAGAGAGAGGGGTGGGGGGAAGAAGGGAAAGGGTCATTAAGGAGCATGTATAAAGGACCTAGGGACAAAGCCAAAGGAGGGAAAGACTGAGGGTGGGAGGTGGAGGTGGGTGGGGCAGGGGAAAGTGGTGGCGGGAAAATGGAGACAACTAAACTTGAACAAGAATAAAAAAGAGATTATAAAAAATTCGATCTTAAATTTACATATCTAGAAATGGAGGCTCAAAGAATTTAAGATCTGGCCAAGGTTACATAGCTGAGAGGAAGCACAGTCGGGATTCAGACGCAGCGTCTGACCCTGGAGGCGGCTGCGAGGCTAACCGCGCCCAGCTGCCATTCCAACGAGAAGGCACAGGTGCGGCGGTTACTCACCTGACTCTCCAAGGTGCACCTATATCATTAAAATGACTGAACAGAGGAACTTCCCACGTGTGCGCATCTGACTCTATTAGCCTCTCTTTCATCATCTCTTTTAAAATCAGAAGTTGTCCCTTTTGCTGATTCCCCACCCCGCCAATACTTGTACAATAGAGAAGGGTGTTCTCTCTGTCTTTTTTACAGAAATCGTTTTCTGGGATGGACCATACCAGGGAACACCTTCATTCTTTCATTTGTTCTCAGAGAAACTCGGTACCTAGAAGCCTCGGGAAAGGATAAGGAGGCCGGTTCCCCAGGACATGTCACTTAAAGGCCAGACACACTCTGGCGGACTTCAACCCATTCCTCTCACACACCCGGGAGGTGGTAAGAAGGAGTGATTTAGGGCCTGGGAGGGAGATACCCTAGGGCTGTCACTTGGTGCTGTAAGCATTTCCTTTCGAGTGGAGCTGAATAATGACCTGAGGTTTCAAGCAGAATGTGGTCTCTGGATATTGACTTTGATGATAACGTTAACAATTAACTGCCGGAAGGGCCTGAGTGTGGCATTAAATAATACAGCCCCTGTCTGGCCTACATTATTTTTTCTCCTTGTAGTTTATTTGTTAGGGAGAGAGCACGAGTTAATAGGAAAAATTGACCTTGTGAGTCTGGTATGGATAGCCTTATAAACATTTAACCAGGAACATGCTTCTGAGTCATTTTTTCCTGACCTTTACAATTGTTGTATTTGAATCATTACTCAATTCTAATGCATTTTGTAACAGATAGTGGCGAATATAATATTTTGATTCTTCTTCTCGATGCCTACAATGCGTGTTGGATATCTAACGGGTTATTTCAAAGACAACGTGTTCGAAGAGGACTTGGACCTCCTCTCCCACTCAAAGTCTCCTCCTCCCCCACTTCCCCATCATGATCACTGGCACCGATGATCATTCGCTCAGTCATTCTCACCCCAAACTACGGAGCCATCCTGATTCCGCTCTCTCTCTCTCCAGGACCACTTCCAATCGCCCGCCAGGCTTTCTCATTTCGGTGTCTTTGAACTCTCCTTACCACTGTCTCCATCATCCACAGTCTGTGTCACTGACCTGCCCCTGGTCATTGTCCCGGATTTCTGCAGGCTCCCTGCTCTCACACGTATTTCTGTAGACAGCACCCAGGTTGGCCTTTCATGAAAATTTAGCCTCTACCCGAGTCCTTCTTCCTGACATCCAGGTTCACGTCCAGGTGTCTACCTGGCACCTCCACTTGGATACCAAACAGGCATTTCAAACTTGTTAGGCTTCTGGTAAGCAGACTAATGCTCCCCAACCCCAAAGACATCCTCATCCAATTTTGTGCATGTTACTCTACCTGAACCTGTGCAAATGTTACCTTGCATGGAAAAAGAGATTTTGCAAGTGTCATAAAGTGAAGGATCTTGAGCTGGGGAGATTGTCCTGGATTATCAGAGTGAGCCCAATATGTATAATCACAAGGGTCCTTACAATAAGGAAGCAGAGAGGGCCACCGTCAGAGAAGGCAATGTGATGGTTGAAGATTACCTTCAGTTTTTAGATACTTTCAATTCTATTTCCAGATATGGTTTATCTGTTACCAACTAGTCATTCTGTTGGGTTTTTGTTGGTTTGTTTTTTTCCAGTTCTAGAGCCTCCTTTCACTCTGCCAGGCTGTACTTCCCTCCTAGAATTATCAGTGTTCCCTTTTATCTTCTCGAATACAGTGAGCAAATAAATGTGTCCATATCTGGAGTCCCTGGTGACTTACTTCTGTGGTCTGTTGTTTCTTCTAGTTCCTGGTGCAAGTACAATACTGTTGTGGGCGTGTTTTTTCACTTTGATTTTCCTAGTTATCTTTCATTGCATCTTCACACTGGATTTGCAGAATTGTTCGTAGCACTAATGATAGAAGATTTATGTTTGTTTCTGCGAGGTACTTGGGGCCCAAGGCAATCTGGATCACCTTAGCAGAATTTCAGGGAGTCAGTTCTGGAGCCGAGATGCCGCTCATGCGAAGCTGGGTCTGGCTTTGGTTTGCTTTACTCTGAGATGCCTCTTTTCCAGGCCTCGGCCCCAGTGAAAAGGGTTCTGGCAGGATTGCATCTGTGCTCCCGGGCACTTTAGGTGGTCCAATTGCTGCTTAGCCTTTCTTCCTTTAAGTTGTCCTCTCACAGATGCCTCATGGGGAAAAAAGAGTCCCCAAGCTGGACACACTGCCATGTCTGTCCTCTACTGGAATCTGATCCATTTATTCTTCATTATCATGTCAGCTCTCTGAGTACCTTCACACGGATTTTCTTTTTCTTGATTTTTAAGTTGTCCTCTTTGGCAAGGTTAGAAATATTACTTAACCCACAACTTTAAAAGCAGAATCTATTCTTAATGTTTTTAAACAATAATTTACATTAATATTTAGATTCCACTACATTCTAAAAGGGACTTAAGAGCAGTTGGAGTGAAATGATGCAGGGAGGGTGATTTACATAAATTAATTTTAGAGAAAATGCATTGGAAATATATTTTTGAATTGGCTCATCATAAACATGTTCCAAATATAGTCAGACATCTGTCTCTGGTGGAAAGTATAGGTATAGAAGAAAACAAAATAAATAAGACAATTCAACGTAATAAAAACAACAGGGAAGAAAGACTCGGCACAGAAAAGAATCATGCGAGCTTTCGGATTTCATTGTGTTTGAGGACAGAGTGTCCTAGGCACAAACCTATATTGGTCAAGAACTAGTTAAGGCCTCAAGCTGGCCCGAACTTTAGCAGAAGTGGTCTGATATGCAGGTATTTGCATGAGACACACTGGGGGCGAGGCTAGAGAGCAGGGTGTGTTCAGGAGGCTGGTGAATTGCTCTGAAGCTCGTTGGTTGAGGTCCACTGTCGCCGGAGCTGAGGCAGTCTTTGGAGACCTAGTAAAAAGAGTCACCCCTCAGGAGAGAGACCGTGCGCAAAACCTAAACAAGAAATGGGTCCTCATGCTTGCAGATGGGGTTAACAAATTGCAATAACAGCATGAATTGTGAAGGAAACCTCACTGCAGGTAAAAGGAAAACACATGTGAAGAAAGGCAGAGAGCACATTTTGATAAATGAGCAGATCACTTGGGGCGACAGCATCTGGACTCCCCGGGTTCCAGACAGAAAAGCGCAGCGTGCCCCTTTCCAGATCGGAGGTTTGGGATACTCTTTCAGGGTTTGTCAGGATTGGCTCAGGCACTGGGCGGGGCTACGTCTGCAGATCGCATCCTTAATTATAGATGAGCAAACTGGGTGGGAGTAGGGGGTGGTATATGTCAGATGTCTTCACTCCATAAATTTAAAACAAAAACAAACCAAGATGATAGGGATTTACTTTAGAAGGGAGGTCCATCCTTCCGCCGAATTTCTCAATACTGTTTTCAAATTTTGCAGACACTTTTCAACATCTCTAGTTCTACATATTTACCCTCATAGTCCATGAAATATGTACAACGAATGCTTTCTGGGGTACCAGACTCACCGGAAATGGAATCTCAATTAACTTAACTTTTTCTTTTTCAGTAAGGAAATGGCGGAAAAGCCATCCCTCCAAACAGAATAAACGCTTCAAAACTAGATTTATTTCACTCTGACAAGGGATGTGTCGGCACTTTCTTTCTAAAAGCTGCACTGGAAGACTTACAACTAATATGGTGGAAACACCACTTGCAGTCATGTGACTTCTGCTCAAAAGGGGGTGGTACAGAGTGAGTATTAAGGGTCGCTTTTTCAGGGACAGATCAAACCCATACGACCTATGACAGGAGTACTTCCTCTCCCCTTATGTATACGCCGGTATAAAACACACCCTGCCTTTCAGAATGAAAAGTGAAATTAAGTAGCTTTACAGATATCTGTTAGCTGAAAGTTCACTTCTAGTACTTGCTTCTAGGTATTTAAGTTTGATCCCAGCCTTTAATCACCAAATTTCCCAGATTCTCTTTCCATTTCATGCCTGGTTTGAGCTCATGTAAAATTCTCTTAAGTTAGATACCCTTTTTAGCACATTCCCTAAATTTCCTTGGTAAATCTGCTTTTGGCTGGAAGACAGTCAGAGAGATCTTTAGTTTTACCTGGTTTTGTACCTATCTTATAAGTCAAAGCTTTTGCTTTCTCCTCTGATCCAAAGATGCTGAATTGTGCCTACTGTTCAGACACTCATATTTGGTGAGGGCCAAGAGGAGAAAATTGAATTTGGGTCCATATTAACTTTTTTTTCTAATTCACTTCTCCCAAAGATACTTTCGGATTCTTTTTCCTTCCTAGTTCTCTGAACCTTGACATTAACTCCTGTTAATTGGGAATTAATTCCTATAGTCAATGGAATAAAACAGTAACTAACATTGATTGAAAATCTACTATATCAAGTGCCATGCTCTGAGTTAAGCCCTAGGCAGAGATTCTTAACATGTCTTTATGATGCTCTCGTGAAATAGGTATCATTATCTCCATTTTAACATATAAAGAAACTACCACACTTCCGATTTGTAAACCATTTAGAGTGAAATATATATATATATATATATATATATATATGCTTAATGAATGCAGAAACATGTAGAAAAAGTTTAAAACTATACCTGACAGTTAAATTAGATTATTAACACCAGCTTATTAATAAACACAGAAGTTCATTTATTGTTCCTACGAAACCCCAAACTGGCATTCTCCAGGGTACAGACTCGGAGGGGCGAAGCCTGCCATTGCTTTAAGTTGCTAATTGATAATTATAACACCCGACATGACATTTCACTCACTACACACCAGACACTTTTCTAAGCACGTGTTTTAACTTATTTATTCCTCCCAACAGCTCTCGGAGGCAAGTACTCTTGTTATCAAGGTCATTTCTAGATTAGAAAACAGAACCACTGAGGGATTAAATACTTTGCTCAAGTTCATCCAGCTAGCACATTTTGGGTCTGGGTTTTTAATGCAAGCAGCCTACCTGCAAGGTCTGTGTTCAAGCATTAAGGTATCCTGCTTACTGCGGGTATGTTCATCACTCACGGTGATTCATATTCTATCAGAATATATAATGTAAGGTATGGTAAAACTCAAATACAGCCCAACGTCACACTGCAGCCTTTTAAAAATAAGATTTATTGAGATTCTCCTTTTCTAAGAGCAATAAGGATAGGCAAACATAGGGAGACCCAGGGCAGGTGGTCGAAGAGAAAGAGAGGAGACGCCGAACAAAAGGAGAAATCCTGGGTAATTAAAAAGTATTAAATTTCACTTTGCAGTGCATTGAATTTGAAGGAAGGACAGGCTTGTTGATGCTCTGGTTCTACCTCAAATGTTCAACATTATTAGACACTCGGGTTAAATAAAATGGAAGATAAAAAGTTTTAGGCATTGTTCTGCTTTGGTTAGCTCCTTTTTCTCTTAAGAGGGGCATTTTAATGGCTTAGGATTTGCTGAGAAGTAACTAAAACTTTCAATAAATTGCAATCACAGGGCAGAAAAATGTCTAGGGCACAATTAAAGCTAGGGAGACTTAAATTCCTTTTCGTTTTTGCCTCAGCAATCCTTTCCTTTTCCCTTCTTTTTCTTCTCCTTTGCCTGGTTAGCCTTTCAGTCTGTGGCTCGTTTTCACTCACTGAATACTTTCCATACCTTTCTAAGAGTCAGTTAAGTTCTTCACAAGTCTATAAAATAACCTGTTATTTCTCACTCCTCACCCTCTTCCTCTTCAGAAAGACCGGGGGACGGATTTTGCACTTGCTTTGCAAGGTCTGTGCTGTGTACATCCAGTCTGGCTTCTGGCTGAACATACATGTCAGGCTTCTCCATCGGAGGCCACCGGCCTAGAATCTTGCTCTGCCCGTGGCCTCAATAGAATCACCGATTTGGGGGTTATATTATTATGATTTGTCTTTTAATAAGAAGGAAGAGTACTTCCAAGAACTATACTTACCCATAATTAACAGGTGATTTTTTTTTTAAGCTACACAAGAATGAAAAATCCCCCTATTTACTTACTCCAATGCGATTCTTCTCTGGTAAAGTATCTCTAACAGATAAAACCTTTAGCTGTTCCCCCAGAATGATCTGTTAAGCCTTTTCCTCCCATCTGCACAAAGGATATATCATGACTTTATTTTTAACCACGACTTCTGCAAATGATAAACACTTCACTCAATACTTCATTTCTCTAGGGAATTAGCCAACCTATAGAAACGCTCTTCAGGCGAGATTGAAAGTCCTCATCTTGCACTCAGATGCGAGCTTCCTTGCTTATTTACTTAGTCTGATGGGAATAAGCCTTTTCTTTTACGCTTCAAAGAGAGAAAACAGACTCTCCGTTTCCTTGGGAAGAAAGGAGTCTTGCTGCACTTTTGTGTGAGGCGCAGGCCACTAGAGGCTGTCAGTGGGGTCGCCTCGCAGTCGGGGCCTGGGAAGGGGAGGGGGGGATTGGCCAGGAAAATGGTTTATCTGGGCACAGGTTTGAGAAACAAAGTTATGAATTGGTGGCAGATAGAAGTTGGCAAGCAGGAAAAGCAGAACTAATGGGCACCGACACTGCTGGTTAGGCAGGTAGCACACAGCAGGTCCTTAGCATTCTCTCCCGGCCCCGGCCGCGGCTGGGGAGGCGGGGAGGCGGGGCGCTGTCGGGCTGAAATTCTACTTAGGTTAATAATATTGATTGTTTTGGTGTTCTTTAAGTAGGAGAGGAAGGGCAGATTACTCCTGTCACGGCTGTGTTCGCAGGCCACGGGAATTCGGACAAGAAGTTGATTTCTGCTTCCTGTTTGACTTTAACATGGCCACCGTTCCAAACCGGCCTTTCATATCCCCCTGGCTTCAGTAACCTGACCTGGCCTTCACATCTTCCATCATGGCTGTTTTCTAACTTGTGGTGAGACACGCGTGGATTCATCTGATGTCTCTTTCAGCAAAAGGTTATTGAGTACTCATTGACTGTCCACTATGGTAGGCACTGGGGCTGCAAAAAAAATCTGATTCAGCCCTTAAAGAATTTTCAGTGTATTCAGAGAGAACAGGTAACAAGTGTTGAAAAGAAGTGGGAGAACATGCTGTGAGTATGGTGTTTTGCTGTGTATACAGTGCACTTTTTTGCCCAAATTTTTGAGGGAAAAATCAGGATGTGCATTATACATAGGTATAATGATTACATACCACGGGTATAATAGTCCTGGGTATAAGGCGCACAAAAATGTGGGTACGCCTTACACACGGGAGAGCAACCATCACCTACTTCCAGTCGGGTGGACTGGTACCCTCTCTGAAAGGGAGGCACTGAGCTGCACCCAGAAGGTCAGTGAGATGCAGAGGAGGTTGGTCACTGTTGTGACCTCTGCGTCCAGGTGGCCACACTTCTGAGGCCCTACAGCTCCTGGTGCCACGTCCGTGTCTGCGGTTCAAGGAGACCAGCTCACGTCCTTGACTTAGACACCCACCCGACTGTTTCTCCCGCTCCCACGGAATTCCCTACAATGTTCCCAGTTTACCTGCGCCTCGCTCACCGTTCTTTCCTGCCCCATCCCCTCTGCTCCCAGGACAGAAGGCGTCTATTATTACAGCAATATCTCACATTTATGTCCTGATGCCTCCTGGCCCTAAACTCCGAGAAACCTAATACCTCAGTTTTTGAATCTGAAAGCCACTTCTTCAGTTTCCCGAAGCACTAAATGCACCTGAATAAATAATGGAAGTGTGGGAGAATGTGGAACTCTGAGAATGGTGGTTAATATTTCAGAAAATTATCCCCCCCTCCACATCTATTTGTGGGATGAGGGGAACCGAGGAGAGAGGCTGAGAATAGCCCCGCGTGGTTGATACAAATTTCTCCACTGTTACACTGGGTCAAGCAAAGGGAATAGGGGTAGAAGAAAAGTGTGGACAGGGAAGGCAGGGGGAGTCTCAGACATGACTTCCCAGAGGAGGTGACCCCCGCTCCCCTCCACAAGGACACCGAGCCTCAGAGAAGGACTTCCTAAGGACATCCATCGCAAGGTCAAGACTGCTTTATGACATGTTGAGACAGTGGTGGAACCCGACGATTTCCAGTACAAAACGGTTTCCAAGTCCTCACTCTACACTCTCCTAGACACAGATTTAGGGCCGTCTGCACTCAAATGCACGCAGACCGACATTCGTCTGTGCTGGCCCAGTTGCTTTCCCCCCAAACACCCATCGGCTGTTTTGGGAAGAGGATCTTATTGAAATGCCATGTGTTATTTATCCAAACAAAGATCATAACTCTGCCAAGCAGATATGAAAACTCTATTGTTTCCAGAGGCCCAAAAGGAGAGCCTTCTGCAAGAAATTTCCCTCTCTAATTACAGGTAATTTTATTATAATTTTGCTTAGATTACTGCGGTGTCAGACAAAGTTCAAATATTTGCTAAAATCCGTAATAAAAGCATGCCGAGCGGTGATGGCCTTGTAATGCATTTTCTTTTCCAAATCAGTGTTTGCTTTTCTGAGCTTATCTACAATAGTCACAGCCTTTATTCCACAAAACCATTAAAGCAAAGGCATTTCAAAGGGAAGGCACCTATAATAGCAGGGACCTAGATTTCATTATTAGCATAATTCACAATTATTTCCCAGTTCTAAAAAAAAAGGCATTTTACAGTTACTTCAGCATTCCTACCTCCATTATATTATGTCCCGAGATCTATTATAACACCTACAAGGCTGCGCTCTGTTTATTACATTTTGTGTTCCTTGCCAGGCGGGGAGTTTCAGAGAGGCAAGAATTGAATTGTATTCTGTTTTTCATTCCCCCCAAGTGCCACACTGGGTGCTGACTACATTGTTGGGGCTCAAGAAAGAGGTTTTCAGACAAAATAATAATGCACAAATAAATTAAAGGAAATCAGGCATTCGTGTACCTAAAATAAAGCTCTGATTTGCTATTGTCTGTGTAACCATCTAAATTTAAAATTTTGCTACATAGAAATTGGCATAATGGTGCAAGATGGAAAAATAATCTCACATCTTATAAGAAAGTTATTTATATTTTCTGTGAATTGAATGTTCATAGAAAATTAAAGACACTGAGATCCTGTATATAAGTGAATCTTCTCGTGTTTGATAATTTTAAAAATCACTTTTTTTAAAATACAAGGGCTTCTGCTGAAAACTGTATGATGCTGGTGATTTAAAAATAATACTCTGCTCCCATTTTCATTGACTCAATAAACTCCCGTGAATTTCTACTGTGCTGTATATTTATAACCACGCTAAGTCCTTAAGATAAAAAGATACATTCTCCCAGCCCTTAAAGAGCTCATGGTCTAGTTTATGAACTTGGCCTACAATGAAGATACATGGGTAGGCATTAAAATGGAAGCATGCATACAGGTCTGTGCGCACAGGGCTCTGGTGAAGCGAGTGGTAGCAAAGGGGTCGGGATCAGAAAAGACTTCACAGAGAGCTAAAACTGAGCCTTGTCATCTGCTCCCCAGAGAACTCACAACGCCAGTGGGCTCTGTGGTTAGCAAACCGTAGCGTCAATATTTGAGTCTAGGCAAGTTTGGCTGCAAAAGCCATTCTCTTTACACTCTGCCTGTCCCATGGTGCCCCAGCCCCACAACACAAGGACCCTTCTGAAGCTCATTCAATTTCCTATGCAATTCACAGCATGTGTGATTGTTTCTTTATGTGATGCGTTTTTGTGTGTGCTATTTCCCATATTTTCCCTGTTTTGGCAATGAGTTCGCACCTTCATGGACATGGGGCACTACGGACCAATGGAAATTTGATAGAGAATGATAATCACAATTTCCTAAAAAAAGATTTAACATATATATGTTATAAAATTTAGATGAATAATAGATGCTCTATTCATAATATATAACTTTATTATATTATACAAGAAGCCATAGTGCTACCAAATGGGAATGTGTTACGGGAACCACGGTGCAGTTTACAAGATGAAGTTACATTGTGAGTGAAAGTTGCTTCCCAACTTCAGTGAAAAATGTGATGAAGGGACGATTCTCAAGCATATATGTGATAGCAAGTTACTATTTAGAGAGCTAGACCAATACCAAGGAGAAGTATTGGTTTTTCCCTCTGAAAACATTAAAGGGAAAAATTTTACATCCCACGGAATTCTGGAAACTCTAAGAGAATGTCTGTATTGCAAATTCATTGTCACCAACCCATTTCAACCTCTCCTCGATCTCGTGGAAGGAAAATCTCCACTCTTTTTTCCTCAGGCAAAATTTAATTTTGAGATCTCCAAAATGCTGCACAGAAAGTCTTGGATATTTTTTTACCGGTTTGTAATGGAAAAATTGATCAAAATTGAATTCTTACCAACTTCCATTTCAATCATCTGCTTTTAAAAAAATGTAGGTTGTTTTCCCATTACTTGTTACTTGTTCTGAATTGGTAAGGACCTTTTGATGAGAGAAGTTATGATACCTGAAATGATAAGCTAGCTGGTCTTACTAGAATAAAGAAGTGTTTTGAAATGCCAAGCCCTCACACGAATGAATGCTTTCATTAAAGAGTAGTTATTTGAACCAAGTAAGTGTTATCAAGTGAACAACTGGATGTTTTGTAACAGAAGTCTTATGTATGATCTTTCAAGATGGAGTTTTCTAGATCTGCCTTTGTTCGAGTGCGTTTGCTTTTTAAAGCCTGCACGACCTGCGTGTTTACGCCCTGCTCCGTCGTAGGTGGCCCTCTGCCCCGGTGTCACGGCATTAGGACGTGGGGCCTTTGAAAGGCAGACATCGGAGGGCACAGCCCTCCGGTTGACACTGGTGCTCCTCTAAGTCATGGGATGCGGAGAGCTTGCGCCCCTCACTCTGCTGTTCACCACATGAGGACACAGGGGAGTCCCGCAGCCTGCAACCCGAAACAGGGCTCTCCCTGGAACTTGGCCATGGACTCTGACCTCTCGGGAGGGTTTCCTGTGCACAGCTTTCACGGGACCCCCCGGCCTGAGAAAAGGAACCACGATTTTAGCTGAGCTGTTCCTAGGGTTCGAGGAGATGCAAGGTGTCAACAGCAGAGGACTCCCTCAGGAAAAGAGCAGATGCTGGTTTCTGGTTTCTACCCCACCTCCCTGTGCCCCACTCCTTATGACCCTACAGGTGGTCCAGCAGGTCACTAACTGTGGGTTACAGATCCATGTGGCATTGAACTGCTGATTTCTCTCAATCCTCTTCCTTCTCATCTGGCGCTTGAAAAGGTTAAAAGTGGCTACCATATGCTCTGCTTTCTAGGCAAACCATGAAAATAGTAGCTACTGGTTTTTGTGTCTATTGGTGGAGCAATTCCTACATCACCAATATATTCATCGGGAGGGGCTCGCCCTTGCCTGGGAAGCAACGCAGCACAGGCTTCGGGGCAGGCTGGGCAGGCAGAGGGGAAGCTTGGACTGAGGGTGAGGAACGCCCCCTTAGGGCGGATGTTTATATCTCATCGGCAATGCCCACGCTTGGCCTCCATTCCATAATAGGAGGATCCTACCGTACACTTCACACTTGAGAAAGCGAACGCCCAGCTTTCCCTGTAGTCATAGGCTCGTGTTTACTGTTGCCATGAAACATGTGGGCTGCCATCCATCAGTATCAATAAACTGTAAGTGGTGATGGTTAGCGTGAGAGCCCGGAGAGCCCCTGAGAATCTTCACTCACTTCAGAAAGTGGACCATTAAAAGAAGCTTATTCATAAAAAAAAAACAACACAAAAGCACACTGCCATTCTAGCGCTGCTCTAATGTGACTCCAGTCATTTACCGCCCTTTCCAGATAATTTTCATAGGTGAGGCCAGGTCAGCTCCCTTGTTTGGGGGCACGCGCCCAGGGGCTATGCGATGCAGAGGAAACGATCTGAAGGTTCTGTTTCCAAGTTTTCCTTATGTCACAACAAGCTTCCTCTCTCAATCTTATGTAGGTGTATTTCATCAATTGGTAAATGCATATATCATTAAAAACTTTGAAAGTAAGGGCAAATTACACATCAGAATTAAAAATTACAATTTAATGTTTTTGATCCTCACCTGAGGGTATATTTATTGATTTGAGAGAGACAGGAAGGGATAAAGGGAGAGAGAGAGACATTGATACGAGAGAAAAACATCAATCAGTTGCCTTAAGTATGTAACCTGACCAGGAATCGAACCCACAAACCAGGCATGTGCCCTAACCAGGGATGGAACCCACAAACTTTTGGTGTATAGGTCAACATTCCATCCAACTGAGCCACCAAGTTAGGGAAAAAATATAATTTAATTAATAAACTCTCCTTGCCCCAAATCAGATCTGTTTACCCTAGTTTTGAAACTCACTGCTGGTATTACACATTTTGACACTTCAGAGAGTTTTATTCATTGTGAGAATCTTTCCTTCTTTTTGTAGAAATGTAGGCTGAGCAGGTGCCAATGATTTAATTAAGTGCATCACTGTTCAAGTAGAATTAAAAACCAAGTTGTTTTTTAACTCAATCATTTCTAAGCCATTCCTCCATATTACATTGTCTTTTTTAGGAAAAAAATCATAACCAGCAAGTTTCTTGCCTTTTCACACCCAGATAATATGATGTTCTATAATCCCTTCTATTCTAATCATATGCTATGCAATTAGCAGTCTCCTTTAGGGGCTCATTCAGCCCCATGGCTATAGCTCAGGTGCAGAGTCATCTCACCAGTAGAGAGAGACTGCAGAGTGCACACTTTGGATGTCGCCAGTGATGGGGCACTTCCGCAAGAGGGCACGC
Organism: Trachops cirrhosus; assembly: GCA_028533065.1. NCBI lineage: Eukaryota > Metazoa > Chordata > Mammalia > Chiroptera > Phyllostomidae > Trachops > Trachops cirrhosus. The sequence continues at coordinate 4,962,911 of CM052551.1, read as the reverse complement.
TTCACTCCCCGTTGGGACAGAATCATCTCCTGTCTTCCTCATCCTAAAGCCTTAGCATCTTAGCACAAGCAGAAACGTAAGTAATGAAAATAGCTACAAGCTTCTCTGCTAGATTCCAAGTGTTTTGTGTAAAACAGAAATGCCTTGTCTTTGTTTATTTATTTAAAGCCCAAACATCGCCTATAAAAGGCCCAACACAAAGTGTGGACTTCACAAGTCTTTGAGTCAATAATTGATGAATAAGCAGGTCCTCTTGGTGCAACCCAAAAAATAACTTCAGAGGAGACAACCCGAATTAGCTCGAAGAGGGTGCATTGCCATTAGCATGCCTTGGACTTGCATCTGCACTACAGTGGCCCAAAATAATTGATGAATTCCCATGATTTGATGATACTGCCTTTGTGGTTGCTGATATATGTCTTTTTAACCAGCAGCAAGAAAATCCATTGGTTGGCATCTATTTTTATCTAAATCAGCTTCCCAGGACTGTGTAACGGCAGAAAGTATGCAGGAATTGATTTATGCGAAACTTGGAGGTAATTCCCTAGTGGCAATTTTTAAATACAGGGGGCCCCAAAATATCTGGGTATGGGATTTCTATCAGGACAATGGAAATACTTTAAATCAGCACTGAAAAGTACAAACTTAACAGATTGACTACTTGTAGCAAAAAAAAAATAGTTACTTGCCACTCTATGAGAGGTGCATTTGTATTTGACGACTGAAAAATGTTTTAAATTCTCTATTTTATTATCAAGATACCCATACAAATACATGCGTGGCAAAAGTAGGCTTATGGCTGTTTATATGAAAAATAATGTAATAATTAATAAATAGCACAAGAGTACACTTGAGTAAGCTCTGTTTTGCACGCTCACGACTGTAAACCTACTTTTGCCACCACACACACACACACACACACACACACACACACACACACTATCCTCTCACCTGTCCCACGATAGCTGCTAAGATGCTAAGCGTAGATTTTCAATATTGGCTTCCCATTGGAATCGCCTGAGAAGTTTGAAAACTGTTGACGACTGGATCCCAAGCCAAGATGTGCTGATGCAGCACATCTGGGGTGCCTCTCAGACGCCCCAGCTGATGCCGGAGCGCCGCTGGGACTGCACGCCGCACCCCTCTGCCCCTGTCCCCCCGGCCCATGCACCACACCTGGGAACAGAGGCCTAGGTCACGAGCAGGCGCTGCTCTGAAAGGTTTCACAGGGATGCCCGATGAAAGGCACTTAGGTCCACGTTTCACTCGTGGCAAGATTCCACAGAGACAAGGATGTGTAACCGTGGCGCTTTGGGCTCTGACGATGTAACTGCAATTCCAAACGTGCGTGTGGCTGTCTGAGCAATACAGGAAGCCAGTTATTTTCAGCGTCAAATGACCCCAGTGGTCTTCCTAACACTGTTGGTTGTCTCCCTGTGGTCAACAGTAATGAGTGTGTTGGTGAGAAGTGAGAGTTCATTTGACCGAGACGCTCCCCACAGGCTGGCTTCTGAGAGAGGTGACCTCGTGTGTCTCGAGCCCCGAATTCTGTTCCAAGGAACCTGGGAAATGACTAAGGCCACCCCAGCCAGGTAGCACGCAGAGGGGGCGCATCAGGACTGGAAGTCCCCGGTGGTCCAGGTCCTAGGGGGGCTACTTCGTGTTTGATCCCCGCCCCGGATGACAGCAGGCCCAGGAAAGGGCCGTCCCCAACTGGAGTGCTCAGGTGACGGCAGAGGTCTGCCCGCTTACAGGCTTAGGCTCCAGCCCTGACCCTGACAGGGAGGGGCTGACCTTCCCTCCGACGTGCAGACTGGAACCCCCACGTGCCAGGGACTGGAGCCTACCTTCTGGCTACATTTTGGTGGCGGAGACTCTGCGGAGGGTACAAGAGTAAACAAGTGCTATGTACGCTCTCCTACGGTTTAGTGGGTATGTGGGTGTGGGGTGTGTGAGCGTGTATTTTCATTAAAAAACTCCTCCAGGCTGGCTTGTGTTTGGCCGTTTGTTTTATAGAGAACATTTGGCCGAGAGTCCAAAAACCCGAGATTAGGATATAAATCCCCACTGTATCTCACAAATGATTAATATAAGCTCTCGGGTCCTCAGTTTCCTCCCATGTCAATTAAAAGTCAGTTTCCACTTACTGGTGGAACTGGGGCTGTTACATCACAATCCGAGGCGGCCAAAGATGGGGGGCCGCCCAAAGAGGACCGCTCTTCTCCCCACAGGAACCGAACACCTGTCCGAAAGAGGCCGTTGTGACCTGGCTGACGGTGCCTTTGCTGTGTCTCACATACCTATCCCCTTAGTCGCTTTATTCCGAGGTTTCGCCCACCAGGTGCTATTCCATTGATGCCACCAATATGCATCAAGTGCCTGCGCTGTGCGGGGCAGAGTGTCGTGCTCACTTGCTGTATGTAGCTCGCACTGGAGTGCTGCATACACTTCCAGAGCGGGGAGGGGAAGAGAACACCCCCGAGGGTCACTTCTGATGGCTCGCCTTTACATTACAATGATGCACTTTAGATAGCAAAATGTAGGCAAAGATCAAGGAAGCCTTGAAAGCAATAACACATTATTCCTTTATTTATTCCATTGTCTCCTCAAAACAAAGCTCTTCTGGACTTCATTGTGTCATGAATGCTTGCAAGTTACCTTCACGGGAACATGAAAGTTACGGAAGCACTAACATGAAATCTTACGAAGCCAGGGACTCCAAACATGAATTAAGGCCCGGAATCTTTCCATGGCTTGCCCAAGGTCTACAGATTATAATCAATTTTCTTTTCATAACTTTTCTGACTGAAGTGCCTTAGGAAATCAATTAAACCCTTGAAGCTCATTTGGCTTCATTTGGGGAATTCTGTGTATTACACAGACTTTCCTTCTGGACTCCTCCTTGAAAATTGTTCTTGGTTATTTTTTTAATTATGGGGGGAATGTATTGCTGTTTTTATGTTTTAGTTAGAAGCTCGGCGTCATCAAAAACATTCGGTTTCTATCACCGAATAAGCCGAGGCAGAGATTTAGCGGCACTGTCCTGATGCAGGGTACCTGGGAATTAGTGTTTGACTAGGGAACCGCCTGTGTGTCAGAGGGGCGTCACTCCTGAGTAATAGGAGTGAATGCACCTGAAGCTAATCTGAATTCTCCCTCACCCCTGTCATCACTCCGGAGACAGTCAGGAACAGCTCTTAGCAAAATTAAACTGCTTTGGAGCCGAAGAATAACTAGGGAACTGAGTAGCTGCTGAAGACTAATGATTTATATACACAGTGAAATTACCTACCCGGAGCTAATAAGACAGAAAAGGAAAATGGAACATGACTGTTATCATTACTTTATTATTGAACATTTATATTTTTCGACTTGAGCATAAGAGGGCATAAAACCAAATCACCTGAACGGAATGCCCACTCTTTGTACTACTAAGGGTAAAGGAAATTAGCTTTATTCGCTGCTAAATATTTAACTATCTTACTGAAGCTCTGAACACACACCTCAATCTCCCTAACAGGGCAGGAAATACATTGGGAGGCATACCATCAACATTTTGAGCATCATCTTGCATCTAGCCATTTGAAGTTGTTTGTGTAGACAGATTAGATCATTGGTTGTTTGGGTTTGCTCGAAAGTGTTTAAATCTTCATGTCCATGCTGCCTTTTTTTGTTCATTTGTTTTTGCTGTGTGCAGTGGTTGCTCTTCAGGCTACAGGGACCAAGCTGGCCACAGTTTGTCTGCAAGCATGTTTCTGAGCCTCCCGTTCTTAGGTACCCAAGGAGAGGGAACCGCCGACCCATCTTTGCAGGAGGGTATCATTTCTTTGTGTAAAAGTATGTCAGTCCCTGGCTGCTGTGTCTCAGTGGACTGAGCACTGATCTACAAACTGGAAGGTCAGTGGTTTGATTCCCAGTCAGGGCCCATGCCTGGTTTCTGGGCAGGTCCCCTGCTGCAGGCATGTGAGAGGTAACCAATGGATGATTCTCTCACACATAAGTGTTTCCCTCTCTTTCTCCTCCCTTTCCCCTCTCTCTAAAATAAATAAAATATTTAAAAAAATAAAAATATATCTCTTTATAGGTTAGTGGGACTAGGATGTGAATTTGTAGTTGACGATGCACGCCAGTGGGTGCAGGGTTCATGAATACAGGGAGAGAACGAAGATGCTGGGGCTGAAATCCATGCAGGGTGCGCAGGCCTAGAGGTCACGGAGCTCCGCCTCCCTGGCCTGGGAGGTGGGCAGGGTAGCTCTTGGCTGCACCCTCCACACCGCAGAGAGGCAGGTGCATGCATGCATCGTGCTTACTCATAAACAGCAGATAAAGTGATTGGTGGATTCTGAAATGTGTGATAATGTGTGATAATTCTTATGTGGAAAAAAATGAGGACTGTGGTTAAAGGGAAGTAACAGGGGGTGAGCATACAGGGACCCTGAAGTCCTGGCCCAGCCCTGCCCTTCCTCTGTGGCTTCACAACTCTGGGTCACAGGTCTCCAAATACGCACAGGGTCCAGCAGAAGTAGCGCCTGTGTGAGTATGGTGGGTAGGGTAATAACAGGGTGTAATAATTTATAATTTTAATTTGAACATTTCATCTAAAATGTCATAGGGTGTGCCTGAGAGTGATATTGTTATGTTACAGAATGACGTGCTTATGACTTTATAATAAAAGACCTTCTAATAAAAAAGGGACATTATTTGTGCTGGACCCAGGTATAATCTGGAAAAGAAGACAAAGACTGCCTCTCTTAAAGGTTTTATAGAATCATTTGGAGGAAAAAATATTTTCTATGGATGAAAAGCCTCCCTGTGGTTGTGCGACTTGTAACTTTCTTTCCCCCCAATCCTATGTGAACTCGGCGAGTACAGGGTTTCACGAGGGAAAGCCCGCCCATCACGCTGTTTTCAGTTCGTGTCACTGGGAAGCCCGTCACGGATGATGTTCAGGTGGCAACTTTTACGTGCTCATTTTTGACGTGACGCACAGATGTTCTATAGACAGAAGGAAGGTTGTTTTACATATTTCACGAAGTTAGCATCTTACGTCATAAGGATAAACATTCATTTTCTTCTGCCTTTTCACGGACGTGTTGTGAGAAGTGAAAGCCACTGATGGCTCATTCTAAGGTCCCCATAAATTTATGAATCTTCAATCCAACGGCCACCTGCCTACACTGATCATTCACTTCTCATCCTAGTTTCACTTGATTTTAAAAGGTGGTTTTAAAAAAAAGTCTTTTGAGCAAACCCAAAGGACCAACTGCATACTTTCCCATATTTCAAATAGCTTTCAAGTACCGTGCACATGTGGGGCCAGAGGCAGAGCGTTGGGAAGAGAGGGAGGACCCAGGAGAAAGCAGACACTGGAGGGAGACAGGGAGAGCGTTTTAGGAAATTCAGCAAGCAAAGGAGATCAGCCACAGCACAAACGAAGACACAGGGGGCATGTTTGCTCATTTTCTCGCTTTTTAACTGAGCTGTGGGTACCTGAAATGTGGTCTAATCTGTGGCTTTTAATGGAGACTTTTAGGATGACCAGTGGCATCTCTCGCTGGAAACGAACATTTAGAGTTGAAGACTGCTCAAACTTTCTCAAGTTCATGTGGATGTTGGCCAGGGATCATGGAGGCTGGGGGGTCTATTATTTTATTCATCTGCTTTGTCTTTGAAGAGAAAAAGATTGTAAACATTGGCCTTCAAGTAATGTCTGAAGTGCAGCCTCTATTCACTTTGAGTGGGATGTGGGATTCGGTGATGGTCCTTAAGGCGGACTCGTTGGAACGCTCTCTGCACGGGGAGATTCTAAAAGGTGCAATTGTTCGCCTTATTACGAAAGGCATAACATTCACTTACTTTACAGTTTAATTTTCTTTTCCTTTTTTTCATATTTGAAGCCTTAAACAAGTCATTCTTCAGCGGCTTTTTAAAAATTTCCTTTAGAGAAGGTCGCTTTTATGTCTTTCATCAGAAGACATTTGACAGAAAGAAAGCCATTAGCGACTCTTTTTTAAGGGACCCCTTCAGCTGGCACAGATTTTCTGCTCTCCTGTTGGAATTAGTAGTGTGAATGAGGTGCCAATGCAAGCAGGGTTTATTTCCTAACCTGTCTGAGTCTCATGGCATTTTGGTACTTCCATCTCTCTCTCTATGCATATGAAAGCTATGCAGGAGAAGATTAAAGAGGTTTTTCACTTTTTTGTTTAAACTTCAATGTTCTCTTCTAAAAAAGATGGATAATAATATCATCTAGGGGAAGACATGGTTGTCAAACATATTACTATGACCACCTGTTACATGGTACCTGATAACTCCATGAATGTAAAATACATGTTAGCCATAGCATAATCTTATTTCTGAACACAGTTAGGATGAGACTATATACTGTACTATACGGAATTAGTCTATGAGCACATGCGAACACACTATTATTATTTCTCTAAATGATGCGTGGTCCTCCTTCCCTCCCGCCCACTCGCCCCACAGTGTTGTGATACAGGAACCCGGCCTTTCCTACGGCTTGGGTTGCACACGGAGCCGCGTTACGACACCTAGCGGTCGGTGTAGTAATTACTGCGTAATTACTACTGCGTAATTATTACTGCGTAGTAATAAGCCGCATTACTACACCTTTCGGGGCTGTGCTGCCGTGGACATTTCCCATAGCTGAGTCCGTCAGCGCAGCTCAGATCACAACGTCAGTGCTTTCCTCTCCGCTCAATCCTTGTTCTGTGTCAGTGAAGTCGGAGGGGCCAGGTTTGTGTTACGAAGTCAGAGCAAAGGTTTACTTAAGGAATTACGGAGGTATGTTACACGTGAAAGGTGCCAAAAAGCAAGGAGTGTTCAATGCAATGATTATTTACAGATGTAAAAGGTACCATATGTTGATAAATGACGACATGCAGTGGGGTAAAAATTCTACAATGACTTTAGTGACACATTGGATCCCCCAATGGCCTGAAGGAATGACACTTATTTCCAAAGAGCCAAAGTTCCCTGGTCGTTGTTCCTTGTTCAGCAGAGAAAGTGCTAGCAAAGAAGAAAGCCAACAGCACATCTGTTGGTAAACCAGAACCCTCTTTCTCTCCAAAGACAATCTTCGGGAGATTTCTAAATGAGCTCAGCTGTATTTGCCCTTACAAGCTACAGCGGAAGGATATCGTGATGAAATACAGCCCTGAGTGAACCTACGCCCCCAGCACTTCTGCTCTCAACCTCAGGTCCACAGCTGTAGCCTGGAAGTCTAGGCATTTCTATTACTTGGCTCCACATTGATGACGCATTACTTTCATAAAGCTCAAGGAAATAAACTACACCTCGGCTCTGTAAAACACAAGCCTCAGCGTTGGCATTAAAAGCTCACGTTCGCGTTTCTGTCTCTGCGGGACATGTGAATTGGGCTGGCCAAGGGGGTTCTTATGCTCTTGAACTCATGTCCCTCAGGGGAAATCAGGGCACAAGCCTCACTTCTTACGGTGCGTGGGGAAACATGCATGTGTAATATGTGGGCAAATAACTTGTGGTTTGGTGTCAGTCGGATTTTATGGCGTTATCTTCCCTTGTTTCTTTCTGAACTATCATTGCTGTTGTTTAACCTTAAGAAATGTTTAGCAGTTGCAAATTTCTGCCAAAATCCTGACAATGAAGGCTCTCCTGGTTTCCTACGCTCCTTTCACTGACTGCTGGCATCAGGGACCCAGGCCTCACCGGCCAGGATGTGACACGTTAGATGCCCTTCAAACAGTGTTTTTCCAGAGCTGCTTCTGATAGGCTTTTCCAAGTTTCGGTCACATCGATGTCATTTTTTTATTATTATAATAAGAACACATTCAATTTATCTGTAGGTAATATTTTTCTATGCACTTTTCTAGAGAAAAAGAATTATTGAAAAATCAATGGAACTATAAGAGAAAAGTTACTGAATATTTCAGGGAACATTTAAGTTTACCGGTGAAATATTAGTAATTCATTCTGCAACATCCTCGCATATTACATTTGTATTCTATGTATTATGGGTTCATATGTGTACCCTAAATTCATATGTTGAAGGTAGAAGCCCTGATACCTCAGAATGTGACCTTATTTCGGTTTTTCTACCAGCCAAGAAATGCCAAAAATTCCCAGCAAAAAACCAGAATCTAGGGGAAAGGCATGGAACAGACTCTTTCTCTCAGCTGTCAGAAGGTACCAACACCGGCTGACACCTTGATCTTGGACGTCTAGCCTCCAGAACTTCGAGACAATGAATTTCTGTTGTGTAAGCCACTCTTACAGCAGCCCTGGCAAACGAACGCATCCCCCAAGCAGTACATTCCCGCAGACACATCGTCCGTTGCTTGTAGGAAGCAACTGTTCCCACTGGCCCATCACTAACGCTGTCTGCTGGTGCCCCTGCTCCGCCAGGCACTAAATTTGTGAACGCCCCCACTGTCACTTCCCCCCAGGAATAATCTTCACGCAAGACGTGAGACTACCGTTGAGCCCAGATACTGGCCTCCCATTTCCACATTTAAAATGAAGACATTAGACTAAATAGCCTTTACGCTGCCACGGAATTCTGAAATTCTCGGAATGTGATCATTCTAGGCATGGAAAGAACAAGTATTCCCATGTTATCCATAAGAAAAACTGAGACTCAAAGTAATTGAGAGACTGAGGACAGATGGCTTGGGCGGGTCAGGAGAGCAGTTCAATTTCAGACAGATGAGTCCAGCGGGTTTTCCAGTCTGCTTGTGTCCCCGAAACAGTGGTCCATCACACAGACGGTGACTCCGCAGAATGTGACAGTGACGTAAAGTAAAGCCGGGTCAAGGGGATTTATGAGTTTACCGTCCAGAAAGTGTTAATATTATTCTTTAAAGGATAGGTGTTTCTCCAATTCCCTGCAACCGTAGGCTTTATTATAAGGCTGCCGTGTGATGGGAGTCCCTGAAAATCAGCAAACGGTATTTAAGGGTTACTCCTCCAGCTATAAAGAGATTTTTGGAGTTCACATTTTATTTGTGTGCTTTTAAAGCAATCAATAGGATGCCATCTACAGCATTGAGGGGTCCCCATGCTGATTACGGTGACAGCTCCTGAATCACCGCTAGGAAAGTCGATGTAGTATCAGGTCATGCTGGCTGGCTGGCTGCCCACGTGGCCTGAAGGGAACAGGAAACAGGAGAGGGTCGGAGCAAACTGAAAACACAGAAGGATACCTCGACAGGGAATGCAGGAGAGACAGAGGCAGTTCCTAAGTCTTCTCTAAGGGATTGGGACTCCGCCATGATACTGGCACTTACAATGATGTAAAAAATGTGCATCGGCCATAACTCCAAATCCGTTCAGTGCCGTCTGTGCTGCCAGATCAAAAACACAGTTACTGCAGAAGAGCGCGCACTGGGGTTTTGCTTTGGCAGTCTGATGTTTGGGTGGTGGGAAGAGTGGAGGGTTGGCCCAGTCACGTGCCCACATGTGGGTCTCGGCAAGTGAAAGCCCTTGAGAGTGGGTTAGTGCATTTCCTTCAAAACAAGATGTTTTTCTTTATTGGCACAAATCATAGTCCATGTAAGACCTCTCCAGATTAAATGTCAGAATATTGGGGGGGAAGTACACAGAGATTGCTGGTTTCTTGAATGGAATTTTAGGAAGCATTCTCTAAGAGGGTTAGAATCTAAACTACCAAGGAACCTTTATTTCAAATCAGTATCTTGGAACCACTGACGGGCCACCTGAGCATGTTTGTGCCATCAGACGCCATGGCCTATCCCCATGTGACAGAGCAGTCCCCCCTGGGACCACATGCACAAGGAAGGGTCTCCAAAGGGCACTTCCCGGGGATAAAAGCTGCAGTACAATTCATCGGAAAAGAGTAAAGAAAAATTGAGACATAGTTTGAAATTCTTAACCAGAACATCACAAGACAGCAGAAATATTTTTTAAGTTGATTTTTATATGACCAAGGAAAATGAAAACAAAAGTTAAAGAAATTAAAGAGAAGTTAAAACTTGTACAAATGTAATTGATTGTATGCTTGCAGATTTGTTAATTTAACGTTTGTCTGAAAACCATCCTAAAAAATCACGGTGAAAGCATTTATATTTTGGGGTTTTAAAAAGTGAACGGAGAGCTGCAGAAGAGACCCCCGCTGGTGCGTTTGGAGCAGCACACTGCTGATCTGAAGCATGGATCTCCATGGCCTGCGCAGAATAACAGGTGGGACAATCTAACTATATTTTTTATTTTTTGCCTTAAATGTGCTATTTTTACTTGTTTTATTTTTCATTGCATTTATTGGGGTGACATTGATTCACAAAACCATAGGGTTTCAAGGGTGCAGCTCAACCAGACGTAAAATCTGCACACTGCATGGGGCACCCATCAGCAAAAGCAAAGGTCCCCTTCCGTCCCCACTCATTCCCCCTTTGCCCTCTCCCAGCTCCCCCACCCCTGTCCCTCTGTTGTCTCCATCTATGTGTCATACATAATGTGTGTGTGTACATACTCACATGTAATCATACGTTTTCTTTCTTAATCCCTTCACCTTCTTTCATCCAGCCTCCCTCAAACCCCTCCCGTCTGACAGCTGTCGATCTGGTCTCCGTATCTATGAGTCTGTTTCTCTTTTGTTGGTTGGTTTATTTTGTTCTTTAGATTCCACCTATAAGTGAGATCACGTGGTATTTGTCTTTCTCTGATTGGCTTATTTCACTCACTTTACGGCAGGCAGATAGGCGATATAATGTAAAATGTTTATTCAAACACAGATTTATGAGAACTTTCTAATGCCAAGCATGTAATTATCAGTAAAAACTCCTCTAAACATGATTTCATTGATAGTTTTCTGATTCTCTTGCAGAAATATAAACATCTTTCCTTTTTGTTTTTATAAAAAGGGAGGGAACTTATGTAAGTTCGGTATGAAAAGCACTTCAATGTTGTGAAACTAATGAGAGAAATAGATCCTTTAATTTATATGAAGAACAAATGGAGGCTATTAAAATCTCTTTATGCATTTTTATATCTATTCCATTAATTGTGGTATTATACCTTTATTTTCCTATTTGAATTACCTAAATTTAGGTTATGAATAAAAATCTACCACTAGTCCACATGTGCTGATATTAAATTATTGAGTTGCTGGCTAGTGTGATGTATTGTTATAATCTTAACTTTCTCAAGGTGTTAATTTTGGGCATGTTTTTACATAGACAGGAAATACTGAGAAAAAGGAAAGCTGCACAAAAATTTAGAAATAAAAATGTATTAGTACATATAGAATATCACAATGATATTTTCTAGATGATAGACCCTTTGGTAATGTTCTAGAAAGAGCTGTGAGCTGAATTTCAATCATTTTTAAAAACAGGGTATTAGGTACTCTGATCCCATTTGATTACGGGTTTGAATTTCAGCAGACCTTGAGGAAAAAAAATGTTTCATCGGCAAAATTGTTGCATCTTAAGGCAATATTTAATTTTTAATTTTATGAGGCTTCTATTTTGATTTCTTTTGCTGCCTTAGTAAAGTAAATAATAGAAGGTAAAATAATACCACACAGAAAATGCATCCATTGATCTAAAAAACAAAAAAAGCCAGGTTGGCGTTTTAAAATCTGTTGGTCTTTGGAAAAGTCAGGACTCTCCTCTGAATTAGTGCATTTTAACAAAGCTTGAAAGGAGAAATTCTTTTTTTCCCTGTCCTTTGAAAAATTATACTATGGACTATTGCCATTAAAAGTTTGCTTTTGATAGGAGACTCAAAAGTAGCAGAGAATCTTGAAATCATTTTCTGGAATGTTTGGAGCATCCCGAAACTTGGAAGCATTTTAGGGGGTGCTTTGTTATGATTATTTTGTCTGTTTTAGTACCAATACCACACTGCTTTGTTTCTTTACAAATTCCCTTGCTCCCATCCCCCACCTCTGGGAACTATCACTCTATTCTCTGAATGTGTCAGCTTGGGTGTTTCTTTCTTTGTTTTTTTTTTTTTTGCTTTGTTCTTTATATTCCACACATAAATGAGATCATATGGTATTTGTCTTATTTCTCTGACTGGCTTATTTTACTAAGCATACCCTCTAGGTCCATCTGTGTTGTTGCGAATGGTGTGGTTTCATTTTTTTAATTGTTTAATAATATTCTATCGTGTCTGCATGCCACATCTTCCTCATCCATTCACCTACTGATTGACATGTAATAGATGAACAGACACCTAATAGTCGCTTCCATATCTTAGCTATTCCTAGTGACTGTACAGTGAATACAGGGGTACATATTCTCTTTTCAAATTAGTGCTGTGTTTTCTTCAAGTATATCTCCAGAGGTGGGAATACTGGATCATATGGCAGCTCTATTTTTAATTTTTTGAGGAATCTCTATGCTGTTTTCCATAGTGGCTGCACTAATTTACAAATAGGCCGTATGTTAAAATGCTTAAATGTTAATTTTTAAAGTTATCTTTTTGCCCATTAAGCATAAACAAGTCTATTTATTAATGTTTTTACATATTTTATCTGTAATTGTATTTGAGATTTTAGTGGTTGGGAATTCATGTATGTGACATTTACGATGATTTGAGTAACTCTTAATTATAGTAACATCAGTGACCACTAATTACCTGGTGGAGAGAAAGCTAGAATTGGATTAAAGAAGGTGAAAACCACCCTCCATTTCTTCTCTCTTTTTTGTGACATATATCTTTGTGAGACATTTAATGCGAGAGTTCCTTCTGTTTCTAAAATCCCAATGTAAACTGATCTTCCAAATACTCTGATTGTCTAATCACATTCAAATGGTGATTTACAAATACAAACATTTGTTTTATAGCCCAGACAGTTATTTGTTCTGCTCTAAAACCCAGTTATTTTTTTGTATCCAAAATTATACAGTTTGATTTGGCTTAAGTTGTCAAAGAACATGAATTTGAAGGTGACACCGGGGCATTTTCCTCTTGCCAAAGAGAAAGCATATGGGCAATGGGGCCGAGCGGACCGATGCAAAAGCAGTGATTTTCCTCTGGTTTAGCATTTGCTGCATTCACACAAAGAGAAATGACTGTGTTAGAAGACCATCTTCATGGCCAGGGATAAAGAATATGAAAGATCTTTCCACTTGCACTAGTATGTGGAATTATTTGGGTCAGAAAAGAAAAATCTCAGACAGGCAACAGTAGGTTGACTGCTAGAGGGACAGGGGTGGGGGAGGTAGGAGAGGGTAACGGGGGTAAATGCTGATGGAAGGAGTGTTGAGCCCCGAACACAATATACAGACGACGCATTACAGAACTGTACACCTGAAACCTATTTTACTAACCGATGTCACCCCGCTAAATTCAATTAAAAAAAAGAGTATCAAGATGAGTGAGAAAGACATTAAGTTTGGAATGTGAATTCCTTCTCTGCCCTTCAATTTCACATTCAACAGTCCTTTTTAAAAGTTCCACAAGAGACCATTTCCACATCATTCTTCTTTATGATCAACTTGATAGTCAAGTACGACTATTTGAAGTCTGATCTTCACATACAAGAACCCAGCCTGCAATTTCAAGTACAATCGTACCATAATCTTTGGGCCGAAGAGAATGCAACAGACTCCCAGGGAGCTGAACCACCTGCTTTACAGATACCCCGTGCAGGATAAGACCCCCACATGTGGGCCATTCCACAAACTTAACGAGACCTAATGAGACTTGAAACTGTGATTTAACTCTTAATTCCCACGAAGTAGACGTAGTATTGACTGATAAGGATCATCCTCATCCACACTTAGAGAGCCATTAACGGCAGCGGGGACACTTGTCCTTCCAAGGAAGGTGCTCAGCTCACATTATCTAAGATTTGAAGCTATTGTCCCTTCTACAGGAGCAACGAATAAAGATTCCAGGGTTAAAATGATCTTAAAAACAAGACCCCATTGTAGAAGACCTGATGATCTTTAAAATGAAATCCCATAGCTCCAAGGTTAAGGTTACTCAACACTTTACAACTTGTGCTGCCAGGCAGAAGCAGGTCCGCTATGATGCACACACCCCTCGGCAGTCCCCTGCATGCACGCTCTAGTTACAAACAAGGATGTGTTTTCCGTTGCACAGCTCAGTCACAGAGAAGCCTATTTTCTTGCAATGGTTTCCGTTGTTCATATCGCAGTGATGTGTCTGAGCATCCTTCCTCTGACATTATTGCTTCGGTGTGTGAGATTTGTGTTGGATTTTAGATGAAGATACTGGTCATGTTCAACATTAATTCACTGACCATGGCTGGATAAGCTGGAGACCAAACCAACTATTTTAATATTGGATTTTAATACTTGATCATAAAGGGCCATCAAAATCAAGAAAATTGCCCTTTTCTTCAACTGTACAGTTGAAAGCTTTACTTATAACTAAGATAATAGTATTGTCTTTAGAAATAAAATGGAGGCAACTATACATGGGTAAAAATAAAAAATTAAAATAAATCTAAAAAAAAAGAAATTGAATAGCCACATCTGGTTTTTTTGGATGACCAGTAGTTTAGGTGATGTCCAATATATAAAATTTTTCTTCTATTGTCTTGCTTGTCCTAAGAAAAATTTGCCTAATTGAAGCCATGAAAATCTTCTCATACATTTTCTTCTAGAAGCATTCTAACTGTTGCTTTTAGGTTTTGATCTGTGATTAACATGGAATTTTGACCTGAATTCTTACTCATGTTTATGTCTGGCTGACCCAACTCCCATGCCTTTGTCTCAGGTGTTCTACCACCTTGAGCTCCATCTCTTCTTGGAAGCTTCTGACTTATTCTAGAGTTCAGATTATTTTATTTGTGATGTCGGTTCTCTGACAGGTTCAAGAGAGAGCCATGGTTTTATAGATTCTCTCGTGTGTTTAGCATCAGTCACATTCTTTCTGCATCCTGGGCCGACAGCAGTCTCTGCTCTGCTTTTCAAAGCTTCCTTTGACTCCTCAATCTCTTATTCTGAGTAGCTTTTGAATTTTATAAATGTCTTAATGAGAAAATGCATCAAACATCAATTTCAATTTTCTGCCCCTCTATTTTCAGAATTTCTGGCTGCTCAGGTCTCTAATTTTTGAGGACTTTCACTAACAAAATTGCCAAAAACCCTACTGGTTTTTAAAATCAGATATTGATCTTTTTCATGAGTGACTCAGATTCTCAGTCTGGCTCCCAGAAGCATCAAATACTCCGAATGAAATGGTTCTCCAACTGTGATATCTTGACCTTGTCTTTTCAAGTTCGGCTGGCCTCTGTAATTCTCAAATGCCTCCCTCATTCATTCATTCATCCTCCAAATTTTCAGTTTATCTGTGCAAGCATTAGTCTGCAATAAGTCATTCTGTTTTACTAGGGAACCCATGTTCTTTTTTTACTTTTTAAAAAAAGATTTATTTATTTTTAGAGAGAGGAGAAGGGAAGGAGAAAGAGAGGGAGAGAAACATCAGTGTGTAGTTGCCTCTTGTGCACCCCCTACTGGGGACCTGGCCTGCAACCCAGGCATGCACCCCGACTGGGAATCAAACCAGCGATCACAGCTTTGGTTCGAAGGTCAGCGCTCACACTAGCCATACCAGCCAGGGCAGATGTCTTTTTTTTTCTGTTTTAATTAATTATTATTCTCTCCTTTTCTTTCATCAATCTACCCACTTAATAATGCACATAGCATTGTATACAAATTATTTAATAAAATCTGGCAGTTTTATTTTGCACTTTTAGGGTTCATGATAGTTTGGCTTAGACAAGAGGGTTTTTTCCCCTCCCATGAGACAAGATAGATGTGGTTCCCAGTGTAAAGTGACTCAGTACACAGGTGCATCAACATTCTGGGTCCCTTCCGTCTTGTTCCCCTGACAGAATATTGCTCTAGTGTTTGTGATCAAAGGTGACTCAGCAGAACCATAGTTTTCAAAGTCTGCCTTCTCTGGGTGTAGCTGCGGAGGTGGGGATTGTTAGAGGCAGAGAGATCCAAGACTTTGGGGAGGCAGGGCTCATGTTTCTTTTGACAATAAAATCCCCTAAAAATCACTTTCTGTTTTTTTTTTTCCTTCTTCTAAATCTGCAAATAACCACAGTCAAACTCCTCATTTTGTCCTAACTCCTGAGACTGGAAAAGATTGTATTAATGGGTCTCCATGCTTTGCCCCTCTTTCCTCCCCAACTTCCTGATGACCGATTTGTGGCAAAATGAAAAAAGAAATCAGCTTCTGGCAAAGAAAGAGTGTGTCTTCCCTGGGCTGCTGCCCCTCCCACCTCTCTCTACGAATTGGACTGGACTGGATCTGCCCTTGCAGAGTTTTACTGCGACAGTGATCCCGTATGTACTTTTGCCAACGCCTTCACTAACAGGTTCCCCTGAAGTATCCACTTGGGGTGGTGGGAACAGGGTCCAGGTTCTGTGTTAATAAAGGCCATTCTGTTATCACACCAACTGCCCAACCTCAGACACCTCCACGCGTTTTAGGTGAGCGTTAGCACTCCAACTCCGGGAAACTTTTCTGTACGGTCAGTTTACGGCATGTTATCCGCACATGTGCCTTCCGTCCCACACCGCCCTGAGATCACCGTGCTAAAGACGAAACGAGGAAAAGAACTATAAGGGATGCCTCGTGTACAATGCTACCGGGTGAGGAACTTCGGGACAACCCTCTGGTTAGAATAACAATGTCAACAGTAAATAATAAAAAAATATTTTGTAGGCATGAATGGACTTTAGAAGTCAGAAAAAATAACTCCAGGAGACACACCGTGTTTCCAATGACAGGTGAAACTGCGCTTGTTTCTCTCTTACTTAACTGTTCTGCATGTGGAATCATTTCTAACATCATTCCATACTAATGACCAAAGAATTGGCTTATTGACACTATTAACTTGTGCAAGTCAGCACTGAGAACACAGTAAATTTTCATTGAAAACAATGACATTTTAAATTTGATTATTGATTATTTTGCTCTGATAGGCATTAGGTTTAACTTCATGAAAAACATGCACACGATTGATCGCATTTACCTCTCTTCCAGGCACAATATGAAATTTAATTATAACAGCTAGAACATGTTTTTGCTTTTTGCATAAATGTGCGACTTTTTATTCCAATTGTTAAGCTGATCACCGGTGGGTTACAACGCGTCAGTTCTCAGGCTAATGAACCGCACAGACATCCCTGTCAGTTTGGAGACATGTTTTGACAGTCTTCGCCGCAGTGCCTTTGAGGTACAGGCGAGTACAGCGGCGTCGCTGGCTGCCGTAACAGGTCCGTCCCTGAGGACGTGGGAGGTCGTGGTTTCCGATTCTGCATTGTTTAAACAAGCTGTACCATTTGATTGTCGCATCACAGAGCAATTGAGCTTTATGCTCTTCATTAAAATCTTTGTTCATTATAAAAGCCGAATGTGAATAAGCCGTTAAAATATGTAAATATATTGCAAAATATGCACATTTAGAAATAAACAAAATATTTATAGCAAATGAGATAGCCTATACTTGTTCACAAACCTTGCCACAGTTGTGAAATCAAAAAACCTCTGAAGAGCAAACTTTTATTATTTATTTTTTTTACCAGAGTTTTCTTTTAAGCCTCGAAATATCCCTGTGAGGTAAGGATTATTCCTATTATGATATTATTTTATTTTCCAACCCATTTGATCTGGATTGAAAAATTTGTAAAATGGCAAAATTTGTTCTGGATTGAAAGGAGTCTATTTATTGACTTTATTTATTACACTCTGTGTATATTAAATTTTTGTTAAAAATATTAATGTGCTTGATCATGGTGTATGTATGTGTGTATATAAATATATGTGTGTCTATATATATTTGGCCCAAAAGTTATTAGGTAAGGGATTGTAAATCTGTAAATTTAGACTGAACCACAAAATATTGGACAAAAGTAAACATTTGTAGTTTTAGATAGTTAACTGTGTCGTTCAACCTGTTTCTTGACTTTTTAAAAATAATGAAGCAAATTATGTTATTATATGTATACATAGGGAGAGCATTAAGACAACCACTGGTAAAGTTTTTGTTAAAGCTACCCCCTAAGAAAAGAACTCTTAATTCACAATAACTGTGACCTGCGTTTGTTTTAGCTCCAGTCTTCCGTGTGAATTTCCTCTTGTACCTCTAGTCACTGTGCAATTTGGGCATTGCTTCCTCGTGCCCTTGTAAGTCCACTGCGCCTACTAATGGCATCACGCCGTCCTGGCCTGAAACCTCAGTCGCACTTGACACCTGCCTCTTGCTTGCTACTCACAGGCTCGTCATTCTGCTCTCGGTCTTGCTCACATCTTATCTGCTGCTTCCATAGACATTAACCTAGTTCGTAAGCTTTCAGGCTCGTTCCTGGACTGCAGTAATCATTGTTCAAATTCGCCTTCTTGCGTCCAGTTCTTCCGTACTCCCAGATGCTCGATGCACAGTTATTTGCTTAATAACATTTAACAACTCTTTGTTTTCTCTTCAATTGATGTTCAAATTCCAGAATTTTATAGTCAATGCCCTCCACAGTCTGGTCATAATTTTATATCAACACTTTATTTCCTTCAGCATACTAATAATAGAGGGGATGTTCTCAACATCATAAAGCACATTAGCAAAAACCCACAACTAACATCATACTTAATGGTAAATAATTGAATGTCGTTTGGCTCCTGGGGGCTCCCACAGTCTGGGACTCCCCTGCCCCGGGTATCCACGCTGCTCACGCTCCTGTTTCCTTCAGATCTTTGCTTATGCATCTCCTTGATGACACCCACTGTGATAAACCTGTCTGGCATTTCAACCCGTCCTCCCGCCCCCTTACATCCCACCTCTCCCTTACCCTGCGCCACTTCTTAAAAAATTTCTGACAGCTCTTCTTGCCTTCTGATATACAATATAACGGACTTATTTATTAGGTTCATTGTATTCTGTTGACTTTCTCTGCCCTCACTCTTACGGCGTACTGCTAGAACATAAATTTCTTAGGGAACCCGGGCCGGGATTTTTGTCTGGTTTCTTTATTCATGTGTTCTGAGCACCTAGAATAATGCCTGACACTTAGTAATTTGCAGCCTGCATGAGCAGAGACACGACATCACGGTGTGCTTCTACATTTAAGATAAAGTGAATTTCAGATTCTCACACACACACACACACACACACACACGTATAGTGCCTAACACACGCCCAGAGCAAGTGCAGTAATCATACATGATTCTGATGCTCAAAAATGTTTGTAGCTTTAAGTTTTATTAAAACATTTATAATTATTAAAAAAATAACTTGTGGATCTTAGCATAATGACATACTGGTATCTCTTAATAAAAAGCACCAGGAATAATGACTCATGTTCGAATGTTTTCTGCAGTTCAATTGTACTTTTGTTAAAACAAACAAACAAATAAACAAACCAGCAGAAAACAACTCCTCTCCCTGTGACTACTGGTGGAAATGTGGTGTTTGAGATATTTCTCACATGTCAACTGCCCACACGACGTCAGGGCACATTACGACTGAGGCTCTCGATCCTATTAACTATTAACAGCTGTGTTTAACTGAGCTAAGCTAGGGCTGTTTAGAAATCTCTAGTAATTAATTAATTGGGACATTTTGATTATGCTAAGAAGTGGTTTGTATTTTACTAGAATATGCAGACTTCAGTTAATGTTGAAATTCTAAAGACAACTGGGCTACGTAATCTCTTTCTGAAATTACATGCAAAATACTGAAAAATTTTTATGTTTCCTAATGACTCCATACGTGGGTAGCCCTGAAAACACATTAGAGCTGTGAGGATGATGCCCCAGACATCCTTCCAGGTGCTCTGCACAGCCATCTACTTGAAGGCAATCAAATATAAGAGATAATGTATTTCAAAGCATTGCTCACGGTTCTCTGCCAATACATCTATGAGATTTATGTGCGCCTTCCGAATTGGCTCCCTGTTCCAGATCTCTTAGAAAAAACACACATCTGAGGGCTAATAACATTCATTCTACTTTCCATTTATTACAAGCCATACTTGAAAAAATGACTGAGCACTGACTACACAGTTGATATACTGGGAGAGAAGGGTCTCCTCGGTTTGCCTAAAGGAGAGAATGTAGCCCTGGTTACATCATGAATTAATCCTTGGGGGGGAAGCACAGGGAAAAATAGGAAGCTATTATGAATTTGCAGCGGTAATGATGCTTCTGTTCTGAAGAAAGTCTCAGAAACTCTTAGTACTTTTTAAGCGAATAAAAGTGTTTATTTGTTCCCCAGTCTTCATCCCAGTGAAGACCTCAATGGAGAAAAACTCACAAAATAATGCCTGTGTAATTACTATGACTAATTATGAGCTAATTTAAAAGGGACTTGGGGCTAGAGGCTGTGCGCTGTGTCCCTGCACTTTCGCCACAAACATAAACCAGGTTTGGCTTTTTCCGGTGTGGTGACAGCCACCTGTTGTTTGTTTGACGGCGTCGCCTCTTACTTTAGAACCGTGTTAGATCCAGAGCAGGTCCAGAACCAGTTCGCACGGTTCACGCACACCAGTAGCCCCGTTGTTAAGGCCTTACAGTAGTATGATATTTATCACAAAAAACTAATGAACCAATTTTTCTTGTATTATTTAAAACAATTTTTAAAATTATTTTATTGTTGTTCAATGACAGTTGTCTGCATTTATTCCCCACCCCTCCCCTCAACCCCAGCCAAACCCACCTCCCTCCCTTGCTTCCAACCTCCTCCCCCTTGGTTTTGTCCATCCGTCTTTTGCAGTTGTTTCTGAAAACCCTTCCCCCCATTGTCCCCTCCCCGCTCCCCTCTGGTTACTGTCAGATTGTTCTTAATTTCAGTGTCTCTGGTTCTATTTTGCTTGCTTTTTTCTTTTGTTGATTAGGATCCAGTTAAAGGTGAGATCGTATGGTACTTGTCCCCCCCTGCCTGCCTTGTTTCACTCTCCAGTTCCATCCACGCTGTCCCAAAGGGTAGGAGCTCCTTTCTCTCCACTGCGTGTTATTCCATTGTCGACACATGATTATTAACTAAAGTCTGTCCTTCCTGCAGAGGCCCTTAGTTCTCACCTCAGGATTCTAGTGACCCATTGCATCTGAAATGACGGATGCTGTGGCCTTAGATGTGCGCGTTCTGCTGCCGTCTTCTCCAGGGCGGGCCCCGCATTCTGGCCCCTGACCGTTTCCATGGTGTCCTTGCAGCTTTTGTGAAACGCCTTTGCTGCATGTTACAAAAAACACCCAAGGCTTACTCTGCACCTTTCCTGACTCAGACCTGCAATAGTCATTTCTCCAAAGAGTCTTGGTTCCTTTTAGGAAGAAGTGACGCTGCAGTGTGAAATCGAGACTCTGGCAGCCGTTACTGCCCCCGGTTTGGTATCAATGGTTGGTCAGTCCCATGGACAGAGCTCCGCAATAGATCATTAACGTTTTTAAATTAATTTTATTTCAATGTTTTCTAACATTGCTGTGTACGGATATCTGGAAAGGTTTTATTATTGCATTTTAGCTCTTACATGCAAAAATTATATCCCTAAAAAAAGCAGAACTACTGACTTTCTGTGAAGTATAATGTAAGAAACTTCCCCAAATACAACGTTAATACACAAACAAGGTGACCACATGACTGTGGGTGCCCTTTAATTTCTCTCCAGCCGGTGCTGGGGGCTCATGAGCGGGTGATTGCTCCCGTAAATTTTTAAAGAGACAGGTGCATCGGATGGTAGATCGTTGTTGAAACAGGGCGGCATTTATCACGTCGGCCTCTTTCTCTTCGGTCTTCCACGGCGTGTGCATTTTTGGAATTCCTGTTCGAAGTCAGAGATAAACAAGCTATCGTCCAGGACATACAGCACTGAATGCAAACTGCATACATCTCTGTGCTCTCCCACAAACATCCCCTGGTGACTGGGTCTCCGGAGTTTCCAGAGCAAAATGGGCTCCAGGTCATTCATGCTCCTCTGTGAACAGCATCGATCAAATGAGGTTTTCAGGAAAAAAACGTTTACAAAGCCCCTTGCTGCTCTTCTCTGGTAGATGGAAGGCGGGCTTGCACGGAGCCGCTCTGTTTGGAGACTCCAAGGGAATTCCAGTCCCCTTCCTTCCTGTTCAACGCACTGCACCCACCCCACCCCAAACTTTGATCTGTTCCTGTAAGACTTCACACCAACGCGGGAAAAAATGTCCACTTCAAAACCATGCTCTTCACGTGCAGGGCGTCTCCAGCTGTGACCAAGCGCAGCAGGGGGCAGGGAGTCTTCCTGGAGGCAGCCCGGTGGCGGTGGCATGGCACGGTTCGAGTCTGGGCCCCGGAGCGAGGCCCTGACCCCACGTCTCTGTCGCATCCCTCACGAGCTGCCTGGGCTCGGACAAATTAAGCTGATCGCGTTTCGGCATTTCACATCCACACAGAAACGGGAAAATATTCACCCATTTCCCAAGATGCTTCTAAAGCTCACATCAGATTATCGGTACAACGTTCTCAGCTTCGTACGTGGCCCATCATCAGGGCCTTCAAACTTCGGTTTTTCCCCACGGCCACACATGCGTCAGTGTGAGTTCGGTTCAGCTCCGGCATGTGTCTGAATGACAGCGCCGTGATGTGACTGCGGTCACAGAACGTGCACCGGAAACGACAAGGAGATAACAAGCTGGGAAGGGGAGCAAAGCAAACCATTGTGCGTGTGGACGATGCTGAGTTATGACTAGTAATTCCCTGAATTCATCTTAATCCCTTAAACCTCCTCTATGCCGCACACATTTCTGAATGTGTGAATAAAATATAGTCATTGTATGAAGCAGAGAAAAATCAAGATAACCAGACAGAAATTCAAAGTAAAACACCTCCGAGTTAACTATCTAGGAATGACAATAATAGACATTTTGGTGAAAAAGCTTCCAGTCTTATTAATAGTAAAATATATTTCATGTTAGAGTAGCAAGTTATTAAAATAGATCACACTATTCTCTACTCTGGCTTGGATCTATCATTTGAAATGCATAAACTATTTCCATATGAATGAACTTAATAAATGCACATCATAGTATTTAATAATCAGAGGATATCAATATCAAGAATAGCACCTAAGTCATTGTCCCAAGGGAACAAAATTGACCCAAGCCCATCTGGCTGGACATTTAGTAGGTGATTTCCAGCTCTGTGTCATAAGTAAGATTAAGCTCCCTGCCAGGCTACTCTCTAGGGCTGCTCATCCGAGGGGGTGCAGACAAGAAGCAGGGGGGAGGCGGCGTGGATTGAGGGGGAGGCGGCGTGGATTGAGGGGAACGCAGCTGGCGTAAGTAGCGGAGCCCCCGCCAGCGGGGGCCACGGCCAGCACACAGGCCCCGTGCACTCCCTCTGCAGTTGGTCCTCCTTACTTAGAGGGTCCCCATTTGCCGATTGGACTGCTCCCCCCAGTGTTTGAACCTCAGCACCAGCACACACAGGACTTTCACAGTCCCTGCTAGTCACACACACAGTGGGGAGAGCGGCTTTCGCCTTCTGGGCAATGCTCCACCTTCTGTCGCTTCCTTATGCTACAAACAAGTGTCTTTTCATGGTCTTCATGGTGCCGCGATGTTCACATTCTTGTGCTCTGTGTTGGTGCTGTCGCTGTTTCAGTGCCCCACCCCAGCATCGGGCTGAGATGCTGCCTAGTGCACCTGCCTGTGGAAAGGGGTGCTGTGCCTGGTGAAGGCAACGTGCCTTCAATAAGCCTCTTTCATCGGTGAGTTGTTTGCAGTGCTGTTGACCCTGACTTAATGCTAACAAGTCCACGATGTATAGTAAATGGGTTGTCTCCCAAAGGAAACGCACACGAGAAGAGTTGGTCCCGATCAGTTGGATAGTTGATTAAGATGCTGTGATCGGAGGCGTGCAGGGATCTACCCCGAGGAGCACTGTCCCGAGGAGCAGGGGACAGTGTACAAAACAAGCTTGTAGAACCGACTACAGCGAATAGTTAGAATCATCCAAGTTATCCCCACAATCAGGTGTGTCCAACCCGCGGCCCGAGGGCTACATGCAGTGAATGCGGCCCGGCACAAAACTGTAAATTTACTTAGAACATTATGAGATTTTTTTTGCATCACAAATATTTAATGTGTGACCCAAGACAATGCTTCTTCTTCCGGTGCGGCGCAGAGACGCCAAAAGTTTGGACATCCCTGCAGAAGGTGTCCCTCCTTACCATCCACTTGAAACGTCTCTGACACACTCCTTACTGTCTGCTTCAAAATACAACGTGTAAGGTTTTGCTTTGAATGGCTCAGGATCACTATTTAACTGATTAGTTTTTATTCTAATGCCATTACTAGAAAGAGTCCTAGAGCCAAGCCACAAGGGGCGCTGTCCACCCAAGGGAGGGGACTCTTGGCACACAAACCTGCGGGCAGCGAACGCGAGGGAGTCTTGTTTGTGGCTCCTGACACTCGAACGCCCCTGAGTTCTTCAAAAGATGAATGGAGGGGTGAATGAGCTGTGAGGCACCCGCAGCATGGACTATTCCTCACCGAGACAAAGACGGCAGCTCTCATACCATGGAAGATGTGGAGGAAACTTTCGTGCATTGTTACTGAGTGGAGGAGCGGATCTGCAAAGGCCGCGTATGGCATGGTCCCAGGTATACGCCATTCTGGAAACGGCAAGGCTATGAGGCGTGTAACAGAGCAGGGGTCGCCGGCGTTAAGGAGGACGAAGGGATAGACGGGTGGGGTGTAGAGGATTTTTAGAGCAGTGACGACTCTCTGAGCGATGCTGTGATAAAGCAGACATGCCGTTGTGCACTGGTTCATGGCCACAAAACGGACAGCGCGCAGGGTGAACTTCAGACCTCAGTTCATTGGGGGAAAAAGTGACTTATGTAAGTGCCAAAGGTGAGATGCCAATGAAATAAAACTCTGTAAGCTCCAAGACAATTCATTCGTGTGCGGAGAGACACAGCGAATGGGAAATCACTACAAACCCAAGCAGCCTGAAACCACTGAGGCAGAGAGGAGGCGTGAGAGCTGGGGGCTCGATCGAGGCTCGGCGCCGGGCCTAAGGCTCCAGCAGAAGGTGGTGGAAAGGAAGGGAAGGATCGTGGGGACGGAGCTGCCGGGATTCAAAATCTCTCTCTTTAGACTGGAATTGCACTCAGACAGAAAGAAGATGATGAGGCGGCGAAAGTGTAAAACAGACAGAGTAACGGGCAAGTAGGGAAAGCTGTCAGAGAGAAAGGAGATTATCTGTAAAGACATTATTCCTAGGTGCAAAAAAAAAACAAAAACAAGTTAGACTTCTCCTCAGTAACAGACACATTACAGAGGGCAATAAATTAAGCCTTAATCACTCTGAGAGGAATGAATCTCAACTTTGATTTTTACATAAACTAAGGTTAATATGTGGGCAAAATAAAGCTAGTTTTGTTCAAATAAGAACTAAAGAAATTTGCTGACATTATTCTAAAGGTTGGATGTGAACAAAAAGAAAATAATACATATATAGGACTTGCAAGAAACTTTCGGTATTTTCTGTCAGAAATTTGAAGTTTAAAAGCTCAGGGAAAAATTAGGATTGGTGAGCTTTAAGGCTGATGAAAAATTATTGTAAGATATGTGGAAACAAGAGTCAGTGATTTCTTATATTAATGACATTATTTTAAGTTTTGCTTTTGTGGGGTTTTTTTGTTTTGTTTTGTTTTATCTCCAGTATTTTTCAAAAACTCTTTGCTTTGGTTCTTAATTTTGCCAATTGGATAAAACCGCCTCTCCACCTATGGGTAAAATACAAATGCTCCTGTATCTTCCAAACTAATTAAAAGTCCTTTGTTCACATTGAATAAACCCAAGGCCACTAATAGCCACTAGTCACAGAAGCACCTTGTCATCCCAGAAGTCACTTCCATACTGGCCATGCCACCGCTATTAGCATCTTGCCAGGTAGAATCGGTTGAAATGGAAGTCCCGTGACAAAGTGTGAGAGCGGCTTACTCTAAACTATTATTTAAAAAACTCTGTGTAAATAAAGTACTCCTTCTTCCTTCCTGGCAAGCTAATGCATAGTGATGTTCCCTTCTAGTTAGACGACGTGACTTTTTCCGGTCCTTTCTCCCCACTCATGCTTACTTCAGCCCTGCTGAAATTACACCCTGCCCCTGGTCTGTCCCGACTTTAGGTATCAGTGGATACTATCGTGTACCCTTCCCACTTAGCCGAGCCACACCCAGTGGGGCTTCTTTCGAGCTTTGTCCACAGATCCATCCTTCTGCCCTTAGTCAGAAAACTGAATAAAATGGTGACCCGCTGCCTTCTAGTCTGCTGGCTTTTCTTACTGAGTTCAGAATTGCGACTCTCAGGACAAAACTGCAGACCTCAGTTCAAAAACTCACCACTGGCTGCAAAGGACAGAAATGTATAGCTTCAATGCCAACAGACCCTTCGAGAGCGCATTTCGATCACTGCCTGACCTAATAAGCAAATCAGTTCTTGGTCCCTACTGGGGACTCGGAGGGCAGAACTGTAGTGAAGAATTGTTACACAGCTTTGTGCTAGTTAGCAAAATGGCACTCAGAGTTAACCAGAGAAAGATTTTTACCGCATGTTCCTTTTTTTCCTTCTTACTTTCTGTTGAATCTTAGTGCTGTGATTCTAATACCAAGGAATAATGCATCTTTTTGCTGAAGTTTATTTAGCTTCTTTGAATGAAATGGTCGCTTTATTACAGTCAAGTTGAAGGCTCTAGGGAATCCGGACATTCGAAAGTCCGTTAGTCATCAGGTCACGCAGAATTTCTTCTTTCACAGCCAGAGGGTTCCCATGGCTCCACGGGGCGGGCCCCACACAAATACAGTCACGTGCATTTTCAGGAATTCAGTGCCTTTGTGGTTGGATTTAGAATAATGTATCCCTCCACGAGGCAGGGGAGGGCCTGGGATGTTTCCCCGCTGGTGTCTGAGGAGTGTGGGGAGGTCACTCCTTCACATCCTCTGCTCCCTCTGTTCTCGCCCCCACCGAACTCGTAGATTGCCCACGCTATCCACCCCCCAAGAAGCTCCCTTCCCAACCAGTGGTTTTCCCATAAAAAAGTCTTTCTCCGCTTCATCTTCTCCCTTCTCACCCTATTCGTTGCTCAATTTACCATAGACAGGGGGAGTCCACCTTTTCTCTCTGGTGGGACTGTGATGCTCTGTTGTAATAATTGCTCCCCCCACACTTCCTTCAGCCTGGCTACAGCTGCATGCTGCTCCAGGGATGCCCAGCCTTTGACGGCCTGCACGGCTAGCTGTCCTCTGTGCTTCTCACTTAGCTAAGCCACATTCATAGCAGTTACGGTCTCTGTCCATACACCAATCCCTCTGCCCTTAGTCAGAAACTTGAATAAAACAGCCTATATAACCTGCTTTCTAGTCAAATATTTTCTCTCACTGAGTTTAGACTAGCAGCTCTCATTACAGAACTGTAGACCCCACTTCAAACACTCACCACGGCGGAGGTGGACGTGACAATGTGACAACATCACAGAAAGACCCTTGGTAGAAAGACCCTTCCCCTCCAAGCAGCAATCCTCAGAACAGGGGGAAGGGGGTGGCCGTGAGCCAGGGCAGGTGATAGACAGGAGAGGACCTGAGATGTTTGGGGCTCGACCTCCCCCTGTTTCTCCCCATCCTGGGGAGGACCCCATCATCGATCCTGGAGAGGGAAAGGTCACATGCAGGGGAGCCTGATCTGAGTGGTGGCGTTTTCCTTGCTTTGAGATGCCAGTCCGGTTAGGGGTGACCTGTGCCTCTCTGGTCATACAGCCATGCCCCCGAGCAGCAGCTGCAGCGGGAGCCAGTGTGCAGGGAGCACGGTCTCGAAAAGTCAGAACTGACGCTGAGCCCTGCTCGGCCCCAAGGAACATCTGTGTTTGTACGTCAGTCACGTAGGGCCTGGATTTCAGATTCTCCTTGTCCTACGTCACGGGCCCCGTTTGTTGATCAGGGGCTTCGCAGGAGGAGGGCTGTGGTGTAACTGAATGGGGGGAGTCGAATCCAGATGTGCCCCCCAAGTGGTGAGTACAGAAAACACCCTGAAGATGTGTGTATAAATTTAATAGCAGTATGGAAATTACACTACGTTTTAAAAACATTTTTCAGTGTTTTCCAAATCAATGTGAATTGAAAATACACATTTCTGTTTGAATTTTTTTAAAAAAGGATTCTCATGTTCAAAAATTTTTGAAACCTCCGAACTAGATGTTCTCCACAATGCTTCTTATCTGAAATTATAGGATTCCTTGACACTCAGTAAATGGATTGTTTTAGTCAAATTTATAAACTTCACCCTCGCCACCACTAAAACAAATTGATTTGTATTCTAGATCTCATCATATTTTCAAAAAATGCATCATTCTTTTCATTCCCTTTTCACCTCTATCCAGTAAAGTACACAGTAAGAAGTGCTATCCATTTATTAGTCTTCTCTTCGTAACGTGTCCTTTTGCGGAACTAGGCAGAATTCTTTTTGACTGCTGGAAGCATTTTTGCCCGCATAATGGCAATGAATTGATACCTGAGTGTCGGGTCCCTAAGGTCTGTAGGGCTTTGACATCTAAGCCCTGGACTTTTATTTAAGTGAGTTCCAATGCCGGCCACGCGGGCTCTGCCCCCGGGCAACACGAGGCTTTCAGCGGCAGTCCCATTAACAATTTCTGCGGGGCGTCCGAGTGGACGCTGTGCCACAGACAGAAGTGAGGCGGACCACAGCGAGCCGGGCCCGGAGGTGAAATGGGGGCAGAACGCTTTGAAAAATCGCTTCTGAGAGGGAGGCGCCCTTGTTTGTACACATCTGGAAGGCGAAGCCACACGCTGGCTTTCCCGGGCTCTGGTCGTCAGAGAGATGCTTGGGAGCAAGTCTGGCCAAAAATTTAGAAGCAAAAGAGTCATCATGAGACGTCTTTCCCTTGGTGATTCATCTGTGTCCTTGCAGCAAACAGACAAACGTGCAGGGCGAGGCAAAGGAGGTTCACAGTTGTTTGAACGGAAAATGATACAATAATTAATAAGTGACAGTACAAGAATAAACTGTGCTTTACATGCAGCTGTAAACCTACTTTGGTCCCACTCTGTACTTCCCGCTCTCTTGTCCACAGTAACTGCTGCACTTACACACTCAGCAATGGTGTGTGTGTGCGTGTGTGGGGCTACTGTGCGCTTATCACTACGCCAGCCTCGTCACGACACCTCCTGCGATATCACGCCTCCCTGTCTTCCAGGAATTTACAGCCTGCTTGGGAAGATAAGACTTGCATGTCGCTAAGTGCATTCGAGTGCCAGCAGACAGCTCTAGGAGGTACAAAGGAGCCAAACTTACTCTCGGGAATTGTAACGCATGGGTCTGAGTGATGGGGTTCTCAGTCAGCACCACACGGGGGGCAGAATCTGCAGTCCGACTCCATCCTTTAGCCAGAAAAATAATAACTTCAAAATTATCCTCCCGTTCACATTTTTATCTCTAATTTTTTTATTTAAGAAAACTTCTTTGACTAGAGGCTTTTTTTGTTTGTTTGTTTTGTTTTTTACTAACAGAGTATTGGCATAACAATTTCTTGGAGAGAAAAGCAAGAGGGAAATCAAAGCTGTGGGTTTGTTGGTATCCCTATTGAAAGTAAGGCCTCTTAGACTTAAATATAAACCGTGACACCATTAAAGTCCTAGAGGAGAACATAGGCAGGAAAATCTCAGATATTGTACGCAGAAAAGTTTTTACTGATACATCCCCTAGAATAAGGGACATAAAGGAAAGAATAAACAAGTGGGATC
>CM052551.1:4866311-4932682 GCA_028533065.1 Trachops cirrhosus | reverse complement strand
AATATAGAGGACACATGGACAAAACTAGGGGTGTTGGAAAGGGGAGGGAGGAGGGGAGGAATGGGTGGGTGGGCTGGAAAGGGAATAAAGGATAGAAACTGTACTGAATAAACTAAAATAAAATTAAAAAAAAAAATAAAAAATAAAAAAAAAAAAAAAGAAAGTAAGGCCTCTTAAATAACTAATCAGCAATTATTTTTTTAAAGATGAGGATGCTTAATTCTAGTCAATAATCACTGTGTTTTTTGGACCATAAGACGCACCCAGGTTTCAGAGGAAGAAAATAGGAAAAACAATTTTGAAGCAAAATATGTGGTAAATTATTTAATAACATAAATAACACATTTCACCGATGTAAATGTAAACAGAACTCAACAGCAACATTCACAACCATTATTCCTACCAAATTTGGGGGGAAAAGTGTGTCTTACAGTCCAAAAAATATGGTAATTTGTTCTTCTTAGGTGTGGCTTGAGGTATTTCACAGCATATGCCTAGTGTGTGTCTGTCTGGCTGTCTGGCTGTCTATCTGTCTGTCTATCATCTATCTATCACTCAGAATGGGCTGTGAATAGAAAAATGGATGCATTCTGAAGAGAAAAGTAATCAGTTAAAATTGTTGATATTCTTAAACTAATGAGACAAAATATTCTTTTTAAATGACACATTGAAAGACATTTAATCTTTGGGGCTCTGGCTGACAAGAGGAGAAGTAATTATAAGCAAATGACTGACCAGGTGACAGAGAGGAGGGCGGCCATAGCTACAAATCCAAACACAAGGGCATTTCTGAGATGGAAAAACATGTCGATCTGAGATGAAGCAAGCGCACAGACAAATGAGTGACTAGGAGCGCTGTCAGGAGAGGTGGCCCATGAACCCGAGCTCCCCCGCTCTCACCAGGCTGCTTGCTCCCAACGGCGTCACCCACCGGGAGGAAGTGGCCCCTTCTCAGAACCTGCTCTTGAGGCTCCAGGCCTCTGGCAAAGGATGAGAGGCTTCCGGGAGCCCAGGCCAGGGGGGACCTGGAGACTAGACCGGCTTCTGTGAGGCTGGCACAGAAAGGACAATGTAGCCACACTCCACGTGTCCCCGAGGGCACCAGACGGGATGGTTCTCCAGGAGGACTCACAGGACACAGCCTGGAGTCACACTCACGGCCACAGTCTACTAAAGCACAAAGAACAGGGAGGGAAACCGGCCGGGTGAAAGGCACGTGGGTGACTCAGGGGAAGGCCAGGTGCACCCCTCAGATTCTCTCCCAGTGGAGTCACGCCTGATGCACTTGATCCCCAAGGCCACTGCCTGCGACAGCACATGTGAAAGGTGATCTCTCAAGAATGCCTCTTGGACACTCAGTGCTCCGGGCTTTTCCTGGGGCTCGTCACGTAGCTACCCTCTGCCCAGCACACACCCACAACCTCCCACCCCACAGGGAAATCAGATGCTCAGCAGAAACCATGTCGGGAGTACAGACATTTCAGGTGCAGGGAGCCGCTTCCCTCCGTTCTGGCAACGGCGAATCCTTCCTGCAATCCTACCTGCCAGATGCCAGGAAGGAGCCACTCCTTCCAATAAACAGTCCCTTCCAATGACAACAGTCAGGTTTACTGCGGTAACTTCCCCCACATCGATCCCTGGAAACTCTATGGAAAATGCACAAAATGAAGACCCACTCGAGGGTGTCAATTTGGCTGTTCTAGGAGGCCACAGGCCTGGGCTCCCTCCCTGTGCCCCCAGCTGCTTAGAAGCCCAATGGTCCGGGCTTGGTGGCATAGCCACACCCATCGGCGTCACACTGCAAGGAAGATTCTCTGCCTGAGAGAAAAGGTAGGATTCCGGCACAAGGACACTGTGGAGGAAGTTCTTGGCAACCTCATTTTTAATATTGAAAAACTGGAATGACCTGAAAGTCCACAAACGGCAGGATGAATTAATTAATACACTGCACTACGATAGTGCATTATAGCATATTTCCGGAAATGAAAATACATGACCGAGAGGTGTGGGTACCGACGCGGATAACGTGTACAGAGAGAAAGAAGAGTGAAAACGAGGCGCTGGGCCCGTTACTCTTTACATACAGCGGTCTGCTTACAAAGGCACCAAAGACGGTGTTGAGTACATAGGTAGTAACACGCTAAAAAGATGCTTGGGAAAAATAAACACCAAATCAAGCTCACTGCTATATTCAGGCTGGGCGAGGAGTGAGCTCTGGGAGGGGAGCTTTAGGGATCGCCACTGGATCTATATTTTATGCCTTAAAGCATTTGAAAGCGACTATGGAAAAACGCTAATGGTTGATGAGATGGGGTGGGAGGTAGACATGTATCTACGATTTTGTTTTCAAGGCCTTTATCTGTATTAGGGATGTCTCCCCCCAAAATTCAACATACATTTTAATTAATACCCATACCTCCCCTTATGTTGCAAGTCCTTCAGCCTCTCTCACTAAAGACCATTTAGATGGAAACTGTCTTTGACACGAAACTATTCACATTAGCAGAAGCGCCATGGACAACAGTAGAAGGATTCCAGGTGAGTTAGGAAGGGCCGGATGGGGCGAAGGCAGGTTTACGGTTGTAAGCACACACAGCAGACTGTATCCTTATATCGTCACTCACTAAGTATTGTCTTATTTTCCATACGAACAAGTGTATACCTCTGTTTGTTCTACCCCACATATTGTACTAGGCCTAAAGACAGTTTTGATTATACAGGGAGAAAAAAACATTAGATGGTTATAAACGGTAGAACTTTATCAAAATGTGTGGTTCTGTTTTCCTCTGAGCAATTACTTAAAAATAAAGATAACATTATGAGTCTAATTTTGCCCGCAGTGGGGCCTGTGAAGAACTGACTGGGGAACGTCTGAATCCCCCAGTCCCATACCTCCGGCCTTTTTAGGAAGCGCTGACCCTGCAGACGCCAGATGTTGCAACCCCCACAGGTGATTCAGTCCCGATTAGGATCGGCTCCCCCGGCTGCAGCCCCACCCTCCCCGGGAGCCTCTAACCTTGATCTTGCGAGCTCGCTCACCTCCTCTGTCAACAGTATGTCAGGTCATGAGGCAGAAACGGTACCAGAAACCACGGCCATTCTTCTTACTGTGCCCAAAATGCGGTTTGGAGACCTTAACAATGATCAGAATTTTCTGAAATTCTGCACTTTGACGCCAAGAAGTATCTCAAATGGAACTCTCTTCCCTCTCTCGGCATTGCCATTTGGCCAAAGAGACATCTCCCCCTTCACACTTGCGTGTGATCTGTCCATGAGATGGTCCATTCGTGCTACCCTCCAGG
Organism: Trachops cirrhosus; assembly: GCA_028533065.1. Taxonomy (NCBI): domain Eukaryota; kingdom Metazoa; phylum Chordata; class Mammalia; order Chiroptera; family Phyllostomidae; genus Trachops; species Trachops cirrhosus. Next base: position 4,929,380 of record CM052551.1, on the reverse strand, counting down.
GAGAGCTGTGATTCATCTCTTTCTTCCCCAGTCCTTCTCCATCCTTGCCCCCTGCCCAAGCCATCGCCATCGGCTGTTCCGCTCTCACCCTTCCCGATGTTTCTGTGCGCCCACTCTTCCTTGTGGCCAAACTGGAAGTCATATCATGTCACTTTCTGCTCAAGGGCACGCACCTTCTCTTCATGCAGAGAAGAAAAGCTGACTTCTTTCAGTGGCCCCAAAGGACACTGGGTTGCCAGTGTCCTGATCTTCTCTGACCACCCCTCTTGCCGCTCTCCCCTGGCTCCCTGATGTCAACAACACCAGAGATTCTGCAGGACCTCACGCGAGTCCGACAGGCGCCATCTCAAGACAGTGTGCCCCTTATTTTCCTTCCGCTGGAGACAAATTCCCCTCCGGTGTTCACGTAGCTTCTACACCAGAGATGCCTTTCTTGCCGAACTCTTTACCTTTCATTATTTTCCTGAACAGCCCTGTAACTGACATGCATTTCTACGTGCTAGCTGTTGCTGTTTCCCGCCAGCACACGGGCTGAGCGGACACTCCCGCTGCCTGCAGGGAGAGACTGATGGAGGTGAGGATGCGTTTCTGCCTGGGACCCAGGATCCTGAGGGCTCAGATTTCAACAGTCTGTCTCTCGAAGGTCCTGGGTAGCTTCTACCGATTAATACGGGCTCCTGTCTTCGTCTGAGTTCTGTGTGGACCTCTTGATGCTTCCCCTTGTACTTCCCTGTTCACTGGCGGAGGCCGGTCTCCTCCCACTGACATGGACCGACAAGTTCTGGCAGCTAAATCCACCCAGGACTCTCCCTAGGGTTCCAAGAGCTCCCCCTAAACCAGGGGTGTCAAACTCATTTTCACCGGGGGCCACATCAGCCTCATGGTTGTTGAAGGTAATTTTAGGACTGTATAAATGTGGCTACTCCTTAACAGTTAAGCAACAGCTCCCACTGCCACTGGGTAGAAATAAGGTGCCGGGCCGGATAAAACAAGATGGAGGGCTGGATTCGACCCGCGGGCCTTGTGTCTGCCACCTGTGCCCTAAACCTATTTCCAGATCACAGTCCTCGAAAAATTACTACTCCAGGGAGAATTAAAGGTTAAAGGAGAGTAACAGGGGCAAATGTTGGGGTTTTTTCTCCTCAATGTGTAAAACAACAGAACTAGAGGAATCCACCCATATTAGGCTTTTTCAGAGATGTGCCTCTTCATATTTGAACAGGCCACATTTTACCCCATTAGCTCCTAGTTACCTGAGGGACTAGGGCTCCTGGGTGATGAATCTCAAGAGAGGCTGCACTGGGAGAATACAGGAACCCTCAGGTGGAGTGAGAGAAACGCACTCGGTCACCTGGGCCCCTGGCTCTACCCTGCCCTTTGCTGTCCCACCCTCAGGGAATGAACAAAGGGGAGAGGGACTCTTGGGCTCCGCCTAGTGGTCAGCATCTGCCTTTAACCAGTCATCCTCAATTTTTTGAGAAAAAGAAAATTGAGTAAAGGGTTTAATTTTTTTTTTAAACTTAGATTACTATGCTTTGGAGAAGTCCAACCATTCACACCATAAAATGAAAATCAAAACAATCTTATCAACCAGGTACGATCTCAATTGTATTTATAGTTTGAGCATCTAGCACAATATAATACTCTCAGGAAATCTAGACGTCCCCTGCCAAATCTATAATTAGCACTGGTTCTGCCACTGATACTGTCTCCCTACTCATCTGCATCTCGTCCAATCCACACCCTAGTCAAATAATTTGGATACACTGTCCTACAGAGGAGGGACTGAGGATGAAAGAGAACTGTTCAAGGTCACAGGACGGTAACCATCAAAAACAGGCTTTAAACCGAGATCAAGCTGATTTCAAAGCCCTGTACATGGTGTGCATCAACTTAGGACAGGTGTCCCAATGTGGAAAAATTAAAAACACATCCCTGGTGTTTCCAGTCTCGGCGTCATTATTCTGGCTGTGCTGTTGCTGTGCATGCGAGGGTGGCTGGAAGTGGGGGGGACATGAGTGGCTGTCTTTGCGACCTCTGCACAGAGCAAGCCGGTCCACGTCTGACGGCTCAGCTCCCGAGTTCGCAGGTGGCTCTGGCAGGTTACCACCAGTGGCCATGCCTCACTGAGCTTGTTTCCCAGCGTGCTTTGCAGAGACTCCGTTTTGCAAACCTGGAGCCACTCTCCAGGCCACCTTCGCGTGCACCAGAGCAGTGACCTGAACAGCAGGACCCGGGCCACCTCAGAGATTTAATGCTCTGCCAGAGGGGCCCGACGTAATTTGTTAGGAACATTTAGCTTGTTCTGCAAGGCATCAATGCATGTATTAAGATACAGATGTCGGCAGTTTAGATATTTAAAACCATTCCTTTCCTCCTTAAAGTGCACCTTCCCTCAGAATGAGTTGAACGAAGATTCCAGGAACCACATGTGCCGAATGCATGACGTGACAATTTGACACTGCATGTGTCCCTGGCTTTGGTGAATAGACTTTGTCGGGACCCAAGTTCCTGTGTACGGTTCTCCTAGGGTGAGAGGATGGGTGGGTGGGTAACGGGTGGCGGTGGCGGGGCCAGGAGGACCCTCCTTCCCCCAGTGACCCAGCTCCGTGAAGTCTTGAAAGGTAAAAAGCAAACACCAGAACGCTGGTTCATTTGCACCACGGCACAGTGTTTCGACGGATGCCACACTTGCCGGCTTCTCCTGCTGTAGGTCACGGGTCGCGAGCCTTCCCACGCACTTCACACTCAGGTAGCCCAGGGAGCCCCACAGGACGCGCCATGCACACCTGCGTGCCTCTGGGGCAGCAGGCGCCTCCTGAGCACCTGAGCCGCAACGGACTTAAAGCCTCAGTGCCGCTGAGATCAGGCCCCTCGGAATCCTGGCTGGGGGCTCCCGCTGCTGAGTGCGCAGCCTGCCTTCTGCCTGCCCTACCGAGATAATCACGCGGAGCCCTGTAGCATGCAGACGGATGTGGATTCGTACGGGTTAGAATTTTGTCAGTCTGTCCCACCGTGTGTCTGGGACCCGCTTTGCATACTGCCGGGTGGAAAGGTTTGGAGATTCGCGTGGGCTCTAACGAAAGTGAGCCGTGCTGCTTGGTTTACGGTCTGATCGTCGACCCGGAATCCAGGGCTAATGGTGTGTCAGGCGTCCTTGACAGCGAGCACACGGCGCAGCTCACTCGTTGCTCAGCAGCGCTGCGCAGGGAAGACGGGGAGGTATGAACTGTCAGACCAGGACTGCACAGGTGACGGCTGAGGCATTCCAGATCACCCCGCCACGAAGTGAGCGGGCCGCGACTCCGCCCCCCTCCACCCCCTGAAGACGCAATAATTGTATCAGCGTTGCTAGTGTGTGGATGGTAAACATTTCCCCACCGGAGTGGTTTTGAAATCCCTATGAGAAGAAATGCAACACCTTGTAGACCTTGTAGAAAAGATTCGATGAAAGAAAACATTTGTGCTACATTGCAACTTAATGATCTTAATGGCTTTTGTGATTGCAATTAATCTGTGTGGATCCTGAATTTTTTTCAGGCCAGAAAATACAGGTAAACACAGATATTCACAAAAGTATATTTGTTTAGATGTGACAAATAATTTCATATTAATAAACTTTAATTTTGTCTCTCAAGTAAATTTCTATTATTCTTTAATTTGAATATTTTAATGCTTCAGAAACAATGAATTAAAATATATTTTTAGTTTTATTAATACTAGAAATATATTTTAATTCAATGCTTACTTTATATTACTGAGACAAAATTATATGAAACAATTCAGAACATCTGTAGTTATTCCTGATTTCTGTGTATCTTGTTTTTTTCACATCTAACCATAAATTTCCAAGCAATCTGTGTCTGAAGGGACAAACTCTTTCATATACTAATTTGTAATACATGTTAGCATTTGAAAGATGCCTTTGAGTCTTTGGGGAAAGATGATTTGCCTTAGCACTTCAGTAATTAACCTTCCCTTACAGAAGATACGAAGTCCTATTCCTAAAGCAAACAATTATGTTTTGTAAGTGTTTAATAAAAGTATATGCACATACATAAAGTATTTTAGGAACTCTGTGATCACTTTCTAAAAGGTTTTATTTCATCATCATATGTACATTTATTTACATAATCTACTAATTTCCTATATATTTTGAATTACTGGAGATAGACCTAATTCCACAAATTACATTAACTGGACTAGATCAGGCAATACAATTCTATTTAGACATAAATGAACAAAGTAGCATTTACACTGAAGTCACTTAAGTGGTATTTCAGACCGGCAGGGATGGCAATAGAACTAGAGATGATTGACATCCTTTCCTAACCTCTCTGTCCTTTCCTCATGAAAATGCTTAGCTGCTCCCCAGCCGCACAGCTGCCCGACAAAGCCCAGGGTCTAAGAGGCAGCGCCTTTGGGAGGGCTCACAGAGAAACGCAGCCAATGGGAAGGCGGGCTGGAAAATGTCAGCTCAGATATGCCAATCACCACAGAAAAGGTGAGGACCCACAGAGGTGAGAGTGCCGATCTGATGCTGAACTCAATCTATAAAGCACAATTCTCTTGCTACTGATTTCACTTGTTTATTTATCTTTGGTATCGGTAGGAACGGCTGCAGAAAATATAAGCTGATACATACAGTTAGTGCTTCAAAAATGGTGCTAAGAATTCTTTGTTGAAGTGAAAGTAAATTTTCTTGTACCAAAAGAAAGACCTCAGCATATCATATAAGTAAAAAGAGAAAAAGAAAAACCTTCTGAACACTAATATTTCCACAGAGGAAAAAATGGTGCACATATCTCTACCCTACTTTAATGCACCAGGTATTTAACAGGTAGCGTCAGATTTTTTTAAAAAAATTGGGATCCTTTTTGCATGACAGTATCAGCCACTTATTAGAATTAGAAATAGATATTACTGTATGATAAAAATAAAAAAAATCATAGTGTTGGATTTACGTGGTAGCTGCTCAATATCCAGTGTGGAAATAGGTTTTACTCTAAATTCTTAATTAAATTTCCTTTAACTGGCTCTTCCACTTTGATTTTTTTAAATTGAAAAATATTAGAACTCATTGCTACATATCAAAATTGCAACTATATTTACATTTCAATTACATTTTGGCATTAGCTGCAAAACATCCTGAGCTGGGAAATGTTACCAATTATGTTGTTAGTAAGTTATATAATCTTCCAATTACAACCAAAAATAAACGCCAGGTGTTTAGATCCCAAGTCATTAAAATGCGCATCACAGGCTGGGCTGACCCTTGGGCTACCTTGCTGGTGTTCAGCGCACAATTCAGGAGAGGAAGGAAGGAAAAGCAAGCACATGGACCAGAAAAAAAAAGAGGGTAAGAAGTAAAATAAATGTATCTCTTTTCTGTTTTCTGCTTTTCTGTTTCTTGGCACTTGATTTTTGTTTGTAGTTGCACACTGACCAGTCTTAGAATATATTTTGCAATCTACGTGATAATGAAAGTATTGAAATGTGTGCTTTCTACCCACAAAGGAACAATGTGAATTCCATTTAAGGGAGAGGAAAAATAATTTTCCATCAACCCTTGTTCTAGGTTTTTGGCTGAAACACCTCTGTGATAAAAGGATGGATTAACACAAAATAAACAGAAGTTTAATAATAGTATGCATACCTCCTGTACACCTGGGATATCCAGGAAAACCCAGTAACCCCTAACAGCCCATGTCATCACCTTAAATACCATTTCCAGCCAGACACAGAGGATTTTGAAGTTGGGTGGAGAGTTTAGGAGAGTTGAGTTGTTATGCAGATTTGAGTCCTGCCTCTTCTCCATTCATCTGTGCCTGGAGTGTTGGTTAGTCCCCTCTTTCTGGTGCAGCCAAGGACACAGCCTTCCAAAAGCAGGCCTCCCTTTCAATGTAAACGTCTCACAAAGGGGAACCTGCACATGGATTTCAGGCTCTTTGCTCAGTTACAAAACCTAGATGCTTCTTAGGACAAATTTATCGATTCAAAATGTGAGAAAGCTCAAATTGTTCAAATTTATGGATGCATTTTTGGTACTTTCATATTAACCAAAGATTTTTCTGTTCTTAATTACCTTCCAAGAAATACAGACTCTGCAATTTTTTATATTATTTTTATTTTTAAATTAAATTTATTGGGGCGGTAATGGTTAATAAGATTATATAGGTTTCAAGTGGACGATTCTGTGATACTTGATCTGAACATAGCATGGTGTGCCTACCAGCCAAAGTAAAAATTTCCATCACCATAATTTGGCCTCCTGTACCCTTTACTGTCCCCAGCTCCCTTCCTATGGTGACCTACATATTGTTGTCAGTGTCTACGAGTTCTTGTTCATTCGTTTTTCTTGTCCGTTCATTTGTTGCTTTCAGTTTTATATCCCATATGAGTGAAATCATATGGTTCTTAGCTAGTTCTGTCTGACTTACATTGCTCAGCATAATATTCTCAAGATCCATTCATGTTGTCAAAAAAGTGGGCAGAGGACCTGAACAGACACATCTCCCAAGAAGACATACAAATGGCCAGCAGATATAGGAAAAGGTATTCCACTTCAGTAGGTATTCGGGAAACCAAATCAGAACTACAATGAGATTCCACCACACAGCTGTTAGAATGGATGTTATCAACAAGACAATAACAAGTGCTGGAGAGGTTGCGGAGAAAAAGGAATCTGTGGTTTTAAAATTCACACAATTTTTAAACATGGTGTCCTTGTCATTTGCCTACGAGGATGCCAAAATTAAAAATGCTCAGCCCCTCTCTTTCGCTCTGCAATCTGCTGGCATTGAGATCTATGACCAAGGCTCCACGGCATCCCGGTTTTTTGGGCGATCCTCCCACTCCCTTACTTTCCTGGATGGTGTTCTTACTTCATTAAGTTCAGATGATTCTCTGACATTTCGGCAGTCTCTTCATTACTTGAAAAGAGTATTTTTAAGCTTTTATATATCTTATAGGCCATGGGTTTGGGAATTGCCAATTCAATGTATCACTTACCTGAGAAATCCCTCCTTTGGATGTCCCCTTCAAAATATTTTTGTTTACTTTTGTTTATACGTGTTTACTTTTTTTTGCATTAGCATATGGGTGTCATTGTTAGTATACTGAAGTAAAAAAAAATAAAGTAGTTCTGTTTTGAGCTCCTTTTTTGACAACGTGATTCTTTTCTTCTCCAGGAAGAAAGATTTTGAACATATGTTATATCGTCTATGGATGCTAAATTCAGGAAACATCCAGAAAAATTAAAATCGTTACAGTAACAGTGATGACCATTTGACTGAGAAAATTCCTGTGACTGAGGATAAAGTGGGATTCCACATTAAATTAAGGAGAAATTCATAGACAGTGAGTCTTAAGTTGATTGTTCATTATAACCAAGGGCTCTTGAAAACCTCCGGCTCACGTAACAGAATGCCCTGAGACACCAGACACCGGGAAGCAGATAATACGACTGAATTTTGCAAGGGATGTGTGGGTAAGATGAGCATTCACTTCTCTTACTGCAGATTTACCACAAATGGCATTAAATAATTTGCACATTAAATAATTACGAGTGTTCTAATTCCCAGAGGAAGACCAATTACATCTTTCTAATTCAGGAAATTAAGTAGAATAGCTTTTCTTAGATCTTTTCACAACCTTTGAAACAGACCAATTTTTATTCTAGTAGTGGAGCAAGAATTTCAGATATTGACCCCTTGTCATTTTCATTTTAAATTTCTGCTCTACACACAAAAATTACGCTACAAGGGATGGCGGAGAACTACAAGGAAAGGATTTTGTTAACTTAAAAGCAGGGCTGGTGCCAGGATGGTGTTCTCGGATGAGTGTCAGAAGAACTGACAAGATAACAAAACTACAAACTCCTGAGAAAAGACCAGAAGGGCAGAGTGTCACCGTGATGTTGCTCAACTTATCCGTACACTCGCATACATTAGTGAACCACTGAGCACGCGCAGACAACACACGTTTGTTCAATTTTGAATGTATTTTTTCCAACAGAACAAACACTTCGCTTTATCTCAGGACAGCTCCTCTAAGATGATTCGTGCCGATGACTGTCAATCATCTCTAAATGTGAATGACATATATGTACACACAAATATCTCGTATCTTTCCTCTCTCTGTGCCCATATCTATCGCTTTTTTTCTTTGTCTCTATGCTCTTAGATATATTTAATTTAGGAAAAACACACAGTTGACCCTGGAACAATGTAGGTTTGAACTGTGAAGTCCACTTATACACAGATTTTACTTCAATGAGTATACTCAAAAACATTTTAGATATTTTCTTATTACCATGAAGCCATCACAGAGATTACACTGGGCTCCCACAATCCAATCATATTGCTGTTTTGTCGTTATCAATGCCTGTTCACCATTGATGCCTAGTGTTCGCGATTCGTCTTCCATACACACGGTGTTTTGCATCATACGCGACAATATTGATGCAGCTGCTACCAGACAGATGATGTGCCTTGCAGGCAGACAACATAAACTTTGGCAATAAATGCAGCAGGGAACTGTGAATGTGTTTCTCTTCCTTACGATTTTCTTCATGACATTTTCTTTTGTCTTGCTTATTTCATCCTAAGACTACAGTATATAATACACATAACACACAAAGTATGTGTTAATCAACTGTTTATACTATCAGTAAGGCTTCTGGTCAACAATAGGTAATTAGTAGTTAAGATCTGGGGGGACTCAAAAGTCACACGGGAATTTTTGAGTGTGCCGGGGCGGGGGTCAGCACCCCAACACCACGCTGTCGAAGGGTCAACTATAAACAGGTATTTCGTACCATGCATTCATGGATACCGTTTCACACATCAGTCCTTCTGCATTCCACCACAAAAATCCCACTGGATTTTGGGAAAATGTGACTGGGAATGGTCCGGGCAAAAGCATCTAAAGAACCACTTTCATTAGTCAACCCTTATTTTTTCAGTTGGGATATTTAAAATGCATTGTAAAATCACGTGCAAATGTTTTAAAGTTAAATATTTGTATGAGGTCTTTAAACTCATTTATTTCACATATATTTTCTATCTACTACTAAATAAGGCATTTCCCAAACATGGTGGGGGAGGGAATAGATGAAATGGCCCATTTTTTCCCCAGGAACAGAGAATTCACTGATTCTGTTCTTTATATCACGATCTTAATGTCATACTGAAGAACTACTTGCCTAACTCCAGGTCAGAAAGGGTGTCTCCTAAAATATATGTTACGTTACCCAGGTCACTTTTCAAACACTGCACTAGACTCTCATTCCCAAGAGTAACCCCACAGCGCTGCTCAATTTGGCGATATTTTGCTGAGGGTTTTTGTGTCCATGTTCACGAGGAATATTGGTCTGGTGTTCGCATTCTCTCTCTCTCTCTGTCTCTCTCTCTGTGTTATGACATAATCCAGGTCTAAACAAATAGATTGGGAAGTATTTCCTTCTTTTCTGTTTCCTGGAGGAGATTGTGCAAAATTGGTGTTATTTCTTTGTTAAATGTGTGACAGAATTTTCCAGTGAAACCATCAGGGCCTACAGAATTTTTTTTCTGCAGGAGGGTTCAAAATATGAGTGTAATTCTTCTAATAATTCTATGTATTATTTTTCATGTTAGCTATGTCATCTTGGGGAAATTTGGTACGCTGTGGTATTTGAAGTATTCGTTCACTTTATCTAAGTTGTTGCACATTTACAGAATTTTTATAGCATGGAATTTTTGTAGAATTCCTCATTGTCTTTTTAAAGTTTATGGTACCTTTATTTAATTAAATTATTCTTCTTATTTTGTGTGTGTGTGTGAGAATACTTAAAGGTGATTGATTAAAAGCAAAACAGCGAGTCTCATTTCTCCAGTGTATCCTACCTATTCGTAGCTTATGGGCTAGGTGGAATTTGTGAATTAATCGAGGCAGGTGACAAACACAACAGCTTCATCACAAATGAGGCTCAGTGGTGGACAAAACTCAGTGTCCTCAGAAGTCGGGGTGAAATCTAATTTCTAATTCACAGCTTCTGAAGATACTCACATTTCTCCAGTGTGAAGAACTCATAGTTTGGCACAAATGTCTGTGTCTGAGTCCAGTCTTACAAGGTTTCTCTCCCAAAATGACGACGATGGCAATAATATTCTCACAGCTCTGCTTGACTTTCCCACGTATGTTTAGAACTGTAACTGCATCACATCGACGTTTGAGGAGTGACAACGAAAAGGAAATTTTGTCTCGGTGTTATACTTTGAAGAGCAAGTGCCCTTTAATAGACTTCCCCCTTGGTCGGCATCTGTTCGCACGGCTCGCCAGCACAATCAGAACGTAAATCTAACTGAGATGAGGTTACATTCAAAGAAATTCATCCACACAACACAACAGTGCATTCGGAGTCCTTCGAAACACTCTTGCATCCCCTGAAGGACATTAACTGGGGCAGATTTTTCTCACAGCCTCTTCCTGCCCACTGCTTTCTGGGGAAAGCAAGCCACCACAGCACACAGCAGGTGCGTGGGGAGTGAGCTCCTCCCCGTCGGCTGTGGCTTTGATCTTCAACAGTCTGACCTCTCAGACACACGACTGAGCCAACCGGCATGTTTTCGAAGAAGTTACCAGTGGGGTAGTTCTCCCTTTGGACCCCTTTTCTTTTGGTATATGAAATGTCAACACCAGAAATGTATATAACTAAAAATGACTTCTTTACCTCTTTTGAAAACTGATTTTACAAGGGGTCAGTATGCCTATATGAATATCTTTTCTGTTCATTGGTAAAATGACATTTGGAAATAATGCTCCTTTCTCATTTGATGGCAATGATGAAGAAAATTATGTTATTAGTCCTTTTGAGATTTTACAGGGAATGAACAATTTCTCCTAACCAGCTACTATTCTTCTTACTAATAAATAACAAAATGTTTGTAATTAATTATAGTTGCAACTCTGGGAAATACAGAATTAACTTTTATGCTTAATAGCAGTGATTATGCTTAGCCTACTTTTTCTTAATACTGCTGTCTACCCTCACTTTTAAAAATGTGACACTTTTTATGGGGTAATTTAATAAATTATAAGATTGTCCGTGTGTGTGTCTTGGAAATGGTGGTAACAATGAGCAAATTAGTTAATTAAATTGTTACATTAAAGCAGGTCCAGAAAATTTTGTTCTCGTTGTTGGCTATGTTCTACTTAGTAAAGTTCTTCCTATTTTTGGCAATTTTTCTCCCAATCCTTCACTGGAAAACAGAATGACAATGAAATAATAGGATTTTTATGTTAAATTGTATCATCTTTCAGGAAATTTTTCATATACCTCAATTTATAACTAAACCTTAGTACGTCACTTAATTGCTACAAGTAGTATTGTCGCATCTCAGGAAACTGCTGGACAGGTGATGTTTAAAATATTAAGGATTTGGCCCTGGCTGGTGTGGCTCAGTGGACTGAGTGCCGGCCTGCGAACCAAAGGGTCACTGGTTTGAATCTCAGTCAGGGCACATGCCTGGGTTGCTGGCCAGGTCCCCAGTAGGGGGCCTGCAAGAGGCAACTGATGGATGTTTCCCTTGCACATCAACATTTCTCTCCCTCTCTTTCTCCTTTCTTCCCTCTTTCTGAAAATAAGTAAAATCTAAAAATAATTTAAAAAATAAAATATCAAGGATTCAAAGAAAACACTTAAGAATCTTTGGGGTTGGGGCTGGGTGAAGAGTTCTGACACAGGACACTTAAAAAACCAAAACCAAACGGAGACCAGCCGTGAAGGATCCCTGTGCAGACCAAACCAGCGTTTGGCTTATTTTGCAAGACCAACTCGACCCTGGCTCATTCTTGGCTTGTGCCTCCGGGAAGCATAAGCAGATCTTGAACTGCTTCCCCAGGTGGACAGGAGGGAACCAGTGAGAACTCCAATAGCACAGCCCGTCACAGTGGAGGACATGCTGTCACTGCTTTCTCACTATGCAATCTGTTTGACCAGAGAGCCCATTTTATTCTGCTTCACTGTACTGCACTGCTCTTCATGGACGTTGTGGTTTTTACAAATTGAAAGAAAGACCCCCCATCAGCAAAGAGATTCCTACTCACTCGCTTTACTGCAACGCGGGCTTTATTGTGTCAGTCTAGAGCTGAATCCGTGACAGCTCCAAGGTCCGCCTGTGTAAGAATATGGCCCTGAGCCGTACTGCATGTTTTGGTTAAATGCTCCTGGTTTGCAAACTGTCCTTCTGGCGTGTGTGTGAAAATTTTTACTAATTACTACTTTGATGACTCATTGGTTTTACTTTGGCTATTTATGTGAACCTTTCACAACACCAAAAAATGTGGTTAGTTTAAAGAAAGGATAAATTGAACTTCATTAAAATTAAAAAAATATTGTGTAGTGAATGGCCCTAGGAAGAGTATGGCAAGAAGAGCTAGCTATATATTAGCATAAATATTTGCAACAAAGTTCTCATATATGTTTGCAATCATACCCAACAAAGTTCTCATATATAGACTATAAAGAAATCCTCTGAAGACTCAATAGTAAAAATAAGTAAATCTAACTATAATCTGGGGAGAAAACAGAAACGGATATTTCCCCACAGTGGAAAACCGATGGCCAGGACATAATGAGATGCTCAACATCATTAGCTACTAGGGAAATGCAAATTAACTATATTCGCTTTCCACTGAACGTCAGTTGGAATGGCAAAAATTGTGATAATACCAGGTTCTGGGGAGGATAGGTAGAAACTGGGTTTCACATGCCTTGCTGGTAGGAGTGTGAAATGGTATAGCCACTCTAGAAAAGAGTTTGGCAGTTTTTTAAAAACTAAATATGTATCTTCCATACAATTCAGCCATCATAGTCTTTGACATTTATCCTAGTGAAGCAAAAACTATTTTCGCACAAAAGCCCTATGCACAAATGCCTATAGCAGCTTTATTTATAATAACCTAAAACTGGAGACAACCCATATGTCCTTTAATAGGTGAATTGTTAAGCCAACTCTGGTGCAATGGAATATAATACGACGGAAAACTACTTGGCAATAAAAAGTACCGAACTATTGGTACATGCCAGAACTTGGACAGATCTCAAACGCATTATGCTTAGTGAAAAAGTTTTCAAAAAGTTACATATTGTAAGATTCAATATTTTCATATCCTCAAAAATGAAAAAGCTATAAAAATAGAGAAAAGATAAACGTTTGCAAGGGACATGAAGGGAGAGGCTGGAAACAGAGAAATGAGGAAGGGAGGGTTTCTTTGTGATTATGACAGTTAATTTATGACGTGTCAGCTTGACTGACCCACGTGGGGCCCAGACAGTTGGCCAATCATTTTTCTAGATGCTTTGGAGGTGACTAACACTTCAGTTGGTAGGCTGAGTCACACAGATTGATTTCCCGAATGTAGGTGGGTCTCACCCAGTCAGTTGAAGCCCTGAAGAGAATAAAGAGGTTGACCACTGAGAGAGAATTCTTTCCTGCCAGACCTTCTTCGAACTGGGGCATTGGCCTCCTTCCTGCCTTCAGACTTGAAGTGAGTCATCAGCAATTCCTGGGTCTCAAGCTGGTTGCCCTTCTCATGGAAGGACATCGTTGGCTCTCCAGGTTCTTAGGCCGTTAGACTCAAGACTAAAGCTAAACCATCAGCTCTCCTGGCCTCCAGTTTGCAGCTTTATTCTGCAGATCTTGGGGCTCGCCTGCCTCTGTAATCACTTGAGCTAAATGTTTGTTCTCTTTTAACAATAAATCTCTTTATATACACTACTCTGCGTCCTTCTTTAAGGGGATATTGTTCAGTATATGTAGCTTTGGAGGGTTTAGGAAGCTCAATTGGCTCTATTTTTACCTGTGTTAGGTTTACTTTAAAGAATTGAAGGGTTTTTGTATGGAATAAAATCTCCTGATAAAATTGGTAAATTATCCATTTCTAGTAAAGTTTCAACAATAGGTGCTGTATATCCTCTTCTAAAGATTCTACATTATACGTAAGAATAAAGAACTTAATAGTAAAACTCAGTATGATCGTTCCACCCAATCTTCTCCCTTGATAGACATGCCTCTTTGTAGTTTAAAGTCTCCTTTTACTAGAATTATTTGGGATCCCAACCTCTAAGGAACTCAACCACGCTTTCTTATTTACAAGTATTTTAAGTTTGATATAAGGTGTGTGTTGTCTATCTCCCTAGTTGAAAGCCGTTGGGGGAGGGGCTCCTGTTCTCTGAGAAAAAGTTTTGGGCAAACCTTCCAACTTGTCCTGGCATTTGTTTCATGCCGCTCTGTCTAGGTCTAAAATTCTGCCCTGTGTTGCTATTCCCTTTTGGTATAGGTCTGTTCTTTCCTTTATTAGGTATCCAATTTCTCCCCTGGGGTGGTCAGTTTCTATTTTGTGTTGCAAATCTCTATTTGGGGGTGGCTGCCAATTTCTCTTGTTATCCCCCCCTGTAATTTACTTTCGGGGTGTTATTTAATCTCTGAGGCATTATTTGCTTCTTTGTCTTGTCTTGGCATCACATGTAAGTTCAGGTTGGCCCTTTAGTTCAGATGGTAACGTGAACATGTTCACTGTGTCCGCAGCCGAGCTGGCCAGAGCCTGCACATCTGGCACTTTGAAGGCAGGTGGCGCTTCTCCGCGGATCATCGTTTTCACACCTGGCACCGCAGATGCCTGGAAGGCTGTGTGTGTGCCTGTGCCATCACATTCCAGGGACAAGACGGCCAGCATTCTGGTGGTGTTAATCGCCTGTTTCAAATCTGCTCCCCTCGGAGGACGCCCATATGTCGTCGCGTCCCCTGTCGGGCATGCAGCTCTGAGTCCTTGCTAATCAATCCCGCGGTGTGAGAATTTAATTTGGTCCTCTCTGCGTGAGCTCTGGCCATGCTGGACTCACTGCATCCTGTTCCGAGATTCCTGAAATGTGACTCACTTCCGATATAACATTAGCTCTCTTAGCACGGACCATGGCCGCCCGTCTAGGCCGGCCATGCCCTTTTGCTGGACCTCTGCTCTCATACGTGGTGATTCTCGTCTGGTGTATTCTCTTCCTTCCTCTGAGCACTGTGGGGTCTGCTGCCCGAGACGACAATCCACCATCCGCTTTCCTAGCACTGCTGGGCCAGCGGCACACACATCTCCCCACGGGTCACCACAGTCCCCTGGGTCCTGCGGTGAGGGCTTCCTGGGTCAATGTCACCATCATCGCTGAAAGTGACCCTAACATCGTCTGCAGACTTCTCTGTATAACTGCACGCTAAATTTTCACCGTTGTGTCTACCGGCGTCCGCCTGGGGTAACGTGCTCAGAAGGAGCGCCGGCGCTTCTTTTCCGTCAGCTCTGGGCTTCGGGGTTCCACATTTCGTGGAACAGGGAGGTCTCTTCCTACGTCCTCAACGTCTTTTCGGGCAGTTTCTTACGAACCTGCACCCCAGTCTCACACCAGAGAGCTTCCACCTGCAGGCCAATACTTGGCCTTCTTTTTAAAGGTCGGGCCTTTCTTTCTTCCATTTCTTTCCCAGGGCTAACATTTGCACAAAATTTTGGTAGCTACCTTATGCGATTTATTAACATCATTCAATCTGCTGCCTTAAGCACCTGTACCGATGAGTATTTTCCAGCAACCTGGCTTCCTTTCTTTCAGTCTTATAATGAACCAGCTTCGCCAACTCCCCACGAGTTCGCCAGCCAGTTTCACGGGCGTGGTTAGCAAAATAAGCCCGGAACGAGCTTAGGCGCTGCGGCCTTAGCCTCTAAGATCAGCTGTGGCCGTCCGGCCTGTAACACACGTGTGTCCCAACACACCACGGTAATAGGCACCGTGTGTCAAAACAGACATACACCGCAAACCAGGGTCTCGTTTGTTTTCAAGATTTCAGAGCCAATTAAAAATTAATACTCACTATTCTAGACTTAAAATTCAGGAGTTTAACATTTCACATTTAAAAAATGTCCACGCCTTTGCTTGTTGTTGCGAATAAAATTTAACTAATTTATGTTGTAAAAATACCAGCTACATCGGCGGTCACGAGCGAATGTTTCGCCATCTTTTCCTGTAAGTCAGCCCTCGCCCCTCACTCGGGTCGTTTGACCTGGGCCTCAGCAACCAAAAGCACCTGGCCACCTATAGGACCAGCAGCCCTACTGGTAATGCCGGCACCAAGGAACAACCGGGAGTCAACGCAGGTGACTGGGTTATTCACGCAGCTTCTCTTAATGCAGGTTCGGTCCAAATCTACAATAACCCAAGGACGATAATAATCACCCAGAAGCCCTCAGCAACAAATACATCACACCCGAGAACTGGGGGGTAACGAACCCGAGGCCCCAGAGTCCAGATCAGAGTCCCGTCCTGGAGGCGGCCGCTTAGCATCTTGCAAGGCAGAGCCTGCAGCCGAGTCGACTGGGCAGAGCTGACCTGGGCAGCGCGACGTGGCGCTGTCCCTCTCGGCCGTCTCAGCTGCCTGTCCGAAGGCTCCTGCTTTCCTGCTGCTCCTGGTTTCAAAGTCATGTTGTGTCTGCAGAGTCTCTCATGAATATTTTTTCTCAGTCTCCATCAGCACAGGTTGTTCTCCTCAGCCCCAATAGGCACCTGTCGTTCACCGCGTTGTACTGCGCATGCTTCGGCGGTTGCGTCATACCCCCTACGTCATCGCTCTACTGTGTGTGCTTGGACGGTTGCGTCACACTGTCTACTTGCGTCACACCCCCTACATCATCGCTCTATTGTGCGTGCTTGGGCGGTTGCGTCACACCCCCTACTTGCGTCACACCCCCTACATCATCGCTCTGCTGTGCGTGCTTGGGCGGCTGCGTCACACCCCCTACATCATCGCTCTACTGTGCGTGCTTGGGCGGCTGCGTCACACCCCCTACATCATCGCTCTACTGTGCGTGCTTGGGCGGCTGCGTCACACCCCCTACTTGCGTCACACCCCCTACATCATCGCTGTAATGCGTGTGCTGCAAACATGGCTTCAGTCCTGCCCTCCACAACTTCGGTAGATGCATGTATACTATTAGGTTGGGGGTCTTTCCTTCCCATTGCCAGCTACTGAGATATTGCACAGAAAGATGCTTGAGTAAAGAGAGAAGAGACACATGTTTCTGAGATGAGCCCTTGATGGAGAGGAGGAGATCCCTAACTCCATTTCTTCATGAATTGTCATTATGCTTCCTTGCCTGGTTCACAGGGGTCGGCATGTCCCAGACTTCTGACTTAAGGTCTCTCACATCTGTGAAACTTTGAGGGTCACCATTTGTACATGGAACAAATGACAAACTGTTACTTGGATCCCTGTGGTGGGGGATCTTGCTCTAGGTTTGGGAGACATTGGAAAACGGACCTCATTATTTCACAAAATTTGGATCATGGGTGCACATTTAGGATTAACTTAAAAACGTATGCTGAGGGTCTATTATGATTCAGATACTGTCTTAGAAATTACTGATACCAACATCATTAGGGCAGACACCCTCCTATCAGAGGTCTAGGCTTAAAGGTAGACCCAAAGAAGTAGATGAATGCTCTTTAATAAGTAATATCATTTCAGGGACAGCACTACCAGCAATGCGCAGAGCAGGGGGGAAAAAACCAAGAATGATAGTCAAAACCAAGGGAAAACTTCCCCTTTTTTCACAGTTTGCACACATGCCATCTCTGACATCTAGACCAACAAAGCAGAGGGATATTTATTAAATGCTTTTAAAATATCAGCAGGTATACCGTGTATTTTCAGCAGCCTTACGTGACCTTGTGCACCCTGAAGTATTATTACCAAAGGCCATTTTCCCAATAGCGCATGTGGAAGAATACAAAATGTCTGTTTCTCCCGGTCAGAATTAAGGATATGTCTATATTTTATAAGCTTGGAGAAATGGCCAAGATAATTCTGGCTCCTTGTCTGCACTCGTCGGAATACACTGTAAATTCTGGACTCTGATTTATTACAATGCAAGCAGAACAGTCAAAGGACAGAGATTTGTTTGAGTTCCTCTCCCTTCCCAGGAACCCAAGTCTTCCGATTTTTTATAAGATTGAAATTTCGATGAGACCGTGGATGTGAAGAGCTGCACCATTAGCTCTCCGATTGCAGAAAATACTTGCTAAATATATTCTTTTAAATAGCTTCGGAGCAAGAGTGTCAGAGTACAGCTTTTGTGTACAGAACTTAAAGCAAGAAGCCAGAAAGCTGAAGTTTAGGGCTTAACTAAAAAAAAAATTAAGTTACATCAAAATAATAAAAAAGAGTATGTCATCAATGTTTTAACCCTAGACTAGCATTATCACAGAACAAGAAGAAATGAACCATGTTACAACTTGTTTTTTGACCTCTTTTAAACTTATAAGGGGACAAAAACCCTTAACTCTGTCTTGTCTTTATAGTCGTGAAATCTGGAAATTCTCATTTTTTACACAATATCTTCATTTTTTTCTTGTTCCTCTCTCATCATCTTTTTTTCTCTCCCTGTTTCTCTTAGAACTGGTCCTTGGTGTCATCAGTATCTTTAAACCTTCTCTTCTTCAACTCATCTATTTTTTTCCCATTTTACCTCCTTGACCTCCTTTTCCTCCCCTGTAAAGTTGTATTCCATTTTTCACACAGTTCATATAACCTGTCATTGTAATCACCTTCTTGTCATTTCTGGCTGCCCATTTTGCTCAGTCGCCATGGGCGCACCTCCGAAATGCACATTAAAGCTGAACTTCCCGCCAGATCGCACATCCCAGGGACTGTCCTTCTCCATCGGTGTGCCATTTGCACACTGCCCCTGGGACAGCGAGCCCACACCCCAACACCAGCAGCCCCCTCGCCCCGTTCACGAGCTCCTGACAAGACACGTCCTCCTGACCTCTGGACAGCATGACTCGTGTCTCGTCTCCATGAACCTCCATCTTGAAACTCTTTCCACCTGGAGCCTCAGGGACTCCCTACAGTTCCGTCCGTTTTTTTACAATACGCTTCTTTGTTTCTTTTTCCTCTCCCTGACTCATTGGTGCTTTCAAGGTTAAAGTCTAAATTATTTTCTCACTCAAATATCCCTTCGTTAGTTACTGCATGTACCCTCACACCGTTGACTCTGCCCTTCCTCCACGTGACAGGTGAGGCAAGCCCAGGAGGAGAAGATCAGCACACGTACTGAGGGTCATTTATCCCACTGATTGGAAGGGTTAACTGTTTGAACAGTTCATCCTAAAAGAGGACAACCATTCTCTGCTTTGGGTTGCACAGCTTTCAGATCTTGACTTCATTTCCTAATTGTCTTTTTTTTTCCTGAGATCTCATCCTATGTCCCAGCTACCTTGTGTATTTTCCTAGCTGGTTTTATTTTGGCACCCCTCAGTTAAGATCGGCGTCATCCCAACATTCCCCTAGAATCAGCCTCTCGTTCTGATTTTTCTGTACTGTTTTTCTTTGTTTTTGTTTTTGCTTCCTCTCCTAGTCATCCTAGTCCAATGAAATGTGGACTCGTTTTTCCTTTTAGATTTTATTTATTTTTAGAGAGAGGGGAAGAAGGGGAGACAGGGAGGGGGAAAGGAACATCCATCGGCTGCTTCTCGTACATGCCCCGACCCAACTGGGGACGGAACCTGCAACCCAGCCTCATGCCCTGACCCGGAACTGAGCCGGCGACCTTTCACTTTGTGGGCGACGCCCCACCCAGCCACACGACTCAGGGCTGGAGTCATTTTTGACTCCACTCTCTTCTTCGTCTTTTTAGTTAGCTGTTATTTGTCAAGAAATACAGATGGGCTTTGCTTCACAATATATATCTTAAAATTTGTATTAGTTTTTATTTCCAACAGTTAGGCTATTGTAAACTCTGCTCCATGATTTGAGTGTCTTTCCATAGTTTTCCCCTCCCGATCCCCTATCCTCCAGGCCATCTTGGATATTCCGCCCTAGACCTATCTCCTTAGTAAAACTTCCCAATGTTTACTCCAACACTGAAAGACATCGACTGACCAACAGGGGGCCTCTGGGGCACGTGACCTGCGCAGGCCCCAAGGACCCCATGCTCGCAAGGGCCCCACACTGGTTTGATGCTCCGCTGTAGCTGTCTTGAAATTCTGAATCACGTTTTAACAAGGGGCTGTGCATGTTCCTGCTGCACCGGGCCCTGAAAATCATGCAGCCTGTCTGGCTCCCAGTGACAATGGATGGATGTGACACAGGAAACCCTGAGCATCGCCCAGTGTCCTCCAGCCCCCGAGGGCCGGCCGCCACCCTCCTCGGAGAATCTGCGCCGCGTCCCAGGCAGTGCATGCCCTCCGTCTCGAACGCTGTGGTTTGCCACCACCTAACCACGTGCAGTTCGGCCCCTCAGAACGTGACTCAAATGGTCTTTCCATGTCTTGTCCCCCATATTTTTATTGAGTCCTCACAGAGTTGAGCTATGCCTCTAAAATCTATACTGCTGTGTTTTTCTTTTTCATTGAGAAAATATTTATCATGTTTCTCTTAATTTTTCTTGACATAAATGCCTTGTTGTAACAGAAAACAAATACCATGAAGAATAGACTCTCTTATTTACGTGTCATATGCAGCGTTTAATATATACAGTATATGCAATAAGGAACGAAAGTAACGAATTTAGCCTATTTAACTGTTTTATGACAAAAATAGAAATATCCTCCAGTTTGGTACACATGACTAATACTCATATTATGAATTAAAAATATACACAGATGTGTTTCGCTTTCCTGATCCCTACATGCAGAGTTTTTACTTCTGAATGGCATGGGGAAGGGCAGAAATCCAGGGCACGATACCTTCAGTGATGGGCAAACTGGAAATACAAAAAGAAAAGAGTGAAACAGGAAAGGCAGAGAGAAAACATGGGACTCGGGGCACGAACATATCAATTCTGCCAATAACATGTTCCCCGGTTGTGATCACCGCCCTCTCTGACATTGTAGGAAGGCGATACGTCATTTCACGTGCTCGGTCCAGAACAGTACAAAGAGAATTTAGGAAATAGAGCCGGGGATGATGTAGCTGGCCTCCAGCGTTGTGTTTATGAGAGCATCCGTTCATGCCTGCTTGGGCTTGTTGAGTAATACCCATCCTGTCCTTGAGGCATAGATCAAACAGTGACATTTTGTTGTATTAGAACTTTTAGGTTTTCCACTGGTTCCAGAATACCTGGAAACCTCTTAGTGTTAGGTGGTTATATGCATCACAATTTTGTTGAGTATATCGGTGGTTCTATTATATTAACTTAAAAGATTTTTTTGGCAATGTCAAATCATGATTCCATAATGGAGGAAAAAAGAGAGTGAAAAATTAGGACAATAAGAAGAAAAATCAAAGTGAGAAAGTACATAGCTAGAGTGAAAGTCAAATATCCTCTATACCAGTTCAATCATGTAATTCCCCAGTTATCCTCAGTCCCCTTCCACAAGCCTTTCATACCACGATTGCTGAAATGAATGCACATTTAATTGTGAGAGAGGAAACCATGAAAGGCAAGCCGAAGCTTTTATTATAATTTGTATAAACTATTCCTATGAAGTGAGCGCGCTCCTTATTGGTGTGTGCAGAGAATGCAGCATCAAAAGTAAAAGGCAAAACAGATTGTTTGGGAGGGGGGTTAATGTGGGTACATCTAAAGATCCCGTGTAATCAACAGTGCTTTTATTTGGTTCTCCGGGTCCAATACCACGCCGCCTTGGAGGGTGTGGGCATTGAACACTGTTAACTCTAGAAGTGACCACGGAAATTGCTTAATTTTTCCTCCCAATTTAGAAGTAAGTGATGAAATAGGAATGTGTGCTGTTTTGCCTTCTACTTTCTGATACTATATCTCATTTCTGTTTTTTTCTCGTTGCCTCAGTTAGAATATTCAAGACAAAACTGAGAGATAATGGTGACAGTACATATAAATGGGTTTATACACATGATAAAATAGGGCATACATCTATTTTTCAAATTTATTAGTAACTCTACCAAATGCCACTTTAATATCTATTAAGCTATTTTTCTCCTTTGTCTGTGAACATTACACTAACTGCTTAACATTGATTTAGTAGAGTTTCTAAGTCTTATTCCTCTTTTTCTTATGTGACGTTTCAGAAGCCAACAGTTGAGGTCGCCCGTCTGCCCTTATTTCCATCCCTGCGTGGCTGTGAACATTAGCTCATGTCAAAACTCACGAAGATGAGTCGACCATCCACTGAAGGTCTTGGACCCTTGAGCTCCCTGGTTTCAGTAACATATTCATCCATCGCTCTTCAACCTGACAGAACCTCATCCAAAGTCTTGATTTACACCCTCTGATTATTTTACTGCCTTCTATTACCCTTCCAACTCAATGCTCCTTGCCAGCATTTCTTCAACCTCACTGAGAATCCCTGCTCCTTAACCTTTTACCTCGAACCACTCAGCCTTTCCCCAGTCCCTAACAACTCAGATTCTGTTTTCCTCTGACTCAGCTGAGATTCCAGGATCCCTTACTGTAACAGGTATCCTATGAATGCCGTTACAGCCTATATCCACCATAGTATTTGCCTGGGGAAACGCCAGCTCTAACAAGTCCCAAGTACTCAATTGTTGCATGTCTTTCAAGGAGCAGTTAACACATTGGGTGGACACCATGTTGACTGATCACACTTAAAATTCAGGACCACGCCTTTCAAGGAAAACCCCACACTTTCCAACAACTCCAGTAGATATATATCCCTAAAATGCTCACCCACCCAAATAGCAATTCAATGTTTCTCCTCTATACAACTTTACAACCACCTCCTCCTCCTCACTCTCAGCTAATGGTCTTGCTTCTTGCCTCACTGTAAGAAGTAGAGGAAAAAGAAACCATCTCATCTCTAAGAAGCCTCCCTGCCTTTGCAGATTCGCCACCTTCAGACAATTTGAGAAAACTCCCTCTCTCAAATGTGCCCTGGATCACATACACCTTGTTACTGAAGGACTCTGTCCCGAAACGTCCCCCTTCCCACATCATTAATACGCCCGTTGTACTGCATTATTCTCACCAATGTACATGCGTGCCGAAGTAGTCCCCATTGTAGAACAAACAGCTAATCAGAACTCAAAACAACAAAACCTATTACCCTCATATGCCTTTTCAGGCTTCCCTTCCTTGTTTTCTTTTTTCTATCTGTTTATTACAAACATTTTTGAAAGATTTCTCTGAACTCATTGAGTCTGTTCCCTCACATCTCATTTCCACCTGAACCCACTTTTCTCCCAACGACTCACTGAAATGACTCTGGTTCATGTCAACATCTCCTGCCTTCTCCATCCAGTTACATGATCTTGGAGGAATAATCTCCCTGTGAATTATCAGACACTTGACCAACCTCTCCTTCTTGACACACTTCCTTTGGTTGGAATCCATGATGCTGTCTCCTCATTTTCTTCCTTTCCTCCTCAGTCCTTTGCTGCTGTTGTCACCATTATCTGTACAGTCCTTTCCTAATCTCTGAAAGCAGCATCCCCCAGATCACGTCCTCAGTGCTTTTCTCCTCCCCTTTCTTCCAAGGGAATCCACCTTAGTTCTATGGGCATAGATTCCGATCATTTGTTGATGACACCAAAACACAAATGCTTAGATTTCCTCTTCCCTGAGCTCCAGTTTCACATATTCAGCTGCCCATTTGATAGCCCACGATGAACAAATTTAACATGGGACACTTGGTTTTTAATTTCTAAGAGTTACTTCTTCTCCAGTGCCCCCCGACTTGATCAATTTGTCTTTCCATTGGAGTCATTTAAATTTCCTCCCTGGTAAATGGCAGGAAAGAAAAAGATACAAAAATTTCGTGTTTCATGGACCCTGAATAGTTCTTCCTTCAGACCGTTCTGTCCCTGACCTTAGATATAATCAAAACGCATCACTGAGTAGTGGGGAATGTTTCCAATAGTGACACAACCAACTCGGGTCTCTTAATTTAATTTTTACTGAGTAATTTTTGTATCTGGCTAACAAAACCTCTGACAATACATTCTAAACATTAACAAATATAAAATTTAATGAACATTTATATATATATTTTACTTTCAAAAGTTACCAAGATTGTAAACACAATTGTGCCACAGGAAATGTCCCAATGAAGAGACGATACCTGGAAACAGTGTGCTGAATGAATTGTGGCAGAAAATACTGGAGAGGGAGGCTGATGGCTATGAAGCCATTGGCTCCAGTAGTAAGAGCACAGAGGTCTTTTCCAGGGTGTGGTGATTAAGACTCCCTCTACTTGGCTAACACCCCTCACTGGGTTTCTACTATTTGCATCTGAGTGTGCTACTCCAGCTGTGCCACTGAGGGCTATGTGTGATGTTTGGCAGAAATGACGTATAGGTTCCCAGGAATTAGTTAACTAAAATGTGTTAGATGTATCCCTTTGCAAGAACTAGAGGTCGTCCAGCTGGGGGTGAAGGGGAGTTCATTGTGTAAAGAGCTTTATGTTTCCCCAGTTTCCTACATGGAGATGTGATGGGGTTGGTCACGATGATGAAGTTCTCCCTCCCAGGAAAGATCTCTCCAGACTCTCAGAGGCAGAAATTTGGGGCTTGGCCAACACTCTCTTATTCCCCATTAGTCATCCTGAAATGCCAGCAAAATTACATTGCTTGTTTGCAAAATTTGTATTTTCCAGCCCGGATGACTGGATCTAATGTCAGACTCTTAAATACAATTTATTATGCCATCAGCATCCTCTAGCTCCATCGCTCTGCGGTTACATAACAATGACTAAGCACCCCATATGCGCAGTTGCACCGGGACGCTATAAAGATGGTCTGTCTGTAGGCTTACATAAGCAGGTGCTCCCAAGGCCTGGAAGCGACTGATCACGGCATTCCTTGGCAGGGCACCCCTTAGCTCAGCATTTTAGAAATATACAAATAAACAATTAGAACACTGGTAACTAAATTAATGCTCAGCAATGCCAAGATAGAAAAAATATGTATAGGAAACTGAAAACTACTTTTTTTTCACTCAAAGCATGGTTATTTTCCTAATGTGTATTAAGGGGTTCAGAAGCAGGCTATTTGTATAACAGAAAAAGAAATTTTAATCTCTTGAAAGATTAGCAATGCAAGTGTGGAGACTAGCGCTGCTTGTTTAGATTTCAACATATTTTATGTCCACGGTATCTGCAAGTCTGAATTAGAAACTTTCACAGAACCTTGATTGCATGACTATAAAACTGATTTATTAATAGACATACTAATCAATAACTGCTTTTCACATAAGAGCAAATAATATGTGTGAATAGCTTAGTGCTATACTTTATGTTTTGAGGATCTCACTGCAAACCATCATACATCTAGACAGTGTGTTTAAGTGCTGGAATTTGCCATCCAGTTACGGAGTTAGTTGATACTGGGAAAGATCAAGAAAGGAAGAGATTCTCAGTTGAGAAAAATCTAGCTGCTTTTGCGTTGTCATGCAATAAACTATCTGAAGTACCCAAAACTTTCCAGAATATTTAGCTTTTCTTTTTTTATTTTTGAATAGTAAAAAAAATTCATAATAAATTTGATTGGTACATCAATATTAAAGATACTTATTAGCTTTGTAAATAAAATTCCAGATGCTTCCACGTATTCCGTGTACACACAAAGCCTCTGCCTACTCTCTCTCTGACACACACTTGCACACACACGCACACACACGCGCACACAGCACAGGAGGAGGCCACAGATCCCGGCACCCATGTTTCGGGAGTCTGGCCCCATGGCCGCCTTGCGCATCACGCTGGATGAGCACGCTGTGGGTTTTCCGAGTTGGAAAGCATCACCAGATCTAATTAAAGACTGAAAAACATTTTGAGGTGTGCTATCTTTTTAATGGCAAGTCCATCTATTTCTAACACTATGTTTTTAGATAGAAAAATGTATGTTGAACTCATTCAAATGTCTTTTCACCAACTAAAAACAGTAACAATAGCTTTTCTACTTTGACATATCTATAGAATGAAGATATAAAAAGTCCTCCTATAAATTCCTTTAAGTTTATAAAGTGAACACAGAGCTTTACTGTTGATGTGTTTCTCGAAATTTAGTTTGGTTGTGCTCCAGATAACAATATTTTCATCATCTAAATGTGTCTGATCCTCGGTGTTCTGTCTGTGGGTGTATTATCCTGTTTGGATATCAGCATTATGGTATCTTCACAAAACTGAAATTCTCATACATAGTTAGCAAACAACCATTGCATTACCTGTCCCACCTATAACTTCCTCCTGGAACCCCTCTAACTTTAGATATGGGTATCAAATACCGAGTTTGTCTTATTTCTCTTATCCTGGTTCAACTCTTGGGATCAAGAGTAATCCATCTAGATCTCTTTCATGAAAATTCAGGCATAGGGTTCAAAGAGATCAGTCAGTTTCCCCGATTTCTTGAAACTGAGACAAATAAGTTCAGGAGCTGAGACTGACTTTGAGGGCGTCAAATAATAAGGTAGAAAACACCAATACGCACATGGCTGCCTAAATAAGACACCATTTGCCAAAGTCCCTTGTACCAGATGTGGCCACAGACTAACTTCTCAGCATTAAAATGTCTTTTCTCGGTTTTAAGACATTACGTGACATATGTCCCCATGAATCCTGAAATGTTGAAGCATAAGAAAATTTATAAACCAGCCTGAAGAGAAGCCAGAATGAGAGGTTATACAGGAATCAGAATTTAGAAGCAACCTGGGTCTTTGAGCGATTGCCAACGTGGGCTGCGCACTTTGGGACTTTTATATCTGAGAGAGAAAAAAATCCTCTTTTTTTTCTAAGCTCCTTTACTTTGGGCCCCTTTTATTTTTTAAATAGCAGCTTAGCCTTTCTCCTAAGTAGGCCAAGATTATGAAGCAGTGAATAGTATTAGGCAGAAAGAGAAAGGGAAATCAAGAGAGCTGAGAGAGAGAAAGACACACGCAGAAGCTAGAAAGCGTATGCTTTCCAAAGGATGCTGTCAAAGGGCTCAGTACCAACTTCCATTTTTCCTATTTCTTCTTTGATTTTTGCATCTCGAGCTGAGCGTTTTCTACCAGAACTGCTTGGTTAGGGTCTGGAGGTTAGAATACATTCCTCTTTCTCACTTAAGCCAGATTGAGTTTTCCTCCCAACAAAGTCTTTCCTAACTAAGCATATGATCCAAAGCTTGAGATGGCAGGTAACGTACCCCAAACATGCCAGGCTGGGGAGCAGGCTCTCCGTGTGCATCAGCCGAAGGACCTTCTCCTGCCTTTGGTGCCCAAGTGGCACACTCTTATAAAATAACATCTTAGGAGACTCAGATGCCTAATACATAATCTATTCTTACTAGATTCCTACATAGCAGAAAAGAGTACAACTAAAATCCAAAGCTCCTTTGGCTGGAAGTAGAAAGAAAGGAAAGCAGATCAGTGTTCTGAAATTATTGAGATTTAAGTTAATTTGATTGATAATAATTATAATAAGGGTAGTTTACATGCATGATTATTGGTAGCCAAGTAATTTATAAGCAATGCCTTATCTAATTTTTACAAAAACACAAAAATGTAGAATAGTTTACCATTCTTATACCTCTGAGGGCACTGAGGTCTAGAGTACGAAGAAACTCACCCAGCGTTGGAGATGGGCTTGATTTCCAATCTGCTTTTACAACAGATGCCACAATTTAAACCACAATCTACATTGGACATTGGCAAGAAATTAAACACATGCCTTGCTGAACTGAAGTGACTGAATCCTCTCCTCTCTGTGCCTATGGCCCAAAGTGATTCTTGACTAAAAATAAGAGAAATCCTAGGCAAATGCTTTGGAAGGTTTAGGAGAAGTGGTAGAACCATGAAATAATAGACCCCGAAACACCTTTTGTAACTACGTTGAACTGTCCAATAGAATGTGAAGATTAATTCCCCCATGTAAGCCCATTCCAAATGTCAGTTCTGGACTAGCTAACTGTTTTCCATATAGATCTTCAGACTAAAGTTATTAAGAAATGCTAAAAAGTTTTCAAGTACTATGTGGTTTTTATCACATTACAAAAAAAACAAATATTGAAAGTCACTAAGAGAGTAGATCTTAAAAGTTCTCAAGACAATACAAAATGTGGAATCATATGTGGTGGTTGATGTTCACTAAACATACTGTATTGTTTTATAGTATATAAATATCTGAAATCATATGCTGTATACTTTGACCTCGATACAATATGCCAGTTATACATCAACAAAACTGGAAGAAATCCCAACTATTACCGAACACGAACTTTCCTTGATTCAAACCAAGAGAATAGAGGACCTTGGCTATTTGGACCTCTGCTGAGCTCATTCATCAGAACATAGCATGTCAACACTAGCTGGAAGCTACAGTCACACACCCTTCTGTGTCACTGCCCCTCTCCATTGACATTACATGAACTAGGCAAGGGACATTTGTGTCAGTTGTCAGAACCCAGAGCAACCATGTTTGCTGACCAACAAAATCGTCCCCGCCCCCACAAACAGCTGTGTCAACACAGCGAGGCCCTCGAGGGGCGCTGCCGCATCACTGTTCTCAATCCATCTCCCTGGAGGATGCAAGGATCTCCACCGATGATCAGTGCGTGCTGCCGTTCCATCCGTTTTCTCCTCTCCAGCCCTGGAAGTGGAAGTCCTTACTGCCCCACTTGGCTGTTTGCCCTTCTCCTGTATACGAGGCACCGCAAATATTTGGATATTGGGGTATGGTTTATTGAAATTCTAAAAATTTACTAGGCACACAAAAAGCCATCTGAAAGACTGGTATAAAACAGGTTCTGTTCCCTGACGCATGTGCTTTTATTCCTGATGCTTTTCAGTTCCTGACTCTAGTTTCTCTTAACACCTGTCTGCATTTTTTTTTTGTGTGTCGCGTGGTAGTTCTGAGTAGTTCAGGACAGCCTCCTAAATTAAGCTAGCTCCCATGGGTATGTGTTGATTGGAATCAAAAGGCCTTAGCTAAGACCTCATAATACTTTTGCTTAAAAAAAAAAAAAGAGGATGGTGCCCCGGCTGGTGTGGCTCAGTGGATTGAGCATCAACCTAACAAACCAAAGGGTCGCTGGTTCAATTCCCAGCCTGGGTACATGCCTGAGTTGCAGGCCAGGTCCTTCGTATGGGGTGCATGAGAGGCAACCACACATTTGATGTTTCTCTCCCTCTCCTTCTCCCTCCCTTCCCTTTTGTCTAAAAATAAATAAAATCTTTAAAAAAAAGAGGATGGAAATAGTGTTTTGCTCTGAATGCTGACTTAATAAAACAGTGTTTCGTGAAGTCTGCATGGGCAATGAATGTGTGTGAGTATCAGTTCCCAGAGTGACTCCGTTTACTACGCAGTCTCTCATCACATGAAGAGGCTGGTTGCTTTGGTGCCCAGTGGCCCCCGCCCCACCCTGCCCCACCCCTCACATATCACTGGACTGCTGTCCCGGAAAATAAAAAAGCCAACGGAAATTTTTTCCATTTCCCACTCATCTGATTAAAGTAGTCAAACAGTATGTGGGAGACCCTCACTTTTCTGGGAATGGACGTTAACTGCAGTAGATGATGCTGGTGGCCAACACAGTCCCTCACCCTGACCTTCATCACCCAGATGTCCTTGGATGGGGCCACCTATGTGATTATAGACTCAGGTGTAGGAGGCAGAAGAATGGCCCCACCCTAGTCCATGCGACCAAGATTACCTCAGATTATCCAGGAGAGCCCTTCGCATGTCTAATCCCATGGGGCCTTTTGTTTTTTCAACTATGGTTCACATTCCATATTATTCTGCATTAGTTTAGGGTGTGTGGCCAAGCGGTCAGAGAACCACGGACTCTGCAGAGCGGGGGCCCTGCGGCCGCAAGTCCCCGCTGGCCCCATATGTAGTCACTCGATATCGTTGACCCTATTCGCCGTGCTGTAATCTACAGCTCTGTGACTGTTCTATAACTCCCAGTCCGCACTGCTTAGTCCCTTCCTTTCTTTCCCTCAGCTCCCCAGCCTCCCAAACCCCCTCCCCTCTGACGACAATGCAGGTTCTTAAAGCCAAGACCCGTTCCCAGCTGCCAAGACCCAGGGAGAAGGCAGTGTGCCTGGGTCCCCACCCACTGTTTCCGGGTCTGAAGAAGAAGGAGAGGGGCGTGCGCCGAGCCGAGGAGTGAGCGCAGTCTAAGGGTCGCAATTCTTTGATTTTTGCCAAGTCAGACCGGTGTCAGAATTCCCAGCTACAGAACAGCACGATGATAAAGCTGTGGTGGTTAAACCTCCGGGTTTGTGGTATTTGTTACTGCAGCACTAAGAAAACCAATAAAAGTGCTCTAGAATTTACTATAAATTATATTACAACCGCAGAAGTTATACTGATACCTGCATCCTTTCATTCATTCTGTATTTTATGTACCTTTTGTATGCCAGACCCTCCTATATTTCACTATTACAGGAAATCGATGCGTGTGGAGAAAGCGAGGTGAGCCCTGCTCAGTGCACAGACGGACAGAAACACGCACTCCAGGGTGGGGAACAGGTGCTGGAACTTGGGTCTGAAAGTCATTAAATAACTCACGATTGAACTGCAAATCACAGAGCACATCACCGAGAGAAAGTCAGATAGAAAAACGCCCCAGATTTCAAAATGGAACAGGCCCAGATGGGATCACAGAGAGGTTGTGTAGTTCCCTAAAAGTGCAGACACAGATTGTTAACTATATATGAGGGAGCCATTCAACAGAAACTCAAAAATGCAAAAAATAACAGTTTCAGCTCAATCCTCTGGTGAGCAGGATTGTTCTTTAAGTAATGAAAGTAACGTGAGCTTAGGGAAAGGAAAATTAATTTTGCAGCTGCATTTATAATAACTATAACATTGAAAAGAACAAAAACAAAGGCAGATGACTATAATGGTGAGATCGTAAGATGGAGTAGTACCTACATAGTGACTTATCTGTTAAAGTGTCATGCACGATATATTAATTAGATGAAGCAGGTGAGAAAGATCAGGAAAAGATGAAAGATAAGGCTTCATTTTTATAGTGAGAGTATTCAAATAAAGGAATATTAGGAGTGATCGTGATGATGATGATAATGAAAATTACACTCTACATCCTCAGACACAGCAGGATCCGTATACACAAAATTAAGAAATCACAGACCTTAATTATTACTGGAAAAGGAAGCACAATTAATTAGTAAATTAAATATTTAAAATATATTCATGATACAAGCAGTTCATTTCCTGCTATTTTGCTTTAAACTCTAGTATATAATTTGAATGTGTAAAAGGGCTTGGATCTGTCATTAAGATATATCAGTGTGTATGTTAATAGTTAATAGTTCCTAATATGTGTTTACTATCTCCTTACATATCACAGAGCTTCAGAAATATATATCTTATAACTTCTTAGCCTTTCGAAATTCCAAGAAATCAAACTCCTTATTTTCAGTAAACTCAAACTTAGCTTTCCTTTCTGTTGCCCATTTTTCCGGTCTTTCTCACTCGCTTTATGCTTCCAACCTCAGCCACTTCCTATATAACTGCACTGGTCTTTTTTGGAACTGGGTCACCTTCTCTCTTCCCATTCTCCTCCCTCCCCGTTTCTTCCCCTTCCCTTCCTCCTCCTCCTCTGCGTGTGAGCCTCTACTACGCATCAGACTCTCCACTAAGCCTCGTGGATACGCAGACGAATAATAACCTCAGTGAACTAGCGTTCTTTGCCAACATGTTATTAAAACCAAAAATTATAATGGCAAGTTGAAAGTATTATAAGAGAAAATGTTGCGGGGGCACAGAGGAGAAACAGAATATGCGTGGGAGTCAGGTAAACCTTGCCAGAGAGAGTGATGCATGGGCTGGGTTTTAATCAACAGGAGAGTTAGTTATCAGGTGACCAAGGAAACCTGGTACACTTCTGGTACCTGGCAGGGGCGGGGGTGGTGTTTGCTCCAGAACCCTGAAGGAACTAGATACCACCCCCCAAAAATGGCTTTTGTCAAAATTTTGGTTTTTGCTCTGAATGTCATGGGCTAGATAAAGAAATTTAAGAAAACATCCTGACAATTCTTTCCTTTTATTGCCATTTTGCTGGTCTGCTTGCTCCAGCAGAAGGTGGAGTTTGCATGCTGAATTCAAAGTTGGCAACTTTAATCACCTCTAGCTCTGTCTGCAAGTTTTGATTCTGACCTAATACAGTTTAATATTTCCAAATAAAATTATGATAGCACAAAATCAGAAGGTACATATACAATACTCGGCATAGCACCTCATACATGTTAGCT
Organism: Trachops cirrhosus; assembly: GCA_028533065.1. Lineage (NCBI taxonomy): Eukaryota > Metazoa > Chordata > Mammalia > Chiroptera > Phyllostomidae > Trachops > Trachops cirrhosus. Next base: position 4,897,175 of record CM052551.1, on the reverse strand, counting down.
CTTAATCAGCAAAATAATCTTTCTTAGATGAAAAGTTTAAAGCAAGGAATAGGGAACAGATAATAGTTTGAGCATTTACATTTGAATATAGAACTTCCCCATTGAACTGGTTTTACACCAACAAAAACTTCTCTGTTGTTACAAAATATATGATTACCCTTCTCCATTATGGTATAAAAATACAACGGCCTCTTTCTAGGAGTTTGGTGCTAAAGGAAAGGTGGAAGATGAGGGTGTAAAATTGGGGTGAAATAATAATTTAAGAATGAAACAATGATTAGCAAAGAATGATCGTGGATCAATGGTAGAAAAAGCCAAATCTTCAAGAGATTCAGTCATTAGAAACCAAACAGATAATCATTCCAGGAAGATCCAAGAGGAGACATTAGGTGATGAGATCCAGGAAAAAACTCTTATTAGAAAAGGGTTAATATTCATTCTTGGATAGAAAGGAATTAACCTGTCTTATAACTTGGGGGCTTGGCCCTGAAAGGTTCATTCCTCTCCTTCCACAAACAAGGAAACACGATGCCACTCTGTCTGGGACTTGGTTCCGTGTTGGAGAGTTCACTTATTCACACAGTGTCATTCCGAAGAGGGGCTAGGCTCCAGTTAAAACTCCAGCTGCTCCCACGTTCGGTTGCGAGTGATTACGTACATTTCTAGCTGGGGATGTTCTACTTTATAGGAGGCTGCGAATGTTTCTTATCGTATTTCCTTTGAGATTAAGAACAGAGAACCATGCACTTACTTTTGACAATTAATTACTGATCTCTTTAGCTTTGCACATGTCAGAGCTGCTTTTCAAATTCTTCCCGGAATATTTTCAATTGCCATGATGCTTTTAATTTGTACAGGTGAGAGAGTACCTGCCCCTGGCTTCGTCCGTGTTCCTCCCCCCTGAGCTGTTTCTCTCCTGCCAACAACTTCCATCTGATGGGGGCGGTAGGTGGGCGTGGGGCACTTCACTGCAGGCTCACGTTCCCAGGCTCCCAGAGAAGGCTGGGCACAGAGATGAGGCTCCTGGGCTACCCTCCCCCAGGATTTCGCTCCACTTCACCTCAGGGACTGTGGCTTGCCTTTGACTTGATAATGCCGTTTTATGCCAACCACGGCTCCATCCAGCCTGACATTCCTGTTTCGGATGCCCCTTTGTCTTCGGTTCTGACATCTCATTTAATGACATAAGGAGGGGAGATACTATTTCGTACAGCAGCACAGAAGTCACGTGATATTAACATATTGCTTTTTTCTTGTTCTAGGCATTGTATCAGTGTGAATACAGGCTTATTTTTAAAATAAGTCTCTGTGAGTTCAGGATTCTTTGACTTTTTAAAATATGTTTATTGAAATAATGTCCAAAAGATGGTTCAAGGGTAATATAGTAGTGTATTTGCCACCTGAAGGAAAAACCTAAACCCTAGTCTTCTAAACTCTTTATAATCAGATGCAAGCTTCTCTTTGATGGGAATTTCAAAGACCTTCAACTTCAGTGGTGATGTGATGTACCTGAACATTTCCTCAGGGTCCCAGGGTGAGATACATTTGAGTCTGGTTCTCTGTGACTAAGTCATGCGGTCCCCCTTGTTAGTGTAGCTGGCTTTACTCTCAGGGCCTAAAAATGCTGAATATGCCTTTTCTTTGTCTTCGTCATTATTGATGGAGGTAATGGGCCCATTCCTGACCAGTGGAACCTTGCTGGGCGACTCTGGGGAAATGTTTTCCTACATAGTAAAGAGACACTCACCCACGTGTCCCTTGCTCCTGCTCAGACATAGCCGTTCCTACGTGTGATGCGCAGAACTGTGGCAGCTGGCCCCCCGCCGGGGCTGGAGGAGGGGAGACCTCAGCCGCTCACTGGAGGCTCGGGAGCAACCACCTGCGGGCTTGACAGTCGGCTGAGCAGCCGCTCACGTGGGCAGCTTCTCTGCGCTGTGCCTTTCCTTCCTGAACCCGGGACATAACTCTTCTCGAGCCAGTTCTGTGGCCTCGATGACTTCCTGCCTGACGTGCACGCTGGAGAAGATGAAGAACTGTTTCAGTTTTCAACACCTTCCAAAATGCATCATCGCCGGAACCCCAAATGTCCTGTTCATCAGTTCCTGGGTTCACAGTTTTGATTTCTTCATTCTGTTATCAGAAATAGGGAACTCATAAGTTTTATATATACATGTATATGAAATTCTACTATCAGAAAAATAGAAATTATATATATAAATTCTAATATCCAAAAGGATAGAAATTTATTTTTTTAAAAAAGAGAGGGAAAGATATTAACGTGTAATTATATCAGAGCTCACATTTTGTTTAACCCGGATTTACTCTCCCTATTTTTTAGGGCTGTCACGTTGGACAGTGAGAGCCAGGGAAAATGCGAGTGAGCCACTGCACTAGAGGTTTCCAGGGTGGCAACTGTCAGGCCTTCGTGCACCTACGTGTAAGAAACGCTTGAGCCGGGCTATGAAGCGTGTGGGATGCAGATTCCACCAGCAGTATGCCAGAGCATGAGAAGAAGCAGAATGTTTTCCCCCAGCACAAATAATATATATCCCTGAGTCTTTAAAATAATATTTCTAGTATTAATATTATTAAACAGAGGAGGAAAAACCCTCCTTTTTAGCCTATGAAAATATGCTACTATGAAAAAAAGAGATGGTTACACCGTTTGGGGATAAGACAAAAAAAGAAGCTTTGAAAAAAATCTGCTGTAAGAAGAAAGAATAAATGCTAGAATACATTTGTCTGTGCTTTCAATATAATTCAATATAACTTGGATTCTCGGTAACAAGAGATGAAATGTGGAATGATAAGACAAAAGACATATGACAAGAGTTCTGGCTGAGAGTCAGATTGAAATACAACGGAGATGGATGAGATAGGGATATATTAAAATTAAATTAAATGCAGCAGCAGGGACAAAAAAAAATCCCTGATTCTTTAGGAAAAGAAAATAGCAGAGTTGATGCTATAAAGAGTGAGGTGAAGAAAAAATAGGGCGCCCAGGATGGGGAGGATGGGGCAAAAGAACGAAAATAACAAGCGGAGAGGGGATGTAGGGGGCACGGAGAACAGAATTAAACCTCGATGTGTTGAGATAATTGGTGCTCCCTGGAGAGACCTCATAGCACAATGGAATGGAAGCTACAGTAACAAATACAATAGAGAAAAGTCATAGAAAGTCACACGCCTAGAGATTGAAAGGGCTCATCAGGGGTCCGAGAAAGACCGAAGGAAGCCAATGTCCGTGTCAATTATGGTGATTTCTTTAAAATGTGTGGCTTGAAAGAAATCATTCTACACAAATCTAGGCAGACAGGTGAAAGGTTGAAGACCTGGAATCGGTGCTGAGCAGAAAAATGGGAAACATGTATTTGATGTGAATACATATATTTTTAAAAGCAAGATAATAATAAATTCAAAAATCCAGAAAACGTTTCCCTCTAGAGGGTGTGAGAATGAGATAGGAGAGGAAGACCTGAGTTTATTCAGTGAGTGGTGTTTTAATTCTTCTGCTGAATTTTGGGATTACTGGGTGCATTGTACTATCATGCGTCGTAACTTTCACATATATGCATACGTTCTGCTCTGTGCTTCAAGGCTACAATCCTTGGTTATGACCTATTACCCTCCCCACATTTTGTAACTTATTCTTCCATGTGCTTGAAATCATATATGAATCATCATTTTCCAGGCCCTTTATTCTTTCCTTTTCAGCTGGTTTCAACTTCTTTCCTGAATATATTACATTATTCCTAATTCCACCACACTTTTACTATTCTTGTCGCTTTTTTGGTCTGATTTTCCTTCTGCAACAGCTGAAGTGATCATGTTGACTTCCTACAAATGACAACGATCTAACTCCTCTTCCTGCGTTCCCCATCAAAACTGAGCGGCACTATCCCCTCCCCAGTTGCCCACGTGGTTCTTTCTTCCTCTCGGTCTTTCCATTCTCCCTTCAATCTTCGCTCGCAGGACGCTGGTTTCGCTCCCCAACATCCGCGGTGGAGACCACGCCACACTGCTCTGACACCACATGCACTCCTCAGCAAAACGCCCTGCTCTAAGGCACGCAGTGATCTTTCAAAAGTGCACTTGTCCGTTTTTTTACATCTTACAATGGCACCTATTGTTATAAGATAAAATATGCGTGATGGAATACTATACAATCACTAAGAATGTTTTATAAGACTATGCAATGACATTGGAGAACATTTAGGGTATACTTGCAGTTCATGCATGCCACAAAGTGTTTTATAATTTGATTTTAGTTTTATAAAAATGGTTATGCATATATGTCAATCTACCTGTTATCTATCCATCTATCTACCTAGGTCTATTTTTATTTCTTTTAACATTATCATCTATCTATCCAAACATGTTAAACAAAAATACTATAAAGAAATACATTTAAATTTTAAGTATTTCTCCCTGAACTAAGAGTTATAAGCGATTTTACTTTCTTTCCACATTATCTACAGTCCATGTCTGTGCTTTCAGTATGTTTACGACATGTATCTATTGACACAATAAGAAAAGTAAGTTAAAAAGATAAATAATATATGCTTTTCCCTTTTAACCTCATAGTTGGTAATACATTTTCCCACTTTTCTGCAAAGACAACTAAAAAACCAAGAGAAAAATACCAATATTAGATCCTATGAGATTCTCTCTGACTTAATCCCTGCTCCTTTGTACCAAGTAAATGTCAGCTAACTTCACTTTGCCAGATGGGAGGCATTTATCCATGAATGTTTGCTCATTTGACAATATTAGCTCTGGCTTAAGTCAAATGTTACTTATAGGGGAAGAGAAAAACTTTGATATTTAAAGCATCCTCACCTATATATGCCATCATTACACAGACACATGCACACTCACACACACACACACACACAATTTTCTTTGTATTTGTTATGAACACATCCTCCCTGCTTTCTCTCCAAATAAAATATTGAGGGTCTTCTGTGCAAATCATTGTATAAAACTCCTACCACCTAATTAGTGGTGATGTGTCACCACAGTATGGTGTGCGACCAGATACCAGATTCCTAGAATAGAATTTAAGGATCGCCACTCAGAGATTAGGACGCTGGATTTGAGTGTTTTCCCTCCCCCCTCTCTCTGCCACCCCCACCTGGCCCCACCTGACAAAGTTACAAAGGCATCCATGGACACATGGAGATTCTGGCATCCTTTTAATGGGTACGCTTAACAAGCGATGCGGTGCCCCTGTTTCCACGTGGTTTGGCCACACCCAGGCTGCGCCCTCTCCGTCAGCACGTGGCCAGTGTGAATACACACTGTGTCACAGCCATGATTATGGACCCAGCAAACACCGTGCTCACGCGGAGAGAACCTCAGCCCTCAAGAAGTTCCCCTTCAGCTGAGAAATGGCCTTAGAGACATGCCTATAAATTCATTATTTAATTAAGCCTCGCATTGCATGTGACTCGTGAAGAAAATTTATTTCTCTCTCTGTCTTGAAGATTGTAAAAGAAGATTTAAGATGGCCACTCCAAGCTGATTTTCATGAGAAGAAAGAAAATCTACGTTCACGTTGTGCCTGCTCTCCTCCGAGCTTTAACATAAATTTCCAAAATAATACTTTAAGATACATAGTACAAATCATATTTTCATTTGAGAAAGATGTGTGCCTGTAAAGCCCAAAGATTTCCAATCACCATAAGGAGAAGGTGGGTGGGTATTCATCATTCCCAGCTCTGAGGTCCGAGGAAGACCGTCATGAAATTAAAAATGAAACGGGCTGTGTGGGGGCCAGAGTGTTCTGTCCAGGCACTGACGGGCCAACCAGACACACACTTGGAGGAGTCAAACAGACTGGCTTTGAGTCTCTCCTTGGCAATGACTAGGGTCACTGCCTCTGATAAGTTACTTGATTTCAACTGAACTAGGATAATCGTAATCACCCGATAGGACTTTGAGGTGTATTAAATGAGATAATGTAGATAAAGCCACTGCCAAGTGACAATGAAACAACTCAGTAACTAATTTCTGTCTCTGCTTCTTTTTTTTCTTATTGAGAAAGGATCTTTAAAAAAATTTTTATTGTTGTTCAACTACAGTTGTCCCCATTTTTCCCCGATTACTCTCCCCTGCCTCACACTCAATCCTCCCCACTGTTGTCCTTGTCCATGGGTCCTTTATACATGGCCCTGGACTTGACCCTTGCCCTTCTTTGCCCCATTATCCCCCTGCCCCCTCCCCTCTGGCCCCTTTGCTTCTATCAACAGTGAATCACTCCGTGCTGAAGAGCGTGGAAACTAGAGCCCTCTCTGGGCTCAAGGCACACCCCACTGAGTTACTTGATGTCCTGACCCACACACCCCTCTCACTCTCAGAGACGGTGAAAGGACTGGACGAGTTATCACCAGAAAGAACAGTGACTGCAGGGTAGCAAGTAGCCCTTATACGTATACGTAATAAGCAATAGCAGCCTTCTGCACCCCGAGGCAAGTTCTACAGCTGCTGCGTCTGTGAAGTTGGCACGCATGTGTCAGAAAACAAAACTCCTCCGCTCCCTATGCTAGAGTAGATTAAGAAATCAATCAACATCTGTACTGGATCAATTCCCTTTCCTCGGTCCTAGTAGTTATTTTCAGGCAGGGAGCTCATCTTGTCATTACACACCAGGGATAAATTTTTCTGGGACAAAAACGACAGCCTCTCCCAAACCAGCAGGAACATCACTTCTTTTCCTCCCGCGAACAACAAATCCTCTCCGCCCTCGCGATGCTACGGGACTGTCCAGGACATGCCGATTTACTTGGCTTCAGTTCATCCTTCTCACCTCGCTCTTCCGTGACGCTCTCCACCCCTTTCACTCTCAGAAGGGGTCCACTTCCCAAGGATTTTTTGAGTGTTCTTTCTCCCCTCAGTGTTGTAGTTCAGTGTGCCCACTTCCGATAAGAGACTGGATAGCCTCTGATAAATCGCAACCTCTAATAGCCGTCTTCAATTAAGACTTAAGTTAGATAATTTTGCCAGATAAGTTCTTTCTTTAAAGAAACCTTGGGAAAAAGTCCTGATGTTATATTTTACATACCAGTGGGAAAATATTTTTGTGGTTTTTTAAAATTTGTTTAGTTTTTATTAAATTTATCGGGGGATGACATTGGTTAATAGGATCACATAGGTTTCAAGTGTACATTTCTACAACACGTGATCTGTGTATTTCATTGTGTGCCCACCATCCAAATTATCTCTTTTCTAGTCTCATTTTGAAAATAAGAATGGCAAAAACACTGTGGAAATGACGATACTGGTGTATGTTATGCATACGTAATGTAGGTGTATGTATGTATACATATTGTACATCATATTATATATATGACACTGAACCAACACATATGCAATATCGAACCGATAACCCTTAAAATCATTCTCCCCTCCCCTTTCAGGGCTGCCTTACTAGTAAAGTCTATTTTGTAAGTAACAAGGCGCCTTGTCAGGCATGGACACGGGTGATGGGCTTTGCAACGCCTTAAACATGGAGATGAGTGTGAACACTCACAGGTGTGCATGTGTAAACACCCCCACACACATCTTTTTATTGTGCATCCCTCGCTCCAACCTAAGCTCCTCCACGGCGATCGGCCCCTTGCCTGTGGAAAGCGAGGGGAAGGAGAGGGCTCGCGGAAGCTTGGTGAACAAGCAGGGCACCTGAGGAACCTGGAAAGCCTTTTCCACAAAGCCCCTCCCTCAGGGGTTTACATTTTCTGTTTTATCTCTGGGATTGAGGTTAGTGACAAGCACACACCGGAAGCCCGCCAGAAATGCCACGGGAGCTGCTTCACGGCGTTCAGATGCAGAGATGGCATTTGAGCCCCGCGTCGCCCGCCTCTGCTGCACGAGGAACCCTAACCAGGTGAACTTGGGGGGCGGCTGCAAAGGGGACCATCTACACGGCTGCCTTCCCCGGTACAGAACACATCCCACTGTGGAATCACATCCAAAGGTTAGATAGCTAAATAATTTTTTTTCCTTGATTGGCATGCCGAAGGCACGGCTAGTTCTTTGAATTAAATGTCAAACTTCTATTTTCTACAAATTGTTCTACTATGTGGACCCATTTTATAAATCATATTTTTGCTGCAGTCTTCTGCCCTGTGAATCTGGTCAATTTACTCTATACTAAGTGGCCAGCAGGTTTCAAATGAGCCATTGTATCTATTTCAAATTATACTATCGTTTGACATTTTGAGAGGAAAATTAAGCACTCAACAGTGATCTGTAATCAACAGCCAAGCTTTATTGTAATTAATAGTCTATGCTTGAAATGGGCACACATTTGATCGTAAATTATATGTCATTTAATTGAAATGTTGCAGTGATCCTTCCACCATTCAATATTCTTCGAATTTCAAGTCTACCTGAGCTGCATAATATTAAAAACAATGCAGATATTATGTCTTTAATTCAGTGATAAATACGCTGTAATTCACTCAGTAGTGTGAAATGAAGAAAGGCATAAGAAATGAATGTAAAAGCAAATAACTGAGTTGGAAAAGTAATAAAATGTAATCACTGAAGCCATGGGGAAAGGTACTTTGCAAAGTTGGCACTCTGAATTACATTGTTAAACTACAAAAAAAGCACCATTTTGCATATTTTTAAATTCACATAAAGCAAACGATTTGAATTTGAAGGATTTGCAGTACAAAGAATTAACCTCACCCCCCAGACAAGATGTTTAAGATGAAATAGGATAGAAACCTAATTCTTCTGTAAGTCTTTTTAAAGGAGAGAGATCTACGGTATCTGAGTTAGATTTCTCTCAACCAAAAACTCTCATTCTGAAATGCTAGCACTCTGACACGGTGACAAATTGCTGGGACAAATGCTAAATAGTTAAGTGGACAGGTGATGGATGGCCTCATAAGCCTCACAGGGCAGCCCGTGTAAGATACTAATTGGTTCTGTGGAACTGGTTTTAGTCAATAAATTCACTTGAGAGATGTTTTTTTGTTTTAGACATCGTTAGAGAAAGGAGTGCTGGAGGTGACAGACCAGTCGCCAACATAGAGACCGCCAACAGCTTTATTACGCCCACCGTGCACGATGTCTCTCTGATCTAGCCCATTTTCCAACGCTAAATATTCACTGTGAAGCCCAATGGTGAGGTTTCTTTATTGGTTCTCAATTTTAGCATTTGGCTTTCGAGGCTCCCTAACCTATTTTTTCTCACTCCACAGGCTTCTGTAATTTTTGTTTCTTCTGGAAAGCCTCTCAACTTGGACGTTTTCAAATAAAACTGGAGTGATTCGGTTTTCTTATTATCCTACAGGATCAAAATGCAAAGAATAATACTTTCTTCCAATGTATGGAAAATATTAGCAGACCTGACATTATTTTAGGACAAGTTGATTCTCTTTGCTTTTTTTAAATAATAAAATTATTATTTCTCATTTTTCTATAAAATGAAAGAAACATTTTTCATTTCTTCCATTTTAAACCAACATTTTCACCAACAACTTTATTGATTTGGATATTTTGAGTATATCTTCTATCTCTTGCATGGTATAATGTTGATTGTTCTCAATTAATGTCTCGGTTTGATTGCTATCAACTTCAACTGGTCTACCTGACTGTGGAGTATCATCCAGCAAGAAATCTCCAGCATGAAACTTCGCAAACCAGTTTTGACACGTTCTATCAGTCACAGCACCTTCTCCACACCCTGCACAAAGCTCCTTTTGCATTTCAGTTGCATTTTTACTCTTCTTGAAATAAGAAAGCATAATATGCTGAAAATACTGCATCTTTTCTTCCATCTTCAATATGAAAATGACTACACAAAAATTCACCAATTTTGATTTTTTTAAATGCATGCTGATATGACAGCTGTCACAATGCAGTCTAACAAAATTGTTACAAATGAAGTTAAAGACAACAATGCACAACTAGGATTATCTTATGGAAAGAAAATGAACTTTTGGGCCAACCCAATACAATCAGAAACATGAGAAGAAAAAATGCCTATATAAAGATCTTGGGGTTTTTTGTCGAACAGTGAAGTTTTACCTCTACATGCAATTAACACATAGTGGCTTACATAACAATGTTTTTCATGAATTTAGCAAATTAGTCTGACTATCGTAATGTTAATTTTCATAAAGAGGATTATTTTAAACTTAAAAGCATGCTCTGCTTCACTGGGGACATCTAAAAAAACAAAGAAGCGGAGATAACACGGCAGCATACCAAAATGGAGAGCAAAAACGTTTAAAACCTGGCAAAAAGGAAGCACTAAGAAACATGACTCCAGCAGGAGCTGAAGGTTGTGTTTTAACATATGAAATTCAGATGTTATACAACCATCCCAAAGTCCAGATCTTAGTAGCTTTATATTATTATATAATTGAGATCCTTGTCTCTGTATTAGACCTCTATAAAACACCAATTCTTTCTTTTAAACTGCTCTACTGCAGTGTAATTGACATATACATATTTTTTACAGGAAGTGCACATTTTGCTTTTTATGTATGCATACATCCGTGAAACCATCACCAACATCAAGACAGTCACATCTTCAATACCCTCCTTGTGGCTCTCTCCTGAGTCACCTGCCCCTGCTTCCCCAGGCCACCACTTACCTACTTTATCCGCAGAAATTAGTTTGCACTATCTAGAATTTCATACAAGTGGAATCATTATATGTTACTCATTTCCCTCTGACTTCTTTCAGTCAGCATAATCATTATGAGATTTAGCTTGTTGTATGTATCAGTAGTTCAGTTCATTCTGGTTCATTGCAGGTAGTATTCCATGGTAGGAAATACAGTAAATCCTCATTATTCATGGTAGTTACATTCTATAAATTTCCAGAAAAGACTGAATGAGCAAATGCTGAGTCATTGCCCCTGTCAGCCTCTGGTCCCAGTGTTTTCATCACCCAATCAATACATAATCCTGCTCTGTGAGTGCTTCAGTTTAAGAGCACCTTATTTATTTTGACTCATTAACATTGAACTTATGGCCAGCTGAACTGCAACTCATGCCAAAAAAGCTTATCTGACATACATATCTTCTCTAAAAGGCATGGCATTAGATGTCACTTTAGCAATGTATTTGGGTGCCATTTTAAACAGCAAAACCACCCCAAAAAAAAACCATAAAAAAGGTGAAAACCATGGTACTAAACAGACAGCAAAAAAGCCTGGTTCTGGTATAAGCACTGAAACAACGTTGGTCACAGAGTGTCCCCTTGTCTGACCTCCAATTTCTCACGGCTCTGCACTCACATGCATCCCCACAAGTACTGATCTGGGGGTTACTCACCAATTTTAGCTGGTAACAGAATTCACAAATAATGAGGATGGACTGTTCCACAGTTTGTCCGTTCCTCCATCGAGACGTTTGTGTTGTTTTTCAGCTTTTAGCTATTACAAATAATGCTGCCGTAAATATCTGTGCACACTTGTTGGTATGGACATGCGCTTTTTTCCTCTCAGAGGCAAATACCCAAGAGTAGACTGGCCAAGTCATAGAGAATGTGTAGGTTTAGCTTCTAGGAAACTGGTAAACTGTTTTCCCCAGTAGTAGCATTTTATCTTCTCGCCAGCAGGGTGAGTTTCCCGTTGTCCAGAGGGCTCCCCATACTGGGTGCAGTTTTTAATTTCATCCATCCATGTACGTGTGAAGATACATCTCACTGAGGTTTGAATTTGCTTTTTTCCTAACCATACTGAGCATCTTTTCATAATGCGTTTTGCTATCTGTGATCTTATTTGGTGAAGTGTCTTTTCAAATTTTCTGCCTATGTTAATTTAAAAAATTGTTTGCTCATTGAGTTGAGAGTTTGCTTCCATATTCTGGATAGGAGAATCATGCTTAGTAAGTATGGTCTCCATCTCTGGCTTGTCTTTTTATTTACTTTTTAAAGGCATAAGTTGGTATTTTTAGAAAGTGCATTTCATCAAAAATTTTCTATAATGAATTAATCTTTTGGTGCTGTAGCTAAAGAATCTTAGCATAAGCCAAGGTAAGAAAAAATGTTCCACATTTTATTTTAGAATTTTTACAGTTTAGGCTTGGCATTTGCATCTATGATCTATTTAGAGTTCATTTTTGTATGTAGAGCAAGATACTAATTGAAGTTGTTTTTTGTTGTGGTACAAATTTTGTTGGTACAGTTTTTCAATTGTTACAGTACCATTTGTTGAGAATCATTATCTTTTCATCCTGAATTACCTTTACTTTTCCAAAACTAAGCTGCTCATATATATGTGGATTTATTTCTAGAGCATCTATTTTTTCTTTGATCTATTTGACTATATTTAAGGCAAAAACCACAACTTTTTTTTATTACTGTTGCTTTATTCTAGTCCTCCACTTTTCAAAGTTATTTCAACTATTCAAGATCCTTAGATTTTCCATTTGAATTTTAGAAGAAAATGTTGATTTCTACAAAAGATCCTGCTGAGGTTTCTACCAGCAGAACTGTGTTGAATTTACAGAGAAGTCTGGGGAAAATTGGTGCCGTAACACGGAGTTCGCTGAACCAGGGACATGGTGACATCTCCCCGCACACCTGGGTCTTCTCCAAATGACCCCACGGTGTTTTCAATGTGTGTCTCACATTTTGTCAGACTGGTCCAGAGTCATTGTACTGTATTCTACTGAAAATATTACTGCTAAGTTCAGTTTCTGACTGTTCACTGCTACCATACAGATGTGACAGAACTTTAATATATTTGATGTTCTATCTTACCACTTCGCTAACTAAACTCATCCTAGTACCTTTCCTTGAATGTTGATAACAACGCCCTACACAAATAACATTTCACTACTTCTTTTTAAAGTTTTGTAGCATGTATTTTGTTGATACCCAATTTCATTGATTAAAGAGTTCAGTACAATGTCAAACAGGGGTGTCGAGAACAGACATCCTTGTCTTGTTCCTAATTTTTGAGGGAAAGCATCCGGTCTTTTGACATTAAGCATGATGTTAGCTCAATAGTATCGGTAGGTGTCCATTACGAGACAGAAGTTCTCTTTTATTGTTAGTTTCCCAACAGTTTTTTTGTGTATATATTTATGTAAAAAATAGAATGGGTGTGGATACGTCCCACCTAATCATAATGTTTTATTTTATTTATATATTGTTGGGTTGAATTAGCTAGAATTTTCTTTAGAAGTCTTGCATCCAGGTTTATGATGGTCACTGTTCGTAGTTTCCTTCACTTGTGGTACTTTACATGGCTTGATATCAGAGTGATGATGATCTAACAAAATGAGCTGGGAGGACTCTGGCTCTTGCATTTTTGGAAGCATGTGTAGAATTGGTATTACTTCCTTTTCCATATGGGTCTTGAATCTTCTTTATTGAAAGATGTTCAATGCAATTATTTAATGGTTACATGGGGCTACTTACTTTATGTATTTCTTCCTGAGTGAGCTTTGGCTGTCTCTTTCAAGCAATTTGACCACTTTAACTAAGTTAGTAAATATATTGTTATAAATTGTTCATAACATTCCCTGATTATCCTTTTAATGTCTGTAGAACCTATTATGATAATGCCAATGTCATTCCTGATATTGATATTTCTTTTTCCCTGATCAGTGTGGTTAAGTTTTTATCAATTTTATTAATCTTAGAGAAACAGCTTTGGTTTTATTTATTTTAATTATTGTTTTTCTATTTTCTGTTCATTTGGTTTTTGCTCTGTCTGACCTTTATCATTTTCTTTGTATTGCTTACTTTGAAATGAATTCACTTTAATTTTTCTATATTTTAAGGTGGAAGGTGAGGACATGAATTTGTGACCTGGCTTCCTTTCTAAGACAGACACTTACTGCTATAAATTCCCCTCTGCCTGGCAGGTTGTGTTTTCATTGCCATTCACTGCGAAATGCTTTCCAATAGGCTATTAAGGGTTCTATTCTTAGTTTTCCAAATTTTTGAAGGGGAATCTCCAGATATCTGTTTGTCACTGATGACTAATTCAGAGAACATCCTTGGTATACACTGAATATTTTTAATTTATTGAAAGACAATTTATGGGCCAAATTTTGGTCTCTTCTGTACTGTGGCTTTTGAGTTGAATGTGTATTTCCCTGCCGTTGGGTAGAGTGTGCTGAGCATGTCACGTGGGTCAGATTATCCAATAGCGCTGTTCAGGTGTGCTCTATCCTCCCTGGTTACCTGTGCGTTGTCTACTAGTTTTGAGAAAGGGCTATTAAAGGCTTCCAGGATACTTGCAGATTTTCTTCTCTTGCATTGGGTCAGTTTTTTAAATTAATTTTGAAGTTGTAAGATGCAACATTGCAGACTGAAAGAAAACAATTTCAAATCACTAATCTGATGAGGGCCTTATATCCGGATTGTACAGGGAACTGTCAAACCAAATTAACATAAAAACAAACAACCTAACACAGAGATGGGCAGAGAATTGGAACAGACATTTCATCTAAGAAGCCATCGAGGTGATAAATCATTACATAAAGAGATCTGAGGAACTCTCACCATGATTCACTGGGAAACGCAAAATAAAACATAATGAGGCATTATTACACACTTGTAAGGGCAGACAGAATTTAAAAGATTTATCAAAGCGAGCGTTGGCAAGTCTGTGGAGCCACTGCTAGTGAGAATGCAAAATGCAACTCTGGAACACGGTTTCTTAACGGGTAAATCAGAAAATCATCAAATGACCCCGCTTTTCCACTGCTGGCTATTTACCTAGCAGGAGTGAACATGTATGCCCACACAGAGACTTACGTATGAATTTACACAACATACTTATTTAGAGTATCCAAAAATTCAAAATAACCTAAAGGTCTACCAACAGCTGCAGAAGCAAACAAGATGTATCCGTATAATGGAATGGTACCCAGGGACAAAATAGTGAACTATTAAAAACAGCATGAATAAATCTCACAACACTTATGCTGACTATAAGAAGACATAAAAAGTACATTTTTAATGACTGTATTTATTTAAGTTCCAGCAAATACAAATGAATCCATAGTGACAGAAAGCAGATGAATGGTTGCCTGGAGTGGGGAAGAGGGAATTGGGAGGCATTTTCAAGGAACATGAAGAATCTTTCAGGGGTGATTGATACACTCACTATTTTGATTGCGATAATGGTGTCAAGGGTGCATTTGCATCTTCAAACATATCAAATTTGTATGCTTTAATTTTATGTCGACTATACCATAATAAAAATGTTCAGCAGTAAGTAGACTTTTTGGTTTGATAACTTTGTAGCATTTGCAGATGTTGAACTATAATGTTGTACCACTGAAACTTACATAATAAAAACTATTAAAAGCAAAATTAAGCCAAGTGAAGAATATAGGACTTAAAATTTCCACTTTCATAAATATCAGCAACCCAAAGAATAGACTTTTAAGCTTTTAAATGTATGTAAAAACACAGTGAGACGAACAGAGATGGGTTATAGACATGAAGAGTCAAATGTGGTAAGTTCAACCTCATTTAGTGAATTAACAACACATACACACTTTCTCTAGTAGCCATTCAATTATTATTTGAGTTTTATTTTGCCAAGTAGCTTAATACTAGTAACAGATTTTTCCTAATGATTTCTGCTTCCTCAGTTTATGCAGTGATAGTATTTTCCCAGTCATCTGCTCTATACTGCTCAATTTCCTTCCACTTCAAGCTCACATATGTAGAGAAGGATCGGCTTCCTGTCTCCATGGATTTTCTCTTCGTGTTTCTTCCCTTCCTTCCTCTCCTGCTCTCCCCATAGGCACCCATGCAATGTAAGGGCACAGGGATTACTAATCAGATCTGACAGATCCCGAGGTATGCTGGAATCTGTTCAGCTATTGGGCATGGCTAGTCATCATTAAACATCAAAGCCCATTCTTTGACATGCAGTCAGATTTCCGGTTCCAGTGAGTAGACGGTCAGCTCCGCAGTGACAAGAACATAATTGCTCATCTTTGTAACTCTTGTTTAGTACAGGACCTGACACACTGTAGGCGTTGTTAAATATTCATTAAATGAATGAATGAAAAGAATGTTAGCGTTCAGTACTGGAGACATTTTGACAGAAGAGATACTTCCTTAAAAGTAGAAGAGCAATCAAAGGATAAGCAGAATGTCAAGGTAAATGGACGGCGGGAAAGATGTTCACCCTCATCTGCCTTTTAATTACTGGCTGAGGATTTCTGCAGAAACAAACGCATCACTGTTAATTGGGTACCGCCATTGAGAACACTGCAGGAGACTGTGTATGCACTGTTGCCGATCCTTGCACTGTCTTAGAAGGTAGATTTTGTTTACAGTATAGCCTTGAGATAAATGAATCTTGGAGCGGACCAACTGTGGGTATTTTAAGTATGGGCTCTTTCCAAATACTTTATCTTTGAATGAAAATACAAAATGATGAACCTAATATCACGTACCTTTATGAGTGATCAGGTGATTTGGAGCCTGGGATCATTTTTTGTGCCACATGCTTTGGACAAATTAATTTTTAAATATAGTTCCGTTGTAAAAATGGGTTGCAGCCAGTTTATGAGAGCAGAATATTGCCCTCTCTGAAACTGTCTTCCTTTCCTGCTCCACTCTTTTACATCGGGTATTTGTGCCCACTTCTTAGAACTCAAATTTCACGGGTCAAGGGGAAATGTTTCAGGTTCTGCCCCGGGCACTCTGGGAAACATCTCTGTGCAAGTACAGTCCTTTCCAAGCACGGTGAGGTGGCTTGGGCGAGCATGCCTAACCCCGGGCTGAGGCATCTCGTCCAAAATCTATCAATCCTGGCTGCTTCACCCCTCGCAGCGCCTCACATGTGACAACTGCTCACACCCAGAGCACTTTCTCCTGGGAGCAAACTGCTGTGAAAAAATGTCTCCCTGTTAAAGAACTAACTACTCTTAAATACATGAGCTTCGTGTTCTTCTCACTAGACTCGAAGGTAAGAACAGTATCTCTTTCTTTGAAAGCATGCGTAGAATATATAGTTTTATAAAAATACATTTTTCAACTGAACAGTTTTATGCACGCTAAAGATGTATAGGAATGAAATTTCAGATGGTGGATTACATTAACGTGACTCAGAATTGCAAATAGTAAAAGTCAATAAGAGCAATCTATTTTCATCAAAAGTATCTTGAATTTCAAATTTCCTGTACTAGAATTATTATTCAGTTAAATATCCGTATAATTTTATTTGGAGTCAAAGTAAAAGCACACTGCTGACTTACGTGTATGTGTTTTATATAAATAGGAGCTTCATCCTGAGTTTAGCGGCTAAAGACATACAGTAAATTGAATTGATCTGTAGCTGAGTTTTCAGATACGCGTCTCTTGTTTCAGAGCTGTGATCAAATAGGGGACATATTACCGGAGTTAAGAGCTAAGCTGTTAGAGAAGAGGAGCTGGATGCACAGCCATCTGAGAGCCCGTGATAATGCTACGTCCTCTCTCTCATTTAATCAGACTTTGTGGCTCCGAAATCCAGGCCTCGGGTCCTTAGGAGCTGATCTATAATAAATATTTTATTTCATTAATACGGAGAGTTGTGACCAGACACCAAACTGGACAAACAAGTGTTATGTGTTTTCCAGTGCAGTGCTCTATGCTTCTGCACCGCAAACGCCAAGGGGAGACTTTTCCAGAATATTAAACTATAAAGCTTGACGACTGTGTCAGACACAGCTGACAGACAGAGATGGTCTAAATAAGTAAAATGATGCTGTAGAAACAGTAGCTGTAGTGTTTGTTATTTTTATACACCCTTATCTATGTTCTAAACATAATTTTAAAATTCACACATTCTAACATATACCGCAATCTATTCATGCCCGATCTTGGCAAGAAACGCATGTTACTATCACAGTGAGGGATGGTGTGTCACTTCCAATTAGCTTTTATAAAATCAGAAGACCAAGATCCAATAGTGCTATTTTTAACAGTCATAGCATAAAGCCTTTCTTCTTTAGAAATTTGTAACAATTTAGCTCTAATATTCCCTATGAAATAGTTGAGTTCAATTAATATAAAATTAAACCCAAACAAGTTAAGGGATTCTGAAAAGTTATGATTTTAATATAAAAATGTGGCAGATAAAGTTAGACAGTATGCAGAGGCTATCCTTATAACAATGCTGTGGATTCTGGTTGGGATGAAGTTTACATGGAAAATTAATCAAACTCTCCAATTAATGTGAGCTACTGCTAAAAATAAAAATAAAAACTACCTAGAGTTGATCTTTTTCCTTTCCACAAATGTCTGTGCCTTTACAGCTATAATTCTACTAATTAAGAAAAATCACGGTATGCTTACATTCATGTCAGTAATTTTTAAAGGAATTTTAAGTTAACACAAATGAGTACACATAGCTAAAAGTGATGATTTTGAAATTGGGAAAATTAAAAAGCTAATACTGCTATTGCATTCACAGTCATTTATATTTTCTCTCTCTTTTATTCTGGTCATTATAATGCTTAAAGAAAAGGTAAGCTTTCGTGTTTCTTTTTATTTTGCTGATGGGTAGCATTTTACTTTTTATTGAAAAGCATATACAGAATTACAGTTCATACAGAAAAGTATTCTCTAAAAGGTAGTCAGTGACAGGTTTAATATTTTTAAAGGATATAAAAACATTTGTACATTGTTTGTCTGCTGTGGAGTAGAACAGCCATGCCCAAATCCAGTAAATTGTTCATACCTTCTTGGTCTCAGTTTCCAGCTAATATATTTAAGGTATAATCAAAGGAATTCAATGAAGAGGGGGAGCAATAAGAGGATAAATGGGGGTGATAGGCTTTGGAAGTGAAAGGCAATCAAGGGATGATTTCTTTGTGCCAGTCCTAAGCCCTGTCCTTAATCCCCATCCAATTTACTAATTTTTCCCTCTGTCATACCACATCAGAATCTGAAAGAAACGAAATTAGTTGGTGTCATGGTTACTGTTCTTGAACATTTCACTCATTATAACTGGAGTGTCTCCCCAGAATGACAACTGGGTTTACTGGGGAGCACTTCTTTAAGGGGACACTACGGAGGTCAGTCAGAGACAGCAAACAGGGCTGCTAGTCTGAGTGTCTCACAGTCGAGGTGAGGAGATGAAGTGCATTTCCCCACCAGATTGGGGGGGGGGGTTAAGGCTAAAAATAGTGTCTCCCTCCCTGTGAGCTCTCTCACCTCCATCACAGTACTGGAATGTGCCTGGGACTAATGCTGGTTGTATTGACTTTAAACCCTGGGTGAAGAGACGCAGTCATAGAACAAAGACTGAGCGAGCTAGCAGGTCACAGTGGAACAGCTTGAGGTAGGGCTAATAAACCAAGCAGCTGGTAGGATACCAAGGCACTGGCACTGGGGCAAGGTGTGAATGCACAGCATTGAGAATGAACTTGGCATTCATGCGGCAGCCATTCCTGCTTCTAGGCGGTGATGGGAAGTTTCAGGGAAGAGCTGATGATTCTGCTTTGTCTGTGCTATGATTACTAGGAAGGACATGATTTCTCTGTATTTTCCTCACCATGCACACCCCAAAAATGTTCTTGTCAAGTTACACCTTCTAGCTGGTCTCAAACCCAGCATATTACTCTGGTCCTTCCCATTGCATCTACTCCCTCAGAGAAGTGGCTGGTTGGGTCCCTCCTCCCACACCTTGTCTGGGGGTCTGCACTGCCGACTGTGGTGGGGGCGCCAGGCAGAAAAGGGGGTGAAGGTCCTGTGAAATTATTTGAGTTTTTCCGTGACAGTTGGGGCAGTGGAAGACAGAGAGAGAGAAGGCGGGACAGGCAGTTGCTGAGTGACCAGCAAACAAACAGAGAAAGGCAAAGGTGAGGGTGGGGAGAAAGAAAAACAGAGAGGGGAGTCTGTGAGAGGAAAGCAATAAGAGAAGGAGGGAGAGAGATCTTTGGGGACAGTTAGAAAGACTGAGAAGATTTTTAATTTGCTTCACGAAGTGTAATTTACAATTAAGTCACCACTATTAAGTGTATCATTCCACGACATTCGACAATATATGAGGTCATGTGACTACGATATAGAACATTTCCACCAACCCAAAATGTTCCCTTAAAATGTGGCTATTCTCCTCCTAAGCCCTTCCCTGGCCCGTCTTTCTTTGGCTGTTAGTAATCCTTTACTATAAAATGATTTCTGCATCCAAAAATATATAAAAAATAACGAAGAAAACATGCCCACACAGTTACTGCCTGGCTTCATCAGCCATAGCATTGGCCATATTTGCTTTCTTTTTAAAAATGAAACATGACTTCATGTCACCCCATGGAAACTCCCCCTCCCCTGGCCTGCTTCGGCCTTTATCATTGCTGTGCGTGTTTTAATTATTCGCCGTACACCTGCATGAGCAAAAGTTCTGTGTGGTTACTTTCCATGTTTCGAGTTGAGTGTAGAAGCATCCTCAGAGCCCGCTCTGTTGTTCTGGCTCCATTTTTTGCTTTGAGATGTAGTGACAGTAACTCTTATTCCAGATCATCCGCTTTATCTACTTTAGATTATTCCGTGCTACTGTCACTTGTTTATTCTTTCCATGCACACATAATGTAGAGTGTTTCTGATATTCCACAACTATAATCTATGAAACCATAACGTTCTTGGATGGATATTTCTTTTACACAAGTACAACGTTCTCTCTGAAATGCGCGTCTAGTAATGCATTGCTGACCCCAGAACATGCACTTCTTCCGTCCTCCTGGATATTGACTACCTGCTCTTCAAAGATGCTAAAGATATTTAGGCCAACTCAAAATATACGAGTCCCTGTAGCTTCGTACACTTAACCAACTTCGACATTGTAGGTTTGTCAGTGTTCTGACATTCTAATGGGTCTGAACAAGGATGTGCTATACTATATATACATTAAATACATACCACACATACAGCATTTCCTCCCGTTTGAAAGGCCTTCGCGTGTTTTGTCCTTGGATGTATCATCTTTTTCCCATTTGTAGCAGTTTTTAAAAATACAGTCTCGATATTAATTATTGTCTGTTGTCCATGCTCTGCCTCTGTTTACTTTCGGTCTTTGTCACTTAGACCCTCCCCCCAGCTGTAGGGAATCACCGGTGCACAGATAATCCCCCTGGAGGTGGCGGCACCAAGCGTTAAGTAAAATAAAGAATGACGTACAAAGGTCAAGAAAAATGCCTGCTCCGTTGCCGGCACCGACGCCATCCTGTTGGGAGAGCTGTAGGCGTGGGGACACTGTACGTGTGTAAGAACGTGACCGTTCGGAACAGAGCTCTTCTCCTGGACTCACCGAGGGTGAAAAGTGAGATCCCAGGCTCACCCTGTATTTTGCTATCGGAAACTGTGCTGCAGTGAGTGGCCTTGTGAGCCTGTCGTTTCACACATGTGCAGCGATAAGAATTCTCTATTTATTTACTCGTACCTTCTTACCTCCCTCACGTATTATTTAGTACACACTTTAAAACATCCTTCATTTATGAGCAGTCATAAGGATATCATATTTTCTTCGAAGATTTAAAAAAATTTAGTTTGCATATTTTGGTCTTTATTTTAATGGCAGTGCAATTAGATGCACAGAAAAATGCAGGAACTTATGTTTATTTTTTCCCCATGCAAATAAAAAAATTGCCCAGGCACTACTGACTGAATCCTGAAAGTCTGTCTTTCCTCCCTGAATTGCAATGCGGCCCGTGTCCTGTGCTTGGACCCCACACGCACAGGTCTGATGTGGGGCCGTCATTTCCAGCGCTGGCCCATGTGCCGGGATCCAATTACCGTAGGATTAGGGTGACTCCTATACCTGGTAGAATTAATCTACGTCTCGTTCTTCAGAATCCTTCAAGATATCCCCCCATTCATATTAGATTTATTACTGAGACTCAAAAGTTTTTGGTTGCTTATATATCTGTGTGTGTATCTACAATTTCTAATGTTTTAAAAAGCTGATTTGTAGAATGAACTTTATTATTAATTACTGATTTTGTTTCAGAAACCTTGCTAATCTTTTTTACTGGTTCCAATAGTTTGTGGTTCTATGGGACTGTTTATATGGAAAATCATCTTATATGCAAATAATGGCAGTTGCTTTCCTTTCTTTCCAGTCATTGCATAACCTTATTTCTTTCTTTTTTTTTTTTTTTAAATTCAGTGCATCCTTTAAAATGTGCAGGGCAATATTGAAAAAAAGATAGAAGTAGTGTTGCTAGTCATCTCATCTCATTCTTGATTTTTAAAGGAAATGATTCCCATGCATCTTTGAAAACACATTTGCTGAGATATAATAGATCAATTTTATCCAGTTAAGGAAATTCCCATTTATTACTAGTTTTATAAGAGGATTAAAAAAAATTCTGTTATTGTTGAAATTTGTTGATGTCTCTTGTATTTACCAGGATGATATAGTCAATATTTTTCTTTTAAGTTTGTAAAATGTGTAATGTAGGTCACTTAAAATTATGAACACACATATGTATGTCTCTATTTACATGTACAGACATGCTACATATGTGTCTATTCACACATTGATGCATTTGGTTTCCTATTTGTTTATAATTTTTGCATCCATATTTGTAAGTGATATTGGCCTGTTATTTTCTTTTTTTGTATCTCCGCTAACTTTTCACATCAAAGTTGCACTGTCCACATAAAGTGATCTGAGAATTTTATTCTCTGAATGAGTTTATACAAGACACAGATGATATGTTTCACTAATATTCCTGGTATTTGCCTACATACGGATGTGGGTGGAAATAAATATATTTGACTGATGTAAAAGAAAGGACGGCATCAGCCTAACCCAGGATCTGAGCTGCCTGCACCCTGTAGCCAGGGAGACCCCCTAACGTTCTCAGCAGACAGCGAGACCACCTGTCTCTTTACTTGCGAAGCCTGTGCCATGCGCACGGTGAGATTCTAGATTTCCGGTCTCTTCTGACTGTACTGGAGCGCATTTCTGCCTGAGGTCCAGGTGACTGGCACCGACCCGAACGTTTGTGAGTGCTGACTCCAGGTATACCTCACATGCCGATTTTAATGGGTTCCGTTATTCCGTGGACCGGGCCTATGGCTGAGTACTTCATAAATATCATTTCACTGAAATCTGTAAAGGTTTTGTGAGGACGGGCAAAGGAACTGGGGCACAGGGAGGTGACATACGTCCTAGGGTCATGCAGCCGCTAAGTGACAGACACAGGGTTTTGGGCCAGGTGTTACATATCCTGAACCCCTGCTGTGGCTCGCAGATGACGTCACTGTCCCCCCAGTTTTCCAGACACGGGATTCCCCTGGCAGACCTTCCCAAGGTCGAATTTCCCTATACATCAAGAACATCAGATGTGATACCACTGTTTTCCAAATATTAACGATGACTCCTAGAAATTAATACATTTATGAAGAGCAAGCCATTACATGTTTATAGGCATTTGGATTTTGGTTGAACTAAAAATCAAAACTTTGGGCAAAGCTAGTGCACTTAGTTGAATTCAGAAAGCTAATTGCACTTAGGATATTCTGGGCTGAGAGACTGTTATGCACACAGGGAAGGGTATTGAGGAAATTTAGAAACCGAGTCCTTTAAGATGCATGATGTGGGTTTGTGCTTTTGGGAATTCTTAC
This sequence comes from Trachops cirrhosus, assembly GCA_028533065.1. Taxonomy (NCBI): domain Eukaryota; kingdom Metazoa; phylum Chordata; class Mammalia; order Chiroptera; family Phyllostomidae; genus Trachops; species Trachops cirrhosus. The sequence continues at coordinate 4,873,612 of CM052551.1, read as the reverse complement.
GACTGTGAACGGCAAGCAGAGTCGTGAGGCCTCAGAAGCTGGTTATCGTCAGTCCCACGTCCAAGCAAGCATGGGAGGCAAGACCCACGTGGCGGCTCCCACTTCAGTGCGGCCCCGCCCAGCGCATCCTGCTCAGGGAGAACGCGCTCCCGGAAAGCGAACGGTTTAGAGGAGCATGCTGTGCCACTGCAGTGCCTCAGACAGGTCCTCCCAGCAGCCCCATCCAGGACAGGCTCCTGGTGTCCCCGGGGCCAGGACGGAGGAATTCTTCTCAGTGTATACACGAGCTAGCCTGAGATGCTGAGAGAGTAACACTCCCGAAAGCAGTCTGGTCATGAATGGAAGTTGGAGTTCAAATGTCCCAGCTTCCATGTCCCTGTAGCTGGGGGCTGGGGCAGCTCGAGGGCATTCTGTCCTCTGTCCTGAAAGCCCAAGTCTTTCAATGCCGTCCACGGCACCCTCTGCTTCTTTCACATGAGCCATCCCACAGTCTCCTGTCATTGTGATAAGCCTGCCACCCCTTGCCCAGCCCGACAGGGAAGATCACACGGAGACTGGCTGCTGCAAATGATAAATTAAGCTGTAATCTATTCGGCGGAAAATTTGAAGTTCATCCCACCTATGGGGAGAAAATGAAATTTAAAATGATTTTACATTATTTTAAAATATTGAATAAAACAACTTTGACTTACAGATTTTTAACACATTATTTGGGGCATCTTTTACCAAAGACATAGTACCGAAATCTAATTGATTGGCTTTTCTTAATCTCAGCTTTTCTTATCAGAAATTCTTTATTAATGCCTAAGTATATGCATGGCAACAATTACTGAAACACTAAATTATAACCAACAGGACTCTTTTGCACGATCTCTTTATACTTTAAATGACATATTAGAAAAAAAATCTTTTCCGACGCACATCCCACTCTTTGTGGCGAATCTGTCTGGCTATCGGGCAAGAAGACAAACAGGCTGTATGTAAGTAACTATTCTGATTATCGAAAGCGTGTTGTAAGCGTCTCTGGAAACGCTCCTCTTTCATCTCTCTTCCTTCCCTGGAGGTGAGAAAATGAAGCGAGAAAGGAACTCAGCGAGGTTCACAATTTTTCACCTTCGTGTTCTTTCTAGCACTTTCAGCCTGAACTGTTAATTGTTCTTACGGCTGCACTCCTCAGTTCCAACGATAAAAAAGGTTATATATTCCCACAGAAACTAATTATCATTATACAGGGTAGGGAAAATAATACAGGCTGGGCAAAAGAATAGCATGGCAGGCGGTAGGGCAAAATAATAAACTCTGTGTTTCGCGTATTCACAACTGTAAACCTATTTTTGCCCACTCCTGTATTTATAGAGCAAGCAGGGTTTTCAGTTTAAATTTTTTCCACAGATTTTGTTAATGAAAATAAATGCGAATATTCACATACTCCCTTTTGCCAACCTAGTAGTCTGAGAAACGTCTGGAAGTGACTTAAATATTTTTCCCTAAAATGTCTTCGAGAAAGATGAGAAACATGCCTGTCTCTCTCCTGAAGTTAATTCTGTGCAAACTAGAAATATAACTTCTTTTTTAGTATAAACAACTTTTTCAATCTTGGAAATCACATTTAGAAAGCTGAAAACTTTTCTCTGAATAGGGAACAGAGTTCCTCAAAAAACAGCTTCGGTTTTGTCGGTTAGTACTTCGTCTTTTCCTTCTCCCCCAAAGGACCAACCGTTTTGTTTTCTCCTCCCATTGCCCTCCTTCCCCCGACGTCCCATCCCTCGCCAGAGGGCAGCGGTTAGGTCCACTGGGGGACGTGTCTTCAGAATCACAGCTTCACACCGCGCCCATGTCAAGGCCCCTCCAGATGGCTGACTGAAGTGCTTTTGAGGATAGACTGGGGAACAAAATTAAGGGCAGTACTGCAAATTATATAATAGAAGCCTAGAATGTAAGCATACACATTTTCATATCTGGCACCTCTTGAAAGGAGATTTTTATAATAGAACAGCTTCATATTTAGATCTGTTTCAGCCTTGGTTGCCTCATCTGGTCCCAGCCCTCCAAGGTCACTCTGTAGATTTCGGTGGCACGAAGGCCTCGGCACCTTTTGCCCAAGTAGGTGTCCTTTGGATACAAAGATAGGGCTGCTGCCGGCCCATCCTTTTTTGGAAACTTCGCTGTGCCTTTTAAAAACCGTGTCCTTGCCTTGTGACTTTTGTAATGAAGAGCAAAAGAAAAGAGACCGACATGATTTCTGTAAAAGTAAAGTGGATGAGGCCTGCTCATTCCTCCCACAGGTGACAAACACAAGGCCCGTGGGCCGAATCTGGCCCCCGACCTTGTTTTATCCAGCCCGGTACCTTGTTTCTATCCGGTGGCAGCGCTGAGCTCCTGGCCCCCAGTTAAGGGGTGGTTACATGTACACAGTCCTAACATTACATTCGGCCCTTTGAAGGCAACGGAGAGGCTGATGTGGCCCCCGGCGACAATGAGTTTGAGACCCTTGGGACTGTCTGGCCCATGGCATGCTGTCCATAAATGTGTGCTGAATGAGCAGGGACACTGTGCTCTGACCAAGTCAGGGTCATGGTCTTCTTAGCAGAGTATTTAGGTAATTAGGTTTAAAAATGAACGTTCCACATTCCCCATTTTTTTATCCTGTCTTATTATTCATGTTCTTAATGATCCCAAAGAAAGAATACATTTCTCCTTTCCATTGCTATATAAATCCCTGAGCCATTCATTAACTTACTGACTTGTCTCACAGACTTACTTAGAATGTGCTATGTAAAATGCTAAGGATCACAGCCCAGCCCTCAAAGAGCTTACAGTCTGGAGAAGAAGATGTGGATTAAACCATTGCCTAATGTATGTTAGCCATAACAGATTTTCTGTGAGCAGCTCGTGTCTCGGGAAGGAGCCGCTTCTCTGGCCTAAGTCCCAGACAGAAGCCGATGTGTACAGCAAAGTCGCACCCACTGCAGAGCTGGCGGGGAAGGGAGCGAGGCACGAAACTCGGCTGCAGCAGCTGGCTAAGATTATCTGCAGGGTGTTTGCCACCGCGGCAACACCAGCTGATGGCTGATACACGGACCACTTACAGGTTTTGGTCCCTAGTCTAATAAACGTACTACCCCTGGTGAGGCTGACCTCAGAGCCCTGTGGTTAGCAGCGAAGGCAGTGTCAGCAGAGGCTGGAGAAGTGGGGACTTGCTCATGCACTTGGGGAGCTTTGATAGAATTGTTCCTGCCCCTCCATGGAAGGAAAACGGCACACTGAGCAAGTCGGCCACTTCGGGCCACGCTGCTGTGAAACGGGATGGTACTCAGGTGTGCCGGTGATGCTTGGCCGTACTGGACCAGGTACAACGAGAAAAGATGACCCTGGAGAAGAATTGGTTAGTTTACGACTGGGGGATAGAGAGAATCCAGAAATTCTGGCATTTACTGGGTAAAAGAGGCAACTGTTTCTAAAAAATAACTGGAAAGAGATGAAGTTGAGAATTGCTTTAACTATAAAAAGCAGTTTAAAATAGCTTTGAGGCAGTTCTTTGCCCGGGAGAGCATCTCTGAATGTTTTAAGGTACCATCTAGTAAACCACTGAAGGCCAACAAAATGGCCCAAGCGGGGAATAGCCACAGAGGTGCGGCTTTGCTGCTGGTGTTCCATGAGCTCCTGGTGTAGGTGAGATGGCCAGAGAGACGAGCAAACGTGGAGGAGAATGAGGATGTGTCCATGTACATGCTGCTGATTAAAGGCAGAGAGGTTAAAACAAACTTCTGAGAGAATCCCGTTCCCAGAGCACTGATCCGCCTGGATAAAACAGGATGTCATTACTTGGGCCTTAAAACATGTTCCTGGCCCCTTCTGTGGGCAGGAAAGGGGATGAGAAGATTGCTCAGTACCCGTGGCTGGCATGTTCTCTAATGCTTTCGGAACAGGTCAGCCAGCCCACAGAACAGGTCAGCTAGCCCAAGGGAGAAGTTAGTATCCGTAATCGGACATTGCCCACGGTTCGGCTCCTTGTAACCCTGGCCCACGTAAGTTTTGGAATTGCTATGGATCAGAGCGTACATTCTTGTGAGATTCTGGGGTTTCAGCTCCTGCCGTGATTGGGTGGGACTTGGGGGAGGAGTGTGTGGATTGTGGCTGAGGAAGGGAGGAAAAACATCTATTGTGATGACAAGAATGACTCCTTGGTGACCAGGGTCGCCTGTTTGTGCCCAGTTACTTGCTGCTTCCCTGTTAATGGGGTTCTCTTTCTCCAGCAGGTTTTCACCAAGCTTGGCTCTGGCCTTGACCTGGCTAAGGAAATGGGAGTGGACGAGACAAATGCCACTTCTGAGCCGGAGCTCTCTCAGCAGGCACGTGGGCACACCGATGCCCTTTTCCTCGGCCATGAGCCTGGCAGGGAGCTCCTCCGGCCCTTCTCCAGAAATGAGCAAAACCCGACGCTGCTGTCGCTGCTGAGCAAGGGCCAGCGGCACGGGCAGCCACGTCTCCCTGGGCGTTTCCCTTTGGATACGCCTAACAGTGCAGATGCTACAAAGAAATCGGTCAAATCCAACAAACTCTGCTGACACTAGTCTTCTGGGACACTTGGGTTGGTTTTCCATTTTTTTGCATACCTAATACACACGGTGTGATTTGCTTGCCCAAGTCCTGCAGAACGGGGTCCTGTGAAAGGAGGTAATAAGACCCGTGCTACCACAGAAATCACTGACTCAGGCCCAATTCAAAACATCTTAAGTGAAAAATAAATTTTCCAACACAAATTGCCTTTTGAAAAAAATGTATTCTTTTTGCATGTTTGTTGATGATTACTAAGAAAAGAAAGGTATGTTTGTTTTCTCTTTCTTTTTCATTGAGATCCGGGCTGCCTAAAAAGACAATCGCCTTTTTTTCCCTTTATATAATTGCCGCAAGTTAAAGCTGCTTTATGAATTTAAATTATTGAATAATTAAACCTATTTAGAGTGCTAAGGGAAGGTGATGCTGACTAGTTAATTGGTGTGTTCTCCTTCTATTTAAAGCTTTGCCAGCCTTCCCCTTTAAATACCTCCATTTAAATGACTCTGAAGCTGTACAAAGCTTGTTGTTGTTTTTAATAATTGAAGAAATATATTTTTAGCATGCATACAGAGAAATAAAACCTGGAAAACTTAATCTGGGCAGCTGCATAAACAGCATTGCTTGCACAATTTGCTTTTTTTTTAATACAGTTTTAGATTGGAAGGTACATCACAGCCCTTAAGTAATGATAAGCTAACAGAAATATCAATATTGCTTTTTATAAATCTGGAATGCCAGCACTGGGATGGCTGCTCCCAAAGTCAGCAGTGAAGCCACGACAGGGCATCTGTCAGCCTGGGCTAACTTTCTGTTTGTCCATAGCCTAACAAGGGCAGTCAACTTTATTTTATTTTTTTAAGATTATATTTATTTATTTTTAGATAGAAAGGGAAGGAAGGAGAATGAGAGGGAGAGAAACATTGATCGGTTGCCTCTTGCACTCCCCCTACTGGGGACCTGGCCCACAACCCAGGCATGCGCTCTGACTGGGAATCGAACCGCGACCCTTTGGTTCGCAGGCCTGTGCTCAGTCCACTGAGCTATAGCAGTTGGGAGGATGGTCAACTTTATTTATAGACGTGTCTCCATCTTTGCAGTTGCATGATCTACTTTTCATTCTTTTCTGTTGTCCTTAGCTCTTTTTCTGCCAGGTAATACTTCGCTAATGTAGCATAATTTTAGTAGCTAGGCTTCAAATCTGATCAAACTGGACATTGAACAACAATGGAGCTATATTAGAGAGGCTTTTTTTTTTCCTCAGGGTTTATGCCAGGGAATTCTTATAAATAGGTCCTTCTAGAACTTCTGGTAGCTGTTTTGTTTTGTGCTGAATTCAAACTTCTTCCAGGGTGAAAAGCAGCTATTGAGGACACCTTTGTTTCCTTTCATTGTGAAGTCTTATATGTATTTACCGACTTTCCGTCTGCCTTTCTGTTAGGTTCTTCTCTTCGTACCCTTGCCTTGCAAGAACGATCACACTGTTACTATTATTCTCATTACAAAGTGGGCAGGGTAACCTACACTGCTTTTCCTCATTCATTCCCGGATGGCAGGCTAAAGTGAGCATTAAAAAAATTGTGGATTTGATTTATTTGGGGGGATCATCAATAATTCAGAATTAAATGTCAACTTCAGGAAACCGTTTCTGAGATTCCTTCTAGGTTATAAAGCACATAAAACTAAAAAGGAGCACTTATTGCAGCCATGTACCAGGTAGTTCTATAGTAGACGTTGAGTATGTATATGTTAGACGACGCTTTAAATGAGATCCCCGAACCAATCGGGCGGATCAGCAAGTGCAAGAGGGTAAACGAGGTGAAGACCGCGAGGCAGTGGGAGGCAGTGCTCCCGCCTCACGAAGGGGCAGGCTCAGCACCTCGAAGGGGCAGCGTGTGGCCACAGAATTACCGTTTCCAGCTATCACAGTGTCTCAACATCCTGAGCGTATTTTTAGTGAACGTGTCAAGGCTGGTAAATCTGGGAGTAGACATGTGTTCTACAAGACTCGGAAATATTTATCCTCATCTTCCAGAAATATCCATCGAGTTTTATTTTCAAATAAAGGCAAAATCCAATTTTTCCCTGGGGAAGGGAAAACAAAGCAAAAACTAAGTTTAAAGAGTTATGAAGTTGCCCTGAATGCATGAAAAATAAGAGTCATTATAAGCACTTATTCTGAAGATTCACACCTCTGAGGGGTTACTCAAAATAACTGTGAAAAATACAGTAAAATATAGTAGTTATGCGGGAAAAATGACAAAACCCTGATTAAAGTTTACTGCTTCTAAATTTGATATCGAAATGTATTGAAAGTTATTCTTATTTAAAATAATGCCTGACCTACCCTATTTTTTGTTTTCAGTTAGAATTACCATGGAATCTTCAATCAAAATATTATAAACCCGTGTCTATTGATAATGAAATGTTTATTCGGTATCTGAGTTATGTAGCTTCAATTAAGTACAAAGTCATTCACCGAACTGCTATTTATGGCCATTTATTTTCACAAGTGGATAGATGAGATAGGAAGGATTCTGGCATTTATACGCAGATGGTAAGCCCAAATCAACCAATAGAATTTTCTCTCCCTGTACATTACCTGATATACCAGCCCTGTTTATAGCTGCTATTAAAACGTAAAGAAAATGCCAGTTTACCTCTAACTAACTCATACAAATAAACCTGAGATTACAGAAGTGAGAGCCCCCAGGCCTCATTAAGATTTTTTTAAAAATATGCAC
>CM052551.1:4663974-4866211 GCA_028533065.1 Trachops cirrhosus | reverse complement strand
TAGCTTAGTGGATTAAGCGCGGGCCTGTGAACCAAGAGATCACGGTTCGATTCCCAGTCAGGGCACATGCCTGGGTTGCAGGCCAGTTCCCAGCAGGGAATGCACAGGAAGCAACCATACATTGATATTTCTCTCCCTCTCTCCTTCCCTTCCCCTCTGAAGATAAATAAATAAAATCTTTAAAAAAAATTAAAAAAAATGCACGCTTATTTTAGAGAACATTAATGAATTGCTGAAAAAAATAACAAAAACACTCTAAAAACCACTGCTTCTCTGTGCACAGAGGCCAGGAGGGAGGATCGACGCCCGTGGAGGGGTGGACTTCGGGGGTCCGTCAGGACGGCCGCCTGCCTGGCAGGGGTGGAGGCGCGGGGAGCCCACAGCCAAGTGGGGAGCAGAAGCCTAGGGCTCGGAGTTGCAGAGTCGGAGGCGTTCACAGAGTGCACCGACGTCCGCGCTTCCTCTTCTGAACTTTGGCATCACGTGGGGACTCAAATTCGGTTACTTCTAATTTAGCTCTCTCCGGAGAAGGAGTGAGAACGAGCCCCTCACTTAAATCCTACCAGGCTGTTCCCACCCACGATTTCCCCGTCCTTCCTGCTAAACATCAGTCCTCGCAGGTGGGGGAAAGGTCTCTAAACGGGCAGCATGTTGATTCTCATGTTATTGGTAATAAAGTGATGAAAATAATAACTGGAATGGGGAATCGGAGTCTGTGCCTGCTGCCTCTGTTTCCTTTTTATCCTTTCTTAGCATACACTGAAGGGCAGTGTGGGAAGGCTCTAATTTTTGGCTGTGTTGGCATAAACCTTGGGTTTAGAACCCACTGTAAGTCCGTGAATTGCTAGTTCCTAGGGATATGATTAGCTGTTTCCAAAATAACGTGAAATAAAATTTTAAATCTTCACTGTTCAAGGAGGTTTGGCAATGTGGCATATGGATTTCCCCTGTAGGAAAATCACGATGATAGTAACATTTTAAAGGCTTGGAGAGGTCTCCATGCAAATAAGTTTGAGTCTCCCAAACAAGCATCACCACAGCCTGCCTGAGTTGGGAGCGCTAGTTACAACCTGGTGTTCTCTGTACCATGATTTGGGTAATGCTACTACAGAACAACATAAACTAGGAGCTAAATCAGCTCTCCGGAGACCTTCAGGCAGGATCAATATTCAACACAGTCTGGATCGTAACTATGTCTTCAGCTTCGTTTACTTTATGTTATGGACCTGACCTTTTGACACACAAATAAATCGCGAAACCTCTCTGAAAACTGCACCGCCAAAGTCGGCCAACCAACTGTCTTATAAATGCATGCTTTGGTCAAAGTGGGGGAGTGAGGTGGGGAGAGGAGGAACGGGCTCCAGGTGACAGATTCGATCGATAAAAACTCCTCGTTATACAATAACTTATGGGGATGTGACATACAGCACAGTGCAGGAAACAAACGTGGGTGGTGGCAAGGGGTAGAGACTTGTGTGGGGTCCCTTTGGAAGTCGTATAAATGCTGAAGCATTGAGGTGTACCCCGGAAACTAATATAATGTGCTACACAATTATAATTAAAAATAAACTTAACTAAACTTGTTATTAAACAAATAACACACTTTGAAGGCCTCCCCACCCCCTCCCAACCTGGATCCCCTATGTCTGCAATAGCTATAAAAATTATGCTGCTTGTCAAACTCTATTGTAGCAAAATGGCAGTAGAAGCCACAAATTCCTCTTTGTGCGGGCGTCTATATTCTAGCAAAGGAGACACAAATGAAATAAACACAGAACTAAATGTAGCTGGCACGCTGCGGTGACGCTGATAAGAGGAGGCAAGTCCACCTCAGGTGGCTGGGCTGGGGTGGGGAGTGGTAGGGAGGGCAGGGGGCAGTGGGTGAATGCCAGTGACTTCTTCCCCAGAAGAATGACTTTTACATGGAGATCAGAAGGAATGGCTGCTTTTATTATCTTAGTACCCACTTGAGAATGAGGCAAAAGTATAGGTTAAACGTACTGAAAACTGCTTTCTTTTTTTATACCCTGCATGAGTTCTTGTTAACTAGGTAATCAGTAATTTGGGAGTGGATGCAGCCATGAACTTAGTACCCGGGAGGTACCGAAGGAGATCAAGACCTGGACTCTGAGTCCAAGGAGTCTGCAAATTCCTGAGGGTGATAAAACGCATGTAAATGTATGTGAGTGTTCCCAGACACATTTGGGAATGCATCTGAACGAACTCGTAAACCCTTAGAAAAAATGCATGATCTCCTCTCAGAGTATGATTTCACACGTCCTCTTATAAAAACTTCGGCCACATTGACATTAAATGAATAATGGAATTCCCGAGATGAAGCAAAGTCACCCATGAAGTTCGGCAATCCATAAAATACTTAGTAAAGTATATGAAAATAGAGAAAATTCATAATGAAGAACATGGCACAATGCTGCTATGCTGATGTGTTCTCTTGTGGTCTAAACAACAAAACAAAGAAACAAGTGAAGTGTAATTTTTACTAATTAAAGTATTAGTAAAAACACTTTACTATTTTTAGTAATACTAAAGTAGTACTTAGTAAGATACTTTACTAAGTAATTTTGTGCGAAGCCTGCTTGCCACCTGCAGTTGCACGGCTTCTCCCTGAAGGCCGGCCACTGCTTCCGGATGGGGTTCGGTGACCTCACCGCATCTGCACAATCCCTTCTCAGAGAATGCGTACCTACGCAGTCTCCCTAACGATGCGGGCTGAACTTCTTCCTCCCTGTGACACGTACTTGTGTCCAGTTAAAAGTCAACACATCATTCCTAGATCTGACGAAGGTGGACGCTCAGCACAGAAGATTTATCCTTTTCCAAGATTTAAACTTGGCTGAGGCATGATCGACTTTCCTTCGAGGATGATTGTCCACAACTCTTCCTCCTATTTCCTCTGCTATTTTATCCTGAAGTATTTTCAAGATTCTAAATTACCTTTTTCTTTTTTATAACGATGAACACATTGAGAAAGGCAGTGTAATAATCTCTTTGGTCTTCACTCTGCTTGATTTCTTTTTTAAAATTTTGACTGTATCTAATCACTCCTTAATAATTTGTGTATTCCTGACAGTTCAGAAAAATATATAGGGCAAAAGATCAGTGCTCTGGTTGGCAGAACTGGTCAAGTAACTAGTCAGCGTCATAAAAGGCACGTTGGCAGAGGGAAGGATGAAGCTGCGTTTCAGGAACCAGGGCCAGTTCATGTGACCACAGGGCAGCTGCAGAGCGGGACAGGGGCCCGTGGACACAGGTAAGTGGCTTCCCAGGAGCGCTCTTAATGCTCCTGTCAGTGCAGTCACGTGATATTCAGCCTCTGTACTTCTGATGCAATGCCCTTCATTAAAATGTCAAATATTTCAGAGCTAGTTACGGTGGTGCATATAGAATTGTATTTTTAGTTCACTATTACGACTTTTCCCTGTGGTCCTCACACAGTGGCCGACTTAAGTGTAAACTGAATGACGTTAGGCTGGTTCAGGTCCTCATGAAGACACGCGCTTCACTTTTATTTCGTTTCGTTTTTTGCAAACTACCTTGTTTTCTAGCTTGGTGCTGCCTGTTCAGCTACTAATTTTTCACACGGGGAATTCTCTGGAAGTGTGCCTCCTCCTTATCTGAACAAGCCCTGAAATCTACCAGCATAACGCCTGCAAAATAAGTTTTGTTTCTTTTAGTTTTAAGTAAAGGACCTTACCCAGTGGCTGAAGGAGTGACTCCTTACGAAGGTGTCTGAAGGGAAGGGTGAGCAATACGTGTCAATGCGGGGTCCGGCACAAATACTGCCCCTGTTTTATTACAAAATATTTTATTATGAAATCACCAGCATGTTGTTCTGTAACATAACACTGTCACACTCAAGCACACCATGTGACATTTTCGGTGAAATGTTCAAATTCAAACCGTACATTATTACACCCCTATCATCACCCTGCCGACCACAGCGAAGCAGGCGTGACTTCTGCTGGACCCGGCACGACCCAGCTCTTTCTGCTGTATATAAAATCTAATGGGAGCACACTGAAGTTCTAAGGTGTTTTACTGCTACTGTGGGGCTGGTGCTTGACTGCACACCCATGTCCCAGCTCTGTTTCTCCACCCACCCCGGAAAACCCTACCAGAAGAGCAAAGTGGGGGAGGTCAAGAAAACTGAGAAACGAGACAGCAAGAAGCAGCTGGGCCACAGCATGCGACAGGCCACTGACAGATCTGGTGGAAACCAGCCGCGGGAAACGGGGACCGCTCTATCTGTCTTAATGAAGAATGTCTAAACACAGGGAATTCGTTTCCTAGAAAATAAGCTGGAGGACAGCAAGAGGCCTTCTGGGCTGACTTTCCAGAAATTACTCTGGAGTTCCATTCACAAGGCCCAGTAGGAGAGCCGAGACTTCTGCTTCCTCACGACTGGGGAGCGGGGGGCTCAGGGGGGTTCTGCTGAGGACTGAGTCAAAGAGCTTCCTTCTGTCCCCGAATATGGCAGCTGCCACACACGCGCCACATCTTTTACAAACCCGACGACGGTCACAGCGGACGGAGATCTAACATTTCAGTGTTTGTGCACATCGTCATTAGTGCCGAAGCCTTATATCCCCATTTCTGCTTCTGGGTCTCACGGAAGAGCATCGGGTCGGAGGCGTCCAGTGTGCAGACCGAACACACCTGCCGGGAGCCCGAGGAGGAGGTCCCTGAGCACTGCCACGTGGGAAGGCACCGTCGAAGGGGCTGTGGCGGCTCAGAACATCCACCACCAGCTCACCCTTTGTCTCTCTCTTCACATCTGTAGGTCCCACTCAGAATCTTTTAACCCTTTATCACTGTCCCGGTAAACTAAACTCTTTTGAGCATGGACTTTATATAATGCAAATACAGATTTATTTCTACAGACAACAGTGAAGAAAAGCAGTCTTCTGTCAAATGGAAAAGGCCAATATTTTTTTTCTTTTTTAACCCTCACCCAAGGATATGTTTATTGATTTAGAGAGAGAGGAAGGGAGAGATACATCAGTAGATGGCCTCCCGCACGCACCCCAACGGGGACTGAAGCCGCAATCGAGGCATGTGCCCTGACTGGGGATCAAACCTGCAACCTTCTGGCGTGTAGGACAATGCTCCGACCAAATGAGCCACAGGCCAGGCTGAAGGTCGGGGTTCTAAAGCAGCTGACTTTGGGCCCTGCTGCCATGGGAAGCCTCGCTCTGTCGATCTCAGACGTGAAGTCTCTTTACCTGACGCTAAAACTAGGGAATGCTTCACGTACTTGCGTGTCATCCTTGTGCAGGGGACATGCTAATCTTACTCTGTGTCACCTCAATTTTAGTATATGTGATGCTGAAGGCAGCACTTGAGCTGGAGTCTTAAGGCTGACCGTACAGTCTGTTACGAGGCTAATTGGGTGTTCTTCTGAATTTCAAAGTCATAGGGGATTGGACATGTTCACTGGGGATTGGACATTACACTCACGTAACAGTGTTAGTTTCCTTAGAAAAATCTGCAAGTTACTTGAATCCTTTCCCAGGTTACATAATGGCCGTGTTTCAAATGATCTTATATCCATTGCACTTGGTTCATAAAATTTCTAGTGGAGTCACAATTTACGCAGGGGAAACATTTTCATTTATCGAGGTCCCTTTCTCTTGATTGTTCCCATATATTTTTTTCTCTCTCTCTAAATCCAAGCCAAGTAACGAGAGAGCAATCGAGGACAAATTCAGAAGATAAACGTTCATTTAACTAATCTGTTATACAGCGCTTTCAGACCCACAGATTTATATCATAGTTCATCTCCTACCACAAAGTTGGAGTTTAATGGAAATTTTGAAATGCAATAGCACTTTAATGTAAAATATACAACGATGTGTATAAATTAGCATTTTATTCTTCCATTTTACTCTCTGCACCACCTGCTTCATGGTCTTTACCTCTTTTTCCTCTTTTCTGTTTTAAGACCTTGCTTCTAAACTTAAAAAGCTGGCCATCTAATATGGCAGTCAGGACAAGCAAACGCAGCCATAAATAATAAAACAGAATTGTTTGAACAGTGCCACAGCGGGGCTGCAGATGACGAAGCTGTTTGCAGACACATCTTATGATTCTCCTTAGCGACAGTCAGACACATTTAACTTGGTTAAATCTATATTTTCCTCTCAGGGATTCGACACCCCGTGCTTGGACTCGAAGGCTCCCTCGGCTGCTCTTTCAACAGCTTTTCGTGTCCACAGACACCGACGCAGCTGATCCTGTTTCTCTCTGCGCATCTCTGACTCTCCCTCCCTCTCTGATTCCTGTTGCAGACCCGTCAAAAATAATCTTAATCCGCTATCACCCTGCCTGACACCTCCAATGCTTAATACTTTTTAGTACTTTATCGGTCACCGTGGGATCAAAATACAAACTTGTGAAAGGGATATATTAAAATTCTTCCTCCTGTCCTCTCACTTTGCACATGAAGAGAAAAAGCCTCAGAGAGAGAGTGCTTTTTCCACCCACGGCAACTTTAACACTTGGTGCCCTCGATAGATCCACTTATTCAGCATTCCTCAAACATTTATGCAGTGCCAGAATGACTCAGCAAAGAACCGCACTTTTATCCCGATCTCCTCCGCGCCTCCCAGCGTGCCCGGCCCTCCGCGGTGTGCGAGCGACGCGGACTGGATGGCTCCAAGGGTGAGTGACCAAGGCATGTCCAACACTCTGGGAGTCCAAAATGGCACCGCTCTTGCATTACATAACCCAGCCGCAGTGGCTCCCCCCAAATCTCAGAACAGAAGACACTACAGGTTGGGAGCTGGCTTGGAAAGGTATGCTCGATTCCTGATTCAAAGCTGCATTTATATGGCAAACTGCCTTTCCGCATTTCGGGCTGGTTTACAGAACTGGAGAGAAGGGAAGGGTATTGTCCTCCGAGCCAGCCTTAGTGCAACCACTGCCCGCGGCGAACCCTGCAGAGAGACACGCGTCCAGCGTACGTTGCTGGTATTCATTCCTACATCACACACTCACGAGTGTGTATGTTCCTGGGGGGACGATTCGCAGCCTGGGGGGCCAAGAGTTCTAGTTTCCTGGGTCGGTCTGCCTGGTTTGAAATATCGACTGTACAATTTAGCGCCGATGTAACCTTGGCGTGCTATTCAGCTACTCTGTGCCTCTGTTTCCTGATTGGTAAAATGTGGATAATCATTGCACCTACCTCATAGGGCTCTCATGAAAAGAAAATGAGTAAATACTTATGAAGTGCTTAAATAGTATGTTTCTCTATTGATAAGATTGACATCTGGGATATGTATACATGACCATAATGTTCCCACTGTGCGAGGGATTCAGAGATTCCTTAAGAAACAGTCCCAACTTTGTGACATTTTAACCTGTTACCTTATTTTCAGTTGTCTTATCTTATGATCTAAACATCTGTATGCAGACTCCACTTTCTTAAAAGATATACGTTTATTTTAAATATTTATATTACTATTTATAGATTATATTCTTACCTCTATTACATATTTGGTAGAACATATACATTTTTGTAATGCACTAGATTTTATTCATTTGGCTGCTTTATTACTTTGAAGATCATTGTGATTCATTCTGGAGCTCAGTCTTATTTTCACTCCTGAGTCTCACTGTGTGATCCTGAGAGAGATGCTCCGGTATCAGAAATGGAAACCAAACAGTAGTTTCCAAAGTAAGCTGTGATTTTTCTTATAGACTCCTTGCTCTGTCAGCGTTCTTGCCCTTGGAATTAATCATAAGATCTTCTCAAGCAGACATTTTATTATTCATTGTCTTGAGACACTTAATGGTGAATTTTCTGGGGATTTCTAGCAGCGGTGTTTCCTCATCTGTGCTCTTCACTCTACAATTATCTAATTTCTTCGCCAGCCTCTTCCCAATGGAGTTAATGACCTCCCCTGCTTTCCAAGGGCTATAGCCTGTAGGGATCTAGCTGCACAGGTACAGGTAGATATGACATGTATCTTGATATTCCCATGTTGATAAATACATTCTCCTACTTTCTCTTGACCAGATTCGGAGAACTGTAATTTATCCATTTTGGATCACAGGCAATGGCATGATAACTATCACCATTCTGCCGCAATTTGGGCCTGGTGTGTTGCAATATTTAATAACTCTTCTGGCCCAACTACAATATGGAAGCGCTACAAACAGACGCTGGGCAAGGAGGTCACATTATGTGTGATGTGGCTGTGGCAGTGGACACTGATGGCCGTGCCAAGGGGCAGACTGGTAACTCTCAGAGCCTCTGAATGGCCTTCGGGTTCTTAGCTACCTGTGCATCTGAGTCATTTCTCAATTTCATTGGGAGGATGTGGGGTTTAGGTGTCTCTACAAACTGATCAATACCACAACTATGTGTTACAATAAGGAAATTTAGGCTCAGTGTAAACTCTGTCCTTTCAATCTCTCTGCATAATATCAATACAGTAAAGACAAATGTAATAGGGCAGGTGTCATTTTAAACACTTGCTTCAAATGGGGAATCTGATGCCACACCTTACATTTTATGGAAAAGACCCTATGTTGTCTGGATGGAAGGGAGCATGAGGCGTGACCTGGCCAAAGGCAGAAGCACTTGGAAGAGCATGTTTGCACAGGGTATAAACACCCTGAAAGCTGGTGGACTCTGGCATTGAATAGGACCCTTCCTGTTCTATGCAATCAATTTACATGTTAATAACCCTGCAAATGTTATGACCCCAGCACTGACTTACTGTTTGTAAACCATTTTCTATGTAAATATTTTTTCTTACTTCACAGAAATTATTTTATAATTATGTCCTTGTAAGCATTTGCTACTTTATTTAATGAATATTTACTGAGTACCTACTATGGGCCAGGTACTATACTGACTTTGGAAGTCTTTGCCCTTTGGTAGCTTATGATGTAGTGAAGCAAATGCGCAGTAACGTCACAGGCGGGAGGTGTTAGGAGAGACTCATTGTGTGGGGCGATGGCAGTGTGTGGGGCAGCCGATCATAATATCTGGGAGGGGAGGATGTAAAGACTTTTTGAAGGAAATGACAAAAAGCTAAGATGTGACAGAGTAGCAGGGAGCCCACTGTGCACACTCCCTCTCAGCTCTGGGGTCAGTGATGGAGAGTCAGCGGTGCCTGGAAACGAACCGCGGGCTTGTTTGTTTGCCTGCTCATTCTCCAACCACAGCCTACATCCTGGTGTTGCTGGTCCAAGGTCCTCGTGCCTGAGGCTTCAAAAAGTCAGAACTCAAAATGTCAGAGTTTGGAATAAAGGGTGATTTACTGATGGAGAAGGCACCCGTGGGGAAGATGGTGGATCCAGTCCTTAAATCCATCAGAAGGAAGTACAGAGTTCAGGTCTTTTGGGTCAAGGGAAGGGGGAGTGGGAGGGGCTGCCTTTGAAACACTCAGGCCACGGGCCGAGTCCCAATACTGACTAGTGTGTGCGTGTGCAGCACCTGGCATGAGGGGGCAGCCTGAGGGGGGAGAACAAGGCGGGTCAGAGAGACCGGGACTGTTCTTCCGGTACACCTGCACACCTGCGGTGGTGACTAGGAGAAAAGGGGACTGAGGAAGATGCAGGCAGGGAGACACAGCACACACAAAGACCCCGAGGCCAAAACCTCCCCATTGCCCTGGGGAGAACGTTCGATGTGGCCGAAGACTGCTGCTGGGCATGGAGTGCGTTGGAGACGGAGAGATTAAGTAGAAACCGTATCATAAAATACCCAGTAAACCCCCTCATTACTTACTATGCACACTACAGGAAATACATTTGAAATATCTGGGGGGAAAATAACATCATAATTTTGTGTGTGTGAAAAATACTAACTCGTTTAATGGAGGTTGAATTTCCTGTAGCTTTCCTAGACACGGCGCTCCATTTCCCCCCGGGATGACCTCTCTCACCTCTCGGGATGACAGGTTGTTGCCCTTCGAACCCTGTCTCTATTACTTCTTATGAGAGTTTCACTGTTGGCATTTGTGTAACTTTCTGAATATAACAATCATTGTTATTATAATTGTCTCTTTGTGCTTCAAAGGCTGCCCTTCTGTTGCCTGCTGCCAGGAACAACGCATTGTTTCTACACAAATCGCACTTGCCCTGCTCTCCCGCCCTCCCCACGCAGATGGCAAACAGTGATGGGTTACTTAGTTTTCTCATTGTCATGGCCAAGTCTGGCACCAGAGCTGCCTGCACACAGACAGCTCTGCCTGGAAAAATGTTTTTTTTTCTGTAACTTATTGTAGTCATTCCCAGAACGTCAGAAGCTGTTTACTACATGAATGGAACATCGCAGACTAGTGCAGATTGTTTGGGGAGGGGGGATAATTTCTCTTTCTTTTGATTTGAGTAGGAGAAGTTCCAGCCGGAGCCTCTACCATTCACGGGACCAATTACCCTTTCATTTCTTTTTTTTATCTTTCTTTTTTTTAATTTTTATTTTAATTTATTCAGTACAGTTTCTATCCTTTATTCCCATTCCAGCACCCCCACCATCCCTCCCCTCCTCCCTCCCCTTTCCAACTCCCCTAGTTTTGTCCATGTGTCCTCTATTTGTTCCTGTAAACCCTTCCCTTCTCCCCTGAAATTCCCCTGAAATTCCCTCCCCTCTGGAAAGCATTCTGCTAAGTGAAATAAGCCAGGCATTGAAAGACAAATACCATATGATCTCGCCTTTAACAGGAACCTAAACAACAAAACAAAGAAACAAGTAAAATATAACAAAAGACACTGAAATGGAGGACAGGTTGTCAGTACCCTTTGATTTCTAATTCCCGTTCTCCAGAGATTAACCTACAGCCGGGCATTTCTTCCTATTAATGGAAGGGAGCAACATCCTGCTGTTCAGGAAAAACTGTCTCCCTGCATTTACCTTTCACTTAGGGGTTTCCTGCCCTGAATTCCAATATTTTGGAGGTAATTTTGTTTTGTTCGTATGTGTTATTGGAGTTATCTTTGTCTGTCGTGCTGGGTATTGGAATTTTCCATTATTCTTATTTGTTCTTATTTATTTTGTTTGTAAGTCACAGCTATTTCCCAATTTTAATATTTTTGTGACACTTTACACATTGTTTTCAATTTTATTCAGTGGTACAGAGATCGCATGACCTCATTAGCATTCTCCATTTCCCCCGGACACAATCTTCAGTGAGGCTCAAAGGCAAAGGGAAGACTACACTCCCGAGCCCCTCTAGTCCCTTAAGGCCGGACTTGAGTCTAAACTCTGGCCAGTAGAGGGAACTTGGAAATCATGGGCCATTTCTGCATGCCTATAGCCCATTCTTTATTAATCTATCTTATTGTTGAAATGTAGACGACTCCTTAGATGTTAAGATTTTAATAGATGGAGGAGTGACGGATTTCAGGACTGCATTTTTCTAGAATAAGCTTCTAATATGTTTAATCGTGATTACATGGGGCTACCTAGATAATTCAGGATATTCTTATTTTAAGGTCAGCTGATTAACAACCTTAAGCCCATATGAAACCTTAATGTCTCACCCCTGCCACATGCAGGGGTGAATGGTGGCCCCCCAAATGCGTCCAGCTGGAACC
This sequence comes from Trachops cirrhosus, assembly GCA_028533065.1. Lineage (NCBI taxonomy): Eukaryota > Metazoa > Chordata > Mammalia > Chiroptera > Phyllostomidae > Trachops > Trachops cirrhosus. Next base: position 4,854,643 of record CM052551.1, on the reverse strand, counting down.
TGTGGATGTGACTTAATCTGGGAAAGGGGCCTTTGCAGATACAACTAAGTTAAGGATCTTGAGATGGGATCGTTCTGGATTAGAATAAGACCTAGCTCCATGACAAGTATTGCAGAGAGAAGCAAAGGGGAGAAGACGCAGGAAAAGCCCACGTGCAGAGGGAGGCAGAGCCTGGGGCCACGTAGGCTGGAGCCAAGAAGCACACGGAACCGTGAGGAACTGGACGAGGCAAGGGAAGATTCTCGCCTAGGTCCTTCAGTGCACGGCACCCTAGTAACACCGTGATTTCGGGCTTCCAGCCTCCAGAACTTTGGGACAGCAAGTTTCCCTTGTTCTAAATGCCAGGTTTGTGGTGATTTGTTATGTAACAGCCCTAGGAGATGCACCACATAAAGTAGCACATTCCCAGGTTCTAGGAATTAGGACATGGCATTTATGAGAGCCATTATTTTGGCTACCAAGTTATATAACCCTATTAAGTATCAGTGACTACACAAAGTAATGTCATCCTGCAAAATTAACTTTTAATTTTAGAGGCCCAACATACGTCTCGAGCAACTGCTGTGAAATGCAGATTGGCTGCTTTAGACCAGAGAACAACAGTAAGGTAACACCACCTAACTTTATTAACATTAATGATAAACTGTATGGATGAGAATATCCAAATACTCTCTTTCATTATGCATTGCTCTACAACAAACTTCTCCATGCCATAATGGCTTAAAACAATAATTCTTTCACTTCCTCGTTATTCTGTGGGTCCGGAATATGGGCAGCACATGGCTGGGATCATTCAATGGGCTGCATTCATTTAGTGGCTTCACTGGGCTCAAAACTGTCGAACTTCACCCACAGCTTCAAGAGCAGCAGAAGTGTGACACCCAGCATTTCTCTCTCACATCCCGTAAGTCAGTGCCAGCTCCAGGGCCAGCCCAGTGTCCAGGGAAGGAGACGCTGACACAGCACTTCAGACAAGGCACAGGGAAGTGGCTGTGACCATATTAACCCGTCACACACAGGGGCCACTGGCACAGGAATGCCGCCTGTTGGGCTGTCCCGGGCTCCACCCTCACAAGGGCACTCACTGTCCTGAGTGTGCCCACATTTCTAATTATTTTCTAACAGTGGGCACCACAGATTATGGAGCCAGTTCTGAACACAGATACTAACCAGAAGGTAAAAAGAAAAGTAGTAAACGTATTCTTTAGATGATAAAAAAGATTCATAGATGTTAAGTAATTTGTGTAAATTTCCATATATAGCAAGTGGTGGGATTTCTAAGTCCAGATCGTGTATTCTTTCTATTAATCTTTTCTACTTGATCTACATTCTTTTACAAGTATAAAATTTTTAAAAAATCAAAATTTGACTATGTGCCTGTTGTTTGCCAAGCTAGGAGCTTTGAAGGCTTTTAAGAATAATTACTAACATTATTCTTTACCACCGTTTTGTCATAAGGAGAAAGACCCTCTCTTCGGAAGCCACATGTCTCCCCAGAAGGACCCGGGTTGGCTCCCTTTGGTCACACGCCCATCACTGTACTGAACTCTGTTACCTATGGCGGAGAGCATTCCAACTGACCGGGTCTGAGTCTCTGAAACAGTCCCTAAACTGGAAGTCAGGTTAAGTACCACTCAGATCTTACAAACTAAAATGGATGGGGACTAGTCCCTGAAAACCATGGTTGACAGGCAAACACAGCATTCTTGTTGACACGAAGTAGTTAAGTTGTGATATTAAACCATAGCATTCATATTATAAGACCCATGGTTTTTTCAAAGCACAGTGTCCATTTCTGGGCTAACTCTACATGATTACTACTATCTCATGGCTCAATTCATTCTCAGGGACACTATAGGCAGTGACCTCCCCGTGTTAGAAAAACACCTATGTACATATTCATTACTTAAACGCAATGTCGCATCAGGCATTTAGAGAAGCAGCTATTGTTAGCAAATGGGGCATCCTAATATCTTATGAGTTTACGTGATTTGAGGCTAGCCATTTGTAGATTGTATATACGATGGTATTGTTACGTGGACAGAGTCTGTGATTGTGGCCACAAGGCACAAGTTATTGCAAAGTGATTGCAGAAAAATTAACTGCCATCATTCCCACCCTGCTTTTGCTATGCTGTATCCTAGATAATTTTTGCAATAATTCATTGCAGTTCTTTTATTCTGCATTGCATATGGAAGCTAGAAGTCTTCTTTCATCGTAAAATATTTTGGTTCAAAGTCGACCTGTGGGTTTTTCTTCCTACAGTGTAATCTTATTTCTTGCCATTTTTAGTGAAATATATAACCTATATAGTCATTTCCTGGGTAGAGATAGATAGACACATACTGTGGGCGTTTAAAGTGAAGCCTTACTTTTTAAATATGATCCACTTGTACTAGAAATAAGCAACAAAAATATGTTGATAAAATACCAAGAACAAAGTTATTTTAAATTGAATTTGAAGCATAAGCAGTAAATGCGTCTTTAAATCTATCACAGCTGAACTAGTCCTGAGTTGGCTGTGCTGAACTTCTGAGAAATTACGCTTTTCAGTCTTTCTTATCAGAAAGACAAGTCTTGGCTATCCTTTCCACATATATAGTTCGACAAAGAGGAAAATAACTATCTTGTAGATTAAATAAATTTTTAAGTCCCTTTATCATCTTGTAATGGAGTTTACTACTTGTGAATCTAATATACTTTCTTATCTCACTTTCCTGATTTTATTTAAATAGAGAAATGCAATGAGCTTTAAAAAAAACCAAACAAATGAAGAAAAATTCTCCAAGCCATCCTTCCACATGGGTGGGGCAATGAGATGGAACTGAAATTCCTGAAAAAGCTGTCTAAAAGGGATTTTTTTCCTCTAGGAAGGACCCCCTCTGGGCTTCCTGTCCCTGTAGAGGTCAGAGAGCCAGTTAGCATCTCGTGTCCTTGGAGGTAGAAACAAGGGTGAACCAAAAGATGGAAAGAGAAACTTCTGGTCCTTCAAGTGACTATGCAACCACTACCCCAGCCACAGACTGGCCACCTCTGTGACCTTCTGCATGAGATAATAAACTAACTTATGTAAGGAACTGAAGGCTTTACCCATTTGCTGCCTCATTACTTGTTGAATGCAATTCCCACATTCTAGATTTGTTCCCTTTGTGTAGCTGAGATTCGGTTTTCTTTTTTCAATATTCAAATCACTTCTCCGCACTGACATCAATAGAATTAATTACTGTGCTTCAGTTCTACTCAGATTTGCATCATTTTCTTCGGATCTAGTTTATGCAAATAGATCAGAGAATGTAAATTGCTTATCCAATGGATTCAACCGCACTAGTTAATTGGTGTTTCTAGTAATACAGTTTTAGGAACATCGGTGGTTTCACATATACGTGTGGGTTAAATAAAGCATTTTTTAAAAAATCCATGTATTTAGGAATCATATAGAAAATCTGAGTTCTAGTCGCCAGGGTAAAGGAGAAAGTGGCAGACAAATCTAGACACACAGGTGAGACAATAAGGCTAGCCCGCTGACAAACGTCCTGCCCCCTAAAGCGGTCGGAGCCTCAGCGGCGCTCACCCACGGCGCTTCAAAAGATTTTTGATCCTTAAAGAATCTTCTAATACTTTAAAGTTTCAATCTTAAGATCTATAAAGACTTTTCCACTTCTGAGTCTGATGTTTGACAGCTTTACTTAAGCAAGAAAATCCCGACACTATCCAAACCAGCAGCGCACCCCAGGAATTTTGGGGAGACTGTCATTGCAGCAAAAGGAAATAAAGGAGATATTTGAAAAAATCTAGATAAAGATAGAATGCAATGAAGGAAAAGAACTGGCCTGAAGAAGGGCACTTTGTGAGTTCATATACAAAGAGATTTCATTCTGTTTCCTGTCTTAAATATTTGTTATTGCTCCCTCACAATCTTGCCTAACTCAGGGTATAAATTTAATATGTTCATCATATAAGAGGTTCTTGATATCTTTCAATCACAATGAATTTTATTTTTTTCCTTGTCTATCTTGTTGCATTTTGGTTTTGCCTTTTTTCTGAACCTATGTCATTTTTTTATCCTCACCTGAGGGCAATTTTCATTGCTTTTAGAGAGGGAGGAAGGGAGAGAGGGAGGGAGGCAGACAGACGGACGGGGGTGGGGGTGTTGGGGAGGAAGGGAGGGAGAAAGAGAGAGAGAGAGAAACTTGGGTGTGAGAGAGAAACATTGATTGGTTGCTTTATCATACACACCCCAACTGCGGAGCAAGCCCACAACCTGGGTATGTGCCCTAACTTGGAATCGAACCCACAACCTCTTGGTTTATGGGACGACACTCCAACCAGCTGAGCTACACCAGCCAGGGCTGAACCTATATCATTTTAACTTACATCATTGTGATCTGTGGTTTTTCTTTTCTTCTCTATTGAGTTTTAAGTTTTCAGAACCCACCTACATTTTCTTTTTTTGTAATCCTCACCATTCAGGTTCTTTCCATTGTAGCTGCTCAATTAATATGTCTGAACACATCCATGAATGACTAAAAATACCCTGGACTGTGATTACACCCGAGAGGAAATTACTCTCACAGCATGTGAGGCTGAGAGGTATGAAGTTCTCAGGCTCAGCCCTCAAGATAGTGTCTGTGGCTCAGGCTCTGACTTCTCTTTGCAGTGGGGCCTCGATTCCCTGAGGGATATGAGTAGTGGACAATCATCGTTTTTGTCTGATCATTCTTCTTTAAGCCTGTGAAGATATTTCTTTAAAATGAATATTCCTCGGAATACCCATCCCCTAATTCTGATTCAACTGTTATGGAGTTCAAATCCTGGGATCGAACTTTTAAAAACACCTTAGGCAATGTTGATTTAGATGGTCCAGCCATTCTGTCTGGGGGGGCAGGGAGAGGGAGACAATGCTTTCATAAGGATGTTCGCTCCTGACCAAATCCCAAGATGCTTTTACATCACTTAAGAAAACGGGGGGAAATATGGAGGAAGGATGTACCTTGGCAAAACTCCAACTGTAATGGTAGAGGAGTTCCTTGACAAGAACTCAACTGGAAATGATCATTTCTCACTGTCAATCCAGCTAGAAATGGATTCCACCTGTGAACAATGGCGCACATCTCCGCTTCTCCAGCTCTTTTGTTAGCTTAGCGCTGCCGTCAGCAAGGTGTTGCATAAACTGAGGGCAATTCTAACTTTCAGTACCCCCCCAAAAAGCTCTTTTAGAATATTTCTTCCTGTTATTAGATGACTAATAACAGGAAGCAGATGACTCTGTGGATTCCTACTAGAAAAAATGCATAGAATCGTCATTGCTGATTATACTGTCTAGTTTCATTTTCGACAGTGTCTCATATTGCACAACTCAACCTCTCCGGCTAGAACCTAAGAAGCTTCCCTGCATATTGGTGCCTCACGTTTTCATTTATACGCAGAGTGGTACCAGTGAGAAAACACGAATACACCGTCAATTTTTGTCTTTAACTACTGAATAATTGGCAAACATTGGTTTTGTTTCATGAAAAATCTTTAATTTGAATTAACAACGTACTTACTCTTAGTAAGACTCTACCACTCAACTGGTGGACACTGGTAATAGACACAATATCAGTAATTGCTCTGTTTTTCATTTCTTTCAATAATTCCAAAAACTGTTTTTTTCATAGCTTTTGCATGTATAATTTTAACAACTATACCTTGACCTTTTTATACCTTTTACTTCAGAAAAATTGAGCACAAATATTTCAGTATGTATCATAGAATGCAATAGACCAATAAGGTCAATACTAGTCTAGTCTTTTAAAATTCCAAAAAATCTGAAATACAATCTTTAATCCAGCAGTAATTTTTTTTGACAGATGTAAATGTAAATTTGAAAAATACGCACCCCAAATTTTAATTGGTCAAGTGTCTCTTAGACTAAAAAATTCCATCTACATCTAAAATATGCAAATTTAAAATTTTTGAATCAATTGATAATTGGAATTATTAGAAAGATCTTGTATAAAGTGAATAATTATTTGGTGACTTAATTGCAAACTTTCACTTTTTGTAAAATACATACTTTTATTTCACTCAATTTTAAACAAATCTCCATAACTAAAATAATAATTTATTTTTGCTGTCTCTCTACATACTCATAATAACCTCTTTTTTTCTTTCAATGGGTTCTGAAGATCAACCATTTAAATAAAAATTAAATAACTGGGCCAGCACATAGGGGAGTTGTTGTTGGAGAGACCTGGTCTACTGTTACAAAGAGGTCTCATAATTCAGATTATTTATCTTAGCCTACAGTCTACCCTATCTTAGCTTTCTTATTACCTAAGGTTGCGTAGCCCACCATCTGTCTCTCAGTTTAAGAAACTCACTAACAATGGTCCTTCTGAAACAAACCCATATTAGGTATCCCCAAGAGACTGATGATATATTAAGCTAAAATTTTTATGCATGTCTATGTAGTCTTAAATTTGTCACATGGCTGAAAATTCTGATTTCATTCAGTGTGGAAATGTAACAGATAATAAAAAGGTTTTTTGGAGAGGATATATCAGAATAAAGTAAATTAAATAAAGCAACCTTACGAATGATTTCACTTCGGATTGATCTAATCAACCAAATTGCAAACACTCTAAATCCAGCATCTCTGTAGATGTCTCCAGGATTCAAAATCCATCCCACTCACCAGAACCCTAGTTCATCCTCTCTGTCAGCCTCAATTCCCTTCCCATCAGGACATGGTGCAGAACTTTTGACTTAGTTCATTTACTTTCCTTCTTTTATAGGTCTAAAGTTGATCAACTCATTCCATCCCCCAACCTTTTCTTTTCTCCTTCCCCCCACCACCTTAGTTAAGTAAATTCAACAAGGACAGCCAATTCTCATGCACCGGGGGGGGGTCAGGTTCCTTGGGATGCCTTTCTTGGGCATTAATGTCTTAGACCCAACTTTTAGAGGATGTTCTTACATTCACATGCCCAATTTTTTGAGAGAAGCGTCAGTGTGATTCTCCAAGTACTGACAAGAGGCCCCGAAAGGAGAACGGACACAGGAAATCTGACATTTCACAAATGCTGAGTCTACAGAATAAGTGCGTGGGATCTGAGAAGATTTGAAGCAATCAGTCAACTTGACCTGTTGTCTTTACTGGCAAACATACCTCCTTTACCTGTAAGATGTTTTCAGACTGAGACGCCTTTTGAATAGTCAATCCCAGGATTTGGGTTCCAGATACGTGAATGTGGACAAATGGTCAGAAACTGTCTCCCAGGATTTGTATGTAGGTTTGAAAGAAAATAAAACAAAACAAAACAGATTTTGTTCTGAAGTGTTTCCATGTTCTCTTTTGTTTTTCTTTTTGAGGATAATTTATGGTAGAAGAACAAGCCTGATGAATATTAGTCTTCAGGAGGAGTTGAAGCATGCCAGATTTTCATGCACTGAATTTACAACCTTTTAATAACAACAAGTCCTTAAAGGCCCCCATTGTTTTTATGTTACCTCTCTGTTCCATTATACCTAGTACCTTTAATAAGTGATTATCGTACTTGGAAAATAGAATCATTTTTAAAACCAAAAAAATGTACACCGTGATATTTTATTAAAGAAAATGTATCGGATGCATCCTCTATTGGGTTACAAAGAACAATGAATGCCATCTCCACATTCCTTTTTATGAGAGAATATTATGCCAGCCAAGTTCAACACCTCGGCTTCTTGGCCCATCGATCCTCAGGCTGTTTCCCACAGTGTCCGTGTTCTGTTTCCAAGGTGTTTTACTGCAGCGGGCAGGACATCTAACTGAATGCACTGCTTTGCTGAAGCTGCCTGGACTTTAATTCTGTAGCAGTCCTGTCCCATTACCATCTTTCAGGAGGCCTGTCACCGAGCCTCGGCGGAGGGAAGAGGAGCAGGGAAGGAGCATTGATGAAGGCAGGTGCATTCTGGTGATTTCCCAGGAGGAGGTCAACACCAATCTACCGCAGGACCTTGGCCGCCAGCAGGTAAAATCAGGACACTGCCTGATTTCCAGCAGATTAGGGAGGTTTCAGTTCTGCTTCCTCAGCTCCAAGGAGAACATGCTGACAGCCCCTGACCTTTCATCAGTGGGATCAGGGAATCCGAGGTTATTCTGGGACAACCTCGCAACAGATTCCTGCGCCTTACAGTTGCTGAGCCTTAAGGATGTGGCCTCCTCATTTCAGGAATGTGGTAATCTATTTATGTCTGTTGGGATTTCAGAAAAAAAGGTAATATATAGCTCACAGTATGTGTTAGTTGTTTTTCTTTTTTGTTAAGTGAAGATGGTTATTCTTACTTCAGAAGAAATGTCCTCCTAGCTACCCAGTGTCCGTTGCCCCATTTTACAGGAGGTAAGAATGTATAAATATCATCTATAACCTCAAGGTGCAAACTGGCTCTTTCTGGTTTGTGCACATCAGCGAGGGAGGCTCATCACCCTCCAGCTGGCTCCTTGTCCTCCGGTTCCCCTTCCGCATCTGCGCTACCCAGTGCATTCACACCTGCACGATTCTAACCAAGCTGCTCCCCGGCCTGGAACGTCTCATCCAGCTGGGCCCACTCTGTGGGACCACGTGTCAGGTTCCCGAAGCTGTTTTTCAAATGCTGACATCTGGGACGGTCGGGTGCCTCTCCTCTGCCCTCACAGCCCCTATGATGTTAGGTTATCCCAGCACCTGGCACTCAAGTAGAAGACCAGTCATGCATTCCATACGAAGTAGAAAGGACTCGATTGTCTTTTCATCTCCGATGCATCAGCATGCCTGCTGAAATGCAGCGGGTTTTAGTAATTACTTGAATAAATACAATCACAGTGGTTTACTATTTAATGTCTCTTAAAGAAGAGAATACATTTGTAACTTTTCCCCCTTCATTTACAGTGGGCCTCATTTCACAGTTTTAATGGTGAATTTTTTTCTACGCAAAAAAAGTTCATTAGAGAAAAGAGCTACGTATTTTTATGCCGATATAAATTACATGACATCTAAGCGTTAGAGACATGTATCTCTACCACTATTAAAATATTGAATTACATAAAAATACTTCAATCAAGAGAAAGTTGTGCACTATTTAATTATTCACGGACTCAGCCACTTTTTCACTGTCCTATTTCCTGTTACATCTTTTCAAGAACACACCCTGAAATCCCCCGTGTCTTTTCTCCAATAACCGTCACTGGCAAAAGCCCAACCTTTGTTAAATCCAACATTGCTAACTGAATCCCATCCCATTAACCAAGAGATCCATGCCTCGATTTGCAATTTCTCCCTCTCCCTGTCCCCTCCACCCTCCCCTCTGTCTCTGCCTCTGTCTCCTGTTTTCTGTATTCCTCTCCTTTCACCCCTCCTTGTTGGATGACTTCCCCAATCATGGAAACACACTCTATCTCTAAAAGTATTTTTCCACTCTCTACCGTCTCTTGCTATTAATTAATTTCTTTTCTCCCCTGTAGGTAGAGCAAGGGCTCATCAGTAGCTGTCTATGCTCAGGAATCCAATTCTGTTCTACATGTTCTAGGATACACTCTCAGTTGTCAAAAGCAATGGAAGTAACAGGCACAGTGGGATACTTAAAAGCAAGTGAGTTTTTTTACAGCAAATTTGGGTAACGGGAAATGGAGCTGACTCAGGACAGATGAAAACACGTGGTCCTGAGGATCCGTCTGAGACAGAAGAGCAGAGACACACAGTATGTGGTTTCCTGCCATCGTGCTTGCCCACGGGGGGCATTTGTATCGACCCAGGATTGCAGATACAGAAGGACAGAGGATGGAAGGACTGGAAGAGGCTCGCACCCCAGTAATTAACAAAACACCAGAAAGTTAGATCAGGAAGATGTGGAACCAGCAGGGTACTTGTGAACCAGAAGAAAACAGAAGCACATTAAGAGGTGGCTAGGATGAAATCAGATGTGTTGAGGCTGAAACCAGGGGCAGGGTACAGCAGGCAAGGCAGAAAACTGTCCTCAAGAAGAGCAATTTAGGTTTCGATGGCAAACAATCCGTATATGAAGCGAAGCTCAGCAGTGGCCACAGCACTCACTTAACAATTGGGGGTTAAAATGTATTACCTTTAATAATCCTCACAATTCTGATATTATTTTAACACTGTGTGGTTCTCTGCAGGGGACCAAGATGTGTTTGGGCTAAGAACGTACGTGAGAAATGCTGTTTGTCGACTTGGGAAAACTTGGACCAGTCCCCGGCTGACCTTTTCTGGGAGAAGTGCTTCCCTTAAGCTATGAAGGAGAACAACTGTTTTCAGCGACATGAAGGTCATCCCAGGCGTCACTCAGACCCCGGGTGCCCACTCATTCTGTTGTATTTTGTCCTGTGGGTGGACTACTGATGTCTAAAGTATCCCTTTTTTTTTTTATCTTAAAAGAGCAACATATCTGAACAAAGAACAACAAGAAACGACCTCAGGGTGAGGCCAGGACAACCTGACCGTCGTCATTACATTTAGTCTCATTCTCTCTCTCAATCTGTTTCTCTCTCTCCCCCTTCCTCTCTTTCCCTCTCCTTGTTTTTATTCATGCATTAATATCTATCCAAGCTCCTTCTCCATTCTAAAGTTTCCCCAATTTCTCCTTCTTCTGCTTGCATTTTTCTTCTGATCCCTTAAGTGGTACCTCCAGTGCTCACTTGGCTGTCTAACTCTATTTTCTATAGAGCTACAGGACTGTCCCAGGGACTGTCTCTCTTTCTCAGTAGTGTCCCTTATTATTCCTAGAGACCAAGGACTCTTACTGGGTGGCACCTGTCAGAGGAGACCAATAAATGCTTTTGGAACTGAGCTAACGCCAGAGGTGTGGCGGGTAACCCGGGAGAAGAGAGGTGTCCGGGGAAATGAGGCTGCGACTTCGGAGACTCCCTTGGTCACCACCCTTTCATCATCTCCTGTGTGATCCCAGCCACCTGGTGGGTCATTTATCTGCACTGATGCTCTGCGATGACAATGGGGAGGAAGTCATCATGCTTTCAAGGCAGCGCAGGACACGAAACGTGGTGACAGGGCACCAATGTCTCCATTCTTCTTGGAAACTCTTAATTGCCCACACGATATTGTTTCTTTTCAGGCAATAGATAAACGAGTCTTCATAAATGCTAAGCATATCAGTCCATAAATATGCAAACTGTATATGCTGCTTAATGTAGTGTTGCTGATGGGTCCCGACTGGGTTTATGACACACGCATCCCTTACTCACTAACGAGGCTGGGAGGGGCTGGCGAGTGCGGCTTCCTGAGCCCTGTTACCTCCCTCGTGCTGGAACAGGGTGCCAGCCACGATGAGGTTTCTTTCTTCAGAACAAAAGCTTAGTTTTCCAGCATTAAAAGGCAAAAGGAGACATCCTTACTTTTTTTTTTTACAAAAATGTTTACTGAATTTAAAATTCCTGTAGTCTTCTAATTGGAAAGTAAAAGGAATTTGGAAGATTGCTGTACGCCTTCGTGAGCAGCCAGGTTATCATTAGTGATATTCCTGTTTAACTGAATCTCGTGGGGATGCTCACACACCGCAGCTTAACTGTAAAAATCCACCAGAAACGCCGGAACGTTAAATAGCCCAGATAACACCGTGCCAATCAAGATGTTTCTACTCACATCATAATCATCGCCAATGTCACTGAATATGTAGTCACATACATTTATGACATTGATATTTTCCTAAGAAACTAAAGGCAAGAAAACGTAAAGGCATGATAAGTATTTTTAAACATAGTGCCTAAAATCTCAGTTCTCTGTTATGAGACCTGTGCCTAGAATAGCTTTACCCACGCATCTGATAAGCAATAAATACACACCACCTTGCAGACAGGCCCCAGCACTTGGGATAAATCTTAAGCATGACTTGGAGCAGCTGGTCATAAAATACAGATAAATTATTGGGATGTCTGAAGGTTAAACTCATTTTCCAATAAAATGGGAAAAAAATGAAAAGGGTTCATCTAAAAAGTAGGATAAGTGGTGATTTAAAGTCATTGCTTTGCTTTCCAAGAACTATGGAATTTCAATAAAGAAATTGGAGATGTATTTCAGGTGGGAGATGGGACTGCTCCTGTGGCTTCTAAAGGAACGGATTTCTTCTTCAGAAAGCCTTCCCTTCTGTTTGGAAGGACAGGAACTTGTCTGCCTGTCCTTGTTTAAAGGGTCCCCCCTGCCGCTCCTTCTAAATGGCACGGAGGGGCCTCAGTTTCCAACCGGATCTATGGGAACTGCCAGGAAGTATGCCTGTGATGAAAATAGTTGTTTTTGCTCAGCACCAAATGGACTGAAGGCACGCCTTGTTTATTAATAAGGAGGCTGCAGCTTCTTTATGAATATACATGTACTTAATGAGTAGATAAAATAGATGTTTTGATCTTCAGATAATATAGTACGTCACTGACAGTGGCGGGTGAAAGAGTTTGAATGATAGAGCTATACACCATCTTGTTGAAAGGATTTTAATTTATAGCATGCTTAGGCCTGAATCATAATTTGGTAATAAACATGAGGTGGCATTGCAGATATTTATGGCTATTTCAGCATTTTTATCTATTTTGAACAAAGGTAAGTCTGTGATGAATTATTTCTACTCTGCATCGATCGCTCTGGCTAGAGCTCCAGAGCTGGATGTTCAACATGAAGAGGGGTTTTGGACAACACTAACTTTCTAGGCGTAGGCTATTCCTTGGAATGTACCAACTGTCATTTCAAACAAGGTTGTGAGTCGATCAACTTGGGTTCAACCCAATCGCTCTGGCCCAAACCTATCCAGAGCTCTACGGCGAGAGCCTACCAATGGTGCTGCCATTCCAGCCGGTGCTAGGTTGGCTGGTGGGAACACTGACTTTCACCACCAGTGAGCGTCTGCTCTTGAGAGATGAGAACAGACGAGAAGGCTATAATTCACCCACCAGGAAGTTAACTGGAAGACTGCCTGCTGAAATAGTAGAAGCGCAAGTGGAGACCTGGAGTTTCACGTGCTGGGTCGTGCTGCGCTACCACCGATAACCTGGCCTCGGAAAATTCCCTGTTCCTCTTGGGGTTTCAGTTTCTCTGCTTTAATATAGGTGGGTGAGTATATTACATCCGATCTTTCTTATGACTTTTATATTGTATCATGCAAGCAATCAAAATGTGGAATTCATTGACCGTAACATTACGTACTACACACAGATACATAATTTCCTCACTCTAGACTAGAGACAATAATGCATCATTCAAAGTCCTGGCCCTAACGATAGGGTTCAAGTCCAGGAAGGGCCACCATGATGTCACTTTCCACAGTTTTCAACACATATGACCATTTACAGCTTCGTGGGTACTCTGCCTTCCCCACCTTCCACATTTTCAGTTTAGACATGACAAATGTTAATGGGGGGATGAGTTAACTTTTATTCAAATATTTTCAAACAGCCTTCACTGGAGGACCTCAGGGTTTACGAGTCTGTCTCTCTGACCTCGGGCCACCTACCAACCCAGGTCCCAGGAGTAGCCCAGCTACTGAATTGCAGCTGTGGGTTTTCGGTGAGCCATGTCACCCAGAAAGGGCAACGGAGATGTTTTAGGATGCTGAGCAAGAAGGAACTACTGGGAAAAAAGTTTTAACTCTCATTTTCCTGGAAGGTCTTAGCCATTTATTTTCAAGTCTCATTCTAGTTAATAGAAGGGCTATGATAGATAAAAATATTTTCATTTATAATCTAATTATCTTGATTCTTTTCAGGACATCTGTAACTATTTTAAACAATAAAAATAGTTTAGATAACACGGCAGTATATATTCTTTCACAGAGAACTGACCGAGTGAAGGTTTTGTACGTAATTGAAGACAGGCTGATATGCAACTCCAGCAGGAGTTGAGAGAGGTCTATCTGGTGAGTCCTGTGGAGAGCAAAAGAAATAATCAGCTCCACCCACGTCCCCAGATTAGCAGACTCTGGCCCAGGTATCCTTTCTCAGTGGATGCTCTAGAAATGCCTCCATTTGGACCAAGGTTTGGGTAGATGAGGCCTAGAATCTTAATTCATTTTTTATAAAGAGAAGCCAAAGGAGTTGATTTATCCTCAATCATTCAAACAAATAAGGCATATATTACAGCCTCCAAAGGCCCTGCCTACAAGACCACCTTACTTCAGAGGTTTCCCCCAAATTCCTTTTTCCTGAAAATTTTCAGTTGTCCATGTCACAAAGTGTTATTATTTCAGAAGCAACCTGCACGAACGTATTTTAAAATTAACTCATTCAGTAGAGAACTGGTTGTTGATATCTTTGTTGCTGTAATTTGCTCAATGAGAACATAACTGCGTACACTAAGCACCACTGAATACTAGCGTCAGTGATTACAGAGGTGTGACCGTGGTCTTTGTTTTCCTTACATGTCTAGCTCATTAATAGGCCTCACTGTCTTTCCCGGTCTCTAAAAGCAGAGTTTTAATAAATCTTAACTGTGTAGCCACTAAAGAAATACAAATACAATGTATAGCTTCTGAATTTGCATAGGAGAGCAAAATAGTTAACAGAAATCTGTTAATCCTACCTAAGGCTAGAAGAAAAAACTAAGCCAAGAAAAAACCCTTGCGAAAAGATATCGCAAATACTAGTTACATATATATGTATAAAATCACTGATTACAATAAATGTGAATGGAACAAATCCAGTTAATAGTAAAAACTAACACTTTCTAAGCACTAGCCATGCTCTGAAGGCCTTACCTATATTAAATGCTTTACGTCTCCCAACAAGCCCATCATTTAAGTACTATGGTTATTCTCTCTCTCTCTCTGTTTTATCAAAAGAGGGACCTACAGCTCAAATAATTTAAGTAAATTTCCCCAGATAACAAATTAAATCCAGAGAGCACTTTGTGGTCACTATTCTATTCTGGTAATTATTAAGAAAACAGACAATCATACATTAGATAAAAATACCCATTGATGGACACTTAGATTGTTCCTATATCATGGGTATAGTGAGTGAAACTGCATTAACGGAGGGAGTGTGGGGTGTTCGTGTAGTGGGGTACTGTTCAGCCCTGACAGAAAGGGAATTCTGCCATTCGCAATAACATGGACCTAGAGAATGTTAGGTGACATAAATCAGACAAAAACAAATACTGTGTGATATCACTTATAAGCGAAATCTCAAGAAGAAGGAACCCTGAAAATGTAGAAGCAGAGTGTAAAATGGTCACTCAGAGGTGGGGTTGGGGGACTGGAGAGCTTGCTTACTTACAGGTACATGCTCGCTACTGCTGCATAAATAAGGACTAAGGCCTGATGCACAGTGCGGTGGTCATAACGAATAAAACCATATTACAATCATTGAACTTCCTAAGAGACTAGATTTTAACTGTTCCCAACACTAGAAGAAATGATAGTTACGTGACAGGATAGAATGTTAGCTAATGCTATGATGGTAATTATACTGTAATATAAAGGTATCAAACCAATATGTTGCAAAAGATACACATAAAAATTACTTAGAATGCATAAAAATCAGAGAGAGAGAGAGAGAAAATACACCTAGTAAATACCAACAGAAATAAACTCGAGCAGATTTAACGGACTCTCATTAGCTTTCCGTGCAGACTGATTAAACCCGAATGTGATGCCCTGCGCGGCTTGCCTCCTCCCCAAGGCCGCGCCATTCTGCGCTTCCCGCCGCGCACTCCAGCTGAGCCAGTGGCTTTCCCGCGGGCTCCCTGCCCTGCCCTGCCCTTCTGCGACTTCCTGGAGCACTGGTTGCCCACAGCGGACACTCTCGGGATCCCATTCCAAAGTCACCTCCTCGGAGAGGTGGCTTCACTTTCCTGAAAGCAGATGTCACATTCTGATATTACAAAATACTGTTTTAATTTTCACTGTGTGTTTACACCCCATTAAAATGTAAGTTAACTCCCTCTTTGGAAAAAGAATATTTGCATACGCAGAGAAATAAAGAGAAATGTTTACAATAACACAAATATACCAAGATGCTATGAAAATTACTACTAGATATATTTTTAATGATGATCATAATTAAAAGGAGAGATGGAAAAGTCCATAATCACAGTTGATTTCACACATTTGTCTCAGAGATTGATAGACGAAGCGGCTAAGCTTGAGAAAGTAATTAAAAATGAAATAAAAATGACTTTATAAACACTTAAAATGTTTGTGAGGCAATAGAAGAGTTGAACGGGAAAAATTTAAAATTTGATTTTACGTGTCGGTGTAGAAGTAGATTGACAGACAGACAAACACATTGATCCCACTCCTGAAAACCAGGATAAACATTCTCTTTCCTCTTATGTAATAGGGCACAAGTGATTTTCAAACAGAAACCCTGAAATGGATCCACTGATATAAATTTCACCTTGTTTGTGATTCAGTAGAATTATAAACCAACAAAAAATATCCAAATCTCTGCTTCACACACTTAACAATTAAAAGCACGCCTTTCGTAAGCCTATTTTTTGGTACATGTTGTGTACTGTTAATTAATCATCCTTCTAGATGTATTTCTACCACACGTGGGGTACAGCTTCCGGTACAGTAGAATTGTTTAACCAACATCAGTTTCTGTTCCACTTAAATGTTTTTTTTTTAAATACTAATAATGGTATGTATATCCTGGACATGGTCGCAATTGCAGATGAAAGCCCAATACATAAATGGATGAGACAATAATAAAAGACCTGATATATTCTGGAGGGAAAAAGGATGGCAGGAGGGATCAGATGCCAGCCTATCGCCTCGAAGTAACACTTCCAGTTCCTGGGAAACCTCTTAAGTGTGTTTATTTTCACACACCTCAGGAGATGGCGCAGAGCGAAAATAAGTACGGAAGGGATAAAAATGACACCTCTATTGCAAAGCCGCTTCTCTGCTGTGGCCGCCCTCGGAGCGCGAGCAGACGGATCAGCCACTGGGGTGTAACTTAACTACTTTGTAATCAGTAACTTCAGTTAGTAAAGTGGAACTGAGGACTAAAATGTAATTCTTAGGTGGGAACTATTTTTCACCTTAGACCCTCGATTGCCCTGTTAATTGGGAATCAAAATAATCTGCTAACTTTTTCTTCTTGTTTCTTTTAAAAGCTTAAAATAATACCATGTAATGGGATCTTTTGATCAATAATTAAAAGTCGCTGGACTGATAGCTCTTTCAGAATTCCTGCTGAATGGATAAAAATCATGATTCTGAAAAAAAAGTAAAAATGAAAATGTACTAGTGATCTTTCAATTGCTAAAATAATTAAATGCAATAAAACATTTATTATTCTACATAATATTCAGATTACACAGGACAGTTTCATGAAATAAAGGGTGCCTGTACCAAGCAGGTCATTATTCTGAAAATAAAAATGTTTATTCCCTTAGTGAAAAGGACGGCATCTGTCAGTTTTCAGTCTCAAAAAATAATATCAGATTCAGCATACTAATTAAGTAAAATTAAATCAGCTTCTACTTTAATAGCCATGACTATGCCATGCTGTTTTATCATCATGATCAGTTATAAACTATTATAAAAGTGGCATAAACCACGGAACAAGCAGAGAAAAATTAAAATGCCTAGACCTCAAGCAACACTACCCAGAGATAATCCGCCACCCTCAAAAATTTCTAGTATATTCTTTCCAGAATGTTCTATGCAGACACAGAATATATATAATTATATTTTATAAATAACAACATCCTCCTGATGAATCTAAATGTCAGCTAAAAATTTAAAGATATTTTCCATGTCATCCTAAAATTCAATTTTTTTCAATTAACAAATTATCTTGGAGGGTGTTCTACATCTGTAGTTATACCCCATGTTACTTTTATTTTTTATACTCATTGAGCATTCCATTGTTACTGTGTAATATGTATATTTGCTATTATACATTTATATTTATACATTTTTTGATCAGAAAAAGTATAAATTCCTAATAGTAGGCTCTCTAGGCAAGAAGGTTTATATGCTCAGATATTAATTACTCTCCTCACCCGCCCCTACAAAACTGCTGAGTCCACAGTTACTCTAGCAATCGTATGTGTGCTTCTTTGTACATTGGGCAATGAGATTCTTAATATTCCAATCGGATGGACAGAAATGATAATATCGTCTATGCTCTTTAAAACTGCTGAATAATTAATCATATTGATCATTACTATTGATATATACATTTTTTTCCTTTGGTCAATATATTTTGAAATTCCTTCATGCCCAAGGCTTGGTAAGTCTATTTAAAACATTTGAACCTTATAGCAGAAATGTGAAAGTAAATTTTAACTTTCTGAACATTTTTCTGATTAAAAGGAATTCAGAAAATGTAAAAATTGTAACAGAAAAAGAATCACTGCCCAGAATTCCAGAAAACAAATGTAACTCCCATTAAAATGCTGTATGTGTCCTATAAGCCATTCCTTTCACACATGTGCCACGACACTCTTTCTTTTTTGTTTTAAGAAGGTGCAAAAATCATTTGGTTTTTGAGAATTTTGTGAAAAGTATAGGTATATTTTGCAACAGAGTCTGTGGAAATGAGACTTTTGAGAAAAGGGAAAGGATTAGAACTTCTAGAGCCGTCCTCTGAGGTCACTGATGAAGTGCCTGCTGACGTCACCGGAGCCCGTTCTGAAAGTTGCACGTGGTGCGGTCAAGGGGAGCCCCGTGGGAAGCTGCGCCCCTCTGTTCTCTCGGTTCAGCCAGACGAGTCAGACAGGGAAATCTAAGAAGTACGTGATCTCACTCCTTTGTGGAGCATAAAACTAAAGTTCATTAACACAGACAGCAGCGTGGTGGTTACCGGAGGGAAGGGGGTGGGAACAGTGAAGGGGAAAGGGGGCCAAATACATGGTGATGGAAGATGATTTGACTGAGGCTGGGGGACACCCAATGGTGTACAGATGCTGTATCACAGAAATGTACACTCGAAACATGTCTCCCCGATAAATTTAACTAATAAAAAATATTATGATGCAGTATGATCCTCCCCACCACCAAAAATCATCAAAACTATGCTAAAGTATGAAGTTAAGTTTCACTTTCCTAAAATGAAACAAAATTTACAAATATGCCAAAATGAAAATAGCTTCATCCCACCACCCCCCAAAAAGAAAAAAAAAAGTGTGTCAGACTGTAGCCAGGGTATTGCCTTTATATGATCTCTAAAGATTTAAATTAATAAAAATGATTTACAAAATTAGTTATTTGTTTTAAAGTTGTATTTACTTTGTTAAATTTGTTGATACTTTATTTCAGCCACAGATGCTTTGCAAAATCAGGTTCACTGCCGGAAACCTGATTCCAGATTTGCTTGTACTTTAATTCTAACTGAAAGATGTATAATAGGAGCTCCACTTACTGGCCCTCACATTCATGATCACAAGTGCCGAACACAATACTTTGAATATTTAGAATAACCTGAAATACTTAGAAATTAACTTTATTATAAAAGAATAATCCAGTTCCTTTTCTGATAAAGATATTTATATGCGTGCATGCTACATACACCCTTCTATAGCAATGTATAAAGTTAAAGGTGATTGGTAGTCACCTCTTATTATAAAATTATTAGAACAAAGAAATACAATGCAACATGCAATTTAACTTAGTCAAAAACTGCTCATAAGAGGCACCTGTGCAGGAACTTAAAAAAAATAAACAGAACCAAAACATTTTATGATAAATCATGCAATAAGGTAAATAAATGGCTCTCCTTTCTTCTTTATTTTTAGTTTTTGTGATAATTATTTTAATTAAATGGTTTCTGGTTTAGAGAGCCACACTTCTAAAGCAATAGACAAGGAGATGTTAGCTTCTTAATCATGGATAATGTTCCAGGATACTTCTCAGAAACCTACGTGCACATAAACCCAAAGTAATGCCATCCAAACGAATCGAGCGGGGGTTCAGATCCCTTCCAGCGCCACGCTGTGTGTGTCGCGGGGGAGGGCCGTGCATTTTCCCTGCCAGGAGTCTCCTTCCTACCACCAAAACTAAACGCTGATATTCCATCATTAGAAATGCTTCTCTTGGTTTTGAATGACTCATGATTCTGAAAAATATATACAAGATGAGTTAGAGTTGCATTTCTAGGAAGTATTACAGGTTAGTATTATGTTTATCCCATTTTTTTTCACTAGGCAAGACACGAAGCAGATCAGGGAAGATACCTTCTACTCATTTGTTTTCCACCGATTATCACCCAATTATTATCAAATCCACAGAAGAGGTTAATTCACTCTTTAGAAAGAACATACGGGCAATGGATCTGGGAGGGTGGACTGTGTATTTTCTGAGTTGCCACACTGCAGGAACCTGGCATTAGTTAGTTTCTGTAAGATATGTAAGATGAGAGGAATGGATGATCTCTGATCACAAGATAGTACATTTTTAAAAATGAAATGTAATCATTGGTAAAATAATACTCGCTGTGCCAGTTTGGGTCATTTGGCTCACATCTCCCAGAAGGTTGTGTTGAGGCTACTATTAGCAGTGCCAATTTTTAAAAATGTTCTTCTCAACAGAAATATCATGTATGTGTGGTGTCCTTTCAGTTTATTTCATATTTAAGTGAAATTAATACAGGGCTTGATGATTAAAATAATAGTATGCAGTTAAAGAAACAAAGTGGATTTCCTTTCCCCGATCAAATTCCTTCACTGAATTGTCCAAACTTCTGAGCAAAAACGTCAAAGCTCCAGATTATTCCGCAGTACTGATTTATGTTTCAGTTTATCCAATTATGCAAAGGTGTTTGTCGGGTGACTTCTCTGGACCGAGCACTGGTCTGGAAACAGAGACCTGAGGTGCGGGCACTGCTGACGCTGGCCCAGGATTTACCCAGGGAGCCAACCTGTTATGCAATCACTCGCAGAGCAGGGGTTTGCGGTTATAATAAAGGCCTGTGCAAGTCACAGTGGAGCGATACGGGAGGAAGTGCTATTTCTGCCAGAGGACTTCGAGGAGGTGATGGTCAGAGGATTAATAGATGCTGCCTCATATCCCTCCTAATAGGCAGCTGTCACCTGTCAGCCGGCGGTGACAGGTGGAAGCATATTTACTGTCCCTGTGCTTGCTGATGGTAAACTTAGATAGAGGCTAGAGGCAGAGACTGAGAATGAAGATGAGAACACCACAGGGGAAAACCGGAAAACTGCCCGTAAATTCAGCGATGATGGGGTGCTCATCCACGTACACCCTGTGCACACGTGAGAGTGGGATGCTGGAAGGGGCAGCGCAGACGGCCAAGGTCAACGGGCAGGCTGCATGAGCAAAGGCATGGCGTAAGAAGTGCAGGCGGTGCAAGTCCCCCTCCAGGCCGGTCCCCATTCGGACTGCCATGAGGGAGCTGTCAGTCATTTATTCTGGGATGAACGTTTCGGTGGGTGCTGCTTATAGGAGGCTGCTGCTGGGCCACCGAAATAGAACGGAAGCAATAAAAACCCCAACCGTGCTATTTGGAAGGAAAATAATATTTTATGAGAATTTAACGAGTAATGAAACTAAAACACTTTTGAAAACAACCAGAGGTTAAAGATTTTTGTATGTCAAAATACCTCCATTCCACATTCAAACTCTTCTTGTTGTTGTGTTGAGAAACCATTCTGCTGGAAATGTGTTCAGGCAAAAGAAACATTAACTGAAGGAGATCACCCAATTTAAGGATTTATTTAGGAAGTTTTATAGATTTAGATATGAAAAGGATATTTTAATAAGTGCATTTTGTGTGTCTATATGGTAGAGAATGAAGATCAAGTATGCTGTCTTAATATGCATGAAATTAGGAAATTTGAAGGGTAAATAAAAGAATTCTTAACAAATCAAGAAGTATGCATTGGATGATGGTAGGAATACAAAATACGTTGTCAACCTTGATTATTTGTAACATGCAGGTTATTTATAGAAAACATTTTTTGTTTCTCTGTATAGTTAGGCAAGTCTCGGTGCCCTTTCCAAAGGTCAGTAACTCCAGGAAGATGGATTGTGTACAGGTAGAACAATCGGGCATCTGCTCTGTTTAAATTCCTGCTCACACTAATGAGATTATCCCTGCCCTTTCCCACTGTTTCCAAATCGTTCTTAGAGACCTCGTTTTTTGAAAAGTGCTCAGGATAGCTTATATGCAGAGAATATTCTCTCTTCTTATCATTTGGTAATGAGCGATGATATTTGTAAGTTTTAGATAGAACAAAGCCTGTTTGGAAATGAAAGCATTGATGTGTGGAGGGCGTTTCTCAGTTTGAAGCTGGGCTTCATTATGTTTTTGTTGGAAAAGTGCTAGTAGAGTAGCCACAGTAATCTTTTATTGTGTTTGGAATGGTATAAACGACCACAAAGTCATCAGCCCCTTTTCAAAACAAAGAAGGCCCTTGATCATTCCCGTGTGAGTTCCGCAGCTGCTCTCCTGCGAAGTGGGCCCCACGACGGACTACTGGCCTGGCTGTCGTCCTTTCTGATTTTCTAAGGCCCTTTGCTTGTGAAGTGCTCACCAACAATCGCTGGCAAAAGTGACCTGCTTATTGAATGGAAGCTAAAGTGATGACAATTTCCTGCCCATATGAAGGCTTGCATTAGCTAAAACCATCATGAAAAATTTAGTTACTAGGCAGGCGAAATGCGGTACAATCTCGTTTCGGTTGCATATGGGCAATTTAGAGTGGACACAACGCTTGCTGTGGGGTACAGACTGCTACCGGGCAGCGTGACGGGGAAGTGTTACTGGACACAGAAGGCGAATGATGACGTCGTGCGCAAAATACACAAAACGGAATGAGAAATAGCAACGGTGGCACTTGACTCTAAGCTGCCTTTTTAAAGAACGTTAAGAATATGACAGTGGATAACACCAACTGGTTTGCTGGAAGCAGTCACTTGAAAACAAACAAAAGCACAACTATATTATTTATCAGTCACTTAAGATAATAGTGAAATCGATAACGCTAGTAATTCAGATAGATAGTATTCTGAATCCTGATTCCTGGTTATACATTTTAAGAATTGTCATATACAAATTTTTTCTGCATTGGTATTATCTTTCTCTTAACTTTGTATAGTAGAATTGTATTTCCAAACTCTGATTTTTAATCACACTCATGAATTAAAAATGAATGATGATTTGACTTTCATGCCTCCAGTTTCTCCACAAGTAGTACAATGTAAGTTATTACGGTGTCACACTTTTGAGTAATCAGACATACTTTTATCATTAGAGTAAGGCACACTCCAGGGCAGGGGTCCCCAGCCTCCAGGCTGCAGACTGGCAGCGTCCGGGCCAGTTAGGAACCAGGCTACACAGCGGGAGGTGAGCTTGAAAGTGATGCACTTGAATCCTCCCAAAACCATGCTCCCCACCCCAGTCCGTGGAAAAATGATCTTCCATGAAACCGGTCCCTGGTGCTGAAAAGGCGGTGGACCGCTGGTCTAGAGCAAAGAAGAGGAAAATAAAATCCCACTGACCAGAGACTGAAATGGTTACCATCTTAAACTATATACCGAATCCAGACATCTTCATATATCCCTAAAGCAGAAAATTAATCATTCAGTGAAGGTCTCTAATCTTCCTTCTGCATTTTGCAGTAGTGATATTTTGGTATGTTCTAGGGGCCATCAATATTGTTAATTCTTGTTTAAGTTGTGTGTCTGTTTCTATTGGCATATTCATCATTTTCTAATGAAAATTTGTAGGTGCCCTATATGTATATTAATAGATACTGACTTTTGTAAAATTTCCAATTCTGAGCTATGTGAGATACTCAATACTGAAGTAATGAAATTTGCATTTTTTAGAGAATCAATCATACAACCAACTGACATAAATGTTACACAAAAACTGATGTTATGGATCGTTAACATCAACCTTAAATGACCTAGTGGTCATCTGTACCCTGTAGCACATAATTTAGCCAAATAAACGAATACATTAAAAATATAGATCCTGAAAACAGGAGGTGTTTGTGCCTTTGTGAAATAAGTTCAAAATTAAAACTGATCGTGTTTAAAAAGAAAAATAACATGCTACCAAATAATTTTAAAAGAATAACTAATGAGTAATATACTAAGGCAAGAAGTACAAATTGGAAGACTATAAAGTTTGGTGGCCTACTATTTTGAACTTCAAATAATCTTGGTGTCATAATGGATCATAACCTTGAAGGGTTTCAATGATAAGAAATAACTGGTGATGAAAAAGCGTGATATTCGATAGCATTAATGACCAAAGTAATAGGAAATTGATTTCCTAACACCTTTCCCTTCACGTGGTGTCTTTTTCCTTGGACTGAAAGAGACTCAATATGTGAATATATCTGAGTGTATGAGAGGCAGCCAGGTGCAGACAAAATACCATTCAATTAACAATTAGAAGACCTCATTTTTCATTACATAATGTTTTACTCATTAACTATTACTTTTATTAAATTTATTGGGGTGACACTGGCTAATAAGATTATATAGGTTTCAAGTGCACATCTCTATGATCCTCGATCTGTACATTGCACTGTGTGCCCACCGCCCAAACTCACATCATCTTCTGTCCCGATTTCTTAGCCTAACTGCGTCACAAATAAATTGCGTGACCCGGGGTAAGTCATTTGGCCTTCTGAAAGTTTGCTTTCTTTTTCCACAACCAAAAATGGTGTTAAAGGCCCAGCACTACTTTTTATGTAATTCTCTCTTGAGATGAATTTAAACCATAGAGACAGCACTGAAACACATTGTCCTCCGATGACGTTTCCTGAACCGCCCTGGACAGAAGGCTGTTTGACGTTCTGAGCAACCTGCGCTTCCTAGGCGCTCCCCGGGAGGGAGCGGGCACTGCTGTTCCTGAGTGCTCACAGAACTCTGAGAGGTCGGGTTGCTGTTACTTCATTTTATAACAAAGAAGCTGACCTAAGGGGATGTAATCTGCCCCCTCAGGTTCAAAGCCAGGCAGCCTGACTCCCTCACTTGTGACTTCAAACACGATCCACACTGTCCTCAATGCTAATTTTTGCTCAACCAAATGTGGGAAACACTGGATTCAACAGAGCAAAGTCAGTTGGAAAAATGAGACACTGAATATTTCAGGTTTACTTGGAATATCCAGGAGGGACGTCACGCAGAGCTGCCCCTGTGGAGTTGGACCACGGAAGTCCCATGGAAAGTGACACTCAATGTGTCAAAGGTGCTACTGATTCCTAGGAGACATTCCAGTGGCGTTGTGACCCAGTAAGGTCTGTACAGAACACTATCGAGTCATTTGAAGGAGTAAACATGACTTACTTTCCCATACGAGTAAGTCTCATTTTCCCTTCTTCTTTCCTTTCGTGCATTTTAATGCGATGAGTCATGCCTCTGTTTACAGAGAGACCTGGCTTCTGGATGGGGTGGCAGGGCTCTGGGGAGATGGGGGCATTTTCACACGAAGAGCAGTCCTTCTTTCCCAGCAGACGGGTTGGGACATTTGTGGAGAACATTACCTATCAGCTCTGTGTAGTCTTACATGTCAAACATATTGATTGTTTGCAAATATTTTCACTATAAGAGAATAAATGTAAACAAAATTTATAGCACTCTCCTGTAACCTCTAAGTATTTAACTTATATTTACAAAATAAACAAGCTATTATAAAACAAAACACACAATTTCCCAAATTAGATACTTCATCATATTTGATCATCCATCATCGGAGATTTTCTAAATATCACTTTGAATGGAAAAATCTACATAATATCGCACAATCAAAAACAGATTTTATACTTAATGACAGCGCCTATGATGGCAATAGAATGGGTCGGTTTGTATTTTATATTCTTCATATTGTTTTCTCTCTGTATCCAGGGACTCCTAAAACAGATTCAATCTCATAAAACAGCCCAGAATCAGAATACAGGAAACAGCACAGTCCAGCAGATCCGCATTACTCACAGGGCCTGTGTTTGTGGCCCAGCTCACACACCGAAATGCACAGACAATCGCGGCTACTTCGCGGTCGTTCACAGACGTGCCCAGAAGGGGGAGGAGTTCTCACTCGGCTCCCTTGTGGCGGTCTGGCTGAGCTTGGGCCTCCCCCTCCCGTCTCGGCTCTCACCCGGTAATGAAGTGTTTCCCCCACGATCTACTTATTGCCCCCCTGCTGGCTGCATTTTGTACTGTGCTGTTTAAAACACCCCCCAAGTAGAGCCCTAAAGGGGGGTCTAAGGGCAGGAAGGCTTTGCTGCGCCTGATGGAGAAAATACGGCCTTAGATAAGCTTCATCCAGGCCTGAGTTACAGCGCTCCTGGCTGAGTTCAGTGTTAATGAGTGAACAAAGAAGCACTTCCAGAAGAGGAAGGTCTACCCAAAAAAGGCGCAGTGGATAACACTGTTGTGAGGCTAAAAGCCAAAGAATTTTACAGTCATGTTCCCCAGGATCAGGAAAAAGCTACGCTCCCCACCGCTAGTTCTGGCTGGGTCGGTGTTTCAAAGGTGATGGGGGAGGGGCAACGTTCAATTGCCCGCAAGGCAGGCTCCGCGGATGTGGTCCCTACGGAAGAAAGAGGTTGCTGAGGGTCATAAAGGTAAAGAGTTATGTCGAAGAGTGAACAGTGAAAATGAACTGCATATTTTTAAGTTTTCTTTTCCAGATACTCCTCTGGCTTATGCCTAAAACTGATAGAAAAAAATCTTGCAAATAAAAGCTGAAAAACGCTTTTCAAAAAGAAACTACAACATCGCTGCCACCAAGGATCTGGGTGGGGAAAAATGGCATCGCGTGTCCCAGTTCCAAAATGACCTGTTTACAGTGAGGACAGAGAAGCCAAAATGCCACTTCGAGTTCTTGGAGAAGAGTTGAGAGAGAGAAGCTGCGACAGGAAAAACAGAACTCTTAAAGCAGGGAAGTGTCAAAGACCCCTGCCAACCACCCCCCTCCCCCACCCAACGCCTGCACTCCCCAGAAGAAGATTCTTGCACCAGAAGGAGCTGGAGTGGGAGAAGAGGCGTGATGGGTCTAGAGCAGGAATAAGATGCTCGGAGTCGCCAGAGCTGCTTGGGAAATTTAGAAGGAGCTGAGTTTATTCTTTATGCAAATATCCGGTTTATATTATTCTTATTCATAGGATGCCACCAATCATTTCAGTGGGTACTATGATTTAGCAAAGCTCATAAACTTTAGTATTACAGCAAGAGAAGACATATGAGATTTTATGTGGTGGATGGGCTGCTGTACATATAAAATCTAGCGTTGGACATGTAAAATTTAAGGGCAGTTATTTGGAAAAGCAGATTTTTGGTTCAAGAGGAAGGGGTGTAAGATTCTAGATATGATTCCAGATACAGCTATAGAGAATTGTAGATACTAATATACATGCACTAATGCATATTATTAAATATACATACTTGTTTATATTTATATTATATATGCACACATTTATCCATATACATCACAATATGTAGATTTGGTGGTCAGCTACAATGGGGGGTTTTGAGCACAAAGTTGCAGATGAGACTCTCCAAAGCGAATTGGATAAGGAATGGATAGCAGGAGCAGTCACTTGGGAAACGTCCCCTTCTAAAGACTTTGCAGAAGAAAACGGATTAACGAAATAGAAGACGACATAGCACTGCGAAGAAAGTGAGGCAGAATATAATGATGTGACCCCTGGGACTGGATGTCATTATTGGCGTGATTTTCACATCAACGGAGGTAACAAGTTTGAACGAGGTGTGTTACATAAGGCAGGCAGTCGGTGTGCATCACAGAAATAAAGTTGAAGGAGCATTATATGGAACGTTTGCGATGGGGCGGGGGCGGGGGCGGGGACGTGGGGCCGAGAGAAGCAGGGATCTAAGCCGAACAAAACTTTCTGGGTTTCCACAGCCGACCTTCCTCCAACAATTTTACTTTGTACAGGATGGTGTCGTGACATGTGAAATGGTACAAAGCTTTCTACGGCAGAAATGTTTAGTTCGCAACCATCAAATAGAATGTACGTTTTGATACTCATTTGGACTTTAAATAGATGGATGAATACTTAATATAAGGATGGTAAGATGTTAGAGACAGAATAGTGAACATTCAAATGTTTGAATTAAAATGCAAGTGCCATTAAAATACATGCTTATACTTCTGATGAAATATAAAACAAAAATCTTGAGAAACACCTTTTTAAGCTAACCATGTCAAAATAAGTTTCACAATGAAAAGTATGAGAAAAGGACTTTGTTTTATGGGTATGTGCTCATTTTACATATCTTGTCAGAAAACTGGACATTCACAATCATACCCTAGTTATGAAAATAAATGATCCACAACTGAAATAAGAATAAAAGTATAACTGACATGCTGAGACAGGAGAGAAAAATGCTCAACTGAAAGCTTGAAAGGCAGAAAAGAGTACCAGTAACTACTGTGCCAATAATTCACATGCACCAATAAAAAGACACTGTGGATCAAGACTAGAGAATTACCTGTTAAGTGGCCCTCAGGAAACCCACTCAAACACAAGATACACGTACCCTGCCAACGTTCATCAAAAGAAAACAGGAGTAGCTACATTAATTTCAGAAACAGTGGACCTTGGACCGAAGGTGGTTACCGGGAATAGTGATGGGTGAGAATTTACCAGAACTCACATAAAAAGAAATAACAGTTTGAATAGGCCTTTGTCTCTTAAAGAAATTCAATCGATAATTAATAACAGACTATGGCAGAAAAGCCCAGGCCCAGATGGGTCCACTGGTGAAGTTCACTAAAATTTCAGGAAGAAATTGCTCCAGTCCTCTGCAATCTCTCACAGAACACGGGAGCATGGGGAATATTTTCTAGCTCATTTTCTGAGGCCAACATTAATAAATCCAGACAAAAACATTACAAGAAAAGTAAGCTACAGACCAATTTCTCTCATGAACATAGATAAAAAAAAATTCCATCAAAACACAAATTTCTGTCCATTGCAACACTTTCAGCTCCCCCTTGCAGGCTCCAGTTTCCCTTGCTTCCCCCACCTCTTCCCCAGTTTCCCCTCCAGACCACCATGGCCGGTGGCTTTGCATCTTGGCTGAAACCTGACAGAAAACGAGATCCAAGCTGGCGCCATCTTTGTGGCTTCCCTGGTACCCTGGCCATGCCTCACCTCAGCGCCACTTCCTTTCTCTTTACCTGCCTTGCAGGTAAGGTGCGGTGGGGGTTTTATTATGTTTTCTCTGTTTTTATTGCAATCGACCAGTTTGGAGCATTATGCATTGAAAACATTCTATGCACGCTGAATTGAATGAGGCCCGTGACAAATTATGTTTGTTCAAACATTTCCAAGAATTAATTTTTTAAAGTAAAGTGCTTCAAGGAAGCCTAATGTTACGGCTTTTATCCTCGAGGGCTCGTGTACGTAATAGTCATAAGGCGCGCAGGTGTTTAATTATAAGGAAACCCGTAGGTCAATTGCTGATGTATCTAATAAAGACTGTTTCACCCCAAACCATCTGTGAATCCTCGGTTTCATCATTCAAGGACTGGAGCTGTGTTCTTGATTACACTTGGGGATTGATGGTATAATAGGCTATAGCATCCTCTAAACCTTGACCTGTTATAACCCTTGCTTTTCTGCTGATGACCAAAAGACTGTTGCAAAGCACATCCTGATTCCACCTTCTGGCTCAGCCACTCCTATTCTGTTATTCCGGGCAAGACACAGGGTGTCCGGGATAGTCCCTATGTTATAAACACAGTTATAAGGGTAAAGGGGACATATGTGCAAATGAAGCCCATACCCAGTCCTTAGCACATAATATTTGTACAATTAGAATCAGCTATTATTATCATCAGATTTATTTTAAGAAAATGGATACTAATAACTGAGCAGTTTATAGGGGCCTATGCAACACCACAGTTTAATTCAATGCCAGTATATACAGTAGAGTATAATTTTTAAAAAGTTCATTGTTCCGTTGAAGTTATGAATTTTTCATATCTGTTACTAGATCCTACAAAATTAAGAAATCATTTCTGATTACAAATTAAGCAGCTTTTAAAATTGCTATCTTCTGTTGCTGATAGGGTGCTAGCAATATATTCAAATTCTAAAAATACAATTCTTAACAGTGGTCGGTATAACTCATGAAATACTATTTATGACGAGAACTTGACTTCCAATCTCTTTAATCACTATTCCTTGGAAAAAAGTTCTCTGCAAGGTAGATTATGGAATTTCTTTTAAATTTAGTATTTCTGTATGCGTCATTCCAAATAAGTTAATGAAAAAAATTTTCCAAGGAGAAAAAACACCCAGTGTTTAAATGGTCATTGATGGTGATATTATATTGTTATTTATTTTGGAATTTGTCGAACTTAGTCTAATGTCGATGATTATATCTTGTTCCCGATGACACAGATGCCCGATCCGCCAGCTTGCAGGGTCTGCTGTCAGGACACAGAGGCTGCGGCTCAGACTGAGAGCGAATTATTTTGGGGACTTCGGCGTGTCCCGTCTCAAGAGCCACCTTCTGTTACCACCATCCGTGGGCAATACGCTGTCAAGTGGGTGAGGACAACGGTGCTGAAAATCACTATGAGATTTTTAAGAACCCGTATCATTCTTTTCAGGGTATATCATCAGGTGTATGCCTTATCAATCCACACATGTGCACTATTACTAAAATTAATACTAATTTTTAAATCTGTGCTGTGACACTTTATGGCACATGTAGGGTAATGTAATTAAAAGTGACCAACTAATTGACACCCTATCACAACCTCCCCGAGGGGACATTGCTTGCTAGGGAGGATTTATGGTGGGAATATTTGGTAGAAAAACCTCCCTCCATGCTTCACGGGTGAGGCTTCCAAGTTCAGGTCTTTCTTGTCGTGGCTGAAGCGCCACCCTGAGAATCCACAGCACCGTTGCTTGTCTCATGATTATAATTCTAACTAATTAGTTTATTTTAATTATGATCAATACACTAAAGAGAAGTCTGAGACAGCTGATATGATTTATGACCAATTCTAAAGGCACTTGTCCTGCTTTTTGGCAGTGGCTCCATCTGCAGAAAGCCCTTCCCTGCCTGCTCAGCTGCCACCTGTCAGCGTCCCTGTGACCGCAGGGACATTGGCTGACAGCTCTTCCTCCCTTCCTGGTAAAGGTGTGCCTGCCTGGTAACCACACGCACACACGGTCACGCTGCGGCATTCACTGATAGCCTCATCACATATGAGGCTACATAGCATGCGCATATATATGCCTAAATATATATATATTGGCCACTCCCATACAGGAATCACAGACAGTGTCCAGTGTGCATGACCAGAACTGTATGTGGTGGCCTCCTGACAGGTCCCACTACAGGAAGCTCTGCAAGTCCCTCTGTGGGGAGAAAAATGCCTCTTACTCCGTTAAGGACACTTGAGAGGTTCTTACAAATTGGGATAGTGGAAAATGCTCTCGGAGGCCTGAGAGAATCTCCCCCAGGAGCGATATTTAAAAACCAGTGATTCTGAAATATCGCAGGCTTTGTGGCGGGGTGGGAATTTCCTGCATTAAGTTATTAATAAAGACCTGCACTGGATGAAGGCTTACGCTGAGCATCCAAATATATAACTCTCCTCTGAAGCAGTGCTAGCATATACTTATATTTTAAAGCTCCGCATTGGGAACTTGACCTGTTTTCATTGATAAATCTTTTATTCTCCCCTCATGAATTATTCAAGGACAGAGCCAGACTAGCTTATTCTCAGCGCGTGAAAAAGAGATCCTCAAGTCCTATGCTATCGTTTCTTTCCATAAAAACCAAACTCTTTTTAAAGATCACAGTATTTCAATAATAATTGTACCTGTTTGGGTCATTTCACGTTGTTGAAATACACAGTCGTTTGAAAAGTATTCAATGCATTGAAGCTATCTAAAATGGGTGAACTCGCCCGTGCATTGGCCACCACCACGCGGATGTGGCTCCATTAGGAATGTGACAGCTGTCGCCCAGACAGGAGAGAGTGGGTGCAGCTCTGAGAGAAAGACCGAGAACACCGAAGCCGCTGGAGACGGTACAATTGCAGGATAAGGAAGAGACAGAGAGATACTCACAGGAGATAAGGGCTGAGCACTGGCCAGAAACCCTGATCCCCAGCCTGCTGCCTGCATGTGCATTAAAATGAGAGATAAAAGTGGTCAGATTGGATATATTATTTTTTTAAAAAGTGAAATTAGTTTGACACAGATAAAAGGCAACCTTACGAAGCAACTGACTTTGACTACAGAAGGTATCTGATATTAAGCTAAATAAATGTGAATATTTTACCACGCAGCTAGAGGATGGAACACAGCCAACAAAATCTTTTTTAAAGGAAACAGACTTTCTGTCTTAATTTCTTCATCTATACTTGGTTTCAGTTTTCATGGTTTTAGACCCTCAGAAATGGAAGGAAATTTTAAAACACTCTTTACAGGAGACGAAATTGGAGATGCTGAGTGATGTCCCCAAACCCATTTGTTTTTTCAGGGTCTAAACTGGGGAGCTTTCCAGATTAGACCCATGTTAAACATCTTCTACCTGCACTTTACTTTGTAAAATGACTTTTTCCTTAAATGTGTATTATCTGTGCATTGTTTTAATAGTCAATATCCATGTATCGTAGACTTTGTATGTTACAGTGTTTCTTTACATTAACTTCACTGCATATTATAATTTTAAATAAAATAATTTGGCATGTATGAAGAATCATGGAGTAAAATTCCATATATCAAAACCTATTGCCCTGTCAACTCCCTTGAAATAGACACATCTACTGTATACGTTCGCCAGAACAAACACAGTGTCAGGCTTTTGTTTGCTGTAACTCATGTTACAAGATCAGTTACATTGTAGATTGCGTGAAACCTTTCTACAATTCAGGCCCCTCTTCCACAGCCTCTCTCAGAGAAACTGTAACCTCCTTTGAGTCGTGGGCTTGCCCTCCCTCCCCGTCCCTCTGACTGACGCAGGTCACCCCACAGGGCACCAGGAGGAGGGGCGGGGACATGAGAAGGAAGATACTTGGCGGTTGCTGGGACTACACTGTGGATGGTCTCATGCAACTGGCTTTGAAACACTAAGCTGTGTTCTGGTGCTAAAGCCGTTACCCACTCTCACCCCCTGTATTAGCAGACTCTCTTTTAAGGGGTTGAGTCTCCCCAAACACAGGCATATTAGTAGCTGCTTCTAGATCTCAGAGCACATGGGTGACCAGGAGGAGCATGTGGATGGAGGGCACTAGTCGTGATAAAGTCAATAGACTTTGAATGATTCTTTGGGTTGATGAATGAAACCCGTATCCTTGATAATACTGTTGAGTTCCTGGAGTCAGCCAGCTCTGGGGCAAATATCACATGACATCAGATTATGTGAAATAATTACTTCCTTATATTTTAAGACTACACACACACACACACACACACACACACACACACACTTTCTGCTGAAAATATCTTAGTTGATTTAATTGATTCCAACCCTAGGGCATTCGAACTCTTCTACAGGCAGGAGAGAGCAATCAAGTTTTACAAATGGCAAAACAATCAAGCCAAGATAAATAACTTTCAGAAAGATCAATCTGACAGAGACATGGGAAGGACTGGGACAGAGATAGAACAGGACATCTGTCACTTGGGTAAGGGGATATTATTGGAAGTCAGTGCAGTTTTTTAAATTAAAAAGTTTGTCATTTAATAAAAATGTCTTGGCATGTCAGAATATTAGACCATGTAGACAATAAGTTACAAAATTAGACTAGAATCATACCCACGGGTAAACCAGCCACTTTAGTACAACAACATGACTCTAAGGGGTGGGTGAGTCCCCGAAAAATGGAGCAGCACCTATTACAGGTCATGTCCCTGTGCACTTGGGTCGGGAACCTTGGGGTTGAGAATCTTTCATGTATAAAACAAAACACTTTTTAATTTATCATTTTCTTTTTTGGTTTCCTATTTGTGTTCTCCCCCAAACATAGCCAGGTTCTTTCTCCCCCCAAATGTAGTAAAGTTCTACATATATCATGGGTAATATATATAATGTTCCATGAACCCCTGGCCAGTGGCTTTGAGGCAGGTCCTGACGGCTGGGTGCTGCGGGGGCTGGAGCTCTCCCACCTGTCTCTTCTGCTTGTCCCCTATCAGGGGCCTTGGAGGGTTCTGAGGTTTGGGTTCCTCAACATATATGCAGGACTAAGCATTCTCCTTTTCCCTCCCACAATCTGTTCCCTCCCTCCTTTCTTCTCTCCCTTCCTTGCTTAATTTCACTCCATTGTATTGAAATATATGCAAATTACATGGGACCATCCACCATTAAAGGCTTATCACACATGTTTGTTTCCTTTATACCTGTCTGCTGCTTCTCCTGAACTCCATGTTCCGTCAGCCAATATTTTAGTTTCTTCATTATTATTGGCTCATCTCATAGCAACCTCTCTGCTGCTAATGACTGTTGGGAACTGCCTCGCCTGGTTTCAGAAGCTGTAATCCTCCATGGCTAAGGCCGAGTCAAAGACTTTGGGACCATAAGCCACTGAGACAAAGCTTGTCTTCCCAGCTGGGGTGCTGCCTCTGCCTCCTTTCCTTCATCCTGCTTGGCCCCAAGGGGATGACCTAAGACGGGCATGGTCACGAAGGGGCCCTCAGGGAAGGACTTGGGGGGCTATAGAAAAAGCAGGTGATGGACCCTTGCCCCTCGGCTTTGACATGGCCTGAGTCCTCATTCTGTCTCCAAGAAGTCTCCTAATCTCTTGGCTGCCTTACTTCCCCTACCCTACTTAAGCCTGAAACAATGCCAGAGATGGATACGGTTCTGTGCTGGAAAGGGTGGGTTTCTGGGCAATCAGGCCTAAGAAAGAATGCATAAAATCTTGTGAAACCTGCTTTGCTAATAGCCTCAATTTCAATGATAAGGGTCTAAGCATGAAATGAGTTTGTTTCCCCAAAGTTTTATGGCCCTTTAACTATCTGAGCCTGACTCAGAATAAGCCCTCATAGTTCTTTGAATGTTATCTATTGTTTGATCATTACTGCCTGACAATGATTGATGACCTTTATGTATATGCCCTGTATTCCTATGCAAATAAACCCAATAAAAGCCCACTGAGGAGCAGGCTCCTGGCCCTTCTCCTTTGAGAGTTCCGCCACCTTTCCTCCCCAAGCAGATCATGTCTTGGTAGACTTATTCTCATCTGTGGTGGCTGGGCAGGGGCGGGGAGCCTGTGGGTGGACCTCCCTACAAATGACCATTTACAAAACATTTGTAACATGGAAGAACATCTGTGATGTGAGTCAAGTGTATGAAAGAAGGGTCTTGTGGTAAGTGGGGTTCTGTGTCTCACGTGTTGAAGTCATGGTCAGGCAACCGTATTGCCCATCACACGAGTGCTGCCCCTCTCTCAGCAGTTTTATTCTGAGGTTTCAAGTTGACCTGGAGGAGGCAGGACCCTTGGCCAACTGCAGCTTTTCCCAGGAGTAGGCAGGCATAACCTCCGCTGGAACAGAAAGGACCACGTTGTTGCCATTAACAGATATCTTAGAAGATCTGGTGGTGGGGGGAGAGGTAAGAAACCAGATGTGTTATAAATTGCAAAAATCTTTCCAGGAAGTGACGTGTTTCAGTGGGGATGGCCAGGTCATTGACCAAAGGGAAATGCGGAGAGGGTAACTGATTTTGTAGCCCGTGTTTACTATACACGTCTGCAGTGCCCGCTGACAAACGCATAATTATGACAAACACCGACCGCTGCAGAGGCTCTCGATGAGATTAGCAGCCTGTCTTCATAGATTCGCAAGCTGCTGACCCATAGACTCAGGGGGGCCTTCGTTGCTTCTTCGGAATATAAGCGGCAAAGATAAGGTGGGCACAGATGAGGGAGCTGACAGAGAGAACCAAAGTGCCTAGTTGGGTCCTTTGTAGGTCTTGATGTCAATCAGATATTCCTAACAGTTTGCAATGAACTGATGCTGTGAGAAAGTTTGTAAAAGATTTTACTATTATTCAGAAATAGTCATGTTCTTGCCTTCAAGTCTTATTTTTATTATACCACTTACATATATTGACTTGCTGTCTTTTGTTTACTGTATGGATTTTTTAAATAACAAAAACAAAAATATCAAATTACTAAGAGTTTAATAATGTCACAAATTTTTAGGAAAAGGAATACAAAATATCAATGCATAATAAGTTTCCAAGAAGTTTCTTTTTTTTTTTTACAACAAAACACTCACTAATTACCTATTCTCTGGGTTGGCCTTATTGATCTGACTACATGGTTTTTCTTTGTTCTTATCATTTGTGGTATTTGAGGCTAGGACTAGAATGATATTTGCATCAAATGTAGTTAATTTAGTAAACAAGGGAATTTATATTTATTATCTACCATGTGATCACTCTTTTTCCTATTCACTATTCCTAGGAGACAATGCTGCTTAAGCACATGGTTTTAAAAAAATATTAATCAATGTCTCTCACTGAAATCTCTATGTCTCTCATTCCACCAAGTTGTTTTTCCTGAAAGAATAGTCTTTGAGCTATAGCAGGAAGATTAAAATATATCATATTAGAATGCTTGGCTCTGGGTGATTGGTTTAATTTCCCTAAAGTATCTTTTTCACATCTATAAAATATTCATTCAAATTCTTATCTGACACACAAATGTACTATGAAACCAAAGAAGGATAAAATGTGGGGGCTCTTTTTAAACCGATACAAGTATCTTAAATAACATTAATGTTGTTATCAAATTATACTATATAAAAAGTGAAGACAAAAATATCCCCCCTTTATTACATAAGAAGTATATTAACTAATAATCCTAACATATAAGACCTTGTAAAATCAGACTTATCTACTTAATACCCAGCAGGAAATTTCTGATATTTTCAATCATTTGAATATTTCATTCATTCATCCACTCATCATCTACCCATTCATAAAACAATTCCAAGTGCCATTTATTGTGTCAGGGACTACGGTAGATCCTAGGGCTACAGTTGTAACCAGTACACTGTTTTTGTTCCAAAGGCATATTGGTCTTGAACGAACGTATCAGTTATCTATACCAGCAGCAACACTGCCTACCAACCAACCTTATAACCTTCGGTGGCAAACTACAGCAAACATTTATTTTGTCCCTTACTCTCTAGGTCAGCAGGACCCTTGGCTGTTCTGAGTCATGGTCAGCTCATCCCAGCTGCTATGGCCTATGCATTCGTGGTAACCGAGGGACCAGTGGCTCTACAATGACCTCAGGCAGAACAGCTTGTCTCTGCATCATGTCACCTCTCATTCTCCAGAAAACTAGCCTGGACTGGTTATAATGGTCTAGGAAGACACCCTAGAGAAGGGCTCTCCTGGGTGTGTCCGCATGGCAGAGGCAAAGGAGAGAGACGGAGAGAGGGAGTGTGCAAGGACTTTAAGGACAAGGCTAGAACCGTCACGCCTTAGAGAGTGGATGAGTCGTAAATAAGCCAAAAGGTCAGTATTCAAAGAATGGGTGGGTAGACTCTACTTGATGAAAAGTGCTATGAAACCATACTTAAAGGGTGTGGGCACAGGGCAGACGGAGAACGGGGGGTATTTGTGTAATCAGTCTTCCACAGCGGCAATGCGAATGCATGGACCCAAAATATACGGCGGATCTTCATTTTCTCTCCTGCTCAGTATCCAACCTGTTCTCTCTACTTTCTTTGCCCCAATTGTTCTCAGTTTCAACAGTATTCTAAGCCACTGCTTACTCTCCCTTCTGCCTAGCTTCTCTCTCTCTCTCTCTCTCTGTTGGCAGCTCACTGGAAGACTTTTAAGTCTCTTAAGTCTCTCCTTTCCCAAAACTATCAATAAGCAACTTCTGTTCCCCCACAGGATCTCCCTTTATACCGTTCCCTTTACTATCAGATTCTGGCAAACTCTTCTTGAGCATTTATTACAGTTCTGCTATTCTGAGTGCGCTATTTTAGACTTGCTTTTCCTGCTTCCAAACCACATGTTCCCTCCCCAACCTGTTCAGTGTGACTTGGGTCCCTGCACCCCGCTCACAGAGCTTGCAGTGAACGCTGCACCCCAGTCTCAGGCTGATGGCCTCGCTGACCTGCTTTCCCCAAACAGCGTCTTTGATTTTCTACCGCCTCCTCTTATTCTGCGAGCATTAATCCCCAACCTACGGCTTGGCTTTTCTCATCCTCCGAGTGAAAAGAAATCATGAAATGCTGGAAGAAACAAGCACAGAAAATACCAGGCATATCTAAAATAGCTTGTAATTTACTGATTTTCAAATGAACATATTGACTTTGTTTTTCCAAGTCTTTGTTTACTTAAATATGCATAAGATATATCTAAGGTTATTTTGACAAAAATTAAAACAACTTTTTTAAGTTATAAGTTGAAGTCTATTAAACTACAAATATTTGGAAAGAATATTTTCCCATGGGGAAAAAAATTCCATTTTCTGATTTATAGATGCATTTTACCTTGGAGTAGATATTTTCTGTACTTGGCTGAGCAGTTAATTTTTTTAAACGTCTACCGTGAACCTACTACTATGCATTACGCATGTTCCCATACTCTAGGAATTTTACATCCATTATCTCATTTTATCCATAGAAGAAACATATGAGAGAAATAATATCACCACCCCTCTGTTTCGGATGAGCAAGCTGAAGCTCAGAAAGGCAAAATTTCAGTCAAGGTCAAATAGATCTGGTAAATGTTGACCCCGGATTGAACTTGTCAGATTCCAAAGCGTCTTCCTTGGAGCCTTACTTGTCCTCCTATGGGACACAAACTCGGTGTTTCTCAGATTGAAGGACACGACTTTCGCACAGATGGCTCTATGATTAACAGTAAATTGGCTCTTAATTAGAAAGTGAAAAAATGATCTCTGAAATCCCATGTAGAAAAATCACTTAGTATCAGTCACATTGCTTTCTGGCAAGAGTTAATGAATTAATTATATTTACATAAGCAAAACAATGAAGCAGAAAGTAGCTCTTCAAACTCAAAAAAAAAAAAAAGGTCAGCTTTGGAAATATGTTACCCAAGCAGAATCGCCAATGAGATGACATGTTGAATACCCCGAAATCAGCAAGTTAAAGGATTTGCTGCATTGTGCCATCACACTTAACCTTTGCGCCCATTCCTTTCACTTATGCAAATTTGAGAAAGGAAAACATCTCAAATTAAAAAGGAACAAAATACTAATAATCTTATCTGAGCATCAACATTTTTATCCAGATAAACGCGTTCATGCAGAGTAGAAAAATGGACGTGGTTTATATATAGAAAGTTAGGCCTGCAACCCCTGCTAGTAGAAGCGAAACGATAAATAACTAAGATGCCAAGAAAAAAAAAGCTTTAAGAACAAGCCTTCTGTGGGAAGGGTTGTTACATAACTGGCTTCACTCAACAGCTACGTGGAGGCCTCTGTAAAATAAGGATCCGTGCGATGCCAGCATGGCACATCAAAGCCCAATGTTCTTTCCATACGACCCCCTGGTTTGACTAGACAGCATGGTGAACTGGATTACTGAGAGGGTTTGACGGAACACGAAAGGCAAGTGAAATGGCAGCGTTCTGAGTTCCCCTTCTGCCTGAGGCCCACAGAACGTGCTCACCACAGCTGACTGAGCTCGCTGGAGAGCCATGTGTGGTGTGTAATGCCCTGTGTCCTTTCTGGGGCTCTGGGACGACAGATTAATTGAACAGTGGTGGGGCGAGCGGTCAGGGTCAGGCAAGATGACTGGGGTCCGTGATAGCTAAAGACAGCCCTTCATTATTAAAAAAGCTTTTATCCACGAGGACAATTTCCAACGTATGCCTTCCTCCTTTCCAAGGCATCCTGAGATTTATGAGGTGCAACTTTCAACACAAAAAATGTAAACAGTGAATCCGTATTGTAGATCAGATAATTAATTAACACGCCTGAAAAATGATTATTCAATATCAGAACCATGATGGCCCGCCGTGGTGGACTAATTTGCTCTCTGTGATCAGTTGTATTAGAGTTGAAAGATTAACTCAGCGTGGGTTCCTTTTCTGTGAAAAAACAATCACTTCATCTTCATTTTAATATGTGTCCCCATATAGAGATAGTCACATAGGGTTAAAAATAGACACATGAAGGTATATATTTTAGAGTTTGGGGAAAATAACTAAAATAGAAAAACAGTATGTAACATTACTGGAGTTCACTAATCATCAATACCTTCCGTTTCCAAGAAGTTATTAAATTCTTTTTTCCCTGGCACTTCAAACCACTGATTAATCTCCAAACACCCACTTTATGACTTATTTTTGTATTCGTATTTACCATCTACCAGCATAAATTTAATTTTTTATTTCAAACATTTTCATGTCAATTTCACATGCCAGATATATTTCTCTTATTTTCTGCTAAAATCCCTTTTCATTTCTGAAACACCACAGTAAGAACATCCCAAAGTCCACTCTTCCATTAAAAAAAAAAGTGAGAATATTGTCAAAACTGGTCCATACTAACTTTTTTTGAACCCCGATCACCCACCAAGGATTGCTATCATCTGGGGAGTTTTTTTTCCTGGAAAATACCAGAACCTTGGGGAGAACAGTGGCCCGTGTGCCATCTTCACACCCACCCCTCCCCCAGCTCAGGGTGGCCTTGGGAACCGTCAACCGCAGAACCACGCCCGGTTTGGAAACTGGCGATCTGGTCACGACCAGAAGATCCAAGGCCCCTGCAAAGCTCCACAGCCAGAGAATCGTTACTATTTAACCTGCGCATTAGCTCTCTGGAGAAGGCCTACACAGTAAGAAAAGCCCTATCTCCAAGGTTTTGTTTAAAAAAAAAATCAAGAGCAATGATTTCACAGAACAGCTGCCTACAAAGAAGAGACCAGTTGGACAGGTAAGAAATTTGGCAGAAACATAAAAGGCAAATCTGTGATATGCAACATCCAAGGTGGCTTTGCAAAGCCATGACATATTGCTGGGGTCCTAGGCACATATTGTCACCTACAGGACAGTGTGCCTACACAGGAAGGGCCTGAGAAGGCCCCGTCTCCTCTCGCTGGGCAATCGGGAAGTGGCAGGCAAGGCAAAGTGACAAATGGCTAGAGTTTTGAAGTTGTGTCCCAACACAAGCTCACAAAATCCTTAGCAACGGGCAGGACCCTTATCGGCTCAACGCACTTAAGCACATCTCCGCTCAGCCACTGGCTGGCCACGACTCTCACTGAGCACAGACTTGTCTCCACACACGACGAAGAATTTAGACTTGATACAATGAGTTTAGGAAAACAGTTCAATCCACACACGGCGGCGGCAGCAGCAGCGACAAAAAACCGCTAGAGGGGTAGAGGCAACTCGGTTTCCGGAGTAGCTACCTTGTGTTATTTAAAATGTCCAGTTTCAACAAAAACATGAGACGGGCAAGCAAACAGGAAAGCGTGACCAAAATGAAAACCATCCGTCTACGCATCCAAGAAGCACAAGAAACTCCAAGCAGGATAAACTCTACAGCAAAACCGTCGTCAGCAAACTGTCGGAAGCCAGACTGTGAACGACGAATCTTGAAAACAGCAAGGAAGTAAATGACTTACCTTACCACGGGCAAGAGATCCATGATGATGGGACTACGTGACTCACCTTCAGAAGACATGTGGCTGCATCTGTGATGACATGAGTATGTGACCTACCTGCAGGAGCCACGGTGGCCTGATCCGCAATGACATGAATATATGACCGACCTTCAGAAGCCACTGTGGCTGCATCAGTGATAACATCAATATGTGATTCACTTTCACAAGCCACGGTGGTCGGATCCACAATAACAAATATGTGATTCACTTTCACAAGCCACGGTGGCTAGATCCACAATAACATGAATATATGACCGACCTTCAGAAGCCACTGTGGCCAGATCCATGATAACATAAATATGTGACTCACTTTTAGACGCCACGGTGGCCAGATCCATGATGACATGAATATGTGACTGACCTTCAGAAGCCATGGTGACTGGGTGGTGGTGGAATAACATATTCGAAATGCTGAAAGCAAAATAAAGACAAATGAGTATTCCACAATATATGCCACAAAACTAGCTTCTAAAATGAAGGAGAAATGAAGATATTTTCATCCAAACAGAGGCTGAGACAAGTTGTTACTAGCAGACACGCCCTGCAAGAAATAGTAAGGAAGCTTTCAGTTTGAAATGAATTAACACTGTACATAACTCTCTCTCTCTCTCTCTCACACACACACACACACACACACGCTCTCACACACAGTAGCGGGTATCAGTAAAGGTAGCTGCAGTGTTAATTACAAAAGACAGCAAATGCATTTTTATTTGCAACTCTTTTCTTTGTCTATATGATTTAAAAGGAAACTGCAGAGAGCCCTGACCAGGTGCCTCAGTTGGTAGGAGCATCATCCCACACACCAAAGGCTGCGGGCTCCACCCCCAGTCGGGGCACAAGCAAGGAGGCGACCAGTCGATGTTTCTCTCTCACATTGATCTCTCTCTCTCTCTCAATCTCTCTCTCTCCCCCCTCTCCATTATTCTCCAAAATCAGTGAAGAAGAAACAAAACAAAACAAAAAACCACATATCCTTGGGTAAGAATTCAAAAAAAAAAAGGCAACTGCACAGAGAAATAATCGTTAAACCATTCTGATGGGTTCATAATGTTATGGACGTAATCTGCATGACAACATAGTACCGGAAGGGGGTGGGCAGAGCTACGCGGTGGACAGGTTTTACACACGATGGAAATTAAGTTGGCATCAATGCAAACTCGATTGTTCCAGGT
Organism: Trachops cirrhosus; assembly: GCA_028533065.1. Taxonomy (NCBI): domain Eukaryota; kingdom Metazoa; phylum Chordata; class Mammalia; order Chiroptera; family Phyllostomidae; genus Trachops; species Trachops cirrhosus. The sequence goes on along the minus strand of CM052551.1, from coordinate 4,811,928 downwards.
CAAGATGTTGTCTTATTCTTGTCAGGCCACCATAACGAAATGCCAGGTTGGGTGGCTTAAACAACAGAAATGTATTTTTAGCAGTTCTCTGAGTTGGGAGGTCCCCGTTAAGGTGCTGGCAAGATAGGTTGGGTCCTGCAGTCTCTACTCTTGGCTGGGAGGTGGCCACCTTCCTGCTCCCTGGTTGTGTGATCTCCTCTTGGCTCTGCTTTCTTCCTCTTTTGTGCAAGGACACTGATCCCATCAGGGGGCCTGCCTCCAGGGCCTCATCTGCACCTACTGGCCTCCCAAAGAACCAGCCTCCAAAAGTCATTGTGCTGAGGGGTAGGGCTCCCACATACGAGACTGGGGAGGGGGGTGATACAAACATTTGGTCCACTACAAACGTAAATGCAATCCCCAGGGAAAACAATTAAAAAACAATTGATAATAGTAAAAGAAGCAAGGAGGAATTTAAAAGAACACTAAAATTATTTAGTACCAGAAAACATTTAATACAAAGGAAAGTAGTTATAGAGGAAAGGAATGAGAATAATATAAGACATAAGAGAAAATTGAAAAGAATAAGACACATTGAAAAGAATAGCAGACTTTAATCCTACATTATCAGTCCTTACATTAAACTTCTAGTACAACACACTCCAAGCAAAATGAAGAGTTTTATAGAATTCATTTTAAAAATGACCAAACTCTATGTCTACCAAAGAAACACTTTAGATTCAAATACACAAAAAGCTTGAAAGAAAAGGATAGAACAATAGTACCGTGTAAATGGTGCACAGAACAGAGTTGGAGTGGATGCAACTATATGGAAAAAGACGCCCAGACAACATCATTATTAGATACAAGGAGGGCCACTGCGTAATGATTAAAAGAACGATACTTTTGATAATACACAGCAGATTCAAACACACCTACAACAACAGAGTCCCTATTCAACACAACCTTGATCCACATCCAAGGTGGCTTTGCTTTGTCTAGAAATTGACAACTTGACCTCAAAGCTCACATGACAATGTGTTGACCAGGAATGGCCAAAAAACGATCTTGAAAAAGGACACATTTGGAAGATTCAGACTTCTCACTTACAAAACTTCCAAGGCAAGAGCAGTCATCAAAATAGCACAGTACTGGCATAAGAATAGACACACAGATCAGAATAGAATAGCGAATCCAGAAAGTAACCTTCGCTTTGTGATGAAGTGGTGTTGGGCAGGAGTGTCAGGAAAATTCGGCTGAGAAAGAACAGTTTTTTTCAACCAATAACAGTTAGACTAAATATACATTGTAAAAGAATAATATTTGGATTCCTACCTACTATACAAAAATTAACACCTTGTTGAATCATAGACCTAAGTCTAAAGACAATTAATTACTAAAAGCTCTTAGAACAAAACATAAGAGTAAAGCTGTGACGTTGGCCTGGACAATGACTTCTTAGGTATGACATTGAAAGCAAAACTGACGCAAGAAAGGTAGTCAAACTGAACTTCAGTTGAAAACATCAAAATAAGAAAATTAAAAATAGCTGTGATATCAAGAAAGCACAGATGATATGGGAGACGATACTGGCAAATCATATATCTAATAAGGGTCTTGTCTTAGAAACATATACATATAAAATATAAGACGAATTTAAAAACGGCATCTAAGAAAGCTGGTAGTAAACTTAATGCTTACTTTAGGTTTCTCTTTAACTACTTAGGGTCCTTACTTATGGTCCTTAACACTTTACCTTTGTCATTCGTTTTGCAGATAACAATGCCTATGGCTACATCTCACCCAAACCTACACCTTCGCTCACTCCTATTTTCACACCTGCACGGGTTCTCATATCTGTATCTATGATCTCTATCAGTGTCCAAATCTGTTATCTACAACTACATCTATAGCCACAGGGGTGGGCAAAAGTAGGATGACAGTTGTAACACAAATAAGTAACACAATAATCAATAAATAAGAGTATGAGAACAAATCGTTTTGCATACTCACAACTGTAAACTTACTTTTGCCCACCCCTGAATAGCTGAATCTGTATCTACAGCTGGATCTAAATCTAAATCTACACCATCTACGCTACGTGCACATCCATATCCATGGTATACGTCTACATGTTGCTATCCACATCTATTCTTGCTATCACTTTTACAGTATCTGTCTCAATTCCTAGACCTATAACATTATACCCGCCTCTTTAGAGACGAAAATCGCCTTAGTGGCCTGGCTGCATTTTGACTTGCGCCGATGAACTGAAGCAGCAGAGACAACGGGCGCGCATGAGAGCAACAGGATGTTTTACCTGAGGGTTGGCGTGCAGTTTTGCAATGGCTAATGGATATTATGTTTCTTGTGTTACTTCTTAGTAAGTAAAATTTACCCTTACCCAAATTTCTTTTGGCAAAGTTGATCATGTTTTATCTCTGGTTTACATGCAAAATTCGGTGGTCCATCGGAAGCATCCTAAGGAACTCAAGGAGCCTCAGCGCCCCAGCACACGGAGCACATGTGTGCTGAAGGCTGGGGACATGCATCATATGGGACAACTAGTTTCCTGACACGGGGACATTTTCTTCTCTCCGATGCACGGGCATGATTTCCACACCAGCAGCTACACAAGCACACTTGAGCATTTGTAGACAATCAGGAGAAACCGGACCTTTGCTCAGTGGTGAGTCAGGAGCAACCGGACCTTCGCTCGGGGACTGTGAAGGTGCAAACAGGGGGCAAAATGTCCCATTTTTCCACCACTGTGCGTCAGGTGGGTTGGTGCAAGCAGGAGGTACTGTCTCACTGCCCAGGAGCCCCGAACAGAAGGCCCCTGCCTGTTTGTGGACCGTGGTAGAAGGGGAGGAGAGAGGGGCCGGGCCAAGGGCAGAAAGGCAGAGTCCTAGTGGAGAAGAGGGCTTCAGCCCAGGCCGCCGTGAGGAAGCTTCTCAATGGAGGTGCCGGGACCAGGGATGCTGGGGCAGGTATCAGCATGGCTGGCCCGGGCCACCTGCGTCCTGGAATGCAGCTCTTTCCAGAAAATTGCAACCCACTGGCTGTGCACCAGATTGGCTTGTGCTTTAATAATTGAGAATAATAATAATCACACAGCTGACCTTCATGTTCCTGAGTATGTAGCACAGCTAGCATGGTATTCTGATAATAAGTGGAAGTCTTATTTGCCAAGGTTCGATTTCTTCCCTATATTTTGTAACTTGGTGCTGTTATTTGAAATCTAAAAATACATATGTCTCTAAAAAATATAATCACCTTTGTTTTTGCTTATGATGAGGTCAGATGTTGTCATTTTTACTGTTAAAAGCAAAACCTTAAACCAGATGTGTTTTGAATGAATTCTTGATGCACAATGAAAGTTTCTGAGAGCTAAAATGAAATATAGGGTTTTTTTTTGCTTAATCCCTTCACGTGTTTCACCTGGTCCCCCAATCTCCCTCCTCACTGACAGCTATCAGTCTGTTCCCTGTATCTATGAGTTCATTTTTATTTTGTTTATTTTGTTCATTAGGTTCCACATATAAGTGAAATCTTATGGTACATGTCTTTCTCGGCCTGGCTTATTTCACTTAGCATAGTATTCTCTGGGTCCATCCGTGCTGTCACAAAAGGTGACATTTCTTTTTTTTTATGGTTGAGTAGTATTCCATAGGACACAGACAATGTTATGGTGAGGACCAGAGGGAAAGGGGGATAAGTGGTGATGGAGGGAGACTTGGGGTGGTGAACACGCGACACAATCACACATGACATATTATAGAACTATGCACCTAAAATCTATATAATGTTATTAACCAATGCCACCCCAATAAATGCAATAAAACTTTAAAAAAATATATGTGTTGCCTTTGCTACTGTTTGTCCTCTCAAATTTCTAACCACAAAGACAAAAAGCACAGAAAACACCTTGTATTTGGTATAACCTTGGGAATCAATCCTAACAGTTAAATGTCAAATTGTTGAATTATGTGCTTTTATTATCTTCCAACTATTCCACATTGTTATAATTGATTCAGTGTTGAAAAGATAAAAGCCTTGGGTTACATCTGGCATAGAACCCAGCACAAGGTAACACAATTTCATAAAGGATCTTCTGTAATTGCTTATCACACACAGCTGTGTGTGACAGCGAGTTGCACTAAAGGAGTAAGTGGAAAATATTTAGGCTAAGCTTTATTATTAAAATTGTATTAGAATGACCCTAGAATAGTTTTCAATGCAATTTTCCCAGATACAAGCAGTGGAAATGACTGACTTTCTCAGATAGTCGTGGTTGTGTACTGGCAATGGTAGGCATAACAAAGGGACTTGCCTTCCAAATAATTAGGATACACTGTAGGCACTTTAAGAAGGCAAACAACTGATTTCAAGCAAAAGCTGGCACCCGAGTAAGATATCATTAAATTGCCTGTAGACATATGATTTTATGATAAAAGCAAAGGCTTAAAAGTGCCCCTGCTCTTACTGTAAGTCAAGGCAAAACCTTTGCCATGAAAAGGATGCTAATCCTGAGAAGTGCAGACAAGTGTAGGCATCTTCACATCGTTTAGCCAGAACCACAGTTTAAGGAGGAAGGTGGTAGAACATTCCTTCAGGATGATTTAAGAATGTACAATTTTAAGAGAAGCAGGAATTCTGACATGTACAAATGTAACTACAAAAATTCTTTTGTGCAACCTCCTGGAATGATGCTGCATTCCCCAAATAGGAAAAGAACTGGAAAAAGAAGATACAGGACTTTCCTGACCCATCAGAAACTGACGTCTGGGAAACTGAGCAGAGATATTACTCTAATTTTACAGAGGAGGGTGAGGGAGGTAAGCGTGGTCTCTTGGCGCCAGTATGGACACCCCTAGTCACACTGTATCCTTAATTTCTTCTCTTCCGTATTCTCTTTTATTCCTATCAACTGTGAAGTAATGTTATGCAATCTTCTAAATGTTAATTTTAATTAGATTTATGGGGGATGACATTGGCTAATATAAGCATATAGGTTTCAAGTACGTGTGCAACTCTATAATCATCATCTGTATATTACATTGTGTGCTTACCACCCAAAGCCAAATCTCCGTCAGTGAATTCATCCGTCTGTCTACATCTCAGCTCACAAGACCACCATCCATCCCTGATCTCCTATTTGGATCATTGTAACAAATCTCCACCTATATTGGTTAGGATAAGGCTAGCTGCAGAGAAGAAAGGGGTAGGGAGGTTCTTAGACTTATGTCCCAAAGTGCAATGACTCAAGTCCAATAAAAGTATTGTATTCTTCATATACTCTCCCCAGTGCAGTGTTTCTGGTCTGCATGCCACCATTTCTTACGGAGAACTCAGGGATCCAGGACCTTCCACCCTGTGCTCTAGGAAGGCACCTACATCCAGCCAGCGAGAGGAAAAAAGATCTTGGAGGTGCTTCCAAAGCCTTGGGCCAGGGATTGTTCGCATAGCTTCTGCTTACATTGTATTGGCAAGAATGTGGTCACCTGTCCCAGCCATGTGAGAGAAGCTGGGAAATAAGCCGTGACTTTGGGTCCTGGAGGAAGACTCATTTTCTGGTCATCAGCTGGCAAACTCCGCCACACTTGCCTCTAGTCTTGCTGTCATCCAAATTGTCTTCCAAACTGTTACATAAATGATCTTTAAAAGAACTTAATCTATTTAAATGTTTCCCAGTTTATAGTCTTCAAAGGTTCCCACTGAATTTAGAACAAAGTTCAGTCCTTTTCATGGATGCCGATATGCAATATTCATTTCATCACATCCTGAATTTCCAGCCTTATTTCTTGCCCAGCTCTCCCTTACTAATTATGCTGAAGATGTGACCAAACTTCAGACGTGCTGTGTTATCTTGCCTCTGGGTGCTTAAACTTGACCTTCTCTTTGCCAATTCACCTCCCTAACTCCCACACTTACCTGAAGTCTCAGCTTAATTTTCACAGGCCCACGGACAGGTCGGGCTAGATACAAAGCAGCTATTTGAAGCTTCAGCTCAGAGTATAATGAGCCTACTTGTTTAATCCCCTGGTAGAATAATTTTTCCTTGGGCACTAGAACCTCTAGACCAGCAGAGTCCAAAGTTACATGGATGGGAAGGAAACATTTTTACAGAAGATGAGAATAAAAAGGGACACTTAATTCCTGAACTTGTGTATCATAGCGATAATAAAAAAATCAATATAAATCAATCTCTGACATAAAGCATTATTACCCTGGACGACATTATCCACAGTGTAGCATCATAAGCTGACTTCAATAATCCTGTTCCTTGTTCTGTTGCGTAAGCTGTTTCAAGATGATGGGTAAACTGGTAGCAGAGGTGTGTTCCGTGAACACGATCATATCCGTGCCCTTCAGTTGTTGTCGAATGCTGCTGTATTACAATGAACGAGGCATTCTGTAAGTCCATGGATTTTGGCCAAAGTGAATCCAGATGCTGAATGTCTATTACAATAAGGAAAAAATGTCACTCCTTCTCTGATAGAAGCAGTCCATATAATCAACGTGAGATGTGGCACTTGGCTAATTCTTTTAGGGAGTTGAATCATAAGGAGATCTAAGTGTTAGCATCTTCTTTCGGCTAGGTGGCCACTTAGCAATAGATAAAGTCAGGTTGGCTTTAGCAAGTGGAAAAACATGCTTACGTTGAGCTCATACTTAAGCTCCATCTCTGAAGCCATGGCCGCTGTATTCATGAACTCATCGAGAAACGACGGAGTTGGCTGGAGTAAAATGCTGACTGATGTCCACAGAATGGGTCTCCTCACTCGCCTAAATATTAAAATCGCCCTCTCCGAAGAGATTGCTATTTGGTGAGCATTCCCATGCAGCACAAACATTCTCACGCTCTTTGAGCATTTAGAGAGGTGTAGCCACACGCATATTCCTCAGGGAGCCATTGCAATGCGGTCCGATGATCTTGCTTACAGTCTCTGACCATCCGGCCAAACCGCTAGTCAGTGCTCACGAACAGCCATAGACCCCGAACGCTGGCCATCTCTTCTTCCAGGGAAAATGAATAACCGAGCACATTGCCGAAAGTCCTGTCTCCTGGAAAGGTTTGCCGTCATCATTGTCTTCCAGGGCCACCCCGAGGTAGGGCTGCAGGGCTGTCGCTTCTGTTTTGGTTTTGTACCTAGTGGAAGTAGCATCTGTACATCAAGACTAATTTTTTCTTCCTCTGTCGATCACATGGAACTCCCCAAGAGGCCACGGTGCAGGGTGACAAGTAGAATGTCACGCGGCAGAGCTGTGGGCCGACGTGAGAGGGACTTTAGCCCAAACTCTAGACCCCTGCCCTGTATGCGTCCCACTACAATCACGGTGAAATTTTAGATCTTCAGGTGTGTCAGCTTAAAACTTATGCTTGATAATCATTCCAAATTATGATAATTTCTCTGCTTAAAGCAAAGACTCTAATAATTGACTTCAGGTGAAATGGGATAAGGCCAAGAGGAAGATAATATGATTTTGGCTAAGCAGCGTGCCCTTTCCTCTAAAGCACCAAATCCCCTTTTCAGTCTAAGAGTCCCAGCCGTGGAATGGCCTGATCAGAGAACTGCTGGAGCCGTTCTCTCTGTTGGAGCTCACAGACGCAATTGAGAATCTCACATCAAGAAATTCAGCCAGACCAAACATTACATTCTTTCCACCTGAACCCAACACCCTGAGGACCCCTTTTCCCAACATTTTCCCCAGATCTCTGTCTACCTAAATTGAGAAAATAATGCAACTGTATTGGTGGGTAGTCCAGTACCAATTGTTCATACTTTGTTATTCATCCTTTGGGTTCAGGCTGCACTTAAGTCCATTGGAGATCTGAAAGCTATGATCTTCCTGAGGAGAATCAACATGCCCTCACAGATATTGCAGATCCTTAGGCAAGGGGAGAGTCACTTCCTGAGACAAAGGGAAGGGGCACTACCCAATGGGACTCAGCGGAATTTAAGGAATTACAGCTCCCAACTTCATGAAAATCTGTCTGTATGTTCCCATCGCAATTTTCAGAGACTAAGTCCTTCCCCATCAATGCTGTATATGCACCATAAGAAGTCCTAAGAGCAGAAGAATTTAATTTGCCTTGTAATTCAGCTACTGCCAGGAAGAGACATGGGGTCTCTTTCAGAAGCCTCAACCGTGTAGCTACAAGAGATAAGGGTTTCCTAAAAGGCAGTCAGAGAGGCGTGCTAATCCCTTAAACTTGAGCTGAGGATTTACAGCCCTGAGCTAATCATTTGCTTTCTACAGATTCTCCACTGTACCTATAGGCAACCCACCAACGCGGTTTGACTGCTTATCTTCGCTAAAGTGTTCCGTGGTGGCAACTGCTTGTCACGCACTGACTCATTCTCCTTTCTCTTTCTGGGTGGGTGATCACAGGTGAGTCTACAGGTGTTCGTTTCAAGTAGCCAAGACTCCCGGAGCCTGCTTTACACATGGGAACAATGGAACGTGGGGACTGAAGCAGTTTGGAGAAAATCATATTTTACTGCCTGTACTCCTGCTGTCAGTGGAGCAGGGGGGTGCAGGGAGCCTTCGACAGAGCAGGGTAGAATCCCTTATTAAGATAATTCATCCCAGTGGACAACTGATTTATTTCTTACGAGAACAGAACATTCAGATAGACTGCTGATTAGTTTAACTTGTTTATCAGCCACAGAGATTGGCCTCTCAGTGCTTATTTTTACACCAAAATAAAATGATCTTTTTCACCTGTTAATTTTTGTATCAGCTTGGTCTAAATGCATCCAAAAAGTAAATCTGGCATCCTTGGACAATTAAGAATTAAAAAAAAAAAGCTTCTGTGTGGTTCCAGCTAAATCCGTAAGAGAGGCCGATTCAGAAATTTACAGGGTTCCCGCTGTTAAGTAAAACCATAGGTCCCTATTGCCTTGAGTCATAGAGTCGGTAAACACTTGCTTTTTCAAATGCAGCATTTAGTAAAAGCACAGATGTTCAAACTTGGGTTTAGTCCTATGTTAGAAAGAGAAGAAAAACAATAATGAGGTTGACAGCAGCCGGAGAAGTCTTCAAGCAGACGGATCTTCTGAGTTCTGAGACAGACCGGGGTCTGCCGCTGAGATGCCCGAGAAGCACTCTGTTACCCCGAGGAGTCCTGGCGAGCCACGGGACGTGCCTGTGCGGGCTGATGGCAAGGCCGCGCTGGGTATCGCTCTGTTCCTGCTTTCCTTCTGGGGCAGAGGGAAATGCCAGCCAGCGGATCTTGAATGTGGCCAGTAGAATAGGTGAGGACTGTTTGGGACAGAGAGAAATTCTACAGCCTGTTGTTATTCTCAGCTGGTTCTGAACAGACATTGGTCAGAAGTCACAGAGGGAAATTAAGCACTAAATTTCATTTTGTTTTAAAGCTGGGAAAAGCAGGGTTCGTCATGCAGAGAGGAAAAGCATACAGAATCCAGAGGGGTCACAAATTTAAAAAAATCGGGGAGCTTCCTGGGGCCGATGGAGATGAGGGCCACTAGGCACCGTGGAAAGGGTCTTTCATCCAACTTGGTGGGGGTGTGAAATTGGAAGGGTTCCAGCTTGAACATCGATTTAAGTTTTATTCGTAGGTAGTCAAATTAAGGGATTGGATCAAAAAATTATTGAATATGACACATCGCAAAGATCGTGTATAGCAGAAATCACTGAATAAGCAGGTGGGTCCACGAACGAAACAATTTCATGTTTTTCGACAGGTAGTGTAGATACTAAGGGCGCGGGCATTAGCGTCAGATTACTCTGAGTTCGAGTCCTGGAAATGTGACTCAGACAGTAGTCTCAACTTCCCTATCCCTCCGATTTCCCATGGGGCATACTGGGGGCTAATGGTTGCACTGTCCTTTCAAAGTTATCAAAAAGGTGAACTAAGCAAACACATGTAAAATCTTAATTCTGTTCACGAGTAAATGCACTCCAACCCCCAACTCTGTTTGGACCTGAACTTCAGTACCTACATAGATATGGTTGATCTTGCTGCCCTCCATTATATCTTGTTTAAATATTGTGTAAATTATAGACAGATACTATCCTGCAACCTAGTAACATTCAGATGAACTTTAGGAGGCACAGTCAGTGGACAAGCAACCGGTTTTCAGAACCAGACTTTCCGGACGTCACTGCCCGATTACCAGCACTGAAACTCCCTCCGCCTGCCACTGCCGCAGAAAGGTCCAAGCCCCTCTCACCCAGAGGATGGGTGTCCTTCCAGTGTGGGTATCTGACCCTTCCACAACATCTCCTCAGTTTTGATCTTCTCTTTAGAGAGATGATTATGTCATATTATCTGAGCTAGGGTATAAAATAATTTTCATTAATTTTTCGGAACAAATGCTTGCCATTGCCACAGTGACTGAGCCTCAGAGGAGGAACCTGTGTAGGAAACGGTACGGAGACTCCCAGGGCACCTGGGTATTTTCCGGATTATGCAGCTAGGTGTCAAACATGTCAGACATTCGTACTAACAGTTAGCTCCTGGGACACACGGGTTCGAACTGCGCCCGTCCACTTATGTGTGGATTTTTTCAATCAAGATGTACAGTACGGTAGGTGTATTTTCTCTTTCTTGGGATTTTTATATCCTTTTCTTTCCTCTAGTGTACTTGATTGTAAGAATACACAAAATATGTTAATAGTCTGTTTGTGCTATTGTGAGCATTCTGGTCAACAGCAGGCTCTTCGCTAAGTTTTGGGGAAATGAAAAGGCACATGTGCAGTTTGGACTGTGCCATGATCAGCCCCCCCAACGTGGTTCTAGGGTCATCGGTAGTAGTGTCTGCATAGAATTCTTCAATCCAGATTTTAAATGGACAGAAAGGTTTAGCGACAAACACAGCATCCGTCCTCAGGGAGAGAACCACGTGCTGGCCACGAAGTACATAAATGCCACAGAGCCGCACCGCCCAGACTGGCAGCCACGGGTCCAATGGGGCCACGGAGCTCTGCGGAAACGTGGCTGGTCCTGTGGAGGCGTGCGCTATGTGTAGAAGACACTTCATGTTTTGAAGCCTTATCCTAAGAAATTAATGTCAGAGATCTCAGTAATTTTTACTTTTATATGTTGAAATAATATTTTGATTATGTTTGTTTAAAATATGTTGTTAAGATTAACTATTTTCTTAAATTTATGATGTGGCTACTATTACATTTAATATCCCATATAGAACTATCAATATATTTCCATTCAGCAGAGCTGTCTCAGAGGATAAAAAGTGGACTCTGATAGCAGTTATAATTTCTCCTCCATTTAGGGATTTAAAACAACACTTAAGCTTTCTAGAAGCTTGTCTAAGAAGACAGTTTTGCTGTGTTATTCTTCAATTCTGTCTCTCTAACCTGCAAATCTTTTCTTCAGCCTTTTCTATATTTTTAGTATCTTTAAAAGGCATGTTTATTTTTCAAAAAATGGGTAAGGAAGAAGCATTTTAAAACTTCCTGCAGGACACACTATTTTGTACTCAAAGTGGACACTGCAGGCCCCGCCCCCCCATTCTGGAGCACTGAGGCGTTTCTGCAAAACAACAGCGACCAGCCCTGGCTGCTGTGGCTCAGTGGACTGAGCGCTGGCCTGCGAACCAAAGGGTCACTGGTTCAATTCCCACTCTGGGCACATGCCTGGGTTGCAGGCCAGGTCCCCGGTGGGCCGCGCATGAGAGCCAACCACACACTGATGTTCCTCTCCCACTCTTTCTCCTTCCCTCCTCCTCTTTCTAAAAATAAACAACAAACAAAAAAACAGTGACTGTCCCCTTTGTACACAAAACTCTAGTCTTCACTACTCCCACCACCACCCATATCATATCACCATCATTCCAAACCGTACTTGTCATGGATTAAATATATGAGAACGTACTGGGATGAGTGCCTTAGATGCATTATCATACGGCGATGCAATAAGGCACTAACCCTGTTTTACAAGAGCATAAAAACCAACGAGTAATTTGATCAAGGTCACAAACTAGTACAAGAGACAAGATTGGCCCGTAAAACTGGTGCCCGTACCAACCTGGATTTACTGTCCAGTATTATCATGGCAATAAAAGCGCTATCTGAGATGTTAAACTTGAACTTCGAGGCTGAAAAATCATATTAACAGTTGTAATTATGTGTCTGTTTAAATGCCTAAGTGATCTTACAAGGTTCTATTATATTTCTATTATGCTCCGAAAAATAACTCTAATTGTGTAAAATGTATTTATGTCAGTCTCCCACATAACTCGCTATTCACCCAGCCAGTGCACTGTGAACGTAGCACTGTACCTTTGGATACACGGCTCACTCACCAGAGAAGGACGTTTGTCGTTCCACTCCCCACTCACTCTATCCTTGTCATACCTCCCCATTCATCCTGGCAACCAGAGATGCTCCCGGGCATTTCCACATGTCCTGGCGGAGGGTGAGGCGGGGGCCACAGCTTGTCTGTGGTCGATCCTCACTGATCATCTGATTCAAACGTGCACCTTACATTCCACAGTTCCCTGTGACTAGCGATCCACTCCCACCCCTTGCTCACATGCCGGTGTGTGTCAGCTGGCTTTCCCTGTTTCTATTTTACAGAGCAGTCTCTCTTAAAGTCATTTCCGCCTGGTCACAAAATCTTGACTTCAATGAAGGCATGTATCTGAAGAAAGGAAAACATCTGGAACTCTCCTGGACATCTCCATTTATATTTTTAGATGTTCATTTGCTTTATTTTGTATTGAAAATATTAAAAAGTTACAGAAAGTGTGTCTACACAGAACATTTCCATTAAATATTTGTCTTGAACCATTTGTGGGTACATTGTCCATGTCACACCTCGTGGCTCCTGAATGTTTACTATGATTTTTTATCTGTAAGGCGACTGCCTTATAAAGCCACAGTCTAGCCATCAAAGTCAATTAATTACCATTCTGCATGAGACAGATTTTATTTTCTAAAGATGACTGAAACCCAGTATCTCGTCCATCTGACATGCTCATCTTATAAATTGAGTTTCACGTTCCTTCCATCAGAGATGTGGTTTTGGTCCAGGGGAGGGGGAAGTGGGAAATTCTTATTCCGTGTCCTTGAATCTGAGAGGCTCCGTGACTCCCGAGGCTGAGTCCTAACTAATGATGCAACTTCCACCGGACTCTTCCAGAACCCTCACTATGGGGACCCTTTCCTCACGCTGTGAGGAAGCTCAGACCTCACCAAGGAGAGCCCACAGTGGGGTCGGGTCCTGTGCCAACTTCAAGCACAGGCGTGTTTGGGGGATTCCCGCTCACAGACACCCAGTCTTTTCACCTGAAACCCTGAATGACATGGAGCAAAAAGAAATTGTCCCCACGCGTCCTTTCCCAGTGCCGAGCCCACAGAATCCAATGAAGCCATTGCTCTTCTGTGCTGCTAAGTTAGAACAATTTTATGAGCAGTAGAGAACTAGAAGAATCCATTCCCACCATCTAATCCCCACCCCCATTCACGTTGTGCCACTATCCTTCTAATAAAGAAGTCGGTTTAGAAAAAAAATATTCACTTATTAACCTCCTTCAACTGGGAACAGTTCTTCAGTCTTTCTTTCCATGATTTGAATGCTTTTGGAGCTCACAGGCCTGTTATTTTACAGAAAGCCCTTAGATTTAGGTTTGACTGAGGTTTCCAGTAGATGACATTCAGAATATGCTTTTGTAATTCATTCCTATCAGCTAGCAGACAAACTCAACTTGCCCCAGTAGAGGTGATAGTCACGTTGCTACTCAGTTAAGGAGGTCTCTCTGCGTGGGGCCCCTGTACTCGGGTTCGTCTTGGTGATCAGTGTTTTGTTGGGAGATACTTTGAGATTATCTCAATGTCCTGCTTCTCAGCAAACCTCTATTTGTCCATTAACTTTGTACCTAAGTAGAGACTCATGGATTTTTATGTTATGATATGGGATAGGCCATTATTATTTCACTGATTTTGATGTCCAAATTGTCCCAAATTTGGTCAGCGTGGTCCCCTTTAAACTGGGCTCCATGCCCTTTTGATATCTCGCTATCATTCTTTAATAGAGTATTCTTTATTTCTGAAAAATAAAGGTATTTTCTACTTTCCACCACCGGCAGAGGCCCAGACTCACCTTGCGCTTCCCTGCCCTGACTGTGGAATGCACGCGGTCCCTCACAGTGGAGACCAGGGTGGACAAGCCGGTGCCTGGGCCCTGGGCGTGCTTGTGTTCTCCATAGCCCGCATGCGCAGACTCGGGCTCGGCGGCCTCCGCGCCCCACTGGGGCCCCAACCACGGCTCCAGCACTAGGTGTGTGTGCACATACGTGTGGTATCTGTGCTTAGTCTCTGCTCGTGAACAGCCTTCTAGTGAGTGAACGTTTCCAACACGTCCTCTGTTATTGGAAAGAAACAATACTGTTTGTTCATTGATTTACAGACACCATAAGTCTGTCCAGGCAAAACACACGCACACATTTTTACACACACACCAAATAGGCCACAGATCACTTTCCTGGTAAATGAAAGATCAGTGTTTGCTTAAACACATTTGGATACTTGAAATCCCATGAGGCAATTGGGAAAATCTGTGTTGGTTTTTTTGTCTGTTGGTTGGTTGGTTTTGGTGATCATGGATTACGTAAAACCTGAATTACAATGGTATAGAATGATTTGGAATTTTATTTAGACAGCTCCCCATGTCAAGCAAGAGGGCGTTTGGTTTCTCCAAGGCGATGTGAATTTTCATAAAAGTGCAGGCTCCTAACTAAGCCACGTTTTTTAAGCCCAGCTCAGGATAGTGTTATGAAAACAGGTACAGGTTGGTAACAGTTAGATAAACAGGCAAAGCTGCATGGAGTAGAATTTGGTGTCAAAAACAGTGCTGGATATTGGGGACACACAGATTTAAGACACACTCTTACATCGAGGAGGTTACCGCCCAGTGGAACAGGTGGCCACAGCAATAACTCTAGCTCAGCACAGTAAGGTCAAGAGACGTGATGAGCACATGGTAGGTGCACGCACCGAGGAGGCTTCCTGACCACAGGGGAGACATCTGGGAGGGAAGGACCCCCAGCTTGTCCCTTGAACCAGACAAACCAAGGCAGGCGAACCACCTACAGACCATACACTCGTAAGCCACTTTCCTACTATGAGAGTACTTTTCACCTGAGGACACTGATGTAAACACAGCTGAGGTGGAGAAGCAGAAATATTTTCAAGGGCAGCCAAGTTCACAGCGAGATGAGGAATGTCAATGTCTCCACTGATCTCCAAAGAGCTGCTGTTTTCCTATATTTAAAAGTAGAACTTTTCACTAGGTCTGTGACTTAAAAACAGAAATCAAAGAAAGCAAAAACAGCCTGATTTTCTTATCCTAAAAACAGAGGCTATGCTACGATGACTCATTTTTATGTTCTGCTGAGATGATACATCTTTACAACATGCCTTCCAAAGTTAATTTACGTCTATTTCTACATGGGCAGAGTAGATAACATACTGTGTTTAAAAGTCAGCTACGTGTATCATGCCGGCTGCCTATCTTCGTGGAATGAAGTGGAATTACAATGAACTAGCTCTCTACTTTTCCACTGTTTTTTTAATAGTTGTATTCCCTTAAGCTACTTATAGATTCCTCATAGCCTCAATGTTGTCTGTCTGTCGAGAGTGTTGGCTATTTATGGACTAAGTTTCAGTGTGTTCTATGAAAGCAGGAAGACATAAAATCTTCCACATTGTGTAAAGTTACAACTTTATTCAAGACAGCAGATAACTTTTTTAATAGTTGTTTCATTTCATTATACTGAAACTCAGGACAAACATCATGGGATAAATATACTGTCAATATTTATATTTCTTCACAGTAATGGGGACCTCAAGGCTAATCCCTAAGTATCGCTCTAAATATTTACCCTTGATGTCAGTAAATGCACTCAAGGACGAGAACGAGCATTCCGAGTGCTCACAAACAATCAGATCTGCTTAACTAGCAAAGTAGGCTTTTCCTACACACACCTGGAAAATGCAGAGGACAGAACTTCCGTCCAGTTTCTTCCCATATAGATATTCATGCATATGTAACTAATTATGTGCATAATGGTGTTAATAAGGTAATTACTTCCATGTATTATTACATATAGTCTATATGCTAAAATCAAAGTGCTCCAGGACGTGAAGGGGCAGTTTGAACTCCTCCTGCTTGTCAAGCACACGGTGCGGTGGGAACCCAGGATGAAGTGTTGTCCTTGACATTGAGCGTAGGGACACTTCAGCCACCCTCAGAAGGGCTCTCTCCTTCCATGAAAGGCCCTGGCAGTAGAAAGAGCTTCTCCGTCTTTTAGTCAGACAGCTAATCAACACTGAGATCCCAGTCTCTCTCTGATGATATTTCACCATTCATTACCACTCTTCCTTTCGTTGTTCCAGTCTGTTTGTCCTGCCCCTTAAAACAGACGGTTCTCCGTTCTTCAGCTGCTCGTTTAGTCCCTCTCCCACCAGTGTAGTCTGATTAATTTTCACTCCCTTCCCTGTTTAAAGTAATCTTTGTGGATCGCCACGTCAAATATGGATCCATGTTAATTTTCCAGAATTTTAAGAAATCAGAATAAGAGCAAACATAAACAGAAATAACAGGAAGAAAAAAAATCGGTGTGTCTGAAGATCTCATATCTGAAAATACAAATTTACAGCGATTAAAAGTAGACACAGCTCTGAGACGAGAATAGATCCAAAAAATGGGGAAGGTGGGTGTAAAGGGACTTCCCAGACATGTGATTCCCAGCAAATGACAGAAAACAAGAGAAAAGGGGAAACTTGAATTAGGCCATGATAAAAATATGTATCTTAGCAACATCTGGCTTAAGTTGTCATCACTTCTTTGTGAAGGAGGATCTGATATTTTAATCACATAATCTACAGTGAAGACACATGTTTTAAAGACCATCACTTGCCAACAAGCCCTTCCGTTGGAGTGGTCAACTCATTATTTTGACATCATGCTTATTGTTATTATTACATGTGCTATATTATGTTTTATAAAATAGCTTGAGCTTATTGTGTTACAGAGTCACGTGGCAGAACATTTGTTCCAGTTTCTTGGGTAGTTAGTTGCATAATCAAACAGTTGAACATGAGAGTTTTTCCCTAGCTGGCTGGAGGACAAGTTATAAGTGGGCCGACATGTTTCATCTCAGCTACAAAGATTGAAGGTATCTGCCTTAGGTGCTTTTATTTTCACTGGTCCTTTAAGGGCTTAGGCTATTTCTGTCATCTTTTCATACCCAGCACTGGGCATCATACAGGCATACAGGTCCCCAAGAAATGCTTGCTGGATTGAGCTGAATTGAGAACCAAGTTGTTGTTGGTTCACTTTTCCCTATATGTAATTTAAAAATCAATACTATATTGATGTGAAATTGAATAAAATAAAATAATACACAGTACAGATATTACCAGAGTAAATAATTAATTTTTCATTGATTTTTTTCTACCATTACTATCATATAGCCAGCCACGAATTTCTATGGCACATCTCTCCATCACTGGCCAGTTCTCATCTGCAGCTGGGATGCCATGTTGCCAGAAATCTCAGATCTGTGCCCAAGGAGCTCCTAAGTCTTGTGTGGCAACAGAGTAGGAAGGCGATCCTAGCCTAAGGCCTTACATTCTGAGATGGAGACGGTACACAAGCACATTGAAGGCACTCGGATTCATTTCTAAAGATTGGTTTCCAAAGGGAAATAACATCTAAAAACCATGTCTTACTAAGTCTATCCTCAGGTTCTTACAAGTGGCCAGTAATTTAAAAAATGTTTAATGACTTGTTGAACCTAAAATAATATTTTGACAATATAATATATTATAATTCCACTATTATTTGCCTTGATGTCCTTCTTGGCTGTAAAAACAAACAAACAAACAAACAAAAACAAAACTTCTTTTCCTGTGTTAAATAACCCAGAAGTTACTTAAACTTAAAATAGCATCTGTCCTTAAACTATGAATATCTTCATTTAAATGTTTAAGATAATTTGTAAAGTAGGATGAAATTTGAGATGTTTTAAAAGGACATATTAAGAAATCAAAAAAAGGAAAATAACATAAAAAGAAATGATCAGAATGAAATTAGTCTGAAGAAGCCATCATATGGAAACTGCTTTCCAATAAAAGACAAAATGTAAGTATGATGCTACCCTTGTTAATCTCATAATTAAGGGAATCAATTTAAGTGAAATTGAGAATTAATCCTGCCCTCTAGTGGTGCTTAATAAATGTTAAAGTATACTGAAAACACCACTTTGTTGCTACAGCAAGTGTCACACACACATTTGGGTAGAAACACTAAAACCTATATCTTGCATTAACAAATTATCATGTTAAATCGTTTTTGATATTGTTTGGGACATTTCATTGCATTAGATATTTAGTAAAACAAATGCCACTACATGAGAAGTGTTAATGTGTCTCTGCTTATGAATGCATTATAAATATGCATTATCAATATTGAATTGGATTCTTTGATGGAATCCTCTTCCCATTGGAATTTCATAAAGAAAAGATACATGTGTACTAGAATACAAAGACATAAATCCGAAAATTGGAGAGCATGCATTTTTTTAGATCAGCACCTATTTTTACCTATGACTATCATAAAAAAGAAGTCAGAGCTAGCCTCTAGTTGTAGAATTACAACAGTAAGAGCTATTAAGCATTTTAGAAAAAACTGCATCGATCACTCCATTTCAATGTGGTATGTGCACAGGAGGTTGGTCGGTTGGTCGGCTCATTGAAAGCCAGAACTAGGTGGCAAACTATTTCTGCCTTTTGTTCAATGTGACTTCCAATTTACCACCTACAAGTACGGCTTTCTGTGATTCAGAGCTGTGTCAGGTCCATGTCCTAATCCTGAGACTCTCTGAATAGGCTCCTTTACAGACCTCCCAAAATCTAAGGACCCTGAGATGGGAAGAGCCCCCTGGGTTACCTGGGTAGGCCTAAATCAATCCAGGGACCCTTCTGAGAGGAAGGCAGGAGGGTCAGCGTCAGGGAAGGCGATGCGACCACATAGCAGAGCACAGAGATCTGAAGACACCGCACCTGGAATGTGGGGCCATGAGCCAAGGAATGCAGACAGACTCTCTGAACCGGGAAAAAAGAGGAAGCAGTAACCCCTGTGCACTCCAGAAGGAATCCAGTCCCTGCCAACCCATTTTAGACTTCTGATCTCAAGAACTGTAACATCATAAATGTGCGCTGCTTTAAGCCAGTAATATTTTGCAGTAATTTGTTAGAAATGATAGGAAACAAATACAACCCTAACTGGATTTTCAATTCCATGAAGTATGAAATTATTTCTTCTCTTTTACTTACTGCATTGATTGCCAAATCATGGAGCTGAATGCCTACTCTCAGCGTTATCTGGGGACCTACTAAAAATGCAAATTAACCTATTCCAACCCCAAAAGGCTTTATCATAGACACCATGGCAGGGACTCAGAAATCTGTGTTTTCAGAAGCCTTATTAAGTAATGAATACTAAGTCTGTGAACACTTATATAAAGTATTTCCTTTACCTGTTACAGAGAAGAACAAAGAGTAGGGAGGCAAATACATATTTTGGTAACCAGAATTACCAAATTTTAAAACAGACAATCAATACCTTGACTCTCACTCCAAGATATAGATTATGCAATTTAAGTGTCCTGAATATGTCTTCAATGAAAATATAGGGAACATGAAAACTCCCCTCTCTGCTATGCATTCCGCATTTAGACAGGATGAGGGGCAAAGAGGAGGTTAAGTCTAGGGAACTTGGATGGGCAGCCTGCATGCTTCCCGACCTGCCAGAACAGACTGAGCGGTAAGCAAGAGCAATTTTTTTCATTCATAATAGTTGAATTTAATTGGTCAAATCAATGAATTAATGTTCTAAAGAATAATACTAATGATTTTATTTTTGTTTTTTTAATTACCTAGGTATATAAGATTAAAATATACGGCGTGTTCATGCCACAATAATTATTTCTACAATGTGTCTCTTAAAAAGCGTGCAGGGTATTTTGTGTAGATTTTAGAGGATGAAAGCACCTATTAGGATGATGGACATCACATGCCAGGGAATTTGCAGGGATTAGGATTACGTCTGGTCCTTGTGTGTGTCTCAGGTGGCTGCGTTGAAGAAGAGGACTACCTGAAGACCTGGTGGATGCTGAAGCCACTTTCTCCCATACATTTCCAAAGGAGGACAATGAATTTGTTCATTAATTTGGAAATCAGACTAAGGTTCAATAAAATAAATAAAAATTTGGCAAAGTAAAACATATCCAGCAAAGGTGAAAATTTCCACCAGGATATTTTAATCTGCAAGAAAATTGGAAGCATTATTTTTCAGTCAGATAAAAACACCTTTGGAAAGATTAAATGAAAGTGAGGGGGAAATGCATTTTAATTACTTGGAGTCTGCTACACAAAGAGAGAAAGAGAAATTTCACATGGGGAAGGCAGCCAATATTTTACAGAATATAGAAAAGTAATGCAATTCACGCTGCCATAGATATAATTTAAAACTGCTGAGAGTCTAAAGATGAAACCAAAGTAGATGTTATTTGGACGATGGGCTAATTCAGGAAAGTCTTCTGGCACAATTAGAAGCCATTATTTCTTACTTCTTCAGATTTGGTTCCATTAGTAAAGTGAAGTTCACATTGTGTTAACACATTAAAAAGGCAGAAACCACCGAGGAGAGTGAGAAGTAAGTACAAACCATCTCGGCATAGTCATATTTTATAAATAATTTCACTCACAATAGTAGACACTAAGACGTTGTCATTGTATCTATCTGCATTATATCTTCGGAAACTCCCTTGGAAGAGGTTAAGCTACATGGATCCAATGTTATGAACTATTCTAATTTTTGTTGGAAAAGAGCATACATATCAGTGAGCTTTTATTTCCAAATAAGGCAGAGAAAACAAACCCACAGAAGCTAGCAACTTCCATTTTCCAGTATATTTGCACATGCACATCAAAAATCTAGTGAGAACCTCTTAACTACTGCGATGTACTGATGTACTAATAAGTAAGGGAGTTTGGGAGTCTTAAAATCCTCCCTAAAAGGCAAGTCACCAGTTTCTAGAAGGAAGAGCAGGGAGGGGAAGGAAGAGATTGCAGGGATAGCCTTGCTAGGAGCGAGGAAGGGGCAAATGAGAAAGAAGTTGGGTATTCCGGACTGACACGCTCCCAAAACCAGCCGCTCCGGGCTGCTCGGTGTGCTGCGGTTCCGTGGGCTCCGTGGGCTCCGTGTGTGCTGACTTGTTGAGTGGCCAAGGCCAGTCTTTGTTCCTTTTTGTGTTCCGGTCACTGATCCAATCATTCTCCCATAATCCAATAATTGTGGGGGATTTTTGCTCAGGTGGTTGGGGAGTAAAAAATGAGAGACACACTCAAATTCAGATGCTTTAGCTTTTTGACCCAAACTGCTTTACCTAATCATTCAAATTTTTCTCTTTACTCATGTGCAAAATGAAGAAAATTATATCTTTCATAGAGGATTGCTCAGGGAATTGTACGAAATAATTCATGTGAATCATTCAGCACAGTACCAGGAATATGGTAACCAACAAATAAATAACAGATTTTCGATGATGATGATGATGATGATGGCGATGATGATAATGAAGGAGGTGATACTATATGCTTGGAAGTGGAATACTAGAGAGGTAAAGTGACTTCATCAAAGCTGCTCAGCGAATGAGTGACAGAGCCAGCCTCAGAGTGACAGTTGGATTTGAATGCCATCCATTCAGGACATCTTATATGCCAGATACCATGTGAAGCGCTTTCTATTTGCTTTATCTTTTAATCTTCAAAGGCAATTGTGACCTCAGTACTATTATTATTAACATTTTGCAAAAGAGGAAACTGAGTCCCAAGAGATACAATAACATGCCCCAGGTCACATTGTAACTGCTGGTGTTTAGGAATTAAACCGAGGCCATCTGATCAGCAGCTCATGGTTCTCATCATGAGCCTCTTCTGCCAGAAACAGCCACCCACACTGTACAGTTGGCACTCAAAACTATTGGGGACAAACGGGGTTCTTTTTTATGGATAGGGCTCCTAATTATGACATTACAGATACTTTCTGGTTTCGGCTATAATGGAAAAGAATAACAGAAAAGTTATAGCTTAATTATTTTGAAATTTAATTAATTAATTGGTGTTTTCCTTGGACAAATACATTTTGAAAAAATATATATAAATTATTTAACTTTCTTGCAGCCTGTAATTTGTTTACTCATTCTTATAACGGTGTCTATTGAAAATTGAAAGTTTAAAATTTTGATGAAATCTAATTTGTCAGTTTGCTATTTTATAAATCAGGCTTTTGATAGTATATTTAAAATATGCTTTGCCTATGGCCAAGTCACAAATATCTTTCCAATTTGATTCTACGGTTGGTAAAATTTTAGGTATTAAATTTGGGTCTATGATCCATTTTCAGTGAGTCATTGTACATGGTACAAGGTTTGTTCTGAAGTTCATTTTTAACGTGAATATCCAATTATCTGACTCTCGTGTTGAAAAGACTTCTCACTGGGGTGCCTTTGTGTCTTGGTTGAAAATTAGTCATCCATATGTGATTAGGGCTATTTAGGTTCTCTCTGTGCTGTTCCATATTCAATTTATCTATTTTATGCCAATAACAGTGTCTTGGTTAAGGTAGTTTAAAGTAAATCTTGAAATGAAAGTAGGTAGTGTTAAGGGAAAGGTCATCAAAAAACATGCATTTAGAAGCCATGGACGAAGCCAAAGGGGGAAGGATGGAGGGTGGGAGGTGGGAGTGGGTGGGATGGGGGAGAGTGGTGGTGGGAAAATGAAGACAACTGTACTTAAATGACAATAAAAAAAGAAAAACATTTCTGGAAAGAACAAAAAAAAATGAAAAGCAGTTTTTGGTTATTCCAAGTTCTTAGCATTCCCATATGTGTTTTAGAATTCATTTGTCAATTTCCAAACATAGACTCCAATTTTTGAACAGTTTTAGGATCACAGTAAAATGGAGAGAAAGGTGCACATTTCCTGTATATCCTCTGTTGCTAAACGTGCGAAGCTCGCCCCATTATCAGCGTGCCCCGCCAGAGAATACGTTTATTACAACTGATGAACTTCAACTGTGATACATCATTATCACCCACAGTCCAGAGTTTACAGTAGTTGAACTTTCAAGTTTTTATTGATAATCTTTTAGCAATAATTATTATATTAAGTAAATTAAGTGCCTTAAGTAGAAGCTGCTCAAAAATAATTATACTATTAGTGTTGTAGAGCGTATCATAGTTTATAAGGAACTGTTATATATAATCACTTTTTATTGGCACACAATTAAACTAGCTGTTAAAGGCACTTCTTATGTAGAAGAGAAAACTTCTGATTCAGTTAGTTGTCTAACATTACATATCATATGGGGCGTATCCAATACTCAAATCCAGGTATGTTTAGGAAATGCCCTTTGATCACAGTATCAGTGACAATTTCCATAAAACAAGCAAGAGCGATACACATCAAAAGTGAACATGAATAGCATCTTCACCAAAGCGCATCTTTCAAACAACACACATCTTCCTAACGTTTACTTGGTATCACCCAACAGCCTAAACACAGAGCTCGGAAAAAAAGTGCTTCGTGAGAGTGAGGCTCCGTCTAGTGTTTCATTTGAAGTGAACCATTCCGGCCGGCTAGGGGGGCCCCCAACTGCGAAACAGAAACGGGGCACGACCACGGGCTCCCTGCCATCGAAGCCCTTCTGGACTGGGTGGTACCCCATGGCACTGTCTGTGTTTTCAGCTCAGCATTAATGGCAAGCATGTGTGTCCACTGCTCCCGCCTTTGGCTGCTATAAAATGCAGGAGCTGGCATTCATCTGAAGCCTCAGCTCTACACAATCTCCACGTTTAAGTCCTTACCAAGCAAGGTGTTTGATTAGTAGATTCAACTCAAGAGCCAGTGTGATGTGCAATTGGTCCTGTGGCCAGACGTTGAGTGTTTGTCTTCTGTGGGCCTGCGGTAGGCACGTTGGGCCCTCCGTCATGCGGGGCTGATGTGCGTTGCTGAGCTTCTTCTCCAGGGTCACACTCGGCTCTTCTGGGGCAGGTTCTGATCCGACAGGCGGACCTGTAAGCACCTTCTGCCCGTCCTGGCTCGGGATAAAGGCCTCTCCTGTCTACTGTTTGTGAGGAGGGCAGCTAGCGAATAAAGAAGCCACATCCTCAGCATAGGTTTGAAAGGTTATGAATCTGGCTATTCTGCTAAATCTATACAAAAATAAAAAATAGGGAGAGTAAACAGGCAAGGGACAAATGCGGCAGAAGAGACAGAGCCTGGAAAAGTTCCTGAGCTAAAGCTCGGTGGCCCATTTTCACACAGCCCCTCGGAGTGAGAGGGTGCACACCTGGGAAGGGACCAGGCAAAGAGCGGACAGCGGTTCTGCGCAGGTGTGGAGCCAGATCTGTGATGTAAGGCACAGCCCAATCACCACACTGTTTGCAATTCAATTAGGGGAAAAACACTCATTAAATTAATATGCAATAAATTAGCTTCTTAAGAAAGGACTTTAAAATTAAAGTGTGACAGTAAACATGGAAACATAATCGAGGTCCACGAGGGAGGGTGAGTCACAGCATCGCAGCACTGACGACGTCTCACGTGAGGGATGACGCAGCACAGACGTCAGGCTGTGAAGTGCGAGCTGGGTGCGGAGCCCTCTCACCAAGTCCAGGGGAGACAGGGAAGCGTGATCATAGGGATTCTCGTGCTGCTTTTCAAAGTGCTCAGTGTTCTGTTTGCTGGGTTTCTTACATTTAAAAGAATACGTATGTTATATTAATTTCAGCCACACAGGCGATGCCCAGGCAAAGTATCCTGGGAAATAAAATCGAATGTTGTAGCCAACGCTAAAATCTTTATGAAGTGAAATATAGTAAAACGGTTGCTTCCATGATCCTGAACATCTTTTGTGGGTTTTTGTTTATTTGTTTGTTTCTTTGGTCTTTTCTACTACTGGATTAAATATGCTTTGCAAAAAATGGTGGATATAAAAATTTCAGTTTCTTATATTAGAAGTGATATACTGAATGATATCAAATATTTTCTTTGTAGTTAAACCTTTTAGGCTTCAATATTATGTAGACAATTCTAAGAGCAGGCTGATTTTCAGCTCTGTCTCCTCTTATCTGGACACTTGAGTATATGTTCACTTTTTTAAAGTTGGTAACTGACAAATGATGTATTGATGTCCATCGTGCTATACCAAAATTTCCTGGAATTTTCTATGTCCTTTAACTTCCAGGTATAATTTCTCTTCAGTACAACTTCCCCAATTCTATACCTGAAGTCATTTTTTTTTTGTTCTATTCATCGGGGATTTCAGTTATCTTTTCCTTGGACAGTTTTGCCAGTCTTCAATGTTGGTTAACTTTTCGTGAACTGATGTGACCTCTTTGACTTTTTCCTTGTGATTTCCAGTCATTAACTCAAGATTTTTTTTCTTCATCAGTAAGCAAGAGGTTAGTGGTGTCTATTGCCTTCCTTTCAGTTCCTTCATTTTTTAATCCTTTACTGATGTTAACTTTTATCTTCATCTTGTTTCCTGAGTTTTGCTTTTTGTTTTAATCTCATTCTGCTGTTGGAATGTATGATGGTTCAGCGATCTCTTCTTATAAAATTCACCATCTCCTTAAGTTAGTCTATAGTATGAAGTTAGTACCGGAGAATTTGTATGTATTTCCTGAATTATGTATTCATTATTCAAAAGGAGGTTTACCATTTTGAGTGCGAGAAACACAATTTATTCTTGTATTATTATTAGTTATTGTATTATTTCCCATATGAACAGCTGCAAACTTCCTTTTGCCACACCCTGTATTTCTAGGTAACTTTTAGATGTCCTTTTCCTTTTGTTTAAAATACTTGCTGTTATCTTACGGTTTTGCCTCTGTTTTTGATCACGTGGTTTAGTGTGCTCACTGAGAGTTCTATTCCGATGACCTGCTGGCTTTGATCCGTGGATGGCTTTTCTTCGTTGCCCTTCCACATCATTTCAGATCTGTTTGTCTTCACTTGTTGCCCACAGCTTGAGAATCAACACTGTCCTCTAAACCAGAGCTATTGGTGGGGAGGAAAAGAACTCAACTAGAGCTAGCTGTGGACAAGGTAAGCCATGTCTTCTCTTCTGGGATTTTGTTCAATACTCTTTCCTGGGCCTATTTTACTTAGATGGAAACTGTTTCATTCCCACAGAGAAGCACTCTCAGGACTGGGATTACTCCTTAGATTCAGGATGAAGCCATTTCTATTTATTGTCCTTCACCATTTTACTTGTACAATGGTGGCAGAGTATTAACTCTACCCACAACTTTATCAACCAATCAAGTGCTGTTAGAATTTTGGGAAATGTAGTGACATCTCGGAGGATCTTCTTGACAACTCAGTCTCAATTTTGGTCAATCGGAGCTAGATTAAAATGTCATTACTCTTTCTTTTATACTCTTTCTTCTCTTTTCCTTGAATTTTAGCTTTGTAAAGTTCATGGCATTTAGTTGAGGTCTTTTTGTTGTTTAATAACACTAGAGACCTTTTCCTTTTCTTTATTTTTGATATGTTAATTATTTAAGTATACATAATATATTGAGAATCTAGAATGTGGCTTCCCACTGGCATGCTTAGTTACAGATTAGTATAGCTGATTTTTAATGAATATAAAGATAAATGAGATTGAATTTGCATATGAAGCTTTGTCATCATTTTCTTATTGAAAAACACAATTTATTCCCATTTCATAACAACGTTTTTCACAGCTCTTGTGTTCTATTGGGTTGGTCAAAAAGTCCATTTAGTTTTCTCCATAAAGTAAAAGACATTTTTCATTTTCACCAATACTTTATTGATTTAGATATCCTGAGTATGTCAGCTATCTCCTGCATGGTATAACATTGATTGTTCTCAGTTAATGTCTCATTTTGATCACTATCAACTTCAACTGGTCTACCCAACCATGGAGCATCGTCCAGCAAGGAATCTCCAGCACGAAACTTCACAAACCACTTTTGACATGTTTGATCAGTAGCAGCACCTTCTCCATTAACTGCACAAATGCTTTTTTTTGTTTTGCATTTCACATGCATGTTTATCTTTCTTGAAATGAAAAAGCATAATATGTCAAGAATGTTGCATATTTTCCATCTTCAATATTAAAATGGCTACACAAAAATTCAACAATTTTTGTAAGTTTTTTTTAAATGCATGCTGATATGACAGCTGTCACAATACAGTCTAACAAAATTGTTTTGAATGAAATTAAAGACAAGTAAGTGCTACTAGAGCCATCTTATAGATAAAATCCAAAAAAACTTTTGTCCAACCCTCAATAAACTACTCTTTTTAGGATTTACGTGTGCTTTACTTACTTTGAAACTATGATTCTCTAGGTTAAAAATGCAGCCCAAAGACGTCCTTCTTGAAATATTCATTTAGTCAAGATTACTGAATACGCCCTGCTTCATGCTTAAAACATAAAAGGAAAAGTAGGAAGAAGAGACAGAGATAATGCACAATTTCTACAAACAAAATTTTCATGAAAGTTTAATTGGGACAAAGACAGATTCCTTGTCTCTGAGTTCTTTTCATGATAGAACCTTAATCAACGCATCCCTCTAACATGTTTAGTTGTGAGATAGTTACCCAACCAAAGCTACATTTTCCAGCATCTTACTGTAGCTAGCTATAGCCTTGTGACTAAGTTCAGGCCAATGGGATGCCCATGCCACTTACACATGGTGTTATTTAAAAACTAAAGTTTCTTTCTCTTCATTTTCTATTTCACCCTTCCCAGTGGAAAGGCAACAATGGAAGAGCCACCACGAACCTGAACATGAACCTCTTGTCAGTGATGACAGAGCTCCCTCAACAGCCAGTGAAGGCCCATCTCTGGTCTCTTCCATGTGAGAAAAACCCTGTCTGATTAAGGAGAGAATTTCTGAGTGTTCTTGTGAGAGAAGTTTAGCCTATGCCCTAACCAGAACACAATGTGTGTTAACAATTATTCAAAAAGGGGAAATTCACAAAAGAATATATCATGACAGCAAGAAAAGAATCAGAAAAATATAATTATAAAATTATCTAGGTTTCTACAGACAGGAAAAGAAAAAGAAGAAAGACCTCCCATCACTTTGCTCCTTTCTCCCTTCCCTCCTTCTCCCTTGAGTAAGCGTTACGTTGTGTAAGACCACAAAGGCTGGTAGAAATTTAGTGTAAATGAAATGAGGAACCACTGAAAAGTTTGCAATGAGTTCTTAAACAACTGTGGTGATAGTGAAAGACTAGAGAAGTAGACTGATTTGATATTATGTCAGAGGTTCAATCTGTAAGGTTTAAGAGAAAGAGAACTCTCAAGAGACTCCTAATTGTATAACTTGAGCCCCTGGGTACATTGGGGTGTAAGCATTGTAAATTCAAGGCCTTTGTTTTGTTAAAAGCTATTACCTAGCACCCAAATCAATGCCTTTCACATAACAGGCACTACATTAATACCTACCTAATGAGTGGAATAAGTGGTAACATTTACCGCGATAATGACAGCTAGGGCTTGGGGAGTTCCTGTGGAATATTACAAGCTGAGATTTGGACACACTAATTTGGAAAGGCCTTTGAATCTTCAAAATAGACATGTGGATTAACTAGAGTTAAGCAACAGGAGGGTAGGAACACATTCTAAGCAGAAGAAAAATACTTAGAATCTTTTGCATGTAGATGGAACACAAAGCCTTGAGGAAGGAAGGGAGTCCATTACATGCTCCTTGAATGAAGGGAAGAAGGACCAGGACATGGCTTGAGGGACCTCGCAGCTTAGAAGGAGGTGGACAGGGAAAATCCAAAGAGGAGCATTATCAAGGAGCTACGACCTACACATGTCCTTGATGTGCAAGGGCCATCTCCCTGGGAGGGAAGGGCCCCTCGAGCCGTTTAGAGAGCTGCTGAGCAGCAGGATGACAGAAAAGGGCATGGAACGGGAGTCGGAACTTCTTTTCTAAGTTGTAAGTAGCTGTGCTTCCTGTGCAACATAATACAATGCCTGAACACATAAGAACAGGAATTAAGTTTTTAATCAAATACAATTTACGGCAAAATTATTTAGCATATTTAATAATACGACTAATCCCCATTATGCTTCATAGTAATTAGGCGAAATGTTGAGCTGCTTGCATAAATGAATTAATTAGCATGATGTTTATGTAGCTAAAATCAAATGAAGAATAGGGAGGCAAAAAATGCACAGAGGGGTGTTTCCTGGAGGCCTCTTCAAAAGCTCTTTGTTAAGTAACTTGGTCATATTCTTCTTTGTAAAGAAGCTCTTCAATCAAAGTCCTTGCTAATTGCCTTACAAGAAAAGCCAGTAAATATTGGACCCTGGGTTTCATTTCCTGTCTTGATTTAAAATCTGTCATCTCATGGACAATGAAAGGTACTTCAAAGATGAGAAAGAAGTGTTTGGTGGAATTTAAACAAGCTGGCATCCAATAAGAGGTAGGTTAGACTAAGGTAGTCTTGAAAAGAGACAGAGACAAAATTGGAATGATAGTGTAATTAAGTAAATGTAAGATTAACAAACAAGTTTGTGAAAGTCATAAACTATTTTATTTTTTTCTTTCACAGTGTGCTCAAACTCATTTCTAATTATTTAGGCAAACCAGGAACGTTCTATGGGTTCTATGCATATTTCGAGAGCACATAAATTCCCACAATCACTTCCAGTCATAAAGTAGTATCAGATCAGTAGTTAATAATGACAGTCCAGATTATTAATTAAACTTGTAAACTTTAATGATAAAGCTTTCACTTTTATCTCAGCTTGGTCTTTGGCAGGATATGCACCTTTAGTGGAAAATGAGTTTTGGCACATTCTGTCAATCACACTGCTAATTCTGGTTTTTATTCCTTCAGGGTTCAAAAGAAAAACAAGTTAGATTTATTGGGAGCCAGAGTTCTTACGTCACTAACATAGTCATGGTGTAACAATTATTTAGTTCTATGGGCTTGGCATTGTATTTAGAGGTGAATTTCTCTTAATTTTACCTTCCTGCTCCAATTTCCATCCTCAGAAATGTTATCAACTCTTAAATTCAACTGTCATTTTAATTTATAGCACTATATTTAGGGTGTCATTTCATGATGATAAACAGCATCATTTAATTCAGAAGACATAATAAGGGTAAATGCCTGTGTGCATAAGAACAGACCTTCAAAACACACAAAACAAAAACTAATGGGACTTTAGTCATCAAATATAGTTGGAGATCTTGATGTTTCTCTCCCAATAATTCATAGGCTATGAAGCAGAAAATCAGCAGATATAAAAGACAAAATAATATTAACCAATATGGCCCAAATAATTTTTATAGAACACAGAAATTTCCACCTCCTTTTTAGGTGTGCGTGGAACATTTTTTAATGAAAGACTATTTTTAGTTATGAAAAAAATCTCAAATGAACAATCTAAAATGGAAATTAAAAAAATGTAGGCATCACAAAGAATGAAATACATATGATTAAAGGTAGTCAAGGAGGTAAGCCACTTATACACATAAAAACTTTAAAAAAATGATGAAAGAATTAAAAAAGACACAGATACATTGAAAGACATCTCATGCCCATGGATTGCAAGACTTACTATTATTAGCTGTAAATATTACACAGAATGATCTGCAGATTTAATACAGTCTCTATCAAAATTCCAAAGGTGTTTTTGAAGAAACAGAGAAAAAAATCCAGCCTAAAATTCATGTGGAATCCCAAGGAGCCCTAATAGCCAAAACAATCTTGAAAGGGAATAATACAGTCGGAGGACTCATATTTCCTGACCCCAGAGCTAATTCCAAAGCTACAGTAACCAAGACGTGTGGTTCTGGCATAAAGGCAGACATAGAAGCCAAAAGAACAGAACAGCAAGCCCAGAAATAAATCCTTGCTTATACAGTCTAATGTTTTTCTCAAAGGTGCTAAGGACATTCAGTTGAGAGAGGAAAGAATTCAACAGTGTTGGAAACACTGGATATCTACATGCAACAGAATCCAGTTGGACCCTTCTTTTACACCATAAAAAGGTTAATTCCAAATAGATTAAACACCTGAATGTAAGAGCTAAATTTATAAATTTAGAAGAAAAGGGAAAACGTTTCATGACATTGGATGTGGCAGTGTTTATGTGAATGGGATACCAAAGCACAGGCGAGAAAAGTAAAAATCGTTACACTGTTCTATGAGAAAACTGAAAACATCTGTGCATCAAAGAACACAACAGAGTCAATCATGTACCTACAAAATTTGCAACTGATGCATCTGAGAAGGGATCAGTATGCAGAATATATAAAGAATTACTGATCGTTAGAAAATGCAAATCAAAGTAACGAGATCACATCATATGTATTAGGGTGACTGCTATAAAAACAGAAAGTAATAAACATAGGCAAGGATGTGCAGAAATTAGAATCCTTGCACTATTGGTGTGAATGCAAAGTGGTACAGCCACTGTGGAAGAGAGTGTGGCAGTTCCTCAAATATTATAGAATTACTGTGGATCCAGCAATCCCACTTCTGGGTACATATAACCAAAAAATCCAAGATAAGTGTTTAGAGAGATATTTTTACACCCATATTCAAAACAGAGACCATTCACAATGGTCAAAAGTTGGAAGCAACCCAAGCATCCATCACAGATGAATGGCTAAATAAAATGTGGCATACACATGCAAGGAAATGCTATTCACCCTTAAAGAGAAAGGAAACGATACAGCATTACATAACACTGATGAACCTTGAACACAATGTACTGAGGCAAATACACCAGGCGCAACAAAACGGATACTACGTGGCTCCACTTAGGTGAGGTACCCAGAGTAGGGAGATTCGTCAGGACAGAAAATGGGATGGTGCTCAGCTAGGGGAGTGCACAGCTGAGGCCCCACTCTAGGTAAACAGGTGCTATTCTCTAGAAACCTGAGTTTTGCAAGCTGTGTCTTTCATTCACCTTCCGATGGTCTTTGATGCTGTAATTACCCTGCCTGTCTGTTTTAGTTGTTTTTGTTGAAATTCTCCGTGATCTTATATTAACAGTATTATGAGTGGTAAGTTTATTATTTATACAAAGGTTTCTGGGCCATGATAAACTATGTTCACACCTGATTCAGACAAAGCATGCTGAGCATCCTAGGTTCAGAGAACACCTGCCCCAGGACACGGATTGGGGATTTAGATTTAGGGTTATCTACCTTTGGGCATTGCTGAGGATGTTTTGTTTGTTTGTTTACTACACGTGGAATAATCGTCATAATAATGACTATATCTGTAGCAATTAACATTTACTGAATTACTATTAGGCAGGCATGAAACCTGCCTTTCCAGTTGGGTCATTTCATTTAATTCTTTGAAGAATTCCACGAGGTAGATATCCTTATTACTCCAGTTTTTACAGATGCCTAAACAAAGCCTCAGATCCACCAAAACACAACCAGCTGAGGGTCCTACAGGCAGGAAAATGGCACACCTGGGACAGGAAGCCAAGTGCTTCAAGTCTTAGGTATCATGCAATACATAAGTTAGGCGTGAGTGTTTTGATGACACACGATTGGAAAGAAAGGTGTATCTGTGGAGGTGCGTCCATGTGAGAGTCATCTGGTCGCCTTGCAGCGAGATGCTGCTTAATCAATCTAGGAACCGAATTTGAACCTTTAGATTCATCTGTGCCTAAATCCTCAGGATCTCTTTTCTTTTCAATAATATTGATCACTTCATTTAAGTTACCTTTGGCAAGGTACCTGGTGTGTAAGGTCTTCCGTTCTTTCCTAATGGCCGGGAAGATATTACACAGCATCTTTTTTGAAAGATTTCTATGTACTTATTTCTAGAGAAAGAGAGCAGGAGGGTGAAGGAGAGGGAGAGAAACATCCATGCGAGAGAGAAACAGTGATCAGTTGCCTCTCGCAAGTGCCCCTGTGCCTACCCAGGCACGCGCCCCGATGGGAATCCCACTGGCAACCTTTCATTTGGGGAAAGATGCCCAACCAACTGAGCCACACCGCCAGGGGTGAATCATCGTTTTATTTAGCATATCTGTGTTCTGGATCCCTTTCTAGTAAGCTAAGGCACTGAAGATTTAATTAAGATGAAATAGATGTTAGTTCTACTCTTTGTCTCAGGCAGCGTAAAGCTTTAATACAGAATCAATAAATGGTTGTTTACATGAACAAAATAATTACAAATTCAGTGTTTCTACACCAAAAACGTTGAGCTATAGTTGGGCACATGGTTTTAAGTTTTGGTTACATGTGATGAACACTAGAGATATAATAGAAGTTTAAAGTCATCGACCCTGAAACATTATTTTGTGTCCTCATTTGTACCTCAAAACTGATACCAAAAAAAAGCACTATTTTATTTGAAATTTAACTTTTTAAATTTAGGTTAACGGTCAAATGAGAAAAGAAGCTTTTGAAATCAAATGCAGCCTAGATTTTTTTCTTTTAAGAAATATCTTTCTTCTCCTTTTGTTTTTTTTTGACCTGACTTGAAACTCACAGCTTTCCACATCCAGAATAGATAAAATAAAATAGCATGAAATAGGCACTTACTTATAGAACAGCTCTTCACAAGTCACGATTAACCTCAACTGCAGATTTTGCTTCTAAGTTATACCCTTTCTCTCCTGCACCCAATCAAAATGAGCATTTCTGAAATTCTGTTCCAGGGTTTATACTTTTCAGTATTTAAAATAAGTACCAGCTAACCTAATTTTTCAAGATACATGAAATGCAGACAGGTTACGTTCTGTGTGCTTGCATAAAGTCATGGCATTTAAAATATATGAAACTCACTTGCTTGTATCTTTGGTCACCCGACAGGACCTCAAATGACTGAGCGGTCCCAAAGATCGGGGTCATTCCCCGTTTGTTGGTTGTTAGCTGTTGAATGCCCACTGAGCATGCAGTATGACTCATGCTTACAAGGGGAGTATACGATGACGATCCCAGCTTCAGTGAGCTTCAATTTTAAGTGGAGACGAGACATAGGGTTTGATTATTACCAGAACAGTGGCAGACCCAGAGAGATACTAGCAGTGGATGGGATGAGCTCTGGTGAGCAGCAGGAGGCCAGTGTGTGACTGGAAGCTCTGGCTGTGGGGTGACATCTGTCACAGCAGGTGTTTGGTGAAACGATCTGGAGGCACCAACCTGTGTCATGCCTTAATGTTTCTCTATATAGCGCCTTCATCACCACGACCATCACCATCTTCATGATTAACATGCACTGAGCCCGTGGGGTGTTCCAGGCCCCGGTCCAAGGACCCGTCACAGAGTAACCCATGAATCCCACCACACCTCTGCAGCTGAAGTGCAAATGTTCTACCCGGTTCAGAGAGCAGGGTGCTGTGGCAGACTGCGAATAAAAGAACTTCGCAAAGCCAGGATGCAGTAGGTCACGGGGTCGGGTTTAAACACATCACGAAGCCCTGGCTGGCGTAGCTCAGTGGATTGAGCGCGGGCTGCGAACCAAATCATCGCAGGTTTGATTCCCAGTCAGGGCACATGCCTGGGTTGCAGGCCAGGTCCCCAGGGGGGACCACATGAGAGGCAACCACACATTGATGTTCTCTCTCTCTCTCCTTCTCCCGCTCTTCCCCTCTCTAAAAATAAATAAATAAAATATTTTAAACACATCACGACATCCCAGTGGACCACTGAGCTCCCGTTTTAACATTCTTTGGAGCCACACTCCTGTCTGGAGAATGTGTTTACGCTGCATCCAGTGGCATTCAAAATAATTTTCTGTTAGCGCTTTGGTTCTAAAATTACAAATAAAATATAAATCTTAATAAATGAGCTAATGAAATGATTCAATTTAGTTTAATTTACATGAGTTAGGCATCTGCTAGATCCAGTGTACAGGGATGGGCCCTCGCGTATGCACGCACACACATGTGCACGATTTTGTGTAATCGCTCTTAGGATAGTGTAGCACATAGTAGGTGCTCAGTAAAACTGGCTATTATTCTAGAGATGCTGATACTTTTACTAGTGTCTTCATAAATGCTATTTTATTTTTTTATTCTCAGTTCAAACACCAGATAGGTTGGAAAGCTCTTTGTGAGTTAACAGGAAAGATGACTTTTGGTTCAAGTGTGGAAGTCGCATGAGTCACTTACAGAAGCAACTGGATTGATCAGTTGACCTGACAAAGTGTCAACTGACTTCTTCTCTAATATTAGGTGTTTGCTCAGAACATTTTGGTCACAGAAATGTAGTTATCGTAGCACATAAGGAACTTGATGAAGCATGCCTTGTAGAATTCTCTGTTTTGCCCTGGCTGGTGTGGCTCAGTGCATTGAGTGCTGGCCTACGAACCAAAGGGTCACCGGTTTGATTCCCACTCGGGGCACATGCCTGGGTTGCAGGCCAGGTCCCCAGTAGGGGGCACATGAGAGGCAACTACACATTGGTGTTTCTCTTTCATCTCTCTCTTTCCCTGTCTAAAAGTAAATAAAATCTTTAAATAAAAATAAATACATAATTCTGTGTCCTTTTCATACATGTAATATTCAGTGATTTCACTGCTTCTCCACTTTTTCAAGACCTTTTTTTCTTTTAAATCAGAGAAATTATTTACTAAAGAGACAAGAGAATCTCTATACAACCCAATGAATTATTTACATTGATGTGTTATTTGTGTAGATCTAATGATGCTGGGGAGTCTATGTAACAACTGCAGTCCCCCAAACACACAAGAAGACCACCCTGAAATGAAACCTAACTTGCAGTATGAATGGCCTTACATGGAAAAAGAAATGCATGATTCAGTTACATTTGGAAAAATTCAGAACATTCACTGAACATCTTGTATGTGCAAAAACAAGGCAATTAGATACAAATCAGATTATACTAGATATAATCTAGTGTGGGGATTCAAACACTACAGAGAAGAGAAGCCACATAAATTGAGTGGGGCAATGGTGATTCCCAGGGAATACAGACTTAACTAAGAACACATGTTGGAAGTCCCCTTTCAGAAATGAGGAGAGGTGTCTCCCTGGGTCTAAGTGCCTGGGAAGTCTTGTGAGGGCACTTCTTTGAAATCTCGTATCACGTTGGCGTTTAAGTCCTACCTAAGGCAACTGTGAACAAGAAAATCAGACCAGAAGCTATTGCATCCCACCCTAGCATAGGCAATTGTTTCATGTCATAGTAAAGGAAAGAAAAAATTGCAGGCTTATTATAGTGTAAGGTCTTTGAATTTCTATTTGTTGGGTATTTCTGATTCTGAAGGTCACGATGAGGCCTTGAACTCTGACAGAGAGGAAATCTCCTCACCTTCAGCCTTCTTCTGCCTGTGCTTCTGTGTCGGGTTAGAAGGGGAGGGATCGGCATGTGGACATGTGCAGACACACACACACACACAGAGTTCTACTTAAGCTAGAGAAATAGACATGTTTGAGCAGAACCCCGGGACACCCTTGTCTGGTTTCCCCCACACAGCTGGGCACACCCACCGGCCACCGGCAGCCGGCTCTGGAGAGAAAGGTGCCCCCAGCCCTCGCTATATCAGGGGCAGGGGCAGAGCAGAGGGGAGCTCGCCACTCTGTCAGAAAACATCTTCTCACGCAGCTTTTCTCCCCTTCCCAGCAGGAAAGGAACAGAATGTATTCCGAACTTCTCTGAAGTAGCTGCCTGCAGACTCCACTGTTGGCTCATTTTGCTAACAAGGCAAACAGACTTTTCTACAATAACATTGTCACGATTTATTTCATTTCCAAAACACAGCCTTTTTCTCACTACTAATGTCAACACGAGCGAGTCTAGGTTTTGTCTATGATTTAAACAAATACACGCACACACACACAGACATCCTTAGCTTTTTGTGATTTTGATGTATGGGTGTGTTTGCCTGTGTCTCGGCTATGTTTTTTGGTTGAGGCTCTCTGTGATCCCACACCTGCCTCACTGCAAATTCTCAGGCCGCTTCCCTGGGCTTCTCCCCTCCCTCGCCTTCAGCTGCACCCTCCTCCCGTGTTCTTTCCACTGTGAACACGTAATACATGCTGGTCTCTCTTCCTGGTATGCTTCTCAGTTCTCGTCAGCTCAGAGTTCAGAGCATAAATGTAATTTCCCCGATGAACGTTTAACAGAAAAGTTTCCTGTAATGTGTCTCTTAGCATCTTCTCCAAAGTAAACACATATTTGTGTAATTATTATTATTATCAGTGCCTATTTTCTCAACTAGAATGTAAGTTCTACATCTTTCATATTGAGAATGATTTTCCTGGAATCGAACACAGTGTCTAATTCTCAATAAGCAATTTTTGAATGGATGAATTAATTAGCATATTTTAGTTCTGTTTCTAAATGCCCCAAAATACAATGGGACATTTAAGTTCACAAATGAGGAGAGGGCCTCCAAACAAAATTTAAAAAGAATTATTTTAGGCCGCTAGAAGTATCACTGCATTATCGGATGAACATTTTAACAAGTCCAGCCTCAGACAGAGAGCCTCACATCTGTACTTGGCAGCCACTGTCCTGAATGCCTGTGACCTTGAGCAGGCCCCCCCAACACACAAAAAAATGGAGGGAATTGCAATCTTTGCCTAGCAAGACACAGGAATATTTGTAATCTATAAATTTAGTTCCTCGTATGCTTGTGAAGAATTATTAAGCAGGAACTAGAAGGTATTCCAAATAATTATCCATTAGTATTTTATCAGGATTCCTGATGCAGTCTGCTGCTTAACAGTAGATTATGTATATATATATATATACATTCCATATATATATTCCATAAAGATCATACAAGCTTATTTAATCAAAGAATCAAAATAGACCCTAACTTTCAGTAGAATACATTTTAGGAAAATGCGCTGGAATAGTGCGATGTATTCATTTTGCAGCCAGGCAGCCAGGAGACCTGGAAAGCAAAGGTTGTGTTTTATCTTTGTGTTAAAAGCCCAGTCATCCCAAGGCCAAGCCGACGAAGAGCTCGCGCACTTTCATTCCTCCAAACAGTAACCTTGACTCTTAAGAGCCCTGTTGTTTCTCAGGCATTGATTCGACTTTGGTTTTATTGTTGTTAAAATGCAACTAAGTTTCACATGTGCATCATTTGGTCTTTAGAGTTTTAAATTATATTCAGTTACCAAATCCTTTATTTTTATTTTTTCCCACCTGAATGCCACCGCTGAATAGCCGCAGGCAGTGTGCCTTTGTCATTTCTGCTTCGAAGTTTGTCCTTTCACGGGCTGGGAGGATGGTTTTTCTGTATTTGGCAAACCCAGCACACAGGCATCTCGGTTCCCTACACCAGCCCTCTCCTTGCAGGAGACTTCCTGCCTCCCCAGACACGCGACACACCGCTTCCTGCCTTCGGGGAAGTGTGCTCTGTTCCCGTGCAGGTGGGCCGACACAGGTGAGCCGACAAAGAGTTTTATTTTAGTGACTAACGACCTATAGATGGTCTTAAATTAGTGGGTTTGTGGGGGGGCAAACTTCTTGAATTCGTGTCAAATGAATTTGTGAATTGCACTGCTGATGTCATTTAAAAGATGTAGGCATTTGTACAAACTACAGTGAAAGCAGGTTCAGGTAGCGCGGCTGAAGGGACCGTTCCACTTCCTCCGTCAGCACGTGTGCTGACGGCCCAGGTGTGGTCCGGAGCTGTGCACAGTGGCCTAATGACAAACGATGTTTCCTCGAGTAAAAATGGCACAAGAGGCAATCTGACTTTTTGCTCGTCCAGAATGTTCCCAGTTCACCCAGCATCTTATCCTTCCTGTCGCTTTCCAATGGCTATGTCCTGGCCATCTGAGTCCTTAAGCAGAGCAAAGGGTGAAACTGATGTAGACTGCCTTCGCAATCAGACTCAGCCTTGCTTTCTGATTTTTATCCTATTTTACTTTTAAACATGTGACGACGACGGCCATACTGCCAAGGGTGAGGACACTCTTCTAATTTGGCCAAACTCCTGTAGTTTCCTGTGAGTCTATGTATGCGAAGATTTTATTTTTTAATCTACTAGAACTCCAAAGTCCTGCCTGAGAAGTAGGAAATATTTCTAGTACACATGCCTGTGGCTTTGGGACATTTTTCTTGCCACTGAAATGTATTTTCTGACTTCAATATTTTTCTTAAAGATTATCTATCTGGTCAGTGTACTGATAGATCCACAGTTAATCCTTGTTATATGGCACTTCTAAGCCTATACTCTATAGTTTACTAAATAAGTAGGGGACATAACTCAGCCTCTCCCATCACGACATGGGAATCCTCAGGCTGCAGATGCCACCGCGACTGTCCCAGGACATCTCTGCTCGGGATCAAACAAGTCCTGCCACAAATCACGTAGGCGTCCTGGTTCCCCCAGCCCATTAGTCCTGGAGTTTACCGAAGCTTTCCTCCACAGCAGCACCTGGAGAAACGTTCGACCTCTCAGCCACGAGACCACATCTGGGAACAGGATGCAGGAAACCTAGTCCCTGGAC
Organism: Trachops cirrhosus; assembly: GCA_028533065.1. Taxonomy (NCBI): domain Eukaryota; kingdom Metazoa; phylum Chordata; class Mammalia; order Chiroptera; family Phyllostomidae; genus Trachops; species Trachops cirrhosus. The sequence goes on along the minus strand of CM052551.1, from coordinate 4,772,411 downwards.
CCATCCCCTCTCCCACCACCGGGATGCACTGCGAGGATGTCTTACTAACATAAGTCCTTCATGCTTGAGGTCTGCATGGGCCTTTGAGAGGCTGAGTCAACGGAGAATGGACAACTCACCAAACTGACACACTTGCCTCGGCCAGTCACCAAAGGCTTGATTATGTCACCGTCACAAATATCCCCAATCTCAATGGCGTACAATATCAAAAGTGCATTTCTTCCTTATGCCACGAGTCCATTGAAAGTCAGGAATGGGTGAAGGGGGAGTCTGGTTAGCAGCCACCCCTGGGTGGGCAGGAAAGCCTCCTGTCCAGAGGAAGTGTGCCTCTGAGGCCATGCAAGGTCAAAGAGAGGCCTGGCGTGGACAAGTCACACCTCGCTCGTGCTTACGTACAATTTATAGGCCAGAACTACTCCAACATTCTACCCAACCACAGCGGAACCAGATGTAAAATCCCACCGCTTCCCCCCAAAGAGGAGGCGAATGGAAATAACAGCACCAACGACTTCTAGAGTTCTCCTTTCTAGCTACCCAAAACTCCACTCACCCTCCTTCCTGCACTCAAACTGCATTACCCACTCCACCCTTCCAGGAGAAATGACCAAAAGCCCCTCCAATTCCCACACCCACTCAGAGTCCAGGAATTCCGGAGGACAGACGCCGGCCTCCCCACAAACTCCCAGCACGGCTTCACGTGCCCGGTGCTGAGCCAGGGGCTGTTTTAAATCTGAAGTCGCAAACTGCCTTCACCCACACCTGTGGATTTTGGGGTGTTTCCCACAAACTCAGTTTGCTAGGTCTAGCTTTGAGCCAAGTCCAGTGGGATAATAATTTCACAGAGTATCTTTGTTGGCTTATTTGTCTGGAGACATGCTTCTCTGCAACTTGTGAAAACAAGTCCTTCCCCTGAGAGAATGTCCTGGGCCTCACCTCAAAAGAGAGGTGTTGGCCACGAGGACAGGAGTGTGCATGTGACTGCTGTAACTTTGATTTCAACCACGAAAAAGGGTAAGTTCTAAGCGGACAGCGTTGCTCAAAACCTCCATTTATTCTGCACACACTGGTGATGAGGAGTTGCCTCTTCCAACTGGCCTGGTCGCCCAGGCCCTGGAGCCCCTCTTTCCCCTCATTTTTCTCTGTAACAGCAGCCAATTATTTCATCTGCTCAGCTCTTCCCTGTAGCATGCTGTAGATGTAGCCAAAAGTAATAAGCAAAGGCTGCTAACACTATTTTCCCACCTCTGCTTTTGGAGTAGAACTCCTTCGCCACATTATTTGCTTTTAACGACATGGCGGGCAACAAGTTTACCGATGTTTTGCCGCTGCGCTACAAATTCCATTCTCCAATCCTTTAATTATAGCTTTTGCTTTGCCTGCCACGTGGTCTGTAATTAATTTTGTTACAGCAGCATCCCACATCGAGGTACCAATTTCTATATCACCAAGAATCAGCTGAGTTATGCTATAGTCACTAAAAATTTCAACATTTTAATGGTTTGCAATAATTAAAATCTATTCCTTGGTCACAATGTGCCCACAGAAGAAAGACAGAGAACTCTCTCAGGATGATAGAGTAGGCACGGTCTTAACACTGCTAATTGCCATGGAACAAAAAAAATGTTTTGGAAAGGCTTAAGAAAGTAATTAAGTGCTAAGTCTGGAAGCAACATTCTTGTTAGTAATAATTAATCACAGCTATCGTAATCTATAAGTAAGTCAGGAAATGCAAGTCTAAGATGTTATTAGAAGGGAGAAGAATTAGAAATATTTGGCCAATAACCACAATGGCCGGTAGAGAGTCCCCACCACACTGATCTAGACTAGATCTGGAGCAACTATAGAATGCACATGAATTACATCATTAAAGGGCATAAATTTAAGGCCAAACACATAGTGAATCAGCAACGTTAAGCTATTAACTCTTACTGAAATGGAAATACATTTTAAAATACTGAGTGTAGGCTTTAATTGGAATTTCTCAATTGAATAATGAAAAAGTGCATACTTCCTTCATTTAATAAAATTTTATTGAATTGTAAAAACCTTTCTTCTAGAAAGCCATGATTATGTAGCAGTAAGTCAATTTTTATATTTAGAAAAAATAAATATGCATTTCATGTATATCACTAATATGTGTTTTTATTCATGGCTTTAAATATATATTTCTTTACACAAATTATAGAAAGCATTAAATACTTCCCTGAATTATATTTTATATCATTTTATTATTTCTTATAAAAGTTATTTTAAACAAAATTCACATGGATGATTAGCTTAACAAATGTTAATAAAAAGGTGACATTTTAAGTATATCAGAACAAGTGCATTAGTTCTCATGCAAAGCATAAATCATATTACTGTCTTTATGAACTTTAATAACAAAAAGACTTCAATGCTATTTCTGTAAATGTCCATTAATATTCACAATAATTAAACATCACAGTGTGCTTTTAAAAATGGCATTCCCACCCATGCTGCTTTTCCATATGAACGGTTGGTCTTGGCTCAAGCCTCACAACTTCCTAAATCCTCCCAAACAAGTCACAGCCAGCCCCAGTGAGCCCCTGTCCCCGATAACTCTTGCTAAGGATCCCTAGGCCCGGCGCTAGCAGCAGGCAGCCTAGATTCACAGCTTAGCTTTGCCTGGGAATCTCCAAGTCCAGCACAAGTAGAAGTCATCTAAGATTGCTTTATAGATGTGCAGGGTGCCCCAGGCAAAACATAGGTGGTGGGTGACCTTGGCCAGCACCACCCAGGAAACCTGAGAGCCTGCACACCCAGTGGGCAGCTACAGACCACATAAGAGCACCACCACCACCCTGCTCCTGCATAGCTGACCCTCCATGGAGGGTGGAGGGAGGTTGTCAGTGGTCACAGCCAGTCCTTGCAGTTGACTGGCCTGGGAAAATCTCTCCCACTGACCTGCTAATAGTAAGGCTCAACTACAAGAGGAGGGTGTACTCAGCCCACACAAAGTGCTCACCTTGAGTACCCAGCTTGGGTGATAGGGGAGGCTGTGCCACTGGACCCTACAGAGCACCTAGTACATAGGCCACTCTACCAAGACACAGAATCAAAGCAGGTCTTCCTAACACACAGAAACAAACACAGGGAGGCTGCCTAGATGAGGAGGCGATAAAAATGCTAAGGGTTAAAGATAAAGAGAGAATCTTAAAAGCAGCAAGAGAAAAGCAGTTAGTTACCTACAGGAGAATTCCCATAAGACTGTCATCTGATTTCTCAAAAGAAACTTTGCAGGCTAGAAGGGATTACCGAGAAATATTCAAAGTCATGAAAAGCAGGGACCTACAGCCAAGATTGCTCTATCCAGCAAAGTCATCATTAGAATTGAAGGGCAGATAAAGAGCTTCCCAGACAAGAAAAAACTAAAGGAGTTCATCATCACCAAACCATTATTATATGAAATGTTAAATGGACTTACTTAAGAAAAAGATCAAAATTATGAACAAGAAAATGGCAACAAATACATATCCAGCAACAATTGAATCTAAGAAACAAACTAAGCAAACAAGAACAGAGACAGAATCACGGACACAGAGAGAGTTTTGATGGTTGTCAGATGGAAGGGGAGTGTGGGGGAGTGGGTGAAGAGGTGAGGGGATTAAGAAGTACAAATATTTTAGATTATTCAGTACAGTTTCAATCTTTTATAATCTAAAATAAAAAAATAATAAAGAAAAAAAGAAAAAAACATATTAATTGACAAAAAAAAAGAAGTACAAATAGGCAGTTACAGAATAGCCCTGGGGATGTAAAGTACAGCATAGGAAATGGAGTAGCCAAAACACCTATGCTTGATCCATGGACATGAACAATGGTGGGGGGATTTCCTGAGGGAATGGGGGTGCTGGGTGGAGGGGGTTAAAGGAGGAAAAATTGGAACTACTGTAATATCATAATCAATAAAATATAATTAAAAAAAACAAAACAATGCCATTCATTGGATATAAAATAACTATTAATCATTTTAAGGGTGGAATTGTAATTTGACTGAGTGCATACATGGAATTGGCCAGTAATGTAATGAGAACGACCAGTCCATCCCGGCTGTTCCGTGCTGAGGATGCTCAGCTCCAGACGCCCTCGTCTCGCTCCACACGTTCTACCTGGGACAACGTTCCCACTGCCAGTGACAGCACCCACTTCACTGTTTCCCACCAAGTCTTCCTTCGATTCTTCAAATGCAGGTATCAGATAGCAAGGTTTATCTCCCGACGTCGGGCTAACACTTTACACTGAAGAGATAGTTCCAACCTAATTGAATTTTAGGTACCTGCCACGAATCGTTGAACTCTTTCTTCGAAGGACGAGGTTTTTTTTAATGGTGTTACCATATTTTCCAGAACATAAGACACACCTAGGTTTTAGAGGAGGAAAATAAGGGGAAAATTTTTGAAGCAAAAAATGTGTTAAAATATTTAATAACATAAACAACATAACATTTCACAAATGTAAATGTAAACAGAACTGAACAGCAGCATTAACAACCATATTCCTCCCAAATTTTGGGGAAAGGGTGTGTCTTATAGACTAAAAAATACAGTATTTAGATTATATAACCTGCTAAAATAATGTCTTTTCTAATTTTTTGATAATTTCCTCTTATTCTGTTTGGTGGGTTTTGTAATCACTTAAAATATAGTCATGTGGTTCAAAGGAAATTTTTCAGCTAGACATGGAAATGACTTCTTGCTCTGTGAGTTCAATGGATTCTTGAATGTTGAAGCCCGCATCACTGTGCACTGGACGTCGTAAGGGTCTTCTTGCTCTCACTGCTGTATCCAGCAATTCCAAGACGGGGTTAAAGCCTTACTGAAGATTTGCCTTTTCTAGGCCCTTTTTGTGACGTTAGCATCTTCATGCACAAGTGAGTAACTCACTGACAGTTAATGACTTGATGTCAAATAAGGATTAATGATGAGGGAAGAATCATCATCTGAAAACAAGGACAGTCTTCTTCAGTCACGGCTCGATATTAAACCATATCCAGCTTACCAAAAGATGCATTTATTTAGTAATTTCATTGATTGTATTTTCTGCCTCTGCTTCAGTCTGTAAGCTGAATCCACAGCTAGTGAAATAGGCAACAAGCCTCTGGTCATTGTTAGTTTACTGATAACTTACAGGGCAAATAATCCTAGCTATTTGTTTTTTTCAGGTGAAAAATTAGTGAAAATCCCCGTCCTTATATAATTTTCCTCAGTGATTAAGAATATGTGTAGAAAATTCTAGGATTTAGAGTTTTAAATGTGTGTGTGTGTGTGTGTATTTTTTTTTTGCCAAACATGAACTCCTGAGGTGAAGTAACAAAAATTGAACTTGTTTAACTAGGACGCCATCAAGGATAAAGAAAACAAACGTACTGGTTTTTGTTCCCCTCCCTGACTCCCTAGCGCCCCCCACAGATGGGCAGACACACGTGCACACCCCGGCTCCTGCCCGGGCCCCACGTTGTTTCGGTCTCAGGCTGGGGGCTTCACTCTCTGCACAAACAGCACCAGCGGCTCATTTGCCATCTGCTTACTTGTCAGGACTTTAGAAAAGGAACTTCTCTGAGACTCTGGGATGAGGATCTGCTTCTAATCCCATTCTGCACTCAAACATCTTGTATCCTGTGTTCCTCTCCAAAGCCATTTTACACCGCGAATTCTCAGTGAGACTATTACCATAATACCATGCATGTATGCATCTCTTCTTTTCATATTTTATAGAAGAGCTCAGAATTTATAATGGCCATATTTTATTTTACAAATATAACCAAATTTACTCACTTTATTATTCATTCACTAAATGTCTCCTGAGCGCCTTTCATGGATCCCGACACCGCAGTAAGTGCGGTGTATAGAATCGTGACTAAATCCATCAAGGCTTCTGTCCTGGCAAACTCTTCAATGTGATGGAAAGGGGAGAAATATGTAAGAAAACATGGAAGTGGATTAGTCTGCATTTCCACCTGACCTTCCATGACATTTGGAGATAATATTCAGGGAGTGATAGGGACATTAGTTGCTTGATTTTTAATAAAAAATAGATCTCAACCTTAACAATTAGGTTCCTTATAAATCAATATTTATCATTGTATTATATGTAATATTAGTAATTTTGTTTTAATTAATATAATGAATATGCAATACTACATAAACTAAAAAAACTATCTGAATTTCTGTCTGCTTTTAAACTCATAAGAAATTACAAATTTCACTGACATACTTTAGATGGTTCTGCTTAAAATATTGAATATTCATTTTAGGGATTTAAAGGTTTTAGATATATGTTTTTTCTATTGAGCATAGTAGGGCTGCACATTATTTTTAAGTTTTCACTGAGATGATTTCAGAAATTTACATGCTTCAAATGTTTCTATAATTGTATGGTTGAGGACTCTGATATTAATTTTTTTAGTGATTGATTTTAATTTCACTTTTTCAGTGAATAAACACAAATTATATTGGACAAGATTCCAATCGGAGGATCAATAAGTCTTAGTTCCACACTACTGACAGCTAAAAAGATCGAGAATTTCAACAGAGTCTAAGCACCAGACTTAGAGGGATGACAACATAAAGGCCAATTGGAAAAGACCTTTTCAGAAGGCAAATGACTGAGAATAATGTTGAGGGTGACAGGAAAGCTGTGGCTTTTCAAGGACAACTGAACTGATGTCACTGTGAGGGAAATGTGGGACCCACGGACAAAAACACGTGTCTCCATTTAGAGTCGAAGAGCAGAGCCTCTGAGCCATGTCGCAAAAAAACACCTGCACGCGTCCAGAGAGGCACAGCTACCAACCCCGTGAGCACACAGGAGTTTGACTTCAGCTCCCCCATTTCTGTGGCATGGACCCCAATGTGCTGTGGAGGTAGCACTGGAGGAAACAAGCAACAGAAGCTGGACATTGGCCTCACCTGTGTGCCGGTCGTCAGCATCTGTACGTAGAAATATACCTCCCATGTGCACCAAACTAGTGTACAAAGAACATAAGGCAAACAATTTCTTTCTGCTAACAGAATATAAGTTGCGTAAGGCCGGAGCTACTGTTTACCCCATTTTTCTTCAGCTCCCAATTAGCCTCGACACTGCCTGGCTCACAATGAGCTGCTAAACTAGATTTAGTGAATTTTGGAAGCCCTCGTGTTTCAGAGGGCTGGCGGCCCTGACAGGCGTCTCTGTCGTTTGGACTGTAAGGTACCAGGCCTGAGCCTCAGAATAAGAAAAGTGCAAACGCTGATTGGCTGCTAAATTGTTTACCATGTGAGTAAATTTAGTAGCACCAAGGATTTTTTTCATATATACACTATATAGATTATAAAATGTACCATATAGATAAATTTTATGAAAACACTGCATTAAGGCAAAATTGAAAGAAAGGGTCATATCAGAAAAGTGATCAAACTTACACTTTTATTAGAGTTTCTTCAATGGTAAGGAATGGGGTGATGCCTTGGAGAGTTCTAATGTACTAATTTCCTATCAACTTGAAAGTTCTTAATCCAAACTTCCTAAATGAAAACAAACAAACTTAAATCCCATGAATTGTAATACTCTAAATTCATTCTATCAGGAACCAGGTAAATAGTCAATATTTAAGAAACTGATCTTTAGCAGAGATATCGAGAACATTACATAGTTTTCCATTTCAAATACAACCCAGCCTTGTGTCCATCTATTTCCTCTTAACAACTCTCTGGATGTCCACCAGTTGGTGAACATAGGAAGCTCGGGGCTTGCCTGAATACATAGGACAGATGACAGAGTCACAGAACAAGAAACAGGGACCTACTGGTCTACTCTGTTCCTCTCTTATCCGCACACGAATTAGTTACGTCATCTTCCTATGGACTGCTCAGGTAGAGCTTCTGAGAACATGGAGGTACGGCTAACGGCAGAGCAGCACCAGCATTGTTCAGCGGGTACACGTGTCTATCTATCGTTCGATGTGGGGGAGCTGTAAACGCACAGCAGGGATGAGGATGGAGACTCGGCATGCTGTGTGTAGGAACTGGTTTACAGGAAGTGCCAAAACTTCCACGGAATGCTTTAACCCCTTAGCACATTACCAATCTGCTTCCACAAACACATGCCAGCTTACTTATGCCTACACAGATGCAAACGCAAACCCACACTCTAGCCTCCAGCCACCCTGACCCTAGAACATCGCTTTTCTTTCTCCGAAAAAGCGATCTCTCTTTTTTTCATTCCCGAGCCTGGAGCTCCACTCCTTGCAACGGTCACCACACCGTTTTATCCATCTGACACCAATTACCCAATCGCTCCCTAGACTGTGGCCCCTCAGGTGTGACCCTTCCCGCCTACTGTGTCTTTGCATCGCTGATAGAGTGTCTCATTCATTTTTCTATCATTTTGTGACATTCAGATATACCTGGCACATGTTTTCTCAAAGTTTATGGATGACAAAATATTTTTCTAAAAATTTTAATGACAATTTTGGCATTGGAAGTATGTATCCTATAGAAGTGATATTTCAGAAAAAAAGTGTAAAATGTATTTGTTTGCATATATATTTAGAAATATACCCATCTATCTGTATGCTAAGATTTTCACTGTCAACTAATTTTCATTTTATATAATACATATAATATTAACTTTACGTGCTTTAAGAACTATGTAAAATTGGGTAATTGTTTTCCTGTACCTATGTATTGTGTACATGAAATAGATACTGCATAACTATATTACAGACCTGTTATAAGAAGAGTTTCATCTAATAAAGTCATATATTTGATATTACATTGATACAATGTTATGGTTTTTTCATTGTTTTATTAAGGAAAATTATTCTCCATACAAGGTTTGAAAAATCATAGACTTTGCAGTTTTTAATAAATTTGTAAACATATTGCAAACATTAAATATTGGGTAGCCTTGTAGTCAGTGGTTATGACCAGAAAATATTCATTTAACAGCCAAAGATTTCCATGTTGAGATGAGAACACTGTACTCTCTGCAGTCCTGATTCTTAATGAGTTCGTAGTCGCATAATTATTTTAACCAAGGTCTGTGTGGTTTTATTTCCGAGAGCGGTCAACTCAGTGACAATTCTGTCATTTCCACTTCTGCTCTTGGTTTCATCACTTGGCAATTTGTATGGATCAGCCAGCCTTCCCCCCAAAGAGCTGCGAGGCTCGCGTCTAAGTGAAGTCCCGGAGCGTTCTCTTTCAAGTGCGGGATCACCGGGTTAATCTCTACATGAAACAGCCTGGTTGCAGAGCGGGAGCTCTGCCAGTGCGGACGGAGCCTGGCAAAATCAATATATTTTAGGGGATTTATCGTGACACCCTTTCAAAAGTTTCTTCATAAGAACCCTGGGTGGTCTATACTAATCTGATGACTTTGATTTTCTCTGCTGTTTAATTGGAACACAGCTTCATCTTGTATCTTTATGTTTTCTGGCAAACAAAGAACTAAAGGAACAGATCCCTTCGGATCGCCGCCTTTGGCGATAGACAGACCAGACTCAGAGCCATCACGCCGTGTCACGTCACTGTTCGTGGTGCTTTCGGTAAGTATTGCAAGATGACAGCAGAGGTGATACTAGGGCTGCTGCAGACTAAAGGCAAAGACACATGCCATATGCTTTCACTTGCATGTGGAAGTTAAAGAACAAAATAAATGAACAAACAAGACTGAAACATGATCAGAGACCCAGAAAGGGAACTGGTGGCTGCCAAAGGGGAGGGGGTTTGAGGGCTGGGCGAAGAGGGTGAAGGGATTGAGAAGGACAGACTGGCAGATACAGAGCAGGCACAGGATGTGAAGCGATGCACAGGGGATGTACTCAATAATATTTTAGTAACTATGTACCGCGCCAGTTGGGTACCAGGAATATGGAGGAGGGGGAGTCACTGTAAAGTGTATGACTGTCTAACCACTAAGCTGTGTACCTGAAACTAACACCAAATAAAATTGGAAGATAAAATGGAATGGTTAGACATTTTCAGAATACTAACGTTACTAAATATATCTGATGAATGATGAAGGATATGTAAATCCCGCCTTTTAAAATTTCTATCCCTAGATAGGGATATTTTTAATAGCAAGATGATATGTACAACATATTCAAAACAATGGGATGTAGTTTGAATCTAGTGGTGGCCTCAGAAATCCCCGTTTGAACTAGATGCTCACCGTCTCCCCCATTCATACTGGTGATATTATTTACAGTAAGGCCTAGTGGTCATAGAGTTTCATATTTCTAGTGATCTTTTTTTTTAAATACTGAAACAGTTTTTTTTAAAAGATTTTATTTATTTATCTTCAGAGGGGAAGGGAAGGAGAGAGGGAGAGAAATATCAATGTATGGTTGCTTCCTGTGCATTCCCTGCTGGGAACTGGCCTGCAACCCAGGCATGTGCCCTGACTGGGAATCGAACCGTGATCTCTTGGTTCACAGGCCCACACTTAACCCACTAAGCTACACCAGCCAGGGCTTCTAGTGATCTTTTAATGTTGATAAGTAAACAGAATATCTAATGACAACTTTAAGAAGTAATTCATTACAGAGTAGTAAAGCAGCCTGGGCCTGAGTTTTATCTGCATCTCAAGGTATTGTTTCTTTGCTTATTACCATGGTAGCCCTAAGGAAAATCTCTCTCACTGGCATCCCACTGACAGAAGATTCCCTAAGAATTAAAGAATTAAAAATAGAGTGCCGTGAAAGGTTCCCAGCAATACTTAACAAGCTAAGTCACGTCACAAAGGGAAAGTATAAAAAGAGAGGACTTAAAAGAGCAGATTTGGACCACAGAAGGTGGTCGCCAAGAATTGGGGGAGGCTGTCCAGTAGGAAGAGAGAAACTGGACAGGAAAAGGGTCAGTGGGGAACGTTTTCTGACAATGGAAGTGCTATAAATCTTGTTTTGGCTGTTTGGGTTACATAGGCACATATCTCATTGTCTAAAACTCATTGATCTGAACAGTTAGGTGCATTTTATTATAAAATATAAATATATAACGTCTATTGCCTATTTATCATCTACCACACTTACTGTGTGCATTTATTAAGTACAATAATTATTTTAAATTTATTCATGTTACAGTTCTTTCATACTCATATCAACCAAACTTACAAAAACTACATCTTATTTAATTAAGGCCCAGCCAAAAACAGAGTTGTTTTGTAAAATCTCCAACTATTTGACCTACACTGGTCTCTCCCTTCTATAAACTCCCATCTGTACCATAAACTGCAGCATTTACTGTGCATATTAAAATGATTTCTTATGAAGTGATCTGCACAGTTGAAAATTAATAGTCATTTTGGAGGCTCATCAAATCTTATGCAGATAGCTGATGCTCTTGGTGATTATGGACCTGAAAAATCCTCTTCCTGTATTTCATTTGTTGACATACTGGGTAATGTCTACCTCAAAGTTGTTTTTTTTCACCGTGTGATGTTAGTGTGTTTGGCACAAAACACCCTCCGTCCCTTCTTCATGTTAAGTGTTGGTTATAACCGTGGCTCTGAAATTAAGTTGCAAAGAACCATGCATGGCCAAACTCATCGAATATTTCTTGCTATGTGCTCTAGCTCTTTATCTGTACAACATTATAATACTTAGCAGGGATAATCTCTAATATAACTGGTATAACTTTTAATTTTCCTGTAGGAACACCAAACTTATGCAGAGGAGTTTTCCTATAATCCAGGTCCATTCCCTTGTGTGGATTAAGCACCATCCAGATGGAGGGCCTGGGATCCTGTCACGCAGACGGCTCTGTGTGGAGAACAAATCTACTACCATCAAAACAACATTTTATTTTGCTTAAAATACTACTGCAGCTCAACATGGTGAGTGCATTCCATTTCCATTAAAGAGAACATTAAGAAGTAGAAAGCGTATCATCCTTAAAGCTGAGATCCATTTACCTTTCACATTTTAAAAGATGTTCGCCAACACATTTACTAATTGTCTCAACATTTCTTTCCACACTACTTAATTTCCCTCAGATCTATCAGTCTTTATATTTAGTATGACATTGTTGTCACAATGTTGAAATCCTGGCATCTCAGCAGATGGCATCAGTTTAGTGTCACCAGCTTCTAATATTTAATTCAGTGAAAAGTCAGGCTGTGAGGATGTAATAAGATAAATGTTATCTTAGGCTTAAAAAAAGCTAAGCGTAATTCACTTGAGCTTTCATAAAGGATTCAAATTGTGGTCAGGAGAAAACCTGATAATTTTTTAGATTGTGAACATTTCACATGGGCTGTTATAAAATTTTATGGCTCAAATCAAAACCTGCTTGTTCATTCTAACCGCAGATTTATCACTCGGAAAAGCCTGGGCTGATCTGGGGAGCAGGCGGCAGAAGTCCGACACTCTTTCTGGGCAAAGGCACCATGAACTGCTTTGCAGACTGCGCATCAACCTGACCTCACTCTTCTTAACTAAGTTGTAGTAACTACTCCGTACCAGATACTGTGATAGGTTTTGGGAATGTAAAGTCAAATGAGTAAGGCCCTTGCTCTCCAATTATTTACATTCTAGGAGGAGAAACCCCACACACAGACTCACAATGACCAATGACATGGAGAAGCCTGCCATCCATCAAGGATACAGGGTGGGTATTATGTACCTTCAGCAGGAGGCGACTGCGTACAATCTGATAACAGCCCCACCTTTATATTGCAAATCACACAGAAAGTAGCTACCACACTACATATCCAGTGGAAAGCTCACATTCCATACCACCCCCAATCTTCGGGTAAAATAGAAAAGGCCAACTGCATTATAAGAACACAACTCACTAAACTATCTCTAGAACTGCGGATGGGGGGGTGGGTCCCTCACCGGTTGGGGGGGCTGGGGGATCAAGATAAGCATGCAGGGGTGCTCTTCAAGGAGGAGGAGGTGTCAGATAAGGAGATGCAACAGGAATTCCAGGTAGAGGGAACTGCAGAGGTGGCAGTGTCCTTGGGGACTTGGGAAGCTGCAGGGGAAGTTTGGTTCTGGAGTGGAGGGCAGGCAAGGCAACTGAGAGACCGGGGTGTGGGCAAGAATCAGATAAGAAAATGTATTTTGTGCTAAGCCAATGTATTCCTATTTACTAACATAAATTTATAAGGAAAGGTTTAGCTCAAAAAGTGACATAAATTTTTCCCTTACTAATATAACTGTCAGTATTGGGAGAAATGATTAAAGGGATCCAACTGAAATAGGGATATCCATGGGGCGGCTGTTGTAATATAGGCAAAAAAAAATGAGCTTGGACTAGGTCCTGATGGAGAAAAGGAGAGGCAATTTTAGCAAAGAGAATGTCAGGGCTGAGTTACACAGTTTATGAGAAAGGTAAAAGGCACCCTCTCTCAAGTTTCTAGCTGCACGTAGCCTCAATGCATCCCGTTCAATACGAAGGGAAGAAAAGTATGGAGACGGTGGGGCAGGGGTAGAAAGGGATGGAGAAGACTTGAATTGTGATCCACTTAAGTAGGGATGCTTTCGGAACACCTTCAAATGACATACTTGGTACACAGTTGGATCTTTCATCTTTTCCAGTGATTTCCATACATATAGACACACATGTGCATTACACACTCACCAGTTTTGTAATCTTTTTAAAAATCGTATTTCTTAAACAGTGCCCTGGGCAGGTGAGGGCTTATGTGGCAGGATTTGAAAGGAGAAGAGAGGCGATCTATTCCAGCACAGAACATCTCAGGAAATGATCATTATTATGGCAAGAAACGTCAAAGTTCACGCTGGCGCACACTCTTCATGCAACTGCCACAAAGGACAAACAAAGGAGCTTTAAAACTTTATTTTAAAAACACTGAAGGACTGTGGAATCCACGAGGACCTTAAAAGCCTTGAGCCATTTGCCATTTGTGGGCATGGACTGAAGGTGTAGCTTGGCCTCAACAGAGAGATTTTATTGCTGGAAGGAAAACTGTGAGGTTTGGGCAGCTGGGTAGGGCTGCATCCAAATTCATAGCCGGTTCTAACGTGACATTCGGGGCAGCCAGCGAGACTACAGGGTGGAGCTTGCCAGGTGAAACGAGATCACCCGCGGTCTGATAGTGCTTAGGAGGCCAAGTTCCACTAGGAGGACGGGATCTACCATACACACACAAAAAAACAAAATAAACATTTATTTTACAAATTTTGCAGCCATGTGGGGCAGAAGGATAAAAGCTAAGCATACCGCTTTCAAGGGTGCAACCAAAACGCCCACTCCAGTTCCTAAAAACACCAGGAGTGTGACCCTGAGGCACGAGACACAGTGGGTCTCCCTACAGCGACACCCAGTTCTGATCAGACCGAGTGAGCATGCCTCCAGCCTCCAAGGAATACTGTCCCTGTAGAAGATGTCATCAACAGCTTCTGTGGTTTTTATCCAGCCATCTAGTAAAAAACATGACATATTGGAAACCTAAGGCAATGGGGCCAGACATCAAAGGAGGGATTGAAAAAAAGAAAAAAGAAATCTGCTTTGATAACACAGTCTGGAGTTAATGAATAGAAAAAAAATAGTCTGTGATTAATACTTTGAAAAATATACAAGAAAAGATGGAAAAAACTGATGAAAATTGAGAATTTCAATGGAAAAATAAAACATTAAAAAATATCACCAAATGGACATTTTAGAACTATAAAGTACAACTGTGTATTTATTCAATGGGTTTCACAGCGGGATAGAGAATTAGTAAGCAAAGGCAACTCAACACAAAAATAAACAAGGAGAAACACTAAGGGGAAAAAAATTGGAAAACAAGCAGAAAAAAATCTATGGTTACAGGAGCCAGAATAATTGGTTAGTTCTGGAGACACACCAAAGGGAATTCACAGGAGAGGTTTGTGTGGTGTCACAGGTGCCACATCTTGGCCATTGCTGCACACGTACAACCTCATATAAAAACTGAGCAGGACACTTAAGACGTTCGCACTTTCTACGCAGCAAGTTTTTGGCATAGATTAGTAACTGCTGCTTGTAACGCAGCACTTCGAGCTATTCATTTAAGACACACAGGAAAATCTGGGTGTGTAACAATGTCCACCATCACTGTGGACCTCTGCACGGACCCTCCGCACCCAGCAGCGCTGGGCAGAATGTGGTGACGGGCCATCGGCCAGCACTGCGCGACAGCCATGCTGCTTTAGGGATGGATTCCCCCAAAAGGCCCTGTTGGTGGAAGAAGACTTCTGAGAATGACAAAACAAGGGGTGTGATGCATGATCGGCCACTTTATCACAGCGCTCATGACCGACTGTAACCAGCACCTCTACGTCACTTTCTGACAGCCTCTAAAAGCAGAATTGCTGCAAACGCTAACGATTCAGTTCGTGGAGGGCGTTTCCTTCTTTTCCGAGACGCACCACAAACACCTGCTTCAGATACACACACGAAAGTACGTTATGAAGAGGTTACCCAGTGGAATAACTGGACGTGCTTTAAGTGGCCTCTTAGTTATTACTTATGAAGAAGAGAGCTAACATCTAATGAATTGTCAGTATTGAGGCAATACAAACAGAAGTCCACTTAAACATATTCAATAGGAGAATAGGCCAGTTACTGGCTTCTTTTATATGTCACTTACTCTGAACCCCTTTCACAAATGAGCTGTGTATTTAGACAGAGAGTAGATGACTGAGCATGTATTGGTGAGTTGGATTTGAAAAATGTAAGTTTATAAATTATGTAAGCACTGTCCATTAATCACTCCGCACTACATTCTAACACACGTTTTCTTGTCTTCGGATGAGAGCACAGAGCTTTGTTTTGCTCCCAATAACCTGTGTCTCCTTAATCCCCGCCCTTTTAGCATCCTATACATCAGACTTTCTGGGTTGACTTCTCACATGGGAAGCTTATGGAAAGTTTCGGTAAGGAAGCGTGGGGTGAGGACGCACAGCACGAACAGTTAGACATACTCACTGTTTGTCATCACGTACGGGTGTCACACAGAAGGTTAATTCTTCAACTTTTACAAAAATTGACGTGTCACAATGCCTTGGAGCTGCAAACGTGGATCTAAGTCCCTGTCCTTCCCACACCATTTCTGAGAACAGAGGCTACGCACAGTCCTTTACGTATTATTGGCCGTGTTTTGAATCTTGTGATGCTGCTACCATCATCACAACTTGCTAGACCAAGTATTTCCCCTAGAACTTAAAGAACATTCTATGACGCTTTGGTGCCCTGTCTAGAGAAATCAGTCCCTTAGGGTTATTATCCATTATTATCCATCAGGATTTGTTCTGCTGGAAATAGCAGCAATTCTCTAAGTGCCTGAACCTCAACAGTGTACTGTTTACCTAATCAGATGTCAGGATGTGGGAGATTCAGGACTAGTGTGGCTACTCGAAAACAGCGCTGTGGACACCACTGTATTTGCCAGGACACGCTGCCTTGCTCAGGTGCCACAGCGTCAGGTGCCGCGTCTCCCAGTACAGGACCCAGGAGATGACGGAAGGGAACAGGAGCAAAGTGTTTTCTCCTTGTGATGCTCTCACTCTCTTTGTTTATTAAGAAACGAGACCTTTCTCAGAAGCTCTCGAATAGGCTACCCCGAACTTCTCACTCATGGTCAGCATCACTGGCAATCGACCTTGTAGGACTGAACTGACGCCATCAGGAGTCACCTGAGAGCTGACCACTGTTGCCCAAAGGAAACAGACCTTGTCTTAGCAAGGTAGACAAAGAAAGATGCCATCATCTGTCACAGAGGACCCTTATGCCACCAAATCTACATGAAGGAGCATACATTCGAAGCTAGATACTACATTGGAAGGAAAATGTAGGTAAGAAGTGCTGAAAGAGAAATCACAGCAGACGGGGGAAGACAGAGTCATGAGTGTGGCAGGTTACTAGACCAAAAAGCAATAAATGTCTCACTCAAAAGCAACAACAAAATGACCCGCTTCCTGTATCTGCTGTCTGGGCTGTTAGCGTGGCTTATGGGTCACTGAAGCTACTTTCATGTTCTGAGTGGTGGTGATAAATGATTCTCCAGAGCTCTTTGATTTCTTGCCCTCTTGATGCAGCACTGGTGTTCTCTCTGCTGGACTTCCCCGTGTCCCCTTAGTGTAAATAACCACCATCTGAGTGACATGAGAATGCCTGCATCTCTTGAGAACCAAGAGCACTAATATGGAGAAGAGACATTATTTAGACTACAGTTCTTACACGAATCATTCAGTGAGTATTCATTGACTCCTCCCTGCACACTTGATTTGATATTACACTTTGCTCTTGTGATCAAGGGTAAAGAAGACAGTCTTTGCCCTCCTAGGACTTCATTCTATTAAAGAGATAGAGGTAAAAAATGACACATATAAAGTAGTAAAATACTTTCCTGTAGGTGTGATATTGACAATGGCAATGATGATAAATATTATCACGTGCTCAGAAAGATCCTACACCTTTTTTGTTATTATTCCATTTAGTTATCATTTTAACATGGGCACTGTGTTCCATTTTACAGATGAGAAAGTGAGACACTGATGAAATCTATAAAAAAATTAAAAGAATGGAGGCATGTTCAGTGAATGCTGGAATAATCATTGATATATGATTGTACAAAAGGGAACAATTCACAAAAGGCTAAGAGAAAATCTGGAGAATGATTTATTAGACAGAAAAAGGAGCTAAACTAAAGGCTGACCACCTGCAATTAGTTTGGGATCTGAAGAACAGTTATGAGGTCAAACTGGATGAAGTCCAGTGAGCAAGAATAAGAATCTAAGAGAACAGGTCTCACAGTTACGTCGTGAGAGATTTTGTAAAGCTTCTTAGGCTAAAGTAAGAGCTTTAATTTTATTCTGAGAAAAGTGGGAAATTACAAATCAGTTTAAAACAGGGGGTGATGTGATTAAACTCTTAAAAAGACCGTTCTGGCTGCTGCATGGAAAACAGAGTCTAAGAAAACTGAATTGGAAGCAAGAAAACCAGTTAGTTTTTAGGTAGTGCTGGCAAGAGGTGACGGTGTGAACAGATGGTGGGGACAGCAAAGTGAGTGGAAGTAATCAAATTCAGGACAGATTTGAAGCTAGCCTCAAAAGTACTTGTTGACAGACTGAATACAGGGTAGCAAAGAAAGGAAGCAAGGATGATGTTGCTCTGTGGGCATGAAAAAGTGGTGAACAGTGACCCCTTGCACTGGGAAGAACCAGTTACACTATTTTTTATGTTTTTCAAAAGTTTTTATTTTATTTTATTTTTAGAGAGAGTGGAAGGGAAGGAGAAGAGTGGGAAACATCAATGTGTGATTGCCTCTTGTGCGCCCCCTACTGGGGACCTGGCCTGCAACCCAGACATGTGTCCTGGCTGGGAATCAAACCTGCAACCCGTTGGTTGGCAGGCCGGCGCTCACTCCACTGAGCCACACCAGCCAGGGTTCACTATTTTTTTTTTTAAAGTGGGAAGAGGCAGTGCAGAGAATGACTGGAATTGAGAATTCCTTTTGTTATGTCTGTATATTAAGTGTCGAATGGACAGAAAAACAAACAACACAAATTGTTTTCTTTCTAGACTCGAGTCAATAGCACAATGCCTAGATTTGATTTGCTCACTGGTGGTGACATTACTCATTTTTATTAATTCATTCATTGACTCATTCATGAAAAAAATGTACACATTATTTGAGGCCCTGGGTAGTGGCTTTAATTATTTTTAGCTCTCTCCTCTCAACTAAGCTTCATTGCACAAACCATTTGTCGACATCCTCACTAGAGTAATTTACTAATGATGCACCAAACTGGATTGCTGTGTCCTAACTTAGACACTCTATCTTGGTTTTTAAATGGCCATGTTGAAATTTGTTCAAGCCCTGTGATTGCCCCTCCCCCCAAAAAGCAAATGGTAAGAAATTCTCCCCAACACTGTGTTCCAGCAACTGGGTTCCTGCATGGAACCACCTTCCACAAATGTCAGAGGATGTTTGTGGATGCCCCTCCCCATCATTCACCTGTGACATGGCCAGACACGAACCATTCAAATCTCCACCCACTGCCTCATAAATGATCAGTGCAGCTGTTTGGCCCCACTGACCCATCAGAACAGACTGCTTACTACCCAACTCTGGTTAAGATTTTCTCCTCCCCTGGGCCTCTGAATTTTGGCCCCCTTCCCCTAAGCCAGCATACAGCCAAGAACTGACTCGGGGCCTCTTCCAAGAACAGACTCACATCTGGGTAAGACATTCTCTGAGCTACCATCCAGCCACGCCACCCTCTCATCTCACTTCCGCACACTCAGTTCCTTCTGGCCCCTTCATTCCCTTCCATAAAAGGAAAGCCCTTTCACCTTGGCCTTCAGACACCTGCAGCGCTCCCATTCAGAGCGTCCTGTCTGACGCCCCAGCCCCTTCCTCCTCAATGCGATGCTGCTGTTGAACAACCTCTCTCCTTACGAGTCTAGACATGTTTACTGGACACCAGAGGCCCTGACTTCAGTCTGAAACACTTACCTGTCTTTGACTCATTGCCTCAATTATAATTTCTACACACCGACAAAGTGCTACCTCGCTTTTTTCTCTAGAATGTACTTCCGTTGACCTTTCCACTCTCCACAGATTGGAAAACATTGCCGCCACACCAAGGGGCACAGAACAGGGAACCAGCCACTCTGAAGGAAGAGTCTAACCACTGAGCCCCTTGCTCAGCATAGCCAGGTGACTTTCCTCAAGACCTTCTACATGGCTACATACAAAATGCTAAGACAAGAATGACAACAACAACAATTTCCCCCTGTCTAGCAAGAAGGCCAGGAAAGAAAAACCAAGTGGGAGAAGCTACTTTTGACTGGTGTTTGAGAAACAGGTAAAGAGAGGTGGACTCAGGATATAAGTTAAAGCATCTTTGAAATGAATGACCACTGAACCTATACTGAAAAAAAAGGTAAAAATGGGTGAAAAAATATGATTTCAGAGCGTGAGAGTCCAGTTGAAGAAGGAAAATTAAGAAAATGATTTTGAGGACTTCTTGCAAGGAGCTAAACCAAGATGGCAACATAGGAGGCTCCTAAGGACACACCGAAGGTACGCAGGATGCGATCACTCTTCGTGTGACTCATCGGCCTCATCAATTTAACCAACTGCGGGAGATAGAAGTCACAAAGCCAGGTCACAAAAAGAGAAAGTTTCTCCGATTCTTGCATTTCACGTAGGCATAGTTTACAAAGACACAAAGAGAACCATGACTATTAGAAACCTGTGAGGTCATTCCATTTCAGATTTCTTTCTCATTTTATTATGTCTTTTATTATAATTTAAAGAAACAGAAAGGGGAATACAAATTACAGAAATAGAAATTACTTTGTCAAAAGTCTCATAATGTGTCTAAGGATGAAGACTAAAAATTTCATCCAAGGATGACATTGGTTGAAAGGACTGAAACTTTACCACATGATGATTCAAACTGGTTTCTTTCTGAGATCACTGGTTTGTTCATCGGACATGCATCCAGCACATATGCTCCGAGCCCCCAAAATACTCCAGGAACTACTGCAGGAATAGAACCAAGATCTCGCCTTCATGACCCCTAAGCTGTAACTGGAGAATTACGCACTCACACCACACACGCCCATGAGCAGCTGCACTCATAGACAAGTCAACAAACTATGAAATCTAACGGTGTTGGGAAGCCGTCAGAGTAATAATATAAAGCAGGGGAGACAGCAGAGAATGGCAGGAGAGTGGGAAAAGGGCAGCTGCAATGTTAAGTAGTTAAATAGAATGGTTGGATGAAAATCTCCTCTGGGGTGCTATCTGTTTAAAGACCTGAAGGAAGTTACCAGTGCACCACCCTGAGTTTGTGGGAGAGGTAGGCTGGGCAGGTATGTGCCTACCAGGTTTGAAAGAGCAGAGTGGGGTGGGGATGGGGAAACCAAGGCTTTGCTCAGTCAGTGAATAGAAGCGGAATAAATTAGAGCCTTGTAGGCCAATGTAAGGCCTCTGGCCTTGACCTTGAATCTGATAGAAGGGATCTGAGCATGTTGAGGAGTCTGGATGATTCCAGCTGCCCATTGGGACTCAAGGGCAAAATCAAGGAGACCGGCTACAAATTGTAAGTTGCAATGATTCTCAAACCATCATCTGTAAGAGCTGAGGAATGGAAAAATAAAATAAAACCTTCTCATTGCTATAGATATGGAGATCAGCAAAAACCTAAGAAAGCTTTCAGTAAGTATTAAGTGGCTGGGAAAAAAAATGTCCCTGGAAGAAAGCTCCAGGCCGCCCCATCCACCACAGTTCCAATTCTTTCACTACATCACACTACACCCATGTTCTCCTTAACCATGTGTGCAACACTCCTATTTCCTTCTCTGTTGTACGCATCCTTTTGTTGAAGGGAGCATAAGTGTTAAGCTTCAGTTATTATCTTTTCATCCTTTTAGACTCTGTGCATTGAGCATAATGCATACTTCATATCATACATTAAAACAATTAGTGTACAGTACTAAATTATAGACCTGAACTTCATTTCCAATTGATGTACAATAGATGCAAAATATCCATTTGAATTAATGGGGCTCATCTATAAGCTCTGTGAAGAGATCATTTTCAAGAGCTTTTAGAAGGGTTGTAAGAATATGTGTATAGCTCCATTTTTCTATATGTCTATTGACTTAATTGCTTAAATGGTTTATAAGAGTATTTGAAATTGACCAGACTACAAAACTCTTAATATCTCAATGTAAAACTAAGTATCTTCAGAGAGAGTATGCATTAGACTCATTGCTAAATGCCTTGCTTTTCCATAAATGACTAACTTCTTGTGATTTTTTTATCTAATCTTCACATAATACCTGCAGTTCTCAAATATTTGTACTGTTCCATGTCAATGCTCCCTTCTCACGCCAGCCCATCTGGGAAGGCCATCTACAGATGTGCTCCTGACTAGACACTGTGGGACACTTGGAAAATGACAGAGGACACCCGCCCTGACAAAAACGCAATCGATCATTTTAATGCAAATCCGGGTGCAGTAACTGTTATATTCAAGGTACAGGCTTTGAGATTTTTCTAGAACAGACACTCACTGAACTGGGCCTGAAGGAAGAATAGGAGTGTGATAATCACAGACCAAATGTAGGGATCACTCCCCACCCTAGATATAACCTATCCCTTTGATGCACTCTTTGAAATAGTCGTGTTTCTTTTTTTTTAATTGACTTTAGAGCGAGAGAGAAAGGGAGAGAGAGGGAGAAACATCAGTTTGTTGTTCTACTGAATGGGTGCATTCATGGGTTGACTCTTGTATGTGTCCTCACTGGAAATCGAACCTGCAACCTTGGAGTCATTTTTCTTTTTGAAACACTCACAAGAACCTTTAGATTCTGATCAAACCATTATTTTTATTTAATAGACGCTTTTGTGGAGCTCATTATATACCAGGTATTATTACAGAAGTTTTCCATGTACCCTTTCATTGAATACTTGTAACAGTGGGCTCTCTCCATTGTTACAAGTGCATCTTTAGGACAGGAGACAGTTTTGGAGTGAGGTGCCCTGACGTTAAGTTTGCCACCGTTTGGCAGAAACAGAGAGATGCATCCTTTCAAAGACGTACCTCTCGGGCCCTGGAGAAAGACGCTGCTGGGTCACTACGCTGTCAAGATGCTTGTTTAGCTTTTAGAGGGATTTACATACATTTCAGAGAGATAAAAAAAAGCACTTACATGATAAGTTTTCTAAAGTAAAAAATGCTTTAAGGACATGGGGGAAGGGAAAGTCTCTGCCCTTGTTTTCAAAGGGGAGAATGAAGCCCCTTGTTCTTAGCTTGTATTTGCCCTCAGGAGTGTCCGCCGGCGGGCACCGGCAGCCTCGGGATCCGGCAGCCCCGGGATCAGCACTTGACTATCAGGAGGAAGTCCGCGTTTGGAGAAGGAAGACCAGTGAGTGGGAGCCAAATTATACATTTAGATGTTTACGCTGCAACGATATGGCGACCTTAGTGACTGAAAACAAAACTAACTGCCTCTCCTCTGCACGATGTGCTTGAAAATATGTCACTATGATGGCAATAATAATTGTCCTTGGGTTCTAATTATAAGCAAAGGAGTGAAATTCGATTTCAATACCAGAAGCCCTTGATTGAAAAGTCCTGCTCCTGATAGTTGTTTGAAGAACTTACTTCAGAGTATAGGACACCTTCAGGGCACCGTGGACTTGGTGCATTATTCTAAGGTCAGCATGCCTACGTGACCAGGTGAAAGTGAAGGACCGGTATCTCCCTGTTTCACACACCATTCTTCATCCAAAGTGCATGACACGCTCCCACAGACTCCCTGGCAAGTGGACGGACTCCCAGATCTTACCCCACAGCCACTGTCATTCTTTCATTGCCCACAGGCTATTGCTGCTTTTCTGTGTCTTCCGTGAATGCGTGTGCAGGTGTGGACAGCAAGGGGACCGTCTCAGGGGCCCTGACAAGGATGGCGACAGGTGGTCTGGGCTGCAGGCTTCTGACAGTAGCGTGCGGATAACCTGCACCGCTGCCCGAGGCGGGGTGCCCGCCCTCCAAAGAGAAGCTGGTGGATTCACGAGACTGATAACGCAGAACCAGAAAAATTTACGTGGGAATGAAATGGACCGACAAAGGGTGGGGACGGTGTTTGTTTTTCACATTGCTTGTTCTTGAAGGTTCTATTTTGTCTACCAGGGACCCCTTTCCCCTTTTGGCTTAAGCTGTCTATAACTTGTAACCGTTTTGTGGATTACAGTTTTAGAAACGAAGAGGAAACATTCACCTTTCTCCCAGCTGGCCCCTGCAGAACTCAGAACCTATTAGGGAGCATTGTTATTTTCATTGAAATAGATAATTTGTGAAAGTTCAGTAAGACCCTGTCCTTGTAATGGGACATAAGTGGAAGCACTTATATTACCAGTGTGTACCTGCAATGCCATATTTGAGAATACTGCACATGATCCGATACAACCGGGCCACTTGAAAGAACTAAGGTTCCTTAGACTTTATGGATCCGATGCTTACAAAGCCCTCTGGGCAAAACTGGACTGGCGCCTGGCTTATAGGGTTCCTACCTTTGGAGGTGAAGAAGGAAGGTCATTTCTGGCAGCCCCAGGGAGGTTAGGGGATCCTGGGGACCTCGAGAAGAGAGGAATTCAGCTGAGTCTGTAAGAAATGCAGAAAAAGTCTGATGGTGAGTTCTTGAGGTGGTGTCATAGGCTCAAGAGGTTTTTAAAAGTCTAATCTCAGATTCTGCATGAAAAGTTCCAGCAAAGTAAACTTTAAAAGGCCTATGTGGTCAATTACACACTTGCCATCCTTATGTAAATAGCCAGACTAAAGCCAGTGTGACCACATTATTGTTATAAGCAAGTATCTGTAAAAAGGTGGGAATGACTATAGGGAGAGATGTTACGATTCAGAGGGAAACTAGAGGATACTCAAGTGGATCATTAGATCATAATCTTGTTTATTGTCCTTGAGGTACTTTTCGTCTCCAGATAACCTCTGTTTTCCTTTCTACTTTTCTATCTACCTGCGACCTGGTCTGGATCCCACCTGGGGTGCATTCTGTCCGTAATCCACTGTTCCAGTTTTACCCCCACTCTCTGGACATGGCGTGTCTGAGAGCTCAGACTGCCTTTGTCCTCAAGCTCCCTGCAGGCTGCAGCTGATGACAAATAACGTCACAAAGTCACCACAGCAGCTCAAGGATAGGCAACCTTTATGCCAGTCCTGGATGGAACGCCCAGAAAGTTCACCGGGACACCGACCCCAGCATCAAACACGGTCCCACTGCAGGTCGGGAAATCCATGAGATGACTGGGCGCTGCGGCCCTGGGACCACCAGCTGCGGACGCCCCCAGCCCGGCCTCTGGCCCTTTCCCGCTGGACTCAGTGTCTCAGTCCAGTTTCTCGGTCCCTCTGGACTCAGAAACTAGATTCCAACCATTCATCTTGGTTTTCCTTTTATTTTTACCGAAACTCCCCTGTTTTTGTAATAGATGTAATCCGATTAGTGCTGAGAGGAGTTAAGATGTGAATATATGTCTTGTTCTAAGTGCTTTGCCGGTATTATGTCTTTTTAATCCTTATAAACACCTTATGCAGCAGAGACTATTATCTTCCCTGTTTTAGATAGAGTTTTAGATACACGTTTTAAACTGTAATTCAGAACAAAGGGGAAAATAAAACATTAAAGTTCATAAACCAAGCATCTTCTGGAAGTTAAGGTTGAGGGGTCTAGAATGAAAGAGAAACCACAGTTTTGTTTTGCTGGGCAAGTCCTGGGTGTGGAGGTGACACACGCCCCTTGGTCCCCACCGATCTTGGTTCCCACCGCCCTTGGTTCCCACCGCCCTTGGTTCCCACCAGCAGGACTCTGCAGTCTCCCCTTTGATGGTCCCCATTCTAACACCAGTGATGTAGATTGTCCCCCACAACCTGGGACGGGACGGAACAACCTCAGAGGGTCACAGGGCCCATTTCCTGAGTCTCAGGACTCTCTTTTAGGAACTCTCTTCTAGGGTCTGCAGAAAAGGCTTCAAATTTTTACCTCATTAGCTGCAGGTCCTAGCGAGCCCAGGCCTTAACTTACTAACACAGTAGACGCATTAGTTGTCTCCCAGGTGTCGAAGCCAACACATTCAGTCCAAAATCCTGGGTAAGGTACATCCATGGCAAGAAATGCGGCCAGTTGAGCCTGTGGTTGGTGTAGCTTGTTCTGTTGCCCTCACGGGACCCTCTACCCTGCAGTTCAGACTCCTGCCACAGTGAGTTTATGAGGCCCACAGGCTGACCCCACACACAGGCTGTGCCCCCCACGCTAGGCTATGTGGGAGGGGGACTGTCACTAATGGCATGAGGGCAGTCAAAGTAGTGACGGCAGACTCTATAGAAAATTCGCTTTAGCTATTGGGGCAATTTCTCCAGATGAAGTTACAGCGAGGCTTTTGTGCATTACAGGAGCTGGTTCCTTCAAGCGAGGAAGCCCCCAGGGGCAGGGGGGCTCAGGGCCATGTAAGTTGCATCTTTTTGGCCTCCACGTCCTCATCCCCTGTCCCAGGGCCCTGCTCCTTCCCCTCTGCGGTGTCCTTATTTCAGAGAGGAGATTGGGAGTGGGGAAAAGGGACATTCAACTGGTAATCTAACGCTGCCTCTTACCCTCGCATTCAGTCTGACATTCCTGGCTGTCACAGAAGAGTTCCTTTAAAGTTTATTTGGAGGTTCCTGGTTGAATATCCTTGACTTTTCACTTCCCTAGACACACACTTTAGACCCTTCCCAAGAAGCCAGGTAACTCTACAGATGTATAGACATAAAACATTTTTAACATAAAAACTAAGTACGCGGTCACTTGCTCTCACAATACATTGGCCTCAGCTTGTACACTCGAGGTCTGTCCCGGAGGCACCAAGCCATGCAGCATGAGAAACAGAGACACTTACTGAAGAAGATACAAGATACAAGAACCTCTGGGCACAGGACAACGATGCCTCAGTCCCCTTCAAAGCAGGCACCTTGGACCTCACACAGTTCCCCCAACCACCATCAGCTGCCCAGTCGTATTTCCCTGAATCTCCATCGATGGTGTGAAATCTCTTCTGTTAAAGGCGATTTTAGTTTTGGGAAAAGCCAGCAGTCATAGAGCACCAAATCTGGGCTGTAGAGGGGCTGAGTCACCTGGGTGATTTGATGTTTCACCAGAAAACTCTGCACAAGATGTGAAGCATGAGCAGGTGCATTGTCGCAATGAAGCTGCCCATCACCAGTTGCCCAAAGCTGTGACCTTCTGAATCAACTGAATAGTTTCCATGGAGGAATGTCCAAGCTTAACACAAAATCTGAGGCAGACTCGTTGCTCTACTCGCTCAGACATTTTGAATGCGATGACCACACAGTACACATGCTAACTCACCGGCATCCACAGCCCCCACTGACTAGTACAGTGAAGCCGTCATTGTTCACACATGCACATTCCAGTCCACTCTCCTTGGCTTCCAGGTGACATCCATGTTGTGCAAACCATTCTCGTTATGTTAACAATGGCTGGACTTTTTCTGGACAGACCTTGTGTACCATGCTATTAATACATGATTATATAATTATATATAAAATGCATGTATAGTTGTATGTAATATACGTAAATATAGGACTATATTATACACACACACACATAGATAGAATAGTTACTGAGATAGCATGATGTGGCCAACTGATCTGAATAGTGATTCTGAAACTTTTACTAGGATTTAAATTAGAAAAGAGCTCTATAAAATATTTTCATTAAATATATAAATATAAGGCAGATTTTTCTCATAGAAAATTGAAAATAATATAAGTGAAGGCGTATATAGACTACATTATTGAAACTTTGGAAAGAATTTGTTAAATATATTTTAATTTTTATTCTAATTATTCCTCCTCTCATAGCTTTTCCCAATTTTTGAGTTGAAACCTTAAACTTTTTTGAGTTTCTGAAGCATTAGGTTTTTCAGTAGTTAAAATTAACATTGGAACTAAGGTGGAGCTAGAACTGTTGTTGGAATTGTATTTTGTCTACTCTTTTTTTCGAGGGAGGGCAAATGTTTCATATAACTTCTTAAAGTTGTGTGAGGCTATTACAGGCACAACCTTGCTTTAACACTAACTTTCCCATTCTAGAGTTTATAGTTAGTTTGACTTGTGTGGAAGAAGATAAATCAGAGCAGATATATGGGGAAATATACAATAATAAATAATTATGCATAAGTTTACTTAAAGAAGCAAATATGTTTACTTAACTTTCCAGACTTTTCTTAAATACTTATCTCCCAACTACTGTGCACTTTCATTCTGCCTAGAAATTCTACCACACAACTGCTTCAGAAATAAAAACTTTTAGAAACTCTTCTATAAAGGGCTTGTATTCCCTTAGGCACATGGGAGTAGAGGTAGAGAAAACCCTATTTAATCAATATTATTTTAGCAGAATCATAAGTTGATTTCATCATTGTTGCAAACATCTCTTTTAGGTAATTACTATGAGGGAAGATAATGACATTTTTTCTCATGGGGTCAAGTTTATTTCCAAGTGTAGAAATTCGGTGGAATTATAGTAACACTGCTGCCATTTAAAAGAAGATGACGTGAATGTTTCGTTACATTTCACCTTTGAAGCAGCAATTGGAAATGCACAGATTCATATGAGAAGTTAACGGAAGCTCCGAGGTTCCAGTAAAGGCCCATGCCCTGTCCCTAGCATCCAGATCACTGACCAGGAGACACCAGGTAAAACTGAGTCTTTGCCTGGGTGGTGGCGGTGACCCAGCCTCGACTACTGAATGAGAAGGAGGCTTTCAGCTCAGACACCTTTTCCACTGCATTGTGGGCTCTCTGGTACTCTGACTCATAATTCCTTTTCCTAAGAGCAGCTGTACTCAGTGCTCATCACCTCTAATTCCAACAGCACTCGTAGTGTTTGCTCGTTTTTTTATTAGCACGAAATCGCTGGCCTCCATACTATCTACAAAGGAAATAATAGACATGTAGACGATATATTCATAGAGAGGCTTATTTAGGGAAAATTATATAATAACAGCTAATTAAATTAAAATGGAAAAAGGAAAGTTCTTCTCCATGTTCTTTTAGTGATTTTCAAACAAAATTATAGAGCTGAAAGACCTAATGACTCTGTTGAAAATAACTTTTTGTATAAACATTTTATTACCTCACTTCCTTTATTTTCTTTTGAGATGAAACAGATATCTCTCAGAATAATATTTTTACATTTTTTATTTTCAGATCTGAAAGATATTTAAGAGCAAACTTGCTAATTATAATGTCTGATGTTCATAATATACTTAACATTGAGTATAGAGTATGAATCTACTCTATAGCATAATATTTTCCAGAATTTAGACTTTTAACTTATTTAAACTCATTGCATTTGTCCATAACTAGTTTGCCCCAATTATTAAGTTACAATTTTGGTCACTAATATTAGTGAATCACACATTTTGTTTACTGATTAAGAAGAACACTTTCCAATTTATTGATCCACTGGTTTTAATATTGTAATAAAATAGCATCTGTTTAAACATAAAGTTCTCTCAAATCGTCCTCTAAAAATGTTTTTTAGCCTGTTCATTACTTAGTCACACCTAACAATTATATATATAATAGTAGGATAATATTTAAATGATACTCTGGGAATGAATATGTAACCCAGAAAGATTTTTGTGTTTAAATAAAATGTAATCAAACCACATTGATTAGATTTATTGTGAAAATAATTTTCTATTGCTAGGAAAAGTTAATCTTTGCATTATTCCATCGTTAATGTTTCCCCAAACAAAAAATTATTGCCCAAAATAACATACATTTTGGGAACCAGTATATATACTGTATAAATCATATATCTTTACTGCTCTTTTCTTCTGTATTATCTTAGGATGCCCCATGCTTTTTTATAAGTATGTAAAATATGTAAAATTTTTCTCTGAATGTGTGATTAGTTCCTTTCTAGCCAAAGGATCAAATTCAATCATCTGTCTGTTTTGGAATTCTGCCTGAAATATGCTGATTTTTATTTATGAAAAATATGCCATAAGATCCGCAAGTGCCATTTTGTAACACTAACATCAGCATATTTTTCTCCAGTTTAAAACCCAGCTTACAGCTAGAAGTAGCAAAACAAATGGAAGAAATATCATTACGGATTTGTAAATGCTGTGAATTCAATAGCACCACTAAGGAAATAAATGGCAATATTTTATTTTAACATCATTCAAAGAAACTGATACATATACGGAATAGATCATTCTAGAAATTTTTCAATGAGCACACAAGGGTTTGGGTGGAAAATACTGGAAACTCAGAGATGATCCTACGTCTTTTATTTTGTTAATACGGTGTGACGGTTATTGGTTGATCATCTCCCAGCTCCAAGCATCCTTTCTGGCTGCTGCGTGAAAACGGACGGGAACCCAGTTTTCCGTGAACACCAGGCACTGAGGTGCCTCCCCTGCTGTGCTCCCCGGCCACCCTCCCAGACTGGGCTGCACTTGCCCTGGCACCAGGCTCCCCTGTGCCCACCGCTTCCTCACAGCCCAGCTCCTGCTCTGCATGGAGGCCAGCAGCACCCCTCAACTGGCAGCTTTCTCCCGACACCCCTTAGAATATTCTGGAACAAAGTGTCCTAGTAGCTTTTGCCAGCTCCCTGGAGGGCAGATTTCTAGCAAGTTTACCTCAGTGACCTCTCTGCCCACATGAGCCACAACTTTGCCCTGTGGACAAGATCTTGACCTACGGCCCCTGTGTGTGTATTAGGAGATGGGTGCTACTTCTTGGGTGCTCTGTCAGCTCTAGGGGTAATTCCTGTTCTTGTACTTGTTACTGCCATAGTCAGGGAGCCTACTAGACTCTGGGGCAAGTACACGTGCGTGTACAGCTAGACGTGACTCCACCGGCTCGCTTGGTGGGCTGACTCAGAAGCAGACTGTGGTCAGCGGGACTGAATCCCCAGAGTGGCTGAGGCACAATGGGGAGAAGAAAACGTAAAGGCTCAGGGAGGCAGGAGAGAGGAGCTGAACTCATGGCCTACTCTTCAGCTGTGGATGTGAGAGCTCCAATGGAACAGGTCAACACGATCCTAAATCTATTGTCTCTCTGTAGTCGGTGGGGGGGTGGGGGAGAGAGAGAGAGAGAGAGAGGGAGAGAGAAACAATGCATATGGCCATACATACATATGACATTAACCCCTTATCAGGTATAATTTGCAAGTATGTTCTCCCATTTTGTAGGCTGCCTTTTACATTTGTTGGTAGTGTCCTTTGATGTGCATGAGTTTTTAATTTTATGGAGTCACTTGATCAACTTTTCCCTTTGTTGCCTGTCCTTTTGGTGTCCTATCACAGAAACCGTTACCAAATTCAAAATCATGGAAATGTTCTCTTTTCTTCTACGAGTTGCATGTTCACGTTTAGGTTTTCAATCTAGTTTGAGTCTATTTTTTAACACGGTATGAGGCGAATTCTTTGCCTATTTTTAATCGGGCCATCTTTTTATCTCAGAGCGCTGACTTCATCTAGCTTTATGCATCGGTACGTGCGCGTCTCCTCCTCTCACTTGGGGCGTCCGTGGGGCCGGACGTGGTAGGAGGCAGAAAGCAGATGCTGACAAATTATTCATCGAACCGACTTGCCCCGAGATTTGCAAACGGTACTGCTCCTGGTGTTATCTAAGAAAGTTAGTGGCAGATTTTACAACCCATCTGTGCTGTTCATTTAATAATGTCCAGAGTAAGAAATCACCAGTGGTGGCTGTATTACTGCATTTCTTTGATGTTTTTTAATCTCATTGGCTGGGTGAATTTCTCTGGCTGGTCCATTCCAATCTAAATTGTGTCAGCTCCTCCTCCTCTCCTCAGATGCCTTTAACAGTCCATTGCCTTTCCTAACCCCAGGACAGGTGGGCAAGGTAGCCAGCCCCACGTGTACAGGGGTGACGGGTCCCCTGACCACCTGGACAGCATCATCCCCAATGGACAGCCAGCCACTCCTGCACCCACAAAGAGCCAATGCTGACTGTGCTTTCAAGTTTGGTATTTATGAGAAATTGCCCAACTTTTAAGTGTCTGTGACTACTGAGAAACAAAACAAAACATGATTTCTAAACAAAACACTTTAGGAGGACAGCAGCTTGCAAATTTGACCTTATTGGTATTAACATTTCTGAAGATCAAAATTCTGTATTATTTTTCTTTTTGTATATTATAAACCTATATAAAATATGTACATGTAACTAAATGTTATGTTTTATCATCTGGCATGCCTAAATATCTCTGATTTTTTTAAATATGTATTCTGGGCATGATTTAGTAATTGAATTTTTATGAGAAAGTGTATATGTTATGTAAAATTACTAAGACTCAATCACCCACCATAATTTGAAAAAGAACTAACTTATCTAAGAAAATAGCAATCGATGAAAAAAAGTGTGTAGCTTGGAGGCATTTTTAAACAATGAAAACTGAGGCCCTGGCTGGTGTGGCTCAGTGGATTGAGTGCTGTCCTGTGAACCAAAGGGTCACCAGTTCAATTCCCAGTCAGGGCACTTGCCTGGGTTGTGGACCAGGTCCCCAGTAGGGGGCACTTAGGAGACAACCACACATTGATGTTTCTCTCCCTCCCCTCCCTTCTCTCTAGGAATAAATAAATAAAATGACAAAAAATTTAACCAATAAAAACTGAGATACTCTGCATGAACAAATCTAGGAAAAGGTAACCATTTTCATTAAAGGAAGTATATACATGTTTGTTGAAGACAGAGGATGAAAACTGTTCTTGGCCTATGTTTGAATATATCTCAGTATTTTACTTCATGTACCTGCATTCAATGGGAAATCAGAAGTGGGCTCTGGACTATGCAAAAATGACGTCAACACCTTCAGTTAAATGGAAAAAAATCACTTAATTGAGGAAAAATACCATCACTGGAAGTGGTCATTTTTCATTCTGTAGAAAAAAATATTGAGACAATTAGCTGAAATTCCCAAGTAAACAAAACACTTCCTCATTGTGACAGCACCGTCAGTGAAAGTGAAGAATCAGCTCAGCCAATTAGCCTCTCCCGGGGGCGGGGCCTTTCTCGCTCCCGCACCTGTAAGTGACTTTCACTAAGTCATTTCAGCTCCCTGATATCCAGCTACCTCTTTCTCCAAATGAAATATCTCCCCTTGCAAAGAATGAGAGTAAGTTTAAAGTAAAATAGAATGACGTGACGTGGACACAAAATCTACCACGTAGAAGAAACTCCCCGTCTCCTTTTCCAGACCAGGGTCTCCCAGCCAAACACATGCCGTGATTGAATCACATTCCCTCGGGGTTTAGGCTTAACCCTCTAAACCCATGACAGCATCACAGCGTTTAAAGAACCTGGAAAAGCCATTCATAATGAAATCAACAACCTCACCTGGCGCTGGGGTTTAGAAAAAATTAAATACATTTTATATGATCCATCTAATTCACAGAGTGCATCAAATGCCTTGCTGGGGTCAACATTAAAAAAAGTCCTTAAAGTCCATAAGCACACACATATTTTTTTAAGTTCTGTATTGAGAATTATGTAAATGAACTTGATGACATGAAACATTCAGTAACAGTTCAAAGATAAGGAGGGAGTATGAAGAATGAGTCATGAACACACTAAGATGTACGAGACAGAACAACACACCATCGTGCTTATGGCATTACTTGCCAAGGAGTAGTGTCCCCAGCTGACAGGGCGCTACGCTGCTCTGTGTAAAGTGCCCCGAGAGAGGTACACGCAGGCTGTGTGGGGGGACCACAGGGCGGTGATGGCCCACACGGGTCCTGGGTAAATGAGAAAAGGGCTGTGTTCAGTTTCCTGCTTTGAGCAGAATGACGGTTCCCCATCTGCCTAGGTCCGGGGACAGTGTGAGGCCAGAAAACCACGCCCCTCCCCTGATGCCAGCAAGCCACGCCTCCTCCCCTCGAGGCTTCAGCGACAAACCCACGGATTGCACAATGGTTAATGTTCTGTCCACATCTCATTCCCTCAATGCATGGCTTTCATTTTATTTTTACCTCAAAATGCTCAGAATTCCCAATAGAGTAAATGAGCACCAGCTAGCTCACAGCACCCCTGTGTGTTTATCTCCCCGGGGACTTGGGGATGGCACCAGGGCAGCGCAGCGTGAACCGCCAGCTCCACAAACGTCAGGATTCAATGCACTTATCCCCCCGAAGATCCGTCTGTCTCCTTTTGTCTCAGACGCTGATTTTGTCTTGGGAGATCTAAATAAATGTGTGTGATGTGTATTATATATACTTACACTGAAGGGTTAATGGTTTCTCCCTACCTATGCATTATTTTGAAAAACTTTCCAATGGCTTCACCTAAAGTAGGCCAAGTTCGTGGGGAAAACAATCGTAACTCACCCACCTTCAGGAGCTGATTCTGACCCTGTGGGGAAGGGCTCTTCCCTGATCCCGCCCTCAAGACCTGTCCCGTGACTAATGGAGTCAGTTAAATCTTCAGGTCGCAGTTTCCTACAAGTGGATCCGTGCCGTCTGCACAGCCGGGCGGGAGCAGACCTGCCCACAGTGCCCGAACGAGCCCTGGCACCAGACAGAAATCTCATGACAGGAGTCAAGGTCCCCACCGGCTGGAAGACGGCCACTTACTCAAGATTCATGGAGCCTTCACACTCGGAAAACATTTTCTTTCTCTCTTAAGATGGCTCTGTTCAGAGGAGTCTACAGGAGGCAGGACTATGAGAGGTATTTTTACAAATATTTAGGCAGGTGTGACCTTAAAAGAAACATAAGCCAAGGAACTACATGCATTAGAAGCTGACTTGGGAAATTCACGGCTCTTTCAGAAAACTCTGCTTCTCGTACATCAGGGCTCTCTTATGGAAAATAAAACTTCCCTCCCAAACACAAGAATAAGCAATACTTGGGAAATAAGAAGAAACATTAATCACCACTATCCCTGTCCTCTACCCGCATAATATGCTTCTCTAACATATGTTTCCCAAAGTTCAGGTAAAACGTTTCTGGAGTAATTCATCCATCCGAAAGCCGAAAGTGATATGAATATTTTACTGTCTTTCTGGATACAATAAGGAACCAGCAGCTACTCTATTACTTAAATTTGGCAAGTTTTGTTTTATTTTCCCTGCCATTAAAATGTTGACACAATCAGAATTCACACCTGGGAATGACTGAATTACTCCACAGGAGTGCAAATACTGCTTTCCAGGGAGTATAAGTAACAGACACTTTATTTTTTAATCTCCAGCAACAGGAAATGAGCTGCTATTTTAATTCCAGTGAAACGTTAGCAAGAAAATCCTCAGTATGTTAAGCAAAACCTTTTGTTCATTTTATTGTCTCCCCTTGGTATGCAGCTAAGAGAACATGCAGACCGGTTTCTACTTTCATGCTTTAGAATATAAACAAAGCCAATTTTCGTTTGTTTGATAACCCGTTAACTGACCTTTAGTAGAGTTATTTGGTACCCTATGAGTTGTATCTGAGTGATGTTCTTTTGGTTGCAGACCTGTGTGTGTTAGTGAAGTGGAGGCATTTTCAAGGAGACAGTCCCAGAGGCTCCGTGAGCAGCCAGGATGGGAGCCAAGCGGGCGACTGGAAGCGGAGCTGGGTGGTGTCAATGGGAGAGACACACGGTCTGAATTCCAGCCCTGGTTCTCCCGCCAAGCCCCCAGCACCTCCTCTGGTGTTCCCACTGCACTTCTGGTGCAGCCTTTGCGGTGGTTCCACCATTCTTAGATATTCACCCCACTTTTTCAGACTCTCTTTGGGGTTGTTTTCAGGGTTGGAGGTTTTGGTACAGTCACAAGGGCAGAGATCTTTCCTCGGCGGTATTGCTCCCTAATGAGCCTATGACAGACACTCTTCAGTTCTGTGACGATGTTTAAGCTCGCCTGTAGCAGTTCTTGGTTCTTCCTTAGAATGTCCATCTCTCTGCTTGCATCACGCATCTGTTCGGCTGTGCCTTCTGCTTTGTCCAGGAGAGCCCCTAGTGTGCTCCCCACAGCTGCCTGAGCTCCCCGGTCAGGTAATCCCAACCTCCCTGCTATGTCTAATTCCTGCTACAATGCTCGCTCTGTCTCTTCTGGCTGTGATTTCTGCCTTTTCTTTCTGGCCAGACACGATGTAGCGGTAGAAGACACCGCTGTACACAGACCTTTAGTAGTGTGGGAGCAGGTGGGAGGGGGCGGTGTTCTATGGCCCTGTGAGCAGCCCCTTAGAGGGCCGGAGCCTCTGGACTGTGACCCTCACGCGTGCTTCTCCGTGCTCCCCCGCCCCACCCCATTAGGTGGGGTTGGATGGTAACAGGGCCAGACTGTGGGTTTCCCTTCCCCAGGTGACTCAGCTCTTTGGACCAGGAACCCCTGCGGATCAGGCTCTGGTTCACGAGCTCCCCCAGAGGGCTGCCCTCGGAAAGAACAGGAGGCTACGGCATGTTTCACAGACAGAGGGGGTTTTCTCTGGTCTGCAGTGTGAGGGCCTGGTGCACCTCCCAGAGGTGAAACTCTCACAAGCATGGGGGGACCACCCCTGAGTCCCGCGAGAGTTTTTAACTCTCAGTCTTGTTCACTTCGAGTCCCCTCAATTCAGCTGTAGGCCAGCTCTCCGCACCCTGCTAGGGTTCCCACCACAGTCTGGCTTCTGAGTCTCTCTTCTAGGAAATGGGGAGTCTCTATATTCCCCCCAACTTGGGGGCCAGCAGTTTGCCCTGTGAGCTCACTTCTCGTAAGGATCTCAGATTTGTCGAGTTTTCAGTTTGGTTACAGATTATACTTGTCAGGACAGACTAGTGATGTCCCAGTTTCTTACATTCAGCCCAGGAGACTGGAAGTTGAAATACAGTGTTAGCACCATCAGGACAGGCGTTCCGGAACTCCTGACGAGTACCGAACAATGAAGCATTTTCTTTTGTGGGGCAGCGTTGTGACTCGTACAAGTTCCAGCACATGCAATGAGTCCCTAGCAAACGCCGGGTGCTGAGACAATGTTTTCTCTTCAAAGTACAAGGAGCACAGGGTTGATGAGTTCTGAAGCCGACGCGTCCCGAGGTGTGACCGCAGTGTCTAGTGGTCTCAGTCACCTCGCCAGTAAGATAGAGGGAAGACAGCACTCGGCCACTGGGGTTTCCATATTCCGACTGAGTTCCGTGAAGACAGGAAGCTTTTCATGAAAAGAGTCACAGTGTAGGATTGCTAATTTTTACAGTTTCTTCTCCTATTCAAGACTTACTCAACACTTTCTTAAGAGTTGCTCAAAAGTACCAGATTCATTTTCAATACAAATCGTTTCTTCATTTCTTTCTCTATTATGTAAATATTCTCCATTTACAGAAAGTCAAAATTTTGTTTGCCTCTTAAGCCAGCGAAGTTCACAAACCTTCTATTGACGCGATTGCTTATATTTATTCAACTTGCTTTGCAGCTGTGTGGAGCTAGACTTATAATAACAACAACTACACTGGTTTTGGCACTCCAGAAGTGCAAGACAAGACGCTTGCTAAGGGCTGGGCAGTGACAGAGATAATGAAACCACACAATGCTTTCTGTAAACTTTTTTTTTTTACCATAAATTTTGAGTCAATCACAACTTTCAGATAATTTAAATGTGATATTTACAACGAACCTTACATCAACTAGAGTCTTGAAATGTGGTCTATACATTAATTAGAAAAAGCACAGGAAGGTAATAAAATGTTAAGAGACACAGAGATTATAATGGAATGATCTTTCACTCACCAACATGCATTAGGTAGATTGAAATATGCTTTTAAGTAAAACCATCCTTTATAAAAAATATGTTTAATTATGTAGTCTGAAACTCTCTGTGTACAAGGTCTATCTGGAAAAAGTTCAGCCATTAATGTAACAAGAATGGTTTGTGCGACATCAATGTAACCTGGCAGCCAAGGAGAGTGGACTGGAATGCGCATGTGTGAACAATGACGACTTCACCATACTAGTCAGTGGGGGCGGTAGACACCATTGAGTGCGCATGTATATTGTGTGGCTGTCGCATTCAAAATGACTGAGCCAGTAGAGCAACAAATCTGCATCAAATTTTTTCATTGAGCTTGCACATTCTTCTATGGAAATGGTCTGGATGATTCAGAAGGCCATGGCTATGGGCAGCTATGGTGATTGGCAGCTTTATCACGACAACGTACCCACTCATGTGTCACATCCTGTGCAGGGTTTTTTGTGAAACATCAAATCACCCAGGTGACTCAGCCCCCCTACAGCCTAGATCTGGTGCCCTGTGACTTCTGGCTTTTCCCAAAACTAAAATCACCTTTGAAAGCGAAGAAATTTCTAAGACTGTTGATGAGATTTAGGAAAATACGACAGGGCAGCTGATGGCAACTGGGAGAACTATGCGATATCCCAAGCTGCCTACTTTGAAGGTGACTGAAGTGTCATTGTCCTATGTACAACATTTCTTGTATCTTATATTTTCTTCAATAAAAGTCTATTTTTCATAGTACATGGCTGGATACCTTCTGGACAGACCTGGTATTTCCATAGTCCTTAATACAGTACAAACATCATTGACTCACAGTTTCTCAATACACTCCCTTACTGCTTATTGTATAGTGTTTTGTTTTTTTATCCTCACTGGAGGACTTTTTTTTTCCATTGCTTTTAGAGAGAGAGCAAGGGAGAGAGACAAACATCAATGCTAGAGAGAAGCATTGATTGGTTGCCTCCCATGTGCCCCGGACTAGAGATTGTATGTGCTCAGCCAGAGAATGAACTCTCAACCTAGGTACATGCCCCAACTGGGAATCGAACCAGCAACTCTTAGGTATGAAATGATGCTCCAGCCAACCAAGCCTCACTGGCCTGGGCTCATATATTGCTTTATGTGTCTGTGCTCCCTGAGCAGAGCAGACCATAAAAAAATATATGAGTGCATGCTTCTAATGATGTTTCAACCATTCTAAGCTAATAAAACATGTTTGTGTGCCTGCCATTTTTGGGTGGAAACCATGGCTGTGAATTTACTGAGCCATTATTAATAAATTTTGTTAAACCTCACAATTCATGGTTTAATGCTATGTCTTACCCACTAACAATTTTTACAGTGAATACATAGAGGTAAAGCCATTTATTTTCAATGAGATAGACTGACTTCACAGGTTAATGTGCTTTCATTCTGAAGATAAACTCTATCATTTTAGTCAATTAACTTTTTGTCCTTTGTTCAAAGTGTAGAAATGATAAGAAGTTATTCTGCTACTTCATCCAATCTGAGGATGTCTCTGAAGTTGTAATTACCGTAGTGAGAATGTTAGATCTATTGCACTTTACCTGTCTTGAAGAGGCAGTGGGGTATCTAGAATTTTCCATAATGGGTTTTATCTGGTGGTCAAGACCCTTTTAAAGTAACAGAATGAAGGCCTCAGTGTTCATCTGATACAAATAACTGCACTGGAAGGAAAAGGAAATTAATGTTCTCTCACAAATGCTGCAAGACTGCGTTTTCACTGTGAATGCAAGAGCTAAAGATGGGGCCTGAGCCTGCAATTGTAAGAAGAACTTGACACAGACCCTAATTTGGGTGTTTCCCATTTCACACTCATTGTAACTGATTCTTAACTGGCTTACTGACATGAAATTTATTGCAAATCACATCGACTTATTAACTATTTGAAATTACTGCTGTGTGTCTGGAAGATCAGATCTGAAAGCTTGCACTGGGGCCCAGATGCCCATATGTGGCATTTACGGATAAAAATCCGTGGCTCAGACCCCCTAAACTTTTCTCCTCTGGTCTTCCCAAAGTGAACGATGCTGTCATTTGGTTCAATGGAAACGCCATACCCATCCCTCTGTAGTTACTTAAATACCACTCTTCCTTCAAAATTCAGCTCAAGTGTATCCCATCTTTGGCAATTTTTTCCTGGTGATCTCAGAACACACTGAACCCCAGTATTAGTTCTCATCTTGATCAATAATTTGTCATTTATTTTAGACATCTTTAGATTCACTTTTCAAAGCATATTCATATTGCTACTATAAAAAGATTAGAGCAACAGGATTGTCAAAGAGAGAAAAAAAAGAAACTCAAACTAAATAAAACCATCTGAGACAAATGAACCTAAATATTTTTCAAATGAATGCTCTATGCACTGGAGGGGAGGGGAGGGGAGGAGAAGGGGGAAGGAAAAGGAAAATACTCAGATGATTTAGGAACACATGTATGCTGTTTGATTACATCCTCTGAGTCTAGGGCACGGTGGACCGTGGACATTAGGAGCAGAGTGCAGAGAATCCCTGGCATCTTTTCCGTACCTGGGTTTATGGCCATGGCAAGTGGAGGGTCGATTCGGAAGCCAATCTCAATGAAATGTAGGATTCATCATATGATTCATATATTCATAAGGTGGTAGCTGGGATTCTCAAGGAGGAAGAGTCCAAATCAGACATCTATAGAGTAAAAATGGCCCCTAAAATGCAGGTTCACAATTTTAGGTTTCCCTCCTGTCCAGGCCTTGGCCTAATAATTCTTCATCTTATGGTTAACTCTCCAGCGCCTTTAAACAGATCTTTTTTATCATTGGCTCCAAATTTTCGGGTCACTCCTTTGAGAGATTTGGCCGTTAACGGAAGGGGACTGTCTGTGTATGGTACACACCCACACCCTGTCGGTTCCGCTCCTCTGGACAATCCCGACCAACACACACACAGGGAAGTGTTCTCCAGTAGTATGACGACACGGCATTTGGCAATGCAGAATAGATGCATCAGAGTTTCTGTTTTATGTAGAAGCAAAACGGGAGTAATCTCCATTGTCCGGGTGCCTCCTAGCCCAGTTCCTGCCCTTTGGCCTTTTCTGTCCACATTTACTCCTTTGAGAGATCATGCAGACTTAGGGCTTAATATGCATTTTGACAACTATCAAATTTATGTCTTGAGCTCAGAACTCTCTTGAATTCAAGACATTATATCCAAGTGCCTATCAACATTACAACTTAGATAACTATTAAGCACTTCAAATGTATTTTTTTCTTTCTATACCTTTGAAAACACGGTCTGTAGCTATGTGCTTGGGGCAATTTTTTATGCTGCAGTATCGTGCCAACAGCTAGAATGACGACTGAAGTATTTACTGCAAGACTGTATTTACATAAAGTTTTAAAAGAAAATAAACAGTAAAGCTAGAACCCAAAAGAGGTGGGAAAGCGAGGTCAAAGTGAGGTCACTGTTATTGGGAAGGTCACGTGGGAGCATCCAGGGGTCAGGCACGCTTCTTCTCTATACCAGGATGGTGGTTAAATGGAATTTTCACTTTTGGTAATGTATTTGGCTGCATATTATAATTTACACAATTTTTATAAGTTTATGACACACCAATATTAATTTTTAAAATCCTATACTAAATGCTCTGACATATATAGATAAAACTTTAATATGAAGATATATATATATATATGAATAAATATCAGCTTCAAATTAGAAAAAAACAGGTGTTCAGTTATGGTTAATCCAGGGGGCCAATCCCCTTGTAAAGCCTAGACATTTGTATGTAGAGTTTACAGTAGACTGTAAGCCTTGGGATCA
Source organism: Trachops cirrhosus (assembly GCA_028533065.1). NCBI lineage: Eukaryota > Metazoa > Chordata > Mammalia > Chiroptera > Phyllostomidae > Trachops > Trachops cirrhosus. The sequence goes on along the minus strand of CM052551.1, from coordinate 4,731,342 downwards.
AGACGTTCTGACCATCATGGTCCCTGCATACCTGGCCACACACACAGGAAAACCTAAGTAAATTAATGTTTAAAAAAATACAAGAAAATGGAGGAAAGAGCAATGACTGTTTTTGCAGGAAAAATGAGGCAGCTGTTTAAAGGTCCTGAAAACTGGACGGCTGGCAGATGCTCTCGGCAGATGCACATCAAACATCTACGTGGATTTTCCATGAGGACAGCTGAGAGTCTGGGAAGGGGTGGTCAGCAAGCAAACGTTCATTCTTGCCCATGGATTTGCTACTATAGCAAACGATGCTGAATTTGATGAGAACAGTTTGGTGGCATGATATGACACAATCTTAAACTGTTTGATGTCAAGAGAGAATGAGAGTACAATTGGTTGTAATTGCTTTAGAAAATAATTAAGGAAAAATTTATTACAAAGACCCTTACAGAATGAAGCACTACCTGGAGAAGGATCCTGGGATGAGAGAGGCTTTCTCTAAAGAAGGAAGGAATTATACACAGCTTCATGCTGATAGCAATAATTCAGTAGAAGGATGAACATTAATGATAAAGAAGGAGAAGCAGGAGTTGCTCTTGGGATGCCCATGACAAGAAAAGAGGGGGATGAGGTTTGTGCAAAGTGGAACACGGAGTCACCCTGTCCACGAACAGGAAGGCCAGGCTGCAAGCCTAACGGTGCAGACACAGCGCCGCATTCGTAGGGAGGTCGGGTGGGAAGCCGCCTCAGGTTCCTGCCCTTTTCTCAATGAAAACAGATGGCACCTTTATCACTGGAGGGGGCAAGAGAGGGGAGCAGGTATTAAAAGTTTAATGAGAGAAGAGTTTGCATAAGAATTCATGCATTGGGTAAATATTGGTTGGCCAAAATGTCCATTTAGTCTTTTTTTCTGTAAAATAAAAGATACATTTTTCATTTTCACCAGTAACTTTATTGATTTGGATATTTTGAGTATGCTGGCTCTCTCCCGCTATTGGCTTCCAGTGGGTAGAGGCCAGGGTGCTGCTAAACATCTTCCAGTGTATAAGACAGACCACAGCAGAGAATTTTATTTGGCCAAAATGTCAGTAGTACCAAGAAACTTTGCACACCACTTTGGAAATGTTCGATCAGTCACAGCACTTTCCCATACACTGCACAAATCTTTATTTTTTTGCATTTCAGTTGCGTTTTTACCTTCCTTGAAATAATAACACGATACACCAAGAAATGTTGCATATTTTCCTCCATCTTCAATATTAAAGTGGCTTCACAAAAACTCACCAGGTTTGATTTTTTTATGCATGCTAATATGACAGCTGCCACAATACAATCTAACAAAATTGTTTCGAATGAAGTTACAGACAGTTAAGCACTACCAGAAAAAACTAAACGGACTTTTTGGCCAAACCAGTATCATGAAATTGATGGTGTCTATTTGATGCTGGTGATTATAAACATAAAGCAAGAATAGTCCTCACAGTTGCATGTTTTTCTCCAATTATGTTTAGGTTAACTGTCCTGGAGAAGTTGTGGACGAGGCAGAAGTTCGGGTTTAGCTAGACAGGTATTCCGTCAGTCCAGAGTAACAGAGAGGAAAAGGAATGGGTGTGTGTGTGCAAAGAACTGACTGTAACAACCAGTGCTGTAGGCTGGACATGGACAGAAGGGAGGATATGAAGGGCTGTGGATGGAACACCAGAAGCTCAGAGAGTCGCCAGACAGAAACCACAAGTGGGTAGGTGTGGAGGAGAGTAGGACAGGGAGGATGCCAGAGAGCTTTTAATGGAATCCTTTGAGGTTAAGTATATTTTTGAAGGGTTTATTGTGTAAGGAAGAATCCAAAGTTACAACAAGGGGTGGGGAGATAGCGGGAAGGACTAGGAAAGAGGAGGTCACGTTTCTAAGAGGCCAGATCATTAAAGTTTTTTACACTAAATATCTCAGAGATTATAATAAAATTAATATTGAATGTAATTTGATGCTATAATCTTCAAACCTTGTGAATTTTAGAGAGAAGGAAACGAGTATCCTGAGGAACGATGTCAGGGTCAAGGTCAAGGGAGCTATGTGGCTGAAGGACAGTTTGCTCAGTGGAAACCCAGGTTGTCGTTAAACAAGAAGTAGGAAAATTTCAGAGAAAAGAGTGAGGATAGAGGAGATGACAGGCCCATGAGACACTGTGAGATCCACAGGGTGCCGTGGACAAACTGGGGGAGCTGGAAGGAGGTGAGGACCGTGGACAAACTGGGGGAGCTGGAAGGAGGTGAGGACTGGAGAAAGCTTAGCATCCGTTTGGGTCGGGGGACGACGATGCACGTGATGATCCTGATGGGAACGGGGTCGGTACTGACCCGTGGATGTTGTGAGAAGGGACTCCCGTCCTGGCACGTGTTGCTCTGGGGCTCCTCTTTATTTACAATCCATGAAATGAGTGTTTTGTTCTCGACTAATCATGTATGCTCTACTTTGGGATATAGATTATAAAAAAATACAGATACTACCCGCACATTAAAATAATATAAGGTGAATTTCAGCCACAAATCAATAAAACGCCAATACAGGGTCACACAAGGAAGGCATTCTGCAGATCCACGAAGGTCTCCCTCTGTTACCCAAAGCAAGCAATCCCAGCCGCCGTCATCTTCTCCGGAGACTGCTCCCCAGTTTTCTGAGTGTTTGACCGCTACCAATTCTTTCATCTGCACTGCGGCTAGAGAAGTCTTTCTGAAACACACTTAATGATTATATGGTATTTCCTGCTTAAAACACTTCCAAGGCTTCCCATTTAATTTTCGGACAAAAAAAATCTTTCTTTAAAAATGACTCCAAAACCTCTGCAAGAGTTTATATTTTATTTATTTCTCAAGCCCAATCTTTCTTTCCATCCCAGGTCTAGCTACAGAAATTCTGCACTTGTGATGATGTCTGCGATTCTCACCTGCCTCTTCAAAGTAGCATCTTAATAGCTGTACCCAAGTCCAATCACTGTTTCGAAAGAGAAAACGTCCTTGTCCTGCTCTTGTATGTGAATACGTTAATGGATGCTCCAGTGTTACCAAGTGTCTCTCATGCCTGGCACTAGGTGCCTTCGTAATGTCACCTTTCCTTGAATAGCGGTGTGATTAGTATCAGTCTTCTTCTCTAGACTGTAGGCTAACTCTTACAGGTTATGCCCTTCTTTTGGTCGTTATGTAAGCAAGTCCTGGGCATCATCTTGGCTTATTGTTATGAAACCAATTAATTGATGAATCTATTTTTCCTTCAAGATCTCTGAAAAGAAGTCATTCAGTGACATCCTAGGAGTTAGGTAAAAAGCAGACAGAACTAGGGTATATGTGCACGATAGCTACGGAACAGGAGGGAGGAAACACCAGGACGTCTGTAACAGAACAGGGGAGGAGAATTATCGGAGGTGATTTTCGGAACACCACGGTAGTCTTCTGTTTGTGAAACAGGGCCGAGACGAGAACAGACACGAGATGGGAAGAATCAGTTGTGTTGTGAACTCTGCTTTTCTTCATACGAGCACACAAGTCCTACCCTCGCCTTCCTCGCATTTGCCCTTTCCGACGTGGGCTGCATGTTGAAGAAAACGACCTACTTACACTGGCCTTCAAGGTCGTCTGCCTCGTGACCAGACAGTCCACTCAGAGAAGACACCTCCGGTGCCAGCGAGCCAGACCTGCCCCACCGCCAACGGAGCGCTAGCAAAGCCCCGACCAGCGCTGCTCACGGCGCAGCAGCCTTTGGGGCAGGAGAGCCCCGACGAGAGGTCACGCCCTGTGTCCCACTCACCCCTCCTTTTGTTGCGTGTGTTTCCATTTTTCTCTTTCTCTTTTGCTTTTTTCCAAAGAATTCCTAGTACTTCCACGTCAGTGTTTTTCCTAGTGTTATAAAATACACTGAGAAAATACAGCTCTTTGAGATAATCTTAAATGATTACAGGTAAAAACATACTCCAAAAAGACTGTGTTCTCTGTTATAATTCTCAGATTAAATCCATCCTCTGCATAATCCCTTATTAGTTATGAAACCAAGCTTTTATAATCTCGTGACAAAGAGAGAGGGAGAGATCAGGAACCCCTGCAATACTAATTTGCAGATATTAGCTGCAGGTCCCTGGAAAATCTTTCGTGGAAGTCCACAAGTATTCTGGTAAAGGGTGATTAAATTTGAGCACATGTTTAATTTTATGACTGCAGGATAATTTCTATTTATTCAAAAGCATGAGTTGCACAAAGATGTGACATTGTCATTATTAACTTTTGTATATCTTCTCTATTGCCAAAATGCATCATTTTTCATCCTTTGATAGAGTTACACGTTTGTTGATAGCAAGCCTCTTGGTTTCTCTTCATCTCTAAATAATGCACACTTTCCTCTCCTTGTAAAGGGAATTTTTAGATAAACTTGGTTCGGTGTGCATATTTTTTAATAGGTAAAAGTAAGAAATAGACATTGAAGGCAAAAACTAGAACAGTATTTTGTAGATTTAACTGAGCTTGAATTCTATGTTATCAAAATGGATGGTAAATAAAATCGAGAGGGCAACATTGAAATCACCTCCCACGGAGCGTGAACCGAGAAATACAGACCCCGCCATCACGACCCCCGCTCGGGGGTTTGAGGGCCGTCTGCATCTTCATCCCCACTGCGTTACCGTCTACCTCCTATCAGGACAGTCCTTCCACAGGCCAGCGTCCACGTATGTACGTGTCAGACTGTGGCTTGAAATGAGGCCAAGCTTCCCAGTCAGGTCAGACCAGAACTAAAGGAGGTCAAACCGTCCAGGGATTCTGGTCAAACAAATGTCACGCCACTGGCTCACTTACAGCCTTGGTGTTTCGCCCAAGACCCATATACATTCATTGTAGTTGCATATCTTTTCTTTATTATCCTGAGTACGCCTCTATAGTTCCTGTTCCCACAATTTCATGTGGCTCTGCCTACTTACTCTGGAGCTGAGCATACACGCAGGCAAGCCACCCGCAACTGTACCATTTGGGTAAATCCTGAGAGTTGAGATGCGTGTGGCTGGGGACCACCCAGTGGTGCCCAGGGGTCCGTACCAGCCTGCGAGAGCTGACTGAGTCCACCCGTTTATAGCGCTGTGTATAGTGACTTCACTTTGGGGGCCTGACCAGCTCTCATGGAAGCATTTACACTAAGGAAAGCTTAGACAGATATATATATATATATGTATATACACATATATACGTACATATATAGGTATATGTATATATATATGATGAGGGGAGGCAAAAGCAGTGTCAATAATACTCATAGTTTACAGTGTAATATATGCTCATTGGGAATGTTTAAAAATTATAAGTTGGGAAAACTTTAAACAGTTTTTCCCGTTCTTGCTGACCGTCCCAACTACTAATCCCCTGGCACCAAACCACTGTCACCTGTCACCTGGATCAGAGTGACAGCCTCCGCCCGCACCGCACTTCCTGCTTCCCGCCCCTCCTCGGAGAGCTGCCAGAGCCCCTTTTATTGAAACGTAAATGCGTGGCTTTTCTGCTCCGTCAGGCCCAGTGGCCTCCCAGCCCACCCAGAGGAAAATCCGGAGCCCTCGATATGGCCCCAAATACTTTACACCGTCCTGCCCCGATGACGCGTTTACCTTGTGCCCGGCCGATTTACCCCTCGTTTGCTGTTCCTCTCCCGCTGCACCGGCCTCTCGGCTGCTTCGGCACGACCAGCCGCTGCTGCCTGAATGCTTTTCTCCAACGGGCCCACGACATCTGCGCTGCCTTTTTTATCTTTTCTACTCATGACGTCCACCTCGACTGGACTTCCGTAACCACCAGGCTTGATGACTAAACTACCCATCGCCTCCGTCTCCCCTGGCCTCACAGATAACTTCGGAACAGAGGAAACCTCGCTGACCGTGAGCGAGGAAATGCACTGTCACATTCAGGGACCCCATTGTCCATCCTTCCCGTAGCCCACTCTGTGAAACAGCATTGCAGTCATGAAAAGACCTGGGAAATAAAATAGTTAAGAAAACACTGGAGGGATTATTTAAAATCTAGGACAGGGTTGGCAAGCGATAGCCCTTGGATTGTGCTGGTACCACCCATAAGCTAAGAGTTTTTTTTTAAATGCTTTAATGGGTAAAACCATTATGTTTCAGCAAGTGAAAATTACATGAAATGCTAATTTTAGTTTCCATAAGTAACATTTTATTGAAACACAGCCGCGCGTGTTTCTTTATACATTGTCTTTGTCTGTTTTCACACTAAAACGCCAAAACCAAATGGCTCACAAAGCCTAACATATTTGCTAGTTGGCACATTAGAGAAAAAGCTTTCTGGGTCTTGGTCTAGACCACAGGTGGCAAACACAAGGCCCTCGGGCTGGATCCAGCCCTCCACCTTGTTTCATCCAGCCCGGCACCTTGTTTCTACCCGGCGGCCGCGCCCAGCTCCTGGCCCCTAGTTAAGGAGTGGTCACACGTATACAGTCCTAACATTACATTCGGCCCTTGGAAGGCAACCTCGAGGCTGATGTGGCCCCTGGTGAAAATGTGTTTGGCGCCCCGGGTCTAGAACATTCTCAGGTGGTTCATACCTGGCCTCATATATCTCAACCTTTACGTTCTCTCTCCATCTTGCATATTCACTGTACCTGCCACGTAGTTGGAAGCCCAACTTTGTATTCTAGTTCAAATACCATGCGGCCACTAGCCAGTGACGTCATTTTTAGGAGTACTCTTAATTTTGACCATTATGAGCACATTCTGTAATTATAGTTAAATAAGTTGAATGAAATGAGATCTCACGTAGCTAACAGCAACAATTCGAATATAGAAAATAGTCCCAAACATTTGCAATCTAACTACAATAAATAACTCCATGCACTGGGGGAAAATAAAAGCAAAAGCAAAAACATGATAAAACCAAAAGGTTGCTGCAATTTTTCTTCCCTATACTGGGTGAATAACTATGACCAGCTTTAATAATTTAGTCCACAGAGGCAAGTGTGGGAGGTTGGGTCAGACAGTAACCTCTGAGATGAACAGGTACGGGTACCGTTGCCTCCTATTTTAGCATTCATGATGCCCTGTGACCCTGTTACAATATTTGCAATGAGCCACATTTAAATGTGGCGTACTGCCTGCCATCCATGACCTGCTACTTAGACATTGTGACAAAGGCATTGTTTAACAGAGCCGACAGTGTTCCGTTTCCTTCGGGAATATTTTCGTTTGTTTAGTATAAGTTAAAAACATTTATTAAAATATTGTTCATCTTTCTGTGAGACTATTACCTTTTTCTAAGAATATATTTCACTTGCATGGCTATAGTCTAAAGGTACTTTTATCTTAATTTTCTCCTATCATTTCCATAAGAATCCTGACGGACTTTTCCTTGGTGGGGGGTGATCTTTATTGAACTTATCCATCCGAGTAGAAATAATGTCTGTACAAGACCAAATGTTTCTTACCATAACTTCAGCATCATACTTAAAATGCAAGCACATTTTTTAACAGTCAACTCATAACCAAACCCATGACTTTAGGATCAATAGCTTCTCTGAAGCCAAAGTAATGCTTAAAAATGGTTAAGACTTGAATGCAAAAATTTGGTTGGTTGGGAAGCTAATTCAACTTCCAACCTGCTCAAATAGAATTACAAGAGGGAAAACTGTGTTTCTCACAGCGATGCAGTCCACTGGACTCACTGACACCGGGCAATTGCTAGAGTGTTTAGAATCCCGAGAATAAAGAATCCAGACATCCTTCAAACAGTCTTCTGGTGTCTGTTCTTCCCCAATCACAGATCTGTGGGTGTGTGGAATGATACAGCAGATGCAGCTCTGATGAGAGGGTCCGATGCTTCAACTCTGCAAAGAGCCTGCTGAAGCTGACCAGGAGGGGCACCCTCTACCTTTAAGTCTTCTGACACATCTCCTGCCAGTTCACGTGCCTGTGCAGGGAGATACGCCAGGAGGCTGCACGGCCCACAGCGGCGGCCGTGCCCACATGTCACGGGCGGGCTGTCCTAGATTTCAGGTGCCATGGATACACGGCCGCCCAGGAACTGCACGCTGGCTCTGTGCTAAGCAGAAAACCGCCCCTGCCTTGTCCTTTCCAGAATCCGCCCCAGCCTCATCACTGGCCATGTTCAATTCTGCTGAAGCTCCAGACAGCAAGGCAAAGAAAGAGCTGGTCAGACACCTAGCAAGACCCCACTGCCTTCCCCTTCGTCACCCTGGGGATTCAAACCCCCTGACATTTTGAAACAGTTTTAAGTGGAATAAAAAGACTAGACTAGACCTTGATTGTTTTGTTTCCTAAATCAGTATTCCTCCACTAAAACCCACCATTTAACTCTCCCTGGATAACTGACCGTAACTCTAGAATTTCCAGCGCTAACTAAATGTGAAGAGCTTGCAAGTCACACAAGAAAAACCTGAGCAAACTGAAAATGACTTTCTAAGAGCCTATCAGAAAACTGACGTTATAGGACAACCTTCCAGCCTAAAACGTGGATGGACAGGCAGACCTCATGCGATGGTGCCAGTTAAGGTCTGCTCGCCTGGAGCAGAGGCCCCGGGAGCCATGAACTGGCAAGAACCACAAAATGATAATGTGACAAATGGCTGGAGTCTAAGTGTGGACGAGCCTGTGAGTGAGCATGCCCAGAAGCCACGGTCTTAGGAGGACCCCACCTTTGGCAGGGTGGGGGTTTACCTCCAGCAACCTCACCAGGCTCTCCCTGGGAAGAGCCAAGAACCCCGTCTTGGCTCCAGCCAGAGTAGAAGCTTGATCGTTGTGATAAATGCTCACAGAATCCTCCACCATGAAATGCTGCTCTGAATGAAAGATGCCACCAGCGTCTCCTCTCCCCGAGAGTAAGGGCATTCTCTCTCTCTGGGTCCTCTCCTCTCCCTGTCTCACATAGGGGGAGGAGGACTAAGGGGCACCTGAGAGAGTCACAGTCCAGGGACGCAGGTCCATTAGAGGAGTGAGGCCCTTCGGTAAGATGACAGAAAGCTACCCCTGTCCCCTATCAGCAGAGCTCCTTTATCATAGAGGTGGGTTAGGGCCACAAGATGCCAGACGCAGGGTCTGTGTGAAAGGCATTCCTGCAGACGCTCCGAGGCAAAAGCTGCAGAGGAACAAGGGTGTTGCAGGAACCTGAAGACCCAGCAGCCACAGAGTTTGTCCAATACAACAAACACTAAACCCAGACGGATGCCAAGTCAGACTGATAGAAAGCCTCCTACGAAAGCCTATTGTCTCAGGTCCTTTTGCAGGATGCATTGCAGCTCTTTAAAAAAATAAAAGAAAAGAAAAGAAATGAAAGGCAAGGAAACAAAAACCACAACCTGAAGAATGCGACACAGCAAACATCAGTACCAGGCTCAGCTACGGCACAGATTTTCAAATTCTCATACAGAAATGTGAAGGACCTATGGTGAGTATATCAAGGGCTCTAGGGCAGAAGCAGGTAATATACAAGAGCGGATGGGTAATGCAAATGGAGAGACAGAAATGCTAAGGACAAAGTGTAGGGAAATGACAGAAATCGAAAACACTGTGATGGAAATAAAGAATTCCTTGACGGACTCATCAGTAGAATGGACACAACCAAGGAAAGAACCAGTGAACTTAAGAGTCAGTGTGCTTAAAAACCCCCAGGGAAACCGCTGGCCTTCGGTGTGGTTCATTGCCAAGTGCTACAGAAACCGGACGGTTCCGTGACCACCGCTCTACACACAGATGAACTGCTGCATGGCTAAGAAGAGCAATCGGCAAACTGGTATGTGGTGGCCCCACATATTGAGCCCCCCAATATACTCTCCTATTTATCATGTATGAGTCTATATTATCGTTATTTTATCTGCATTTCCTTATCGCCAGTAAGATTGACCATCTGTTTTTAAAAAAAAATCTATTCATCACCCTTTGCCACTGTAGGCTTCTTAAGCTACAGTTAGTGGCTGTTAATTTAATATTTTTTAATAGTAATTCTTTTGAAATATTAAGGTGAATGATCTTAGCTGTAGGTAAAATAGTAATCATTAAGTGCAGTCAGTATATTTGCATAGTAAAAGTCATTTAACTAATGGCATTACATTGAACTCAGCTAATAAATTTACATGTTTTATTGTCAATTAATTTCTTCATACATGCCATCAAACCCATTAAAAATTAGCAGATGGATACAATTAGCCATGATCATGAAAACACATTACCAAGAATGTCATGCATCGCTTATTACGGGAAAGGAAAGTTTAATTACTGTCATCAAAATAATTGATAAGCTTGTTATATGTAGTTTTGCCCTACAAAATAACAGAAAACATGATTTCCAATGTTTATTGGCATATGAGTGGAAAATAACCATATTAACACCAGAAAGCATTAAAATGCATGATTGATTTTCACAAGTGAGCGGCTGACTCCTAAGGCAGCCTGATGGGTAGAGAGCGTTGTCACCATAAAACCAGCTCCTGGACAAGCCTGTGGTGATCTGGAGCTGGACCTCCCCAAGGCACTGACCCTGAAGAACAGAACGGGCGCACGGCGGCCCGGCCCCTACTCCCCTTTCCCTCCACGCTGCTGTCGTATAGCCCCCGTGTCACTCATTGTGTGCGCTGCCGGACGTGATACACCATGGGGACCTCTAGGTTCCCTCGAAGGACTGACTACTCATTCTGAGATTCCTTAATGCAGTCAAAACAACAGCCATTCCTGTTCCTATACAATAATTAGTATGCTTCCAAATATCTCTAATCATTTACTCTGACCTTTTCTACTGAATCACAATGTGACTTCAGAATGTGTTTCAATACGTTCATCCATCTATTTATTCATGCATCAAGATAGCTGATAAAACTTTATATGAACCCGGATACAGTAGTTAAAAATGGCCTTTATTTTCAGAAGATTTACCTTCTTAATGGGGTGCCAGAGAGTGACAGACAAGCTGTAAATGAGCGAACACAGACCTGTGTGTGGTGACGGATGGAGCTGAGTGAAGGGACATCGGGGCAAGAAGGTGGTGCGTGGTACGCAGGGTCCATTTCAGGCAGGGGGAGTACCTGAAGGCATCTCTGCGGCAGGGTTTTCAGTAAGGAGCAGAGGGGAGCGTGGAAGTGGGTCAGACTCCAAGCTCCGGCATCAGGGAGGAGCCGTGCAGGCGGGCCAGACCCGCAAGAGCTCCGAGAGGGAAGGGTGGCCAGTGTGGCTGGAGGTGGAGACCAGTGGGAAGTGAGGTCGGGAGGGTAAACAGGCACTGGGTGCCCCACACAGAGTTTTAACTTAGTCTGAGCGAGAGGAGAAGCCACTGGGTTGTTTCAGAGAGGAGAAGGCCGTCATCTAAGTCAGGCTTCAACGGGCTCCTTCTGCTGCTGCATGGACCGCACGAGCCAGCAGGGGAAGCTGGTTATTGCAACAATCTAGAGGACAAATACGGATGGACGGAGTGCAGTCGAGTGGTAGTGGTGGAACGGGTGAGACCCCGTTGGATTTCAGATGTGAGACGTGAGGGTCGATAGTTCCCGTGAAGCTCGAGCCGGCAGGTACGGATGCAGAAAGTGGGGGAACTCAGGAATCGGGGGAGCCATTGAGCTTGGGGTAGTAAACAGTTAGGATGTCGGTGCTGATTAACTTGCTTTGAGTGAACTACTTGGCCAAAGAATTCACTAAATATTTGTTTTGGTTTGGGAGCTCTGAAAACACTTCCTGTGGCGCTGAGGACAGCGTGAAGTGGGGCGTGCTGAGAAACTCGGGTGTGTGCAGGAGGAGTAGGGGAAGGATTCAGGACTAGGGAGAAAGAGCAGACAATCCCAGGAAGAGCATCTGAAGGGCTGGGAAACGAGAGGATCCAGGGCAGAAACAAAGGACGGCTTCCCACATGTGACCACCAGCTCTTTGTCCTTGGAAAAATACAGGAGTGAAGTCTGGGACAGTGGATAGTTTTGTTGGTGGGAGTGGTGCATATTCTCTTTTAATAGCTTTTATTTCCATCATTTGAAAGTGAGAAATAAGGGCAAGAACACGAGGCCTCAGGAGATGGGTGGAAGGTAGTCATTGAGAAACTCAGACGAGTGAACCAGCTAGGAAAAAGCAGTCCTTCTACTAAATACCATCATGGGCAGCTTGGTGTCAGTGTTCATCAAGATAAATTGACACAATCGCCCTGGCTGGTGTGGCTCAGTGGATAGAGTGCCGGCCTATGGACCAAAGGGTCGTTGGTTCGATTCCCAGTCAGGGCACATGTCTGGGTTGCAGACCAGGTACCCAGTAGGTGGCGCATGAGAGGCAACCACACACTAATGTTTCCCTCCTTCTCTTTCTCCCTCCCTTCCCCTCTGTCTAAAAATAAATAAATAAAATCTTTAAAAAAGATAAATTGCCACTTGAAGATGTGGTTTTATATTCGTATACAGACATTTAGCTATTTAGATGAAGACATGAGAAAGAGTAGACTCGGTGTTTTCTTATTCATGTGCGATAGAAAGTGTGAGTCTTCAGAAAGATAGAAGTGGATACAAGCAGTAACCAAAGAGATGGTTGGCCCAGTATGAACCAGCTAAAAAATGAATCAAGGTCATAAGGGTCAAGGAGAAGCTGTTAAAAAATAAATGGATTCAGAAAGTAGAAGGTATCAGAAGTAACTTCTATCAGGACCTCAAATTACCAAGAAACAAAATAATAATGTAAAAAAACAAGGAACAGTAATTTTCTCTTTTTTACTGTTTAGTTACACTAAACTGGTCCTAGAGAACTGAAGGAATCAGTGATGAGGCAGTCATTTGTAAAGAACTGCCGAAAGCAATGGGTGGTATTTTTACAACAGACTTCAAATGAAGGGAGGGGTTCCAAAGAAGTCGGAAAATAATGATCCGGGAGCGCCAATGAAGAAGCCAGGTGCACACACAACGTGTCTCTAGGAACAATGTTAGCCGGTGGGGGGGCAGTAGGAAAAAAAATGACTCAGGAGGGTCGAAGAGGCATCAACACTCCAGGAAGAGAGAGGTTCTCTCTCAGAGCAAGACGGTGAAGGGAGCACCGGCCAGGACGTCACTGAGAGAGGCTTTGGGGGCTGAGCCTGTGACTGTCAGCCTGGAAGCGTTCAAGGTTGGGGAAGGAGTGTGTGATCGAGTCTCTGCAAAACCCACAGGAGGCAAGTGCCTAAGTGATGAGGCATGAGGGTGCGTGTTGACCTGGGAATCCTGGGTTTCCTGCAAATCTCGGGGCTATTAACATAGTTTTGATGGTCTCTTCAGCAATTTGAATGTGTATGTGAGACGGTTTCTGTGAGCTTTGTCCAAGGAAGTGAGGGTAGCATTTCCAGAAGCGTAAGAATTTTGTGGGCCCCTGATTCAGGAAAACTGCTAGTAATACTGAGCCCATGGAAATGCTTTGGCGCTGGAAGGATGATTTAGGGTAAATTAAATTTATTAACTTGACATCATACACATTTTCCATAAATAATATTTAAAGACATACTCTAATTTCTAATTCCTAGGTTCTGGGAAATATCTATTACTTTTATTTCTGTTCCCTTTTATTTATAAGGAAATCTAAAACTCCTTTAAGAACGTGGTTGTGACTGATTGCATGCAGAAGGAAACTAATATAGGTGTCTTTTTATATACAGTTTTGGATAAAGTATAAAATACTTTAATGAGCTTTTCCTCATAAGAGGAACTCTCTCATCCCAGGTCCCACAGAAGCAAATATCATCATTTTCTAAAGTGCCTTGACCAAAACCGACATTTCTGGGTCTCAGTGACATGTGAATGCTTAACTTGTTGCAGAATTCCTTTCTAGCGGCAAGGAGTGATTGAACTAAATATCATCCTCTATTTCCCAACTTCATCTCCTCCCTAGATTTCTGAGCTGTCTGCTGTATATGTTGTAACTACCAAATCACTTACAGATCCTGATCTCAATAATCCTCAGTTCTTCAGAGACTCACCTCTGAGTACGTCAGGCAGGTGAACCAGTGACAACCTGAACTGTCACAAAGAAAACAAAACCTGACTCTTCCGCAGCAATTAATATATTTGAGAAATGCTGAGAATAATTTTTCATACAATATTATCGATCAGTTTCGCAACCAGAAATAAAGGAACGATCAGTGTGACTGACAGTGTCTAAATTATTTCATCTGCTCCATGAAAAACCTGAGAGGACTAAACGGAAACAAATTGGTAGGAAATGAGACCAAAAACTATGGAAAGAAACAATGAAATGCAGAAGTTACAAGCATAAAGGGATGTCTAAGATTCAAAGATTTCTGACTGTTTAATTGATCTCCTAGTGTGTAAAAAAACAGGGGAAATAGAACCATTGTTAATTTATCTCTTGAGATTTGAGATTTGTTTCCAGAGTATATACTGACCAATTCTACATTATAAATAACTTTTAATTCACAGTAAAGACTGCCAGATTTAGCAAATAAAGTATAAGGTGGCCAGTTAAAAATTTTTTAGAGTTTTTTTAATTTTTATTTATTTTTAGACAGAGGGGAAGGGAGGGAGAAAGAGAGGGAAAGAAACATCAATGTGTGGTTGCCCCTTGAGTGCCCCTTACTGGGGACTTGGCCCGCAACCCAGGCATGTGCCCTGACTGGGAATCAAACCCATAACCCTTTGGTTCGCAGGCTGGTGCTCAATCCACTGAGCCACACCAGCCAGGGCCCAGTTAAATTTAATATCAAATAAACAATTACTTTTAAGTAAAAGCGTGCCCCGTGCATTAATATTGTTGTTTCATGTTATCTGCAGTTCGAATGTAACCAGGCAGCCTATATTTAATCTGGCAATCCCAGTCACGGTGCCGCTGTGAATGAAGTTACCCGGAACTGTCAGAGTAGCTAAGTCCTCTCCAGTTTGTATGGCCTCAGAGACAGAATTTACGGAACCTGGACTTGGGCCTATTCTGACCCTACCGTGAAAACGTTGGCCACGTGACAACGGTAGTTCACACCATCGTCGCGTCCTCAGCGGCACAGCGGGGATAATGGCTGCTTCACAGATTTGCTGCGTAGATGATCGGAGACGCATGTGCAAAGCACTTGTGTCTGTTAATGTCCTTAAGAAACAGCAGTGTCAGGACCACACGCCCCAGGCTTCATGGAGGCCCACTCTCGGCCATGACATGTGTCCTGATGTTTAAGACAGTGAAGCCCAGAACACAGGCCATGTAAGAGAGCTGAGAAATTGTCATTTCGATTTCTCCGTTTTAGCAGAAAAGACACTGAGGCCTATGATAAGAAGGTTCATTTAGAAGAACACCTGCAACGTTCAGGTACTTAGTGTCCATTTCTTCGTAAAATCATTAAGTTATGGTGAACATCGACAGGCAGTCTATGTTATTTCTTAAGAAAACCAGCGAGGGGTAGGGTGTGAAAACCATCTCACGGGGGTGATGGAAGTGGTCCCCAGCTTGTTTAGTTCATGGACAGCCAGCTAGCGTTTGTGGGGCTGGGTGAGTCGAGGATTTTGGCAGCATCTAAGAATATTGTGAATGCACCTTTCAATTTGGAAAATTGTTGAAAATTATGAGGACAAAGAGACATCACTTCCCTTTTTAATAATAAAAAAGATTAGCTCTAACTTCACCCTCTATGGCTTGTGGGCACGTGTTCAATTTAGGTGAACTGAACTGAAACTGTCATGGAATATAAAGTAACCAAAAGTGTTTCCATAAAGAAAAAAATGCTAGAAGACAAGGGGGAAACTCACTAGACCATATCTTTTAATAAATATTGTGATTAAGAATCCTGAGAAATGGATGTGTTTCATTCTTCACTATTATTTATTTTATGTTTGTGAATATCCATGGCGCTTGTGATGGTTAATTCGGTGACGACTTGACTGGGCGCCAGCGCCCAGATATTTGGTCACACGGCACTCTGGATGTGTCTCTGACGGCATTTGGAGGTGGGGTATGAGATCACATTTCCTGAGTGAAGTGGATTGCCCTGCATAACGTGGATGGGCTTCCTCCAACCGGCGGCAGAGAGGCCTTAAGAGAACAAAGGCGGGCCTCCCCTGAGCAAGAAAGAACTCTGGCTGCAGAACGCCAGCAGCAACGCTCCAACTGCAGGAGCCGGTTCCTCAAACGCAATCTCTCTCTCCATCTCTCCCTCTCTCTCCCTTTCTCTCTTGTTCTCTGTTGCTATCATCTCTATGTCTTTATATCTACACACACATAAGCATACACATGCATACAGGTATATACAGATAGATATAAAAATAAAGGTAGATGGAGATGCAGCTCTCCTGATGATTCCATTTCTCTGGAGAGCCCTGACATAGAGTGAGTGTGTGTGTGTGTGTGTGTGTGTAGTTTGTATTGATTTTTAACAAATAGCAAGAGGTAGCTACGCAAATACGTCTTACATTAAAGCATTATCTAAACATATGACATAAAAATCAGTCAAGGAAAGGATTATTAAAAATGAAAATGAGAAATGTTAGCCATGTGACAATGGTAAAGCCGTCACCTTGCTCCACGTGTCTTCCCGTGCACTCTGAGAGTTACAGTTCAAGGTCAGCCAAGTGGGTCTCATTGATGTTCGTATTTACAAAAGTTTCCCATTGTTTTCAGTATTACAGCATCTAATAAGTACCATTATTTTTAACCCAGGTTGGAGTGGCTCAGTTGGTTGGAGTGTCATCCCATAGACTGAAAAGTCCCAGGTTCGATTCCTGATCAAGTCACATATCTGGGTTGTGGGTTTGATCCCCAGTCGGGGTGCGTAGCAGAAGGCAACCAAATCAATGTTTCTCTCTTATATTAGTGTTTCTCTGTCTCTCTCTCAACTCCCCCCTTTCTCTCTCTCTAAAAACAATGAAAAAAAGTGTCCTCGGGGGAGGATAAAATAAAAAGTACCATTAAATTTGGGAGATTAAAAAAATAAAACTAGTAAGAAGTATGGTAAAATATGCCTCATTTGCTTAAGGTAATGATGAGGAGGGATCTATCCACAGGCTGGTTTGTGCAGCGGGAAGGGGAATAGTTAATCTGCCTAATTTACATACCACCAGTGAGGAAATGAATATTCTTTTTCCCCCTTTACGCCTCTCACCTGTTCAACACGGAAAACGCTTGGAGCCGAAGATGTAACGGGTAGACGGACTGCAGCTATCCTGGCTGTTACTTTCATTCAACCCTTTCTAATTGGAGCCCCAGGCTTGGCTCCCTCGCCAAGCACATCCCGTACAACACTGCTCTGAGAGAGAAATGAGTGGGAACGACACAGCCAGAGAGGCAGGCTGGCTGTTTAGGAGACGGGCTGCGAGAATGGGACCTCCAATAGCCTCGGGCTCCTACCTGTGATAAGGCTGTGACGGGTGGTAATGGGCCCCGTTCTCTGTGGCAGACAGATCTCCACAGGTCGCAGAGGCCAGAAGGTAGATGGAAATTAAATGGCTAACAGATACGAAGGCAGTGTTCAGCGCGGCTCGCTGCTGAGTGTGTTGTAACATACGCACCTCGGATCTGCCGCTCTGGGGGAGGACCTCCGCTGTCGGCAGGCAGGGCGTGCTGGGAACCAAGGGCTCCGACGCCTGGGGAGCAGCAGCGGGACACACTGGCACCCGGGATGGAGTGTGGGGAAATCCAGGTCAGCCCAGAGGCGGGTTTAGCATCACAGGGCCTCCGGAATGGTTATGATATCATCGTTTGCAGCACAGATGACAGCTGTACAAAGATAGCCAGGTTTGTGCTCAAATTATTTTCAGCATTTGGACATTCTTTTTAAATCTCTGTACAGAGTCATTGGGCTGTGAGACATTCAGTGCTTCTGCGAGGCTCCCAGCGTTTGCTGGCCCCGCTCCTGCCTGTAGGTGCTGGGATGTCAGACGCCACCACGCCAGGCTCTAACAAAAATGCGTGAGAACACAGGCCATCAGAGGAGCACTGACCTGAGACGTGTCTGCACCCTGTTCGCACACACGAGTTCATCTCGAGCAAAGGGTCACCGCAGGCTGTTTGTCAGCCATTAGCTTGTTACAAGGCAATGAGCGAGGCGACAAAAATGATACTGTTTTTGCATTTTGTGTTATTTCTCTGGGTGTCCATAGAAAATACAGAGTTCAAAGGAGCAGGGTTTTTTTGTAATCTTGATGAAAGAGTGAAAATGTAGCCAGCGCAGCCATAAGACAGTGAGGGTATTATTCACTGTTGTTTATGGACTTTGATGGATGAAGCCCTGTTTCCATACATACTTTTTGAGGAGTGGAAATCAGTGAGCACTGGAAAGGCTCAGATTCCGGTTTGGCCTTGTGACCCAAATCAATAGACTTTTCCCTCACCTACACGCTTCACTTAGAGTAGCGGCGTAATTCCCTCTGCAAGCTAAGGGCTGCGACAGATCGTCCATCATCTTTATCATTCATTCATTCCTATTAGTGAGCACACTGTCTTTGGTTCATCTTGTACTTCTTCCGTTAAGCAAGTAGAAACGGCATAATGGTTCAGAAGAAAGACCTAGGAGCAAGAATGTCTGGCTTTAAATCTTGACTGCAGAACGTTCTAGTGCGGCAGTCCTGAGCACATGCATTGATGTCTCTGTGCCTTAGTGTTGTCATGCACAAGTCAAAACTAATGCCAGTGACTGAGGCATATATTCTATGAGCCTGAAGGGAGGGCTATGCCCTGAGGAGGTCCCCTGGCACACGATGAGCACTTTGGACACACGAGCTATCACTACTACAGTCTTTTTAATTTATTCTGTTCTATTTGGTTGGCTCTGCTTCAGTCAGGTTTCCCTCAGCTTCCATCGAAGTTACTACAACAGCCCCCAAGGAAAATATTTCCCTCTTCCCTTCGCTGACCTCAAGTTCATCCACACTATTGCCAGCATGACCTCACCAAATACAGAGCCGGTTCTATCATTCCCCCCCGTTAAAGTCCTTCCATTTTCTCCATCTTCCTCAAGAGGAGGGCAAAATTGCTTTTACAACAATGACATCCCTCTGAGAGTTGACAGCTTCTTCTCCCTGCAGCCTCATCTGTTTCCACTTGTGATCTTGGACTTTCGGTTTCAGCCACATGGACCACCGTGGACCTCCTTAAACACGCTCCCGTTCTCCGCAGGAGAATGTCTCTGCACGGTAATCTGCTGTTTAGGCTGATTCTTTAACAGTAGAATTCAATTCATCCTTCGAAAGTCAGTTATCCAAAAAAATATTATTAACCTTCTCCATTTACATTTTTGTGTTCTATGACCTCAACATCAATGCATTTTTACTTGTTAAAGCATTTTTACGGTGCATTAAAATGTGTATTTCTTTCTCGCTATGTTTGTGAGCTACCTCACAGTTATTCTGTACGTATCTCAGATTATTCAGATCTACCACCGCAGGATTCTGAGGACAATAGACCCTTAGTAAATGTTCGTCAGGAGCGATGCAATGGTTTAAGTCGTGTGCTTTCCTGGCCCCTGGTAAAACCTGCGGAGTGTGAGACAAACCCCGGTAAAAGCCACTTGCTCCAGATGGGACAAAGGAACAGTAAGAACCTAGACCTTGGATGGAGGGCTGGGAGTTGGTACTCAAACAGGAAATTAAACATTACCCAACCCTTACTGTGTGCTTGAAAAAACCCACATACACAATTCAAAAATATAACTACAACTATAATCAATTCAGGCATACAATTACAATTGTGTGCTTCCTTCCAAAATCCCTCACTATTACATGTGCTTCAACCTTGAACTAGTCTTTATTTCCCCCTTTAGGCTGGACCCAGAAATGTGTGCTGCATCTCAACTTGGTATTAGAGGTCAAAGTTACAGTCCTTTTAATAGATACTGGAAGCTATGATTCAACGCCTCCGTAACATATTTCATTTTGATAAAACAATTTACACTAATGTTGAGAAAAATAATACCGCAGACTAAGAAATTAACAACAGGACCTTGACCTTCATGGAAACTGAATTTTAAGAAGGAAGAGGGAAGCGTGAGTCAGCATCTGCCAGAATCTACATTAAAATGATTGACTTTTTGTATAAATGAAGAAAATCAATGACCACTTTTGAGAATAGTCTTGAGATCAGGAGGGGTGCTGTGACCACAGGGAGGAGATACAGACAAAATTGCCTCAACTGGGACAGAGAGAGAGGAGTTCGTGGTGATAAAGTTATTAAGAGCTGCTTCAACGTGGCGCTCATCACAGAAGTCACGTGATTCGTGCAGTAAATACTGCAGCCTCTCTCTGGCTTACGGTAGTTAAACAGGGAGGCAGAAACGAAAATCTCCGCAGTGTCGGTTGAGATGTTAACGTACACTGACGTTCTGCTTATCGCAGAGACTAATTTCTTCATGATGACTGCTCTTGTACTGCTGGACAACAAGGTTCTGTAAATTTTTTGCTGTCTTAAAAACGACTACATCCTTTACCTAGAGTTGTGGGCTGAATTACTGATTACTTTCCTCATGAATAATTCCTAGTATTAGAACAACTAAATGAGATGTATGAATTATGTTACAGCTTCTGCTAAGTATAAACAAATTACCATTAAAAGCTCTGTATTTGGTTTATATATTTTGTTTTTCACAGTTTGTAATGCACATTGTCTATATCACTATAACTATCAATAAAATGATTTCATATTTGAATAAGAAAATATCATACTATTGCTTGAATTATCCATTTTATTTGAGAGAATATCTTCAAGTTTACAACAAAGGTTTTTAGATTTGTTTTCCCTCAAATATTCTCATTTCTGAGAAGTTAAAAGTACATGCAGCTTTTCCATTAGAAGTAAATGTATATACGAGAGAAATTTGCTGGAACATAAAATCTAGTTTTAGATTGAGTATATATTTAGTAAAAGTTCCAATTTACACACACATTTTCATGTCTAGCAGGAAAGTATAAAGGAAAACTAAAAGAGAGATTACTTCTGGAGAAGTATTATTTTTCATACTGTCTGTCTTTTCAATACATGCATGAGAATCTTATTTTATAACTAATAGAAACTGTTATTTTTAATGTCATTATTTATACTATTTGGTACATGATCCTGTGCAATCAAAGTGCACGGTTTGCTGAGTGTCTGCAAATACGTGCGCCCACGAAGCTATCGCCACAATCAGGACAAAGGTGTTTTCACTGCCCCCTGAGTCTCCTCCGGCCCCTGGCGGCCA
Source organism: Trachops cirrhosus (assembly GCA_028533065.1). Lineage (NCBI taxonomy): Eukaryota > Metazoa > Chordata > Mammalia > Chiroptera > Phyllostomidae > Trachops > Trachops cirrhosus. The sequence continues at coordinate 4,710,220 of CM052551.1, read as the reverse complement.
ATCCTTCTTTCCTGCAGCTTGAACTGCTCTCTGTCTAGGTCCTTTTGCTCAACAAGAGCATGAGCCTTGAAATAAAATAGTCCCAGGTGGTTGAACAAGAGCCATGCGTCTCCTTACTGTACAATGGAAGGTGTGGTGGGAAAGACTTAGGGGCCCAAGTTACTCTGACTGTAATGCAGTGACATTAATGCTGACTGTGAAAGGCAACTCAAAAAAAGAAAATGCATGACATACACAGCACATCGCTGGGAACTTGGTAAAAATTGAATGATATTGTTGGTTTAATAAATATGATTTCTCTTGTCTATATTCACTTCTACCTTTATATTTTCTTCTAATATCTTTTCTGACTATAGATTCGCCCTTGGAATAAAGATTCACTCTGGCTTGTTGTTCCCATCCCTTTGACCTCAGGGCTATTCCCAGTTGCAGGTGTAATTTCCTGAAAGATGATTTACGTAGGGACTGGCTCACGTGACCATGGAGCCTGGGAGAGCCCGCGGTCTGCCGTCTGTAGCCCGGAGAACCGTGACAGCCCGGGGTGTAGCTCACTCCGAATCTGACAGCCTGAGACCCAGGGCAACAGATGGTGGAAATCCCGGTCCAAGGGCCAAAACCAGGAGGAGGGTCCAACTCTATCCGGGAAAAAGGAGGCAAATTCTCCCTTTCTCCACCTTTTGTTCTGTTCAGGCCCTCAGAGGACTGGACACCCACCCCTGCTGGGAAGGGACATCTACCTTACTGAGTCCCTGATGCAAAGGCTAAAGTCACCCAGAAACCCTCACAGGGACACGTCCCAAAGTAATGCCCCATCTGGGCGCCCCGTGGGCGGTCCAGTTGAGATGTGAAATTGACCACCGCGTACCCTGTTTTCACCTGAAATCTTTTCCCTAATTTTTTTAAGATGTCTTTTCAGACCCTACCGTCTTCAACCTGTGAAACACTCCGTAAGACCGAGACTGCCTGTTCAACGCCCCCAGGAATGGAGGCAGAGTAACAGACTGGAAGTGTAGACTGGAGCGGTGTCAGGGACTGCTCACAAAGACTGCCGTTGCTGAGAACCAGCCTGTCAGCAGCAAAGACCACCACTGAGCCCTCGGTATGCTGCCCCCCTTCGCGGAGACCCCCACATGGACAGCGAGCCAGTTCATCCCAGTGCTCCTGCTCCGGGCATCCATCTGCTCAGGAATCGCACCTGTTCCAGACGATGGTGGGATGCCACCCCTTTGACAGGACCACGGTCCCAGGGCTTTGCCATACGTCTTACTTACAGACCATAACCCCCACAGTGTACCGTGCAGGAGGTGCGGCAATGAGCATGTGGCCGTGAGAACCGCTTTAAGAGGCGGAGTCACCCGGGCGTGGCCACCCTACAGCCATGTGGACCTGCCCGCAGCAGGGGTGACGCTGGCGGGGGCGGGTCTCTTTTCCTACAGGACAGTAGTGGTGTGTTAACTGAACCAAAGGCCAGCATATGTGGCCGCCTCCCCCAACATTAGGAGAGATGGGTCTAGGAAACAGAAAGGTAGACTTGACCCCGCCCACTTGCACTCCCAGTAAGTCTCCCGTGGAACCGGTCCTTCTACACTCACTGCGCAGTGATGCTGGGTGACGGGTGTGAGATCCCCGGGGGCAGGAGGCCTCCACCCGTGGAGAGGGTGAGGATTACAGAACTAAAACCACTGAGGCCGGGGCACTTTGGGCTGCTCCTGCTGGGCGACAGCAGACAGAGAAATGAGTGACTCTGCTGGCAGAGGTAATCCACTCTGATCAAATGGAGAAGGCAGGGTTGTTCATCTATAATGCTATCAGGGCAGGAGAGGTCTCGAATTCACATGGAAGCCCTCTGGTGCACCCATTCTCCTGCTGACAGCAGTGAACAGGAGAAGTGGACTTATCAATGAAAAGCTGTTTTCTGATCTTTGGTTAGTCTACCGCAGGGGTAGGCAACAGTAGTTTACTACTAATAATAAATAATGCAAGAATAAACCATGTTCAAAAGTTGGTTTATAGTTGTGAGTATATAAAACACAAAGTTTATTCTTTTATTGTCATTAATTAATTATATTATTTGTTATCAGTAGTGACCTACTTTTGCCCACCCCTGTATTTTTAGCTTGTCAATATGTTGGCACATGAAAGAACCTAAATAGAGAGTCTAGCTGCTTTTGTTGGTGAATTTACGGACCTCCCTAGAGAAATGAAGTTATGTAATGTCAAACTGTCTCAATAAACAAAGAAAAGATTTTGAGTTCGGTTTTTCCTCTATTTTTAAATAACCCATTCAGTAGTGGAAATTCAAGGCATTACTGCTAATTATCAGAGTTCATTACCACTCACAGAAGGATTTCATGAGGCTTTTCAGATATGAGATTATATATGCATGAGAAAGTCAGACTGGAAGCCATCAGGAATTATATGTAATATCTGAAAAATAATGAGAAATGCATTTACGAGTTCAGAAAACCAGTTTATAAAACTTACTGAATACGTGTTTTGACAGGCAGTGGAAATTATAGGTAGAGAATTAATAGCATTTCCAAATTTAGCCACAACACAATGCTTCTTTTTAATGTCTTATTAATGTACTCCAGCATTTTGAGACCAATGCATAGGAAAAAGAAGATATATTTTATTTGCAGTAGTTGGACAGTTTGGCATTAATTTCATGTCAGGAATGTATGTGACTGGCTACAACACAACATAGGGAAGATTTTTCCATTAACCTACTGAACTAAGGTATCTAATGATGGAGGTACCATAGGTGTTTAATTTTAAAAAAAAGAAGAAGAAGAGAGTGAGAGGGAGAGAGAGGGAGACAATCAGAAGAGTGAAATCATTAACCAACTGAAAATTTATAGACCTGTTCCCAAACCTGCATACCCACCATCTCCTTCCCGATTCTGATGTTTGTTTTAATGGGTAAAGAATTGATATCAATGATTAATTCCTTCACAGCTCTCTCAGTCACAGCCACTCTTGCGTCTCAGCAATCTCTCACTATCAGATAGTGCCTATTTCTGCTGGATATCCTCACTCCTTCTCTCTGCAATGTTCATTAAAAGAGCATTTACATTTTTCTTCGGGAAACACAGCTCCTTACAGCCTCTGTCCTACTCTGTCCATGTCCATCACAACCGTGTCCGTAGGCTCTCTCCGTACCGCTCGCTCTATACCTTTTCAGTGACACAGCCACAAGCCCATTCACTTGGGCAAACACAGAGCGACATCAGACATGTGACAGGTACTGGGGGATACAGCTGTGACCCGTGCAGCAAAGGCCACTACTCCTCCGGCCAAGGACAGAGAACGAGGAAACGAATACCAACAGGAACAAATAGTGGGCAGTTTTAAAGGAAAGTGATTTGATGTCGATTAGACTCACCTACCTGCAGTGACAAAGGTTTCTGTACTTTTTTAAATACATGAGATCTAAAGGTGAGAAAGTAGGCTAATCACATCTGCGGAACAAACACTTCTGGAAAGGGCAAGAACATTACCAAAACCCTAAGGTGATGAAGAGATTGCAGTGTTCTTAGAAAGAGAAGAGGAAAAAAAGAGAGAAGAGAGAGAAGAGAAGAGAAGAGAAGAGAAGAGAAGAGAAGAGAAGAGAAGAGAAGAGAAGAGAAGAGAAGAGAAGAGAAGAGAAGAGAAGAGACAAGAACAAAAGACCAGTAAAAGCAGAGTCTGGTGAGTACGGAGGTGAGTGCAGGAGCAGAGGCTGCCTCAGTGGGCGGGAGGCTCTAGGACTCCCCCCTCAGAATCCTAGGCAGGAAGCTGAGGACTTATTAGACTTGTAAAGAAAACTCCCTGAAAACTGCTAAGTAGGGAAGACATACGTTGTGACTTTAAGATGTGGAAGGGAACAAAGGGGCACAGGGGCAAGGGCAGAACACGGGCAGGTGCAGGGGCCCAGGCACGTGATGGGAGTGGCTCGAACCAGAATACCAGCAGGCTACACCAGAGAGGGTGAGGGATGCGGGCAGTTTGGAAGGAGAAGGGCCAGGCCAGGATTTGTTCAAGGTCAGTACTCGGGATGGAGACAAAGGTGGCATCGATGAGCACACCCAGAGAGTACATGACGATAAGTAGATGGTGACAATTCAGTGGGCATGTGAACATGGGAGAGGAGAGAAGTCAGGAATTTTTTCAAGGAACTTCAAACAAGTACATCCAATGAATGAATTGTGGTGTTTCTCTTGTGGCTTCACCTCACTATTATTTGACCCACCTAATGACTCTCTCTTTGAAATGCATTTCTCCTATAGATTCTCAGAAACAATACACTCTTCATCTTTCCTCTCTCTCTCTCTCTCTCTCTCTCTCTCTCTCTCTTTCTCTCTCTCTCTCTCTCCTTTCCACCTCTCAGTCTGCTAATTATTGGCTTTCCTTGGCAGTTCTCCATTTCTGAGAACTCTATATTTTGGAGATTACAAGATTCTGTTCTAGGACCATTTTATTATCTTCTACTCTTTGCATAAATGACCTAGTCTGCACCATCTCTCACAGTTTACATGCTGACAGACCGCAAAGGCACGCCCCTCACATGTCCATTCTGAATCTCTGGCGTATCTTTAATCAGCTGCTCAATGGCCCTATTTTGGTATCTCAGAGCCCCTGACATCAGTTCATTCAAAACAAATCTAACAATCTTACTGTCATCAGAGTTCTAGATGTGTATGTCTGAAACCTAGAAGTTATCTCTTAGATCTGCTTTCCAGATCACCCTCCTGAGCCCGTCCAAAGAACTTAGTCAAAAAATGTCCTTTGCCAAACTCTCTGTCATGAATGATGACTTCGTGAGAAAAAGAACATGAAATCTGTTGTCGTGGACTTGACCAACTCCTGAAGGAAAATGTTCAAAATATAATCACAAAAATAATAATTTATACATTTTTATTTAAGGGGGACATGTTGTGTCTTTTAAAATTATGTTATATTGTGATATAACCTAATTTCTGTTAGACAGAGGAAGCATGAACATCTCTGAGGAAGTCTATGTTACTTTGATTCCTAATTGTTTTTTATTCAAGCCAACCTTCCCATACTCGTTGGGCAAGTCACCGTCTCCTCTTGAGCTTTTCTACTGCACTGTAAATGGTCTTTCGACATTCCTGCCTGTTGCCCTACATTCCAACTTATACTCATCAGATAATCTTACTAAAACAGTAAGAGTTCCCACAAATACAAAATGTTATCTTCTGCTATCTTACAACCCAGTAGGTTTTCTTTAGTTCCATTATGAAAATAAAGATTATAGATATTTTCATTTCAGAACATACTATCCCAACCGCTACGTTCTTTCACTCTTTACCTTCATCACCTCTCCGTGGCACATTCTGCTCCCTCTTCCCCTGAATAACTCAGCCTTCCGCTCTGCTATTTCCTCGCACAGGTGTGCCCTCCCTGACCTCCAAGAGTCACGCTATCCCTGCCCGACACGTATGTGCTCAGGCCCCTGGACTTTATTTTCTTACGGTCATCACGATTGCAACTCGATGATTACTTATATAATTACTGGCTTAGTGTCCATCTTTTCTGATATATTATAAGCTCAAATAGGACAGGGAATGTAACTGTTGCCATTGTTTGTATCTCCTGTGCTTGGATCACTGACCAGCTACACCAAGGAGCTCAAACAGCAAATATTAAATCAGTTTCACACTTAGAGTCATCTACAAATGGATTAGATTCAGTGCAGGGATGAAATACACACAAATTGATCACAAGGCATTCAACCATTTAATTAAAATGATTAACTTCAATATTTAAGTAAATACACGGACAATAATTTGTTATTACATAACTCATTACTAGAAGATCCCTAATGTAAGACACACTGTAAACTGATTATTTTTTAACTTAGTCTAATGAAATTTTACAAAAATTACTTACTGAAAACCCAAATCAATAATTAATAGCTGATAGTGGATGTTATTTTCACATTAATAGTCAAACATTTCTTTCACTATGTTAGCTGCTATTTGCTCGAATTTGGTTAGGATAAAATGTACTCCATACTCCAGGAAAGGGGGTTGAGAAATTCTGGTCACTATTACTTTCAGATATTGGAAAACACTAGTGTGCATCCTGTAATTCATATCAGCCTTCATTCATTTTTGAGGTATCGACCTGTCTATATTATAGATTTATTCAATATCATTGCTGTTTACCTCTTGTATCTCACAGTGACATTCTGAAGCCTCGATATGTTTTTAGTCCTGGTGATATGAAAGAAATTCCAGAAATTCTCCTAAAAGGCCAGAAGTTCAGTCATAAATGAAATAACATAAAGAAATACTTTTGTTGTCTAAATTACTGGGGTTCTGAAATTTCATCATTATTTAGTCTCATTCATATTGGGTATTATACCCCAAAATATAAATGTTAATATAAAAATTACTGTCACCTAGTACAGTAATTCCTGTCCTATCTCATGGATTAATTCTAGGGCTGGGGGTATATGAAAATTACCTGAGGAACTTTATAAAAATATATCATAATGTGCCCCACTGCTAGAGATTCTAATTAACAGGTTGAGAGGAGAAACAACATTAAAAAAATATTAGCAGAAAGCTCCCAAAGGGGTTCTCAAGAGCACTCCACTCTGCCAGGCCTGAGGATCAATGACACTACTTACAGAGGCCACAAACCTGGCTGCCTGTGGGCCCGGGCCGGCTCACAGGCATGTTCTCCTGGCCCAGCGAGTGTTTCCAAATGTTCTGAATAAACATAAAATATTCACATTTACAGTTTCTCCTGAAGAAAGGAAGATCTGACAACAAGAGGACCTGCAGGATCGAATAACGGCGATGCACTGCAGCGGTTAGCAACTGCCTCCTTTATAGGAGAGATTTATTCCCTCGCTGGTCCATTCTAACTCAGAGTTATTTATAACTCGTCGTGCACAACCGTCCTCTAGTTGCTCGGAAAATTAAAGTAAGCAAGACAGACAAAAATCCCAGGACTACTGGATCTCACGCTCTGCCAACCGCACGACCTGGGAGTGACGCACGCTGCCTGCCCTGACGTCCCTTGGGGAAAGCCAGTCCCCGGTTCCACCTGGACGCGAAGGCGCTGGCACCTGAAGACCCCACCGGGCAGCGCTTTCAGCTCCACAGTGCGGGAGAGAGAATGAGAGTATGTGCCGGGCAGACAGCTTGTCGTTACCAAAACCTCAAGACGTACCACATAGAAGATGTGCCTAGGGTTGCCCTAGTCCAAGTAAACGAGAGAAGACACTTATTTTATTTTGTTCGATATGCGAATGAGAGAGGCTGGATGAGAAGCTCTGTGTTATGTTCTTAGCACCCATCGGCAGTTGAGTTTAACCTGTGCTCTAGCCCAAACCTTAATTTTGGGGACCGAGAGATGATCACGAAGAGGGAATGACTGTGCCGAGGCCACCGAATGAATGAAGAGCAGAACCAGGAAGAGACGTGAAATAAGAATCCGGTCTCTGTTACCCCGTTTGCTCTCTGCCGTTACATAACTATATCCCTGCAGGCGGCTGTGCGCAGGTCCAGGCGTTTATCCTCTCTACCTCCGTGTAAACAGACACTTATTTACTTTTTATCTTCACAGCATTTCCTTTCCTCGGGAAGGGGCGCTTCCTCAGTGAAACAGCACCTCCTATTTTTCCACGCGTATTTCGGAGCAGCAGTTGGTGCTCACACGGTCCCCGGGCTGAACGCCTTACGTAAGCCTGTTACGTCATAACGAGGGACCTGGCCCAGGGACAAGAAGCTCAGCAGAAATTTTTCCCCAGAGCAGCATGAAGCTACAGGAGGACCGCCCCTCCTTTGGCCCTTCCCTTCCTTTTGGTGGTGGTGAAGCACCCGTCTATGGTCAAGTTGCCCCATTTTCTCTAACGTGTGGGGGGCAAATAAATCCCTCCCCTCCATACAAGCTGAGCACCGGGGGTAGTATATACTTCCCGGGAAATGTGCTCCTTGGGGAAGTGGAATAAACATGATGGACCCGGGGGAGGTCAGAGGCTGGGAGTAGGGGCAGGGGACGTATCTCCGTTAATGCAGTCAGAGTGACAACTGGGTACAAGGTTCCTGAAAGTGCAACAGTCACCGCAGGAGATGTTTGAAATGTCACCTGTCTGCCCATAGCCCACCCACAATTTCAGCTCTGGAAGGGAGTTTGCTGGGGAGAGGGTCTCCAGAAGCAGCGATGGTGGGGTGGGCCAGACAGAAGAGGGAGAAAAGGAGCTAAGTCGGATTCAAATCCCCCCAAATCAGAGGACAGGGAAGGACACGTCCTCTCCAGAATGAACAACTACCCCCTCACACACGAGTCAGGGCTCAGATGCCGGCACGGGGAGTGTTACTGAGAAGGGTGTTCTCCTTCTCCCTCCCCTCAGCCCCAATGCAGAAGAAGAGACCGATGGTCTGCAGGGACCACATGAAGCCCGTATCGACCCTCAGGAAGCTGCCAGTCTAACCATAGGTCTCATGTGAGTGACACTCAGAAAAGTTTTCATTTGAGTTCCTCTTCAGAATGGTAGGGCCAGGGTTTCCCTCGGTGGTAGACAAGTTTTGTGCACAGCGGATTTGGTGGCAGACTGACGGACGTATTCGCCCTTCCCCCTGACTTTTGCTTTTGTTTTTGGAGCAAGCCTGTTTTTCCTCGGACGGTGCATCTTGCTTTTCCCTCCACAGTACTAGTGGTGTTTAACGTACTGATACATTCTGCAGAAAACACCACAGCGCCGCGCTTGCCTCCCCAGTACCTTCGGCTGATGTGGCCGGCCCTTCGGAGGCACTCCTCGTGGACGCCGTGGGTTTTCCTGACACGCTCTGGGGCGGTGCCTCCACGTTCGCTTCTTTCAGGGTCAGGACCCAGTGAGCGGGGTCTGTGCACGTCCCAGACCTCACTTTAGAAAAAGAGCTCGCCGTTGACCAGATTCACTTCTCTTTCTTTTTTTATTTATTTTTATTTTTTTTAAAACATTTTTTAAAGATTTTATTTATTTATTTTTAGAGAGGGGAAGATGGGAGAAGGAGAGAGGGAGAAACATCAATGTGTGGTTGCCTCTCATGTGGTCCCCACTGGGGACCTGGCTTGCAACCCAGGCATGTGCCCTGACTGGGAATCGAACCTGCAATGCTTTGGTTCGCAGCCCGCGCTCAATCCACTGAGCTACGCCAGCCAGGGAGATTCACTTCTCTTTCTCTTGGGCACATGAGCCTTAATTGTCGCCACCATCACAGACAGGTGTGACCACGTGATGAGGTTCTCCACAGTGGACTGTGGGTGGAAATGACTCTGCCATAGATGTTTAGGCTTCAAAATGCCTCCCACACAATTCTCTGTCTTCTTCGTTCCCCATCTGCTGGCCAGACAGGTGGCCAGCAGCGAACCGAGACCCCCAGAAGCTGGTGTGACCACAGGGACACGGCCTATCGGACACCCACCTGCTGGGAAACAACGGATGTGGAAAGCCACTGACAACATGCTTGTGGCCGCAGCTCTCCCGCCGTCATCAGGAGCCATTGATAATTTTCCACCCAGTACTTCTGGGTCCCCTGATAATCAGTATCTTTTCCGGGCGTTTGATTTTAATGCTGCATCGGTCAGACTGACACTGAAGCATCGGTTCCTAGCCTGCAACGGCAGGTCGGTGTGCCTTGGCTCACGGAGCACCACCAGGGGGCAGAGTTGCCTAATCCCATCAGTTGGCCAAAGGAAGTCCACGTTTATGACCCACTCGCTCCACGGGATTTTCTCCGGCTACGTGAACTTTGGTTCCTTGACTTCAGACATGGAGGAGATTGTTGAAAAATGTCTGAGATGGACTTGTATTCATTTCTGTTCCTGACTCTTGTATTTGTCACCCAAAATTTAGGAACAAAATCAATTACAGCAAGTATACTTTATTACTTATAGGGTCTGTAGCTCCATTTTGTATTTTATAGATATGCATCTATAATGTTATAGATGTATGGATATATATAAAAGGAATATTGTTTTCATAAATGTACATATCTATAAATTTATAAGTATTTATATATACACATAATAATATATAAGTATTTACAAAGTCCTATGTAAATATGTATATATTTATAAACATATAGCTTAGTCAAACTTCCCCCAAGATTTGAAAACACTGTGTTCAAGCCAATGGTAAATTACATATGTTCACATATGAATGCATTACATGAATGCGTTACATGAGTGAAATGTTTAGGAGGTTCAGGATTCCCCACCTTTGACAGTATCTTTTGAAAAATGCCCTGAATGGAGTTACCATTTATATAAAGTGATTACTTAACCTGGTTGAACTGTGCAAATCGTCGAGTCACCCGAGACCAGTGCCATTCCCATGTCATTCGGTGGAAACGCTGACCCACCTAGTTCTGAACTAAGAGTTTTGGGTGACTGGGTGGTGGCAACTGAGAAATGGGGGTTATGATGAGGACGGTGTAGGAGTCGGGAGGAGGAAAGCGGGCAGTAGAGGAAGAGGAGGAAGGAGAGTAGGTGAAGAGGGAGGGAGGGGGAAAGGAGGCGAAACAGTAGGAGAAATGATTGCACACAGCAAAGGGAATACTGCTCTCTCAACAGTGCTTAGATACAGCCTAAGTGAAGGGAAGTGTTAATGGGAAGGGATCCATCAAAACTGTAATAAATATGTTTTCTTTTTCAACTTCCTTGTAAGTACTTTTCCCTTATAATTAAAACAAGATTTTGCTTCTGGAAGGATTTGCATTATTAATGCAGAAATGCAAAGGGAAAGGAATGCCAATGTTCCATCTTTAACTTTCAAAATAATTTTTCAGCTCATTACCAAGACAATAATTTGAGTGCCAGAAATTTTGTCTTTTCCCCCACCAAAAAGTTTTGAGAATGTAGACACCAAGCCTTGGAGAAGCTAGACAAGACTGGGGAAATGGGTATTATTTATTAAAGTTTTAAAAATGTATATAATGAAAGTTTATGTATGTTTTATAAACTCATATATATTTATATATGAATTTTATATATTCATATATATATTTGTAAGCTTATAAATTTTATATCAATATAAAATTTTATATATTTATATAAATATATTTATTGCATTTATATAAAAGTTCACATATATAAAAACTATCATTCATAGCTCTCACATTTTTAAAAAATAACAGGTGTTAACAAGTATATTTTGAGAGGCTTGCTACTAAAAGGGCACTGAGAATTCTTTTCAGACAAAATTGGGAGAATTTGGAATTCCTTCTCTCCCATTCTTTGTCAAGGACGTCGTGTCATTTTAAGGCAGAATGATCTGCAGACAGTAAGACAGAGTTGCTGGAAGATCGCCTGAAATAACACTTGGTTTATTTATTTGTTGGCTTGGTGCAGGCATTTCTCGTGGGGGTGGGGTGGTAACTCCAGTCCTCCGCCCTGTTTTCTTGCTGCGAGGATTCCCTTAGGTCCGATTGGTGTCCTAGCCAATCAGATACCAGAAGTACAATGAAGTCTTGACAGAAAATCCCCAATGAAAACGGCCTTGCTTTAACTCGTCTGCCCTGAGCACCAGGAAGCTGAGTGGCGTGGCGGGCTGGAGGTCGGGGAGAACAGAAGATGCAAGAGGAGACAGATACGTGGTGTGCTTCACGGGAGGAAGGTTTCTAAGATTGCTGTGATCCCAGTTGCCCTCCAGTGCATCAGCTTTGAAGATTTTTTAGTTGATCTCAGGAAATTGATAGAACTTCCTAAGTTCCTTCTGCCCATATTTTTCTATGTCTTTTCTAGCTTTGGTCAGGAAAACATCTTGAAAAAAGTTGGAAATGGCAAAAATGTATCAGGTCATCTGATTCTCCAGAAGTCTGCATCTTTCGAGACTGTTGAGGCATTTTACAATAAGATGTATTGGGGAAAATTGATAGTAATGCAAATAACTGTTTTCCAGAGAAGTAACAATTAGTTTTGTCCCATGCAATGCGATTCACTCTCCCCCTCTCCTGGGACATCTGTCCGTTTTCCATGTAGTAAACCCATTTCAGCATTCCCACTTGTGTATGTCTGCATACACTCACTCGATTATGTCTCAGCCAGCCTATGACAGCTTGCTGGCTCCCTCATAAATGAATTACTAAATAAAATATTTCACATGTGTTCATTTTGCATGTATATAAAAGCCATGGTTTTTCCCTTGATAAAAATTCTCTCTTTAGAGGAACTCAGGATGTGGACAAGTCCATCCTTATGAAGTCTGGGGAGTCACCTCAGGGGAGTGAGTATCATACTAACATCTTTGATGTCTGACTTCCAGTTCAGAATAATTCAAGTGAGAAGGCTCCTCCGGAACAGATGACTTGACGCCTGATTCTGCAGGAGTCACCGCCCTGCTGCACTGGCACATCACCTGTCACCAGTGATCCCTCTCTCTGGGGACAGGGAGTGCCAGTGGGTGTGGAGGGTTGGTCTCCGGGAGTGGATGCCCTTCGTACTTGGTCTTATCTGCCAGATTTGACCCCAACCCCTGAGTCATGCTTGCTTTTCCATAAGACACAGCCCGTGTTGTGGGTTATGGTATTTTTAGCTCATACTTCTCTTACAGCACTTTATATAAAGTTTTGCTAGTTAATACAACATCAGCTATAGGACTGTCACACATAGTAATCAAACTTCATTCATCATGTGAGTTCAAAGCGCTTGGGCCTCTGATTCCATGTTACTTAGTACGCACTACGGGCCAGGCACTGTTCTCAGCACTTGAGGCACAGGAGTGTACCAGAGACGTCATGTGCACAAGCTGACAAAAGTCATGTTCTTACAGGGGCCGCAGGAAAATATGCAAATGAAAGGGTCCGTGCGTGAGACGCCGTCAGGTAGTAATAATGTACATAGGCGCTGTGGGGAAGGAGTGGGAGGGGACGTGGTAATTATATCATTCATGGTGGTCAAGAGGGCTTCCTGGCAAAGAAACTGTTTGAACTGGGACCTTAAAGATGTGAAAGGAAAACAAAAAAGGTCCCAGGAAAAGACAGCACCGGACACGGAAATCTGAAACCACAGCAACCTCTTAGCGATTTCAATGTAAGTATTTACTTCACAGCACTAAGAGATAAATGCATGTTAAAAATCCTAGAATATTGAATATTATTGACTAATGTTGTCTAGCATTTGGACTTTTTACCAACTAGATTAGCAACATCCTAAGTTGGTTGGGATAGTATTTATTCTAATTACGTTTTTCAGTGGAGATGGATTGAAGGGAGAAAGGTTGGTAGAAGGTTAATAATATTAAACTACTGCCTCTCTAATACCCACTCTGTACTTCTTTACTGAAGGAAATCCTATTTTGTTGGGAGAACTGATCTCCTACACTTAAAAGAAGAGTCCCAGGTGTCTATTTCTGTCAAACAATCACTACCAAGGTAGTGGCTTCAAACACACAATTACCGCCTTGCAAGTCAGGCAGGTCAGATGGAGGTTTCGGCAGGCTGACCTCAGAGGGCTGGCACCCGCATGCCCTTCCGGAGGAAAAAACGCATTTCCTTGACTTTTGCAGCTGTAAGTCTCTCCCACATGCCTCAGGCCGTGGCCACCTTCCTCCAGCTTTAGAGCCAGCAGCAGCAAGGTGAGCCTGTGCATGCCACCTCTCCCTGACCTGTCTTCCTCTGCCACGTCTCCCTCTCTCTAACCCAGCTGGTAGAGCTCTCACGTTCTAAGCACTTAGGGTTCAGGGTGCCCACCCCAACGGTCGAGCCCTCATCTCTAGGTCTTTGTCCTTAATCTCACCTTTAAAGGATCTCTTACCAGATAAAGTAACAGGTTCACAGGTTCTTCGGCTTAAGTCATGGACACCCTCAGAGAGCCACCGTTCTGCCTACCACGGGCAGCTGAGCAAGATGGGTTTGTCAGCAGGAAATGAGAGGGGGTGCTGTGCAACCCTCCTGGGGAGGAAAACAGACACGGAGGTTTCCGGGGTCCTCTGCTTGACTCTGTGCCACGCCCCGGCCTGGAACATGGCCAACCTAAGCCAAAGCCCAGTGGGTACCTGATGGCAGGCAGATGGTGCAGCCAAAGGGAAGGCTGGAAGGTGTCACTATGCAGACTCCAGGCCATCTCGCCCTGGCCTTCATTTATACGAAAGAAAAATAACTCATTGTTTATTTAAGCTGTTGTATTAGATTTCTCAAAATAGCTTTAAGATAAATTCCTAACCAAATGCTCCATTAAAGCAAGGCTGACCTGGTTGTTGGAAAAGGGGAAGATCTATGCCGATTGCAGGATGAGTTTCATGTTAATGACTGAACGAGATTATCCATTCAGCAATCTTCTTTGCTGGCGACACAGGCCTTAACCAGTCGAACTGACAAACCATACAGAGCTGGGCAAGGTTAGTTACGGAGAAAGACGAAGCAGAGCTGATGTTCCATGAACAGCTTAGCGGTCATTAAGCTAACAGTCAGACATCAATATAAACATCAGTATTATAAGAAAATGGATTTTGCTGCAGAATAATATAGTAATAAATCTAATTACAATTGCAACTGCTTTTTGAATTAGCAAATCTTAGCTGCCATAAAGAAATATTAACATTTTACATTTGCCACATATATGCTAAACTTTATGTCTACTTTTTTAAAAAAGCACTGTCATGTAAAACATCCAATGAATGTCATAATATTCTAATACATTTATAATACCCAAAGAAGCAAAAGATCTTAGAGAGCTAACTTTAAAATAAAAGCTAACATGATTTCTTTTAGCTTAATCCAAGTCTCAAATCCCTGTATATTATTTATTTATGACCCTCCCTCGATCCACAGTCTAAACTTTCCCATTTAATGTGTTACCGACAATTGCGTTACACAGGGTGGAGCAAAAGCAGGTTGACAGTTGTGAGTAGGCAAAACACAGAGTTTATTCTTGTATTATTATTATTTATTAATTATTGTATTATTTTCTATACTCACCACTGCAAACCTACTTTTGCCCCATCCTGTATTTTAAAAGGCAGCAGAGGTACACACTGGCTGGTTAAAACAAGTTATTTTCTAACGGGATTAGAGGAAATGAGATTACTGAATGAACAAATCACATAGTAACTGAGCTTATTCTTCACATTTTCAGAGGAATGACTGTCTGCCTATCTTAGCCATGGTGTCAAGTGTTAGCAGTAGATGCTTCATGAACCACGTGTGATAAGCACAGCCCTGTGTCAGCTCTGCCCCGTGTGTTCCCCTGAGCTACACTGCACCCACGTGAGTGTCATCTGTCCTGAAGTGCCCCATCAGTGACACTCTTCTTATGCATCAGTAAATAGACCACTCAGTTTTGTAGCTTGGTTTATCTCTTTTACAACTGAAGTCTGTAAAGCATTAGAATTTTATATGATATACTCATTTCATTTATGCTAAACATATTTTAAAATGCAATCAATTTGAGGCTCTTTATTTAAAGAAATACCAAGATGGAAGGGAAAACACATTATTTTCAACAGAATGCTACGAGGGGGGATTGAACGGCTGACCTCTCCTCAAGGTATGTACCCACACTAATCCCTGGTATCTGTGGATGTTACTTTATTTGGAAACAAGGAGTTGAGGACAGAGAGAACAGGAGAAAACCCAGAGGTGGGGAGGAGAAGGCAATGTCAGTACAGAGGCAGAGATGCTTGGGGAGAGGGGGTGGCCCCCAACCACTGGAAGCTGGAGAGGGGAGGGACGCGGATCCTCCCCACCACCCGGAGGAAGCGCAGCCTGCCAACGCCTTGGCTTTGCAGCAACGGGAGTTTTAAGCTGCCTTGTTGGTGGAGATTTGTTATGGTACCCACAGGGAACCATACGGCTACCATTTTCAAATAATTTTAATCCTTACCCACTATTGCTCCATTGGTCACTTTTTCAAATCAATTTGCTGCAACTAATATTTGGTCCTTTTCACTACCTGAAAAAACATATATCAAGATTTTCCTAGATCCCGATTAAAGATGGCAAATGAAATACGTACTTTTTATTCCAGCCCCTCTAACTCCCACTGTGATGACAGCAAAGTGCTTTCTCATTTCTGTTCACCAGGACTGATGGAAGGGGAGAGACGAGATCAACAACACACCTTGGAAATTGAAATGCACAACAAAATAAGCCACCACCCACTTAGCAGACCAGAGAAAGTGAATCCTAAAGCAACAAGGGGCAAGCTGAAAAACAGCCTGCATCTCAGAGCAGAATGAATCACCAGAACAGGAAATCGGTAGAAAGTCTGTTTAGGAATCTAAGCAAATACCCCCTGCCTGCGTGCCCCAGACCCCTGCCCCCCAGTCCAGGTGCTCTGCACTCCTCTGCAGAGGGAGGCAGCTCCCCTCCCCCAGATACACCTGTGCTCTAGAGACAGACCGGGGATGCATTCTCTGAAGGAGGGGAAACAGAAATCAGCTTTACTAGGGATACCTAAGCCTCTAAACCGTGCAGAAAGGGTCGCTACACAAAAACAGAGAAGCTGAAGAAGAAAATGTACTGACTACACGTTGACATAGCTGCTTCTTTCTGCCCTCGGCCTGGAGCTAGTTCACGAACACTCTCCAGGGACAGACTGGAAAGCTGCGGACTTGGACCAATCAAAGAATAACAATCCGAAGATACTGACATCGGTGGTTCCCGTCAGAAGAGCCCACGCAGTGCCCCAGGGTGGACAAACCCATCCCCCTACACAGGCTTCCATTCAGCTCCCAGGGTCCCCCCACCCCACTCAATGTGAGGAGACATCTGAAAACAGCGAGACACTGAGGACAGAATCTGGTATGGAAGATCTAAATCAAAATGACGCCTTAGGCAATAAGCCATTCACAGAGGAACGAGACGACCCAGAAAAAAATGGAAATTTGTATCCTTAGTATCGATACCCTAAGAAAAATAATAATTCATAATTAATGAAAAAAAGAAGTCAGCTTCAGTAACTAAAACTTTGTTAGCAAAAGTGAATATTAAGTTTTCATTTATAGAATTAAAAAATAAAGTTGAGAAAAATTTTCTTTAAAGTGAAGAAACACACACAAACAGAATGGAAAATGGAGGGGAAAATATAGAAAAATGCAACAGATAAATTAGAGATTCTGAAGGCTAACACTCAAATACTACAGATTCCTGGAAAGGAATATGAGAAAAACAGAAGGAAATAATTAAGTGACGAATTCGACGTAACTCATACAATTAAGACACGTGAGTTCAGGTCGAACGCCTTTGTGGGGTGTGCAGCACAGTGATTAGAAGGAGAACTGCACCAGGTCACACCATCAAGAATTTTCAGAATGTGGGGCATACAAAATGCTAAAATAAAGAACCAAAAAGGCTGTGTGAAATGATCACGAAGCAGCATTTGTTGGATGCTTCCAGAGCGACACTAAAACCCAGGAGACCATGGACCAGTGACCTAAAGACACGAGGAGGATTTTCCACCCAGAATTTCACACACAGCCACGTTGTTCTCGGGCGGTTTACCGAAGGGAACACACAGAGGGGAAGACAGAGGACTCGGGATCCAAGGGAGGTATTAAAGAGTTTCCTGGGGTGAAGGTTACGGAAAGAAAACAAACTTGAATGGTAACTGTGCAATGAAAGCCAATGATATTACCTCCAGAATTGTTACTTCAAAGAGTACCAGGTGTCTCAAAGAAATTACATTGAGAAATATTTGTGTATTTCAATACATTGAAAAGAGATTTAGGTAATTTGATGGAAGACACATTTGTGTAGTTGAACTTGTAAGTATATAAAAGACTAAGCAGCACCTGCATTTTTGTTATGTTTTGTCTGTGATATGACTTCTCAAGTTCTTAAATCATTTCAATGTAATATTTAGAGGATCAATGTATTGTGAAATGCAATTTTAAAAGTTTAATAGGTTATAAGTATTGCAATGAATAACTTCAACATTTTTGAATTGGGGTGTAAAATATAGATGATTTTAAGCATGGTTCTTACAGTTTTGTACAGGAACACAAAAATATCAGTCTCTCTGAAACCCACACTTCGAATGGGATCCCAGTTTAGCCTGGGTCACTGTCTCTTCAATTGGGAAAATAACTGGTAGATCTGTCACTTGTCACAGATAAGAAGCAGGTGCATGGGGGCTGTCTCTCCCCTCCTACAGTCGGCCCAAAATGGTCAATTGGAGACAATATCAGCACAGGTGTAACATGTAACTATAACACCTCAAACTATTCAATACGCAACTAAATTTTTCCTTTTTTCATTTCTACTGGCGTTTTCCAAGTAGTAGCAAAGGGGAAATAAGCTTACTGTATATCAAACCAGCCTTGGTAAAAACATAATGTGTTTTATTGCACACTATATATACGAAGTTATCAATAGATATTTTATTATCTAATTTGAACACTAAATATCGCAAAACACGATTTTCATTTCACTGGTGTCTAATATCTGATTAAAGTGGGATTTTCCATTCATTCTCCCATGCCTAACGCTGCGGAAAGGCACGGAGACAGCTTCCCGGCATCTCCTATTAAAATTGCCCTGACCACTCTATAAATTGTGGAACTAAATAGCTGAGGCCCATGGGTGAGTTTGACCCGCCACAGGCCTTCTGGAAAGGCCCTTTTGAGAACCGAGAGAAAGCAGGCTTGCATTCCCACCATTCCAGTGTTTAGTTTCTTAAAGAAACATGATAATTTATTTTAAAATTTAACTTTGGAAAGTACAGTCCCGATTTACATTTTTGAAGCCCTCTACTGCATGGGTTTAAAAAGAAAATGTTGCCACTTTAAACGCTTCTGAGAAGAATTTTCTCTCTGTTGGCATTTGGGACAAAAAGTTCTGAAAGGATATGGGAAGATGATTTTGTTCCTGACCACTCTCCCAAAGCAATAACAACACTTTCATTTTCTTAAAAGACGCATGTATTTTAGGGCTGCACCCGTTTGCTAGAGCTGCTATATTGAAGACCACAGACGGAGTGGCTTTAACAACAGAAATCTATTGTCTACAAGCCTGGAGTCCAGAGTCCTGCAGGCCAGGTGTCCACAGCGCTGCCTCTTTCCAAGGGATGTGGGGGAGGGGTCTTTTCCAGGCCTCTCACTTTTTTTTAGAGAGAGTGAGAGACAGAGAAAGGCGGGAGAGGGAGCCGGTGAGGTGGCGGGAGGGACATCAATGTCTCGTTCCACTTATTTACGCACTCATTGGTTGCTTCTTGTACCTATACCAGGATCAAACCTGCAACCCTGGTATATTGGGACGACATGCTAACCAACTGAGCTACCCACCCAGGCCGCCATCTCCTCCTTGTGTCCCCTCACAGGGCAAACTCCCACGTGTGTGCCTGTCCCAAACTCGCCCTCTCCATAAGGGCACCATCATCCTGGGTTAGAGTCTGCCCTAACAACCAAATTTTAACTTAAACAGGTCATCGACACCTCCCTGATGACGCCCTAAA
Source organism: Trachops cirrhosus (assembly GCA_028533065.1). Classification (NCBI taxonomy): domain Eukaryota; kingdom Metazoa; phylum Chordata; class Mammalia; order Chiroptera; family Phyllostomidae; genus Trachops; species Trachops cirrhosus. Next base: position 4,690,828 of record CM052551.1, on the reverse strand, counting down.
AGCTCCTGCTGGTAAGTCCACAGTTCAGCTCTGACGTCCAGGCCTCCGGTTGGACTTCCAGACCCACGCATGTGTTTATCGGGCATCTCCATTCTAATGCACTGATACCGCCTCACACATAACCTCCTCCACTTCGTGAACAGACCAGCCTCCACTCCTGGGGGAGTTCAGGGAACTGTCCACTCCTATTAGTTAACAGGAGACATAAACGAGGAGCTGGTCTCTCAAGCAAACAGGCACTATATACATACATATACATATATACACCCCCACACACATGTATATGTATGAATTGATACATGTATATGAATTGATATATGTATATGAATTGATGTTATATATATGAATTAAAGTATTCAGCAGCAGTCTTCATCTTGCAAATCCTAAATAATGAGATCTTTAAAGAGTATCATTTCTAACACCTACGCTTAAGAGAAAGCTGACATATAAGGACCTCAGTGAAAGCCACCAGTAGAGAAAAACCTGCTTTGGAAATGCATTATTCAAAATAAAACTTCACATTACAGTTTATGACGAATAATTGCTTTGGTTTTGATATTTAGGCTGTGATGTCCTTAAAAATGAGAGACTCTTGATAAAGGCCTTTTAAGAATATTTTATACTTGTGCCTTCTTATATCTCTTATTATATTTAAGATAGTATTGGAGTTGACAACTTTGTTTTTATTCATATCGGACAACCCAAGTGACTTCTAGGAGAAACTAACATGATTTCTCAGGCTAGTGCACAGTGAGAACAAAGAACAGAGGGGACCGTGCAGAGGAGATGCTGCTACTGATTACAGTGTATAGAAAAATCTCTCAGAATCTGCAAGAAGTTGCAAAAAAAATTAGCCCCTGCATTAGAGTTAATGACCACTCAGTAAAACATCCGCTGGCCATGTTAAGTAGTCCCTCACTGCTCAGGGAGGGGCCCAGGTAAGGAGAAACCCAAGGCTGGATGGATTACTATTGGAGGTTCCCCAGAAAATAAGGCCAGGCAGAGTATGCAATTTAAGAGTGGCTGCTTTGACTAATTCCGGCAGGCTTTAGGAGCTAGGAGTGCTTTCCAGGTCCCTGGTACTTGGCCCTGGGCTGCTTTAGGACAGAAGACATAGTGACTTGGCGTGTGAGAGAGAGATAAGGGGGCAGCTGGCAGTCTCAGGGCTGGGTGGGTAGCATGAGAATCGCATGCTCAGAGCCAAGCCAGTATTACTTGTAGGGACTAGCTGGCCCTGGGGGATGGGGGATGGGATAGTCTCCCCTAGGTCTGTAAAGCATCCACATGCTACAGCATCAACAACACGGAGAGAAAATCGAGTTAATGCCATTGGTCCTGTGCTGAATGGTCGCCAACTGGACAAACACCGACTCTAAGGACACAGAATAGATGTGGACGGTTCCCTGAGCTCCCCCAGGAATGGAGGCCGGTCTCCTCCAGAGGTAGAGGAGGTAACGTGTAAAGTGGTGTCAGCGTATTAAAATAGGGATGCTCGATAAACACATGCATGGGTCTGGAAATCCAACCGGAGGCATGGACGTCAGAGCTGAATTGGGGACTTACCAGCAGGAGCTTTTAGGGCGTCATGAGGGAGGTGTCGAAGAGAGCAGGGTGTGATAAACTGGGAAGATCCCACCGGCGGACATGCGCAGAGTGAGAAGGGGTCTGAGCCGAATCCCGCGGATGCCCTCGCGTTAAAGGAAGCCCTCGCTGCCGTGGTGGTCCGGGCAAGGTGAAAGCAGCAAGACCCACTCTTTGGCTACCCCAGCCCTTTTGTGATTTGACTGTTTTTTATATTCAACACCCTGAGTCAGATCTATGAACAAAGTATATGCTTACACTTGTTAAAGTTTCACACAGAGAGGAGTCTTCTCTTTTGTTTTGTTTTATCACAGGCAAGAGAAGATCCTTAATACATTGAGTCCTGACAAACATTGGCCACTTCAGGGAAACTACTGTGAATGCCAAAAACAAGCTTTATGTAGAGTTTTTAAAAATGCGGATGAGTTGTAATAATTGATAGGCACAAATAGGCTTGTCTTATTTTATAAAAAAAAAAGCTCAGTTTATATATCTTCTCAAACTATTCTAAAGAAATTTCTCAGACTGAAGTTTTTGAACTCCAGTTGTGAGAGAATGTTCACACATATTTGAATTTTTCAAAGCGGTATCCCTAAAACTATTTTAAATCAACCAGTCCCTGAATATTCCTTTTTGATACAACTATAAATTAGTAAGATAAATTTTTAATAAACTTGTGCATTTTTCTCTGCATGTATCTCTCCATCTAGGAGAAATAAATTCAGCTGGTTTTATCTCAAACTGTGAGCCTTTTTACTGAATCTGTTTGATTTATTTGTCCCCAAAGCACCCCCACGGAGTTATCATCATGTTTGACTAGAGCACAGAAATGGAAGAAGCCCAGTGAAGCTAGAGCGTGGAGAGGAAGAGAGAAGGGTTGTCGTGATCTGCAGATCCTGAGAGACAAAGCGATTAGACCTATACTTAACAGCCAGAAATGGCAGGTTGTATTGATGGATTTGATGTAGGAGTTGAGAAAGAAAAAGATCCAAGACAACGTGTGGCTTCCTGGCTTGAGCACCTGGCTAGAGGGAATGTGTCACTCCCTGGGGGACCCTGAATGGCCCACAGCTGACAGACCCACTGGTGTGGTTCTTCTCCATCGATGTTTAGCTGCAGAGTGGAAAACCGCTGTAAGTGTGTTACTGCCAGGCTGGGTTTCTTACGGGAACGTGTTGGAAGGAGACTGGAGCCAGATGGGATGTCATATTCACAGGGAACTACGTTAAGGTTGGTGCTGAACTCAAAGCTAGATGATCGGGAGGAGCGAAAAGGGTGATGAGAGCAGAGGGTATCAGTGGAGTGGAGCCTCTCATCAGGCTAAAGAATAGTTACGAGTCAGGCACTAACGGGACCAAGCAGGATATAGGACGTGTATGGTTTTGGTGAGAGCATCGGACATGTTGCTATGTGACTTAGATTTTGGCGCAGTTTTCAACGATGACCATGTGAATAGGCTTCCATAGCAATGGCATTAGGTAGATGTAGAAGGGACCGCATGAAAAACCTGAGGATGAAGTCTAACAGAAGAGCAGACACTTGCATTTAGATGTCCTCCAGAGGGGATGACAGGACAGGGAGGTACGACAGTGCATGGGAGCAAGCAGAGAAGTTAAAGCTCTCAGGGAATAACATAAAGCTCCGAGAATTTAGTACACAAAGGCAGCATGTGATCCCAGAGACACAGGATCTACATCACTTGTGTGTTATGTTCCAATATCAATTTTCTGATGATAACTCGATGTCCTGCAATTCAATTCACTTCTGACACTAACTCCCCAGAGTTAGCATCTGAGCTACAAGTTAAAGGCAAAGTGCTTCGGTTCTGACACTAACTGCACACAAATTCCGGGGCTCCCATGACGTCTGTACAGGTTTGATGATACGCCGGAATGATTCACAGAACTCACCGGGGGCACTACACCTTACAGGTACAGTTTCATTATGTACCAAAGGGTACAATTCGGAAAACAAATAAGAGAGAAATGGGTCAACGTCTTGGGGAGGAGGGTGCAAGAGCTCCTTCCCCTGTGGGGTCGGGGGTGAGCCGCCCCCCCTGTATAGACACGCCCACCTGCGAGGAAGCTCTGCAAGCCTGCGGTGCTGACCTTCCTGAGGGCTTCCTTGCCTGGGCGTGACTGATCCTTGGACAAGAGACTGGACTCAGCGGCCCTTCTGGAGGTCGGAGGGGTGGTGCTGAAAGATTCAGCCCTCGAATCATGTGACTAGTTTGTCTGGACCCCATCTCCCAACCTGATAGTGAGGACTTCAGTCCGAAAATTTTAATTTCGGGGTGGGAGGGAGTAGTATTCATTTCGTATCATTATACCTTGCCGTTATATTCTCCTGCAGCATTTGTATTAATGTTAGAGCACCTCAGATATGTTTGTCTTTGAATCTTTGATTTCAAGTTAATGGGAATAAACAAGAGACGTCTGAACGACAGAATTCTACTTGTCCACATGGAGTTCTCCTTGTGTTCCGTCTGATCGGGGAGTTTCTGATGTGCTGCCCGGCCACTGCTGACCTGCTGTCCCCTCGTGACCCTGCAGTCAATTCTGGTATCTTCTAGGAAGGGAATTTCCCTTCGCAGGTCCCTCTGTGGTGCCTGGCATCACTGAAATTGCCACCTGAGGGCTTGCCTGTGGCGACAGGTTCGGGGACCTCGCCCCCAGTTTACAGGTGCAGTACAATGAAGGATGACTCATGAGGTCCGATTCATACAAAGTCAGCGTGTGCAGTTTTTCAGCTTTGTGCTCCGCTTCAAATCATGTAACCCGCCTCATCGCAACTCACAGAAATCGCTGCAGGATGAACATGAAATACGACTAGGCAGCTCCCACCTCTGCAAAGAGGGGCGTCCTTTCTGGACCTGAGAACCACTCCGGGCTGTGCAGCTCCCCCACCCTGGTCCTGGGCTCCCTGAGGGCACAGCGGGATTCAGACTCCGCTCCCACTTCCCCCAACCACTGCCCGTTTCCTGACCCCAAGGTGAGTCCACAAAGAGAGGAGAGCATTGTACTTCCCGCCATCTCTCGGCTGATCTGATGATTCTTGACAAGAAGTTACAAAAGCTGAAAGTGTGCTTTGGGTGCTTCTCTATTTCGGAAACCTCTGGGAGTTTTGCTGTCATACCTGACCTGGGCCACCTTACTAGACCCTGGCTGAGTGTGGAACCATGACAAGAACACTGCTAAGTCCCCTGCACCCCTTGACAAGCTCCTTATTTAACCGGCCTCTCACGGTGGGATTATTCCAACAAGTACATGACACTCTGCCCTCTGGGAAACAGGTCTGACCAGGAGGAAGAGCTGACGCCCCTAGAAATCTGTGGCTGTGGGCGGCACGCACTATCTAAACCCTGGATATGCATGCTAGTCCTCTCGCAATGCTGGGTATGCACGGACATCATCTTTTAAGTATCTCAAAATTAAACATGGTACCCACAAATACACCAACTGTAATACAGACTAATGCGTATCCAGAATGTGGCCCACTTGAGCCATTGGAACCATTTCGCATCAGTGATTGACAGAAAACAGCCATGTGTTAAGTACTCTAAACATCACACACGGATGCTGAGCCGTAACCTTGGCTATTCCTTTGTCTAGGAGGGTGCCCACTGAAACAGTGTAGAGCATGAACCATCTAGAAAGTTAGCATTTATTCCATAGTCAAAATTAATGTAATTATCAGCGATAATTGCCAGTCATTTACTGAGCACGTAGTACCCAGGTAGTATCTAGCAGACTGATATAGAAAACCCTTCTAAGGCACTACCATACTAATAAGGAGAAGTGGAAAGAAAGGTGATGGGAACTGAATCCATTTTTGCTGGTATGAATCTAGTGACTTTGCCAAGACTCCGCCCCCAGTATGGCGGCCATGAAAGGCAACACATCCCTGCAGCCAGCTGATGCCAACAGCCTCCTGGTCTGCAGATCAGGGAGGAGGTTTAATGCTGGAGGTATTCGGGATGGCAGCTTTCTGATTCCCCAGCTTTCTAACTCCAGTAAGCTTTGTCCTGAGTGTCATTCTGGGACCTACCAGAGAGTCTGTGCCCCTGACACTCAACGATTTTTTAAAAATAATTGAACTTCCTGCATTAAATCTATATTCACAATAGCTACAGCACTATCTGTTAATAACACTGACTCGTGAACGCTTCCAAAGAGAGTACAAATTAATTCTAAGCACATTAATAAACGCTAAAATTATGTATCATAATTAATGTTGTATTTCCTGTCTCTTTTTCTATAACTCCAAATAAAATTTTGATTATACTAGAACGAATGTCTCCCAGACTATAATTTTGACCAACTGTATTTTGGTATTTCCCTGTACCACATAAATCGGTAAAAGTTAACAATATCGTCAAATATTTTTCAATATAGCAAACGTTTATCAGTCTTTGGGTAATTGCAACCCAAATGCATTTCCTGGTTTTGTGGAAACTCCTCACTGTGTCAGTCTGCGAGAAGCAGGACCCTCCCTCCACCATGAAATCCAACCTGCCACAGAGGGTGCCAGGTGGGCCTCCCTTGTCCCGGCCAGTCTGATTCTTAATGAAAGATTAATGCTCTGCTAAAATGACGCAGTTGTCCAAGTTGTTGCACCTTGAAGGCATGACGGATTTGAATAGAGTTGAGAAATCCCTTACCATTAAAAGTGGTGTCATATTCCAGTTGATGGCGGAGCCCACTGCGACACCCTTAACATGGTAATCTGATAAAATCACTGTGCCTTCATTTTCTGGTGGTCCGTCCACCCAGAGTTCCTGCCCATTTTCCAATCCTGGCACATGGTGTTTTCCTTTAATTCCCTGAAGTATGAGCTATCTTTCCAATAAATTCATTTTCTTCTTAGATTAGCCAAGGGCCATCTGTGGTGCCTGTGGGTTAAATGACTAACTGATGCATCCGGAGTAAAGAAAACATACTTGAAAGAAGAGCGAGGATTGAGGAGGAAGACGTGATGATATGCGTGGCCACAGATGGTCGTGACTGGATATTCTGTTTGGGATTGTGACACTCTTCTTCTCTTAACACAGTTCTCTTGCTATTAACATTGTGGTGCCAGATTTGAAAAACAAATTTACTACAGTATAAAGTGTAGCTGACTGCATGAATTGAAATTGTATGATTTTCAAGAGTTGTGTCACCGGTACGCACAGGAAACCAAAGTAAGGATCAGGAACATACCTTGTTTCTCCATGCTCCCTGACAACTCTCCTCTTCCTTACATCCACTGCCCCACACATTCCAGACCACCTGGGTGCTTTCTTCACTCTGTATTACTTTGAACAGCTTAGAATTTTATAAAAGTAAAATCGTATAGTGTGTATCTTCTTCTATGGCTTCTTTCAACCGGCATAATTTTTGATATGCACCCATGTACCTGTATTTTATTCCTCTTTGTGGCCGAGGAGGATTTCATTATGTGGATATTTTCTTTATCCATTCCATGTTGACGGACATGTGGTGTGTTTCCTCCTTGTCCTACTGCAACACTAGCGAAGCTGAAATGAACATTCGCGGACAAGTCTTACATCTGGGAGTACGAAGTTGATCATATGTTAGGTATATGCTTCACAGAAAAACTGCTAAACTATTGCTCAGAGTGTTAGTGCAAATTTTACATTGCCACCAACGTGGAATGAAAGCTCTAGTTGGTTTACGTCCTAGTCAACACCTGGCACGGCCAGGACTTCCTGACTGTGCCAGACCGAACGTTCCGTACAACGTTCAAGAGAAATGGGGACAGCAGGTCTCCTTTTTTCTTTTTTGCAGATTTATAGGGAATGCATTTGATTTTACATCCTTGGAGCCAACTGTAGATTTTCACAGATGTCCTCTAACAGGTTGAGGAAATTCCCTACCATTCCTAGTTTGCTGAAAGTTTTTTTTTTTTTTTTATTATCAAGAATGTATGTTGGGCCCTGGCTGGTGTGGCTCAGTGGATTGAGCACTGGCCTGCGAACCAAAGGGCTGACAGTTTGATTCCCAGTCCGGGCACATGCCTGGGTTGGGGGCCAGGTCCCCTGTAGGGGGCGCACAACAGGCAACTGCACATTGATGTTTCTCTCTTCCTCTTTCTCTCTCCTTTCCCCTCGCTCTCAAAAAGTAAATAAACAAAATCTTTAAAAAAGAAAAAGAATGTATGTTAGATTTTAAAAATAATTTTCTGGATATAATGCAATTTTTATTTTTATTTTGTTAGTTTCTTAGTTGTTAAGATGGTGACTTGCATTGATTGATTTTCTTTTAAGCAAATCTTACATTCCTGAAATAGATCCCATTTGGTCATAGTGAATCAGTGACCTCATATAATGTTAAATTTGTTCTGCTTAAAAAACACTGTTGCTTTAAGCAGGGCATACATTTTCCCATCACTTCATAGTGTATCATATTAGGAGTATAAATAAAAAAGGAGAAGTAGCCCTTTGTCACTTATTCCCAAGAGTGGCGACAGTAACCTCTGGAGGCAAAAATAATTTTTACCTTGTTCATGAACGTTCCCGCATTTCTGGTGTGTGTGTGCAGCTGCGTGTAGTTGACGGGGTGCGGACTGTGTGGGGCAGGCCGTGGTTTAAATAATTACTCCTCTCTGCAGGACAGAAGTCAGCAGTCTGGGGTCTGTCCATGATCTGGGGCCCTTCCCCGCACTTGCTGTCTGAATGATGGCCTCCTGGAAAGATGCCTCTGCACGCTTTTCTGTTCAAACTCAGCTCTTTTTTTTCTCTCTTATGGTGATCAGAGTAACTCTTGCCACCGGCCTCAGATGCCATGCCCATTGCTGTCCACAAGGCTCTGGTGACCTTGGCCTGCGCCCGTCCTGGAGTCCTGGAGGATTGTCACTTTAGAGCACTGCCAGGTGCTGATTATCTGGGAGAACTGGGGCTGCAGGCTTCTCCTCCTCTTCTTCGTCTGCCTGTTGATCTTCAGCGACTGGAGCAGCTCCCCCTCCTGAGTATGGGCCTGGGGTTACAAACCTCTTGTAGTTTTAGAGATGTTAATTTTCAAATGTGTTCCTCATTATTCTTGTGGGGGGTTTTGGTACAATTTTAAAAACCTAAAATTTCTGGCAAAATGGGCTTAAACTCTCAATGATGAATAGATCTGTGGATGAAAACAAATTGTTTCTTGGCTCATAATAAAAATATTTTTCTTTATCTTCCCCAAACATGTCTGCCCTTTCTTTCTATGACCTCTCTAGGACTAAAAAATATTGACTTGAGTTGGCCTTAAAAACAGCTTATCAATGTGTACAGTTTACTTAAATTCTCTTTTACCTGACCTTTCCCAGGCTTGGCTAAGATGAATTTTTTGGGCCACCTTGAAGGAATTCTTTTTTTAATACTAGAACGGCCTTGTCACTCTCTCTCTATAGTCTCTGAAGAGTAACAGTATTAATCATCTGCTGAGTATACTTTTTAAAATAGATCTCTTCCCATAGATTACTAAATTTTCATTATAACCCAGACTCGGAGGTGGATGATTTAAGCTGCATGACACAACAGGTATTGCATTTCTTGACAATTATTTCACACCCCAGGTTGTAGGAGGCAGAAAGCTAAGGGACATTTTTTTTCTCCACGTGACAAGTGCCAGGTTTCATAAAACATCTCTTGACTACAGAGTAGCTTCCTTTTAATAAGAGACTTAAATAAAAATGAGGCATGCGTTTTCTGCTGGGTAAAAAAAAAAAGACACGACTACCCAACAGTCACAAAACGTGAGAACGAAAATTTTTACATTCAAGTGCAATAATCCATTAAATAATATATAGATGGGCTTTTTGCTTTTTAGCTAAACACTCTTAAAATACACCCTCTGTCTCAATGCTTACAAATGCTAGAGGCATTTCGTTGAGCTAGCTGCTGGAATTGACTTATTTTGCTAATTCAAAGGGAAGCACAGGCAGCTTCTTTAACCTACCATTCAAGCACTTTGCATCTCATTGGCTGTAGTTGAGTAAATATGTTTGCCCTGGCAGTGTTGAACACAGAAGCGGCAGTGTTTACGCCATGGACGTGTGATTAGCTGCTGAAAAATTCATCAAGCACCCTGAGATGTGCACGACTTATTTAAAAATGATGAATAAAGTTTAGAAGAATAGAAATGGTTTGACAAGCAGGCAGCAACAAAGAAACCCGCACATCAAGGGAAGGAGATCAAACAGGAGTGTGCGGGCACGTTCGCAAGGAGGCCGCGGTGTCTGGCTCCACTCCAAGGGGCTGAGAGAACAAGACATGAAAAATAGAGGAAGAAGAGAGACGCGAATCTCAAGGTTGGGAAATGAAAGACCATTTGACATTCAGAAATGATTTTTCTTCTTTTCTCATTTAGAACAGAGTCAATAAACTCACCTCGGCTTCACTTAGTGAACTGAATGCAACTCTTGTCTTACGTAAGTCAGTAGAAAGTGACTTATAAAAAAGGCATATCAAAAAGTATTTCTGCTAAATAAGAATTGCCGATTTCAGCTTTCCTTCATTTACCGTAACATATTGGACAATGTTGATAAGCTGTACATGCAAGCCTAAACTGAGAATGCCAGTCCACAACATTTTAATTTTTAACATTATTTAATATGTATTTTTTCAATTTTATTATGTCAAATGTTAACTAAGGAATTAACTAAATGTTAATTCCTATTGTATGTAACATTTTGTTTTTTATTTATTTGCTAATCGCCCATGATTTTAAAGTTCACTCTTCAAATTTATTTTTTTAGTTTTAAAACCTGAGCCCATCAAACTTCTGTCACTGAACTCATTTTGGAATCAGTTATTTTAAAACGCTCTTGTGTGAAAGTGCGTAGGACGAGACTACAGTGAGTAGCCCGCAGGCCGTGGCAACAAAACCACACTAGTGGAAACCAGTAAGAATTTGGAGCACACAGGTTGGGGCAAAAGTGGGCTTACAGCTGTCCGTATGGAAAACAACACAGTAATTAATAAGCAGTAATGCAAGAATAAACTCTGCGTTTTGTGTACTCACAACTGTAAACCTACTTTTGCCCCACCCTGTATTGCTTTTTTAAGGTTACTTTTAAAAAAAATTATTGACTTTATGGGGTGATGTTGGTTAATAAGATGATATGGGTTTCAGGGGTACAATTTTATAATACATCATGTGTATAATGTAATGTGCATTCCCCACCCAGCTGAAGTCTCCCTTCATCACCACTCATCCCTGTCGCCCCCTTCTGCCCCCGCACCCCCATTTCTGCTGGTAATCACCACACTGCCGCCTGTGTCTACGAGGTGCTTTATTTTTCCTTCTGCTTCATCCCTTCGAGAAACAGAATCATAGCTATACTGCCTTTCATAAAAGAGGATTTTCTAAATAGTCAAATAGTGGCTTTTTAATCCCGTGGAATTGGTACACACAAAGGTCCCTAAGTTTTAAACCTTTAATATACAGATCTTAAAGAGATAGTGTTTGCTGGGGAAGAGATCAACAATTATTAAATGATTGTAACCAAAAAGCAGTAAGTATCAAAATTTCCGTACATAAGAGCATGTATGTTTTCTTTACATTCTGATGTTAACAAATTGCCCTCCTAAAAGGCCCTAATGAGTAATATTTCTTCCATGCCTTTCTTTGCCTCTCTGATGGGCAAGTAGTTACATTTTGATGTAGGCTTAATTCGTATAACCCTGGCAAATTTTGATTTGGCAAATATTTTCATAAATTTGATTGGCAGTTCATATTATTTTCTGTCCATTGACTGTATTTCCTTATTCACTTTTTCCACCAGATTTGTCCTTTTTCTAGCTGATATTGATCGATTGGAGAACCATCTTCCACTTTCATCTTCAAAGGTTCGCTGCAGACCATCTCCGACTCAGTAGTGTCTTCTGTTTTTCTCAGTGGGGTTTTCATTTTATCAAGTTTCACAAATGAAAAAATAAAAGGCTTCATCCTCACTGTTTACTTTGCTCTCCAGTAGTGTTTTGAGTAAATATAAAAACTCTTCTCTTTCTTGAAATTCCTCGCACATTATAATCCGTTTTCTAGGCCTGCTTTGACCTCCCGCTTTCCCTCTGGGGAGGAAGTCACTGCCTCTTCTGCAGTGATGCCCTCCTCGTTTTTCATCCCACATCATTGTTGCTATAACAGAATTGAAAGCTCACCGAACCCCTGTATTATATATTTTGAGAGAACACTTTGACTAAATTACTGGAGTGACTTTCAGTCTTTTGAATATGAACATACCTGTGTAGTACTCATTTCGGCTTGGTGACCCACTGTATAAGACCGCCTGTGAAAACTGGGTAAAAGAGCTTCTGACATTGTACACTGAATCGCTTCTTTCTATTTTTAGCTCAAGTATAAAATATCAAATGGTTTTATAACATATTTTGTTACCCCAATTTTTCCAGAATTAATTAAGCTGGTATCACAAGAAAGAACATCCTGAGTCTTGATATTTGGACAAACTGTGATACAGATGAAATGTTCCCTACAACACGAAGGGAGAATAACAAACTTGGAGCCGGTCCTCATTCTATCATCACTAAGCTCTGTGTCCTTTGACAAGCCATTTAATTGTTATTGGCTTCTATTTATTTCCCAGTAAATTGATTGGATTAGATGACATCCTCATAATAACGTTTCCTTTGAATTTTAAGACATTAATACAAATTCCTAAAGTAAATTACATAAATATTAAGCATTAAACATATTGGGAATCTTAAGAGCAAATTATAAAAGTGAATATTTATACCAAGTAAATCTAAAATTAGCACACTAGCTAAAGAGACATTTAGAGAGTAGCAATCAGATAGGAAAGAGAAAGATCTTACTTTACTACCATTGGAATGGGCAGGGCTGTATTAACTTCCAAAATTCAAAGCTAGATGACTTAAAAACTCTTCCCTCTGCATATTGATTGCTAGAAAACTGTTAATCCATTTTCATAAACACACACACAGAAAGTGGTGTGTCTTCGGCAGCTGCTCTGGGCAATGTTAGGTGGTCTCTTACTCACTTTCACTTTTCCCATCTGTCCCAGTTTCTCAGGTGACAACCCTTCTCCGTGGGACTCTGGCAACTCAACCAATATCAGTTGTTATAAATATTATCACAAGAAGAAGGAAAGACAAGAAAGACTCATTTCTTTAATGTAAAACAACTAAAACTTTCAAGTTTTAGTTAATATTTAAGGATTAAATAAGAGCATACTTTTTGCCATGATATGAGCTTTTGTGAACAATCAAGGCTTGTCCTTTATTCCATGAAGAAATCTCAGCAGATTGAATACTCTTTCTTCTTTTCATTTTTCTTGAGAGAATGGAAAGTTCCTAAAATAAGCACAAAGAGTTTTCCTCCCAAGGTTATTCTTATTTTGCTCGTGTTGAGCCAGAAACCGCTGAGATTCCAAGTTGCAGTCCTCATTTCTTTTCCCCGGCTGAAACGTGAGTCATAGCATGATTTACTTTCTTTAGCACGTTGGGAGTTTCATTTCTCCCAGATTCGGGTCTTTCCTATACTCCACTTGGCTGTCTCAGACAACAGAAGGCAGGGTGCACCACCAGCCTTGTGTATATGACACTGAGAAATGCAAGTGAATCTCACACACAGACATGACTGTCGTGAAAGGTCACACTCTAAACCAGTGCAGTGCGACACGGGTGGTACCACAGCCTAGAGGACATTTGGGACATTTGCGGGGCGTTCTTGGCTTCAGCAACAACCTGGAGCCACTTCGGCTGGCATTTCATGACAGGGACGAGGGAGGTGAGACTCGCCACATGTCATCTAGTGTCAGTGCACCCACCCCACTCCCGCTCACCTTCCTCTGCTACTGTTCCCCCTCTCCATATAGCAGGATTCGGAAGGATTAAACCTGTAGACTTCCTTGGAGACGGGTTTGGCCACTTTTACGCAGGTCAACCTAATGAAAGGGTCCTGCTACAGATCTGGTAAGTGGACGTAAGATGAATTGCATCCCTGTGGTTACTGACATTTGCTGCTGTTAATGAAAGCTGCTGTTTTCCTGCACTAGACTGTTGTCTGTTAACCAGCATTCAGTTTGTCAGAAAACATGGAGAGTGGCTCCTGCTTCTTTAGCTGACACTCTGATCCCTGGGTAACCGCTCTGGGTGCCATACGCCAGGCTTCTCCAATGGGACCTGCTATGGCCATGCCACCATTCCCAGCCCCTGAGTAGCGTGGGTCAGTGGCAGTCTTAAAAGCAGGAACCCCGTAGTAGGAAATGAGGAAGTTTTTGAGGAGACATTGCAACAGGCTCAGGCAAGAACTTATTTATTTAGCCCTTCCAATAACAGTGCAAGCTCTTGATTCCCTATATCACATTCCTTGCTGTTTGTAACAGAATAGATTATAGTTCCAGTACTGAATCTTAATTCCTTCATATTGCAACCTGCAATGCTCAGCATGGCTTAGAGAACGAAGCATCCTCTTGCATCCCAGGAGATTTTTGGATATCCCTCAAGACCTTCATTTTACATATTTATATTTAATTTATATAACTCCACAGAAAGTACAAATCTAACATAGTGACAGAAAGCGAGTCAATTATTGCCCAGGGCCCCAGGGTGGAGGGAGGTTGACAGGGTGGGGGGGGTGTTGCACGGAAATTCTACAGGGTGATGGAAATGTGCTGTATTTTAACTGTGGTGGTAGATACACAAGTGCAAATATTTATCAACATTTAGTGAAAGGACACGTAAAAAACGGATCCACTGAGTATACGTAAATTATACCTCCTTAAAGGTGATTGTGAACAATTAACATTTACATAGGGCAGGCAATTTACAACATTCCAAAAATATAAAGTCTGTTTAAAATTACACAGCATAGAACTTAACTGTTTAACATCTATAAACGCAAGCTATTTCTTTTTTTTTAAAGATTTTATTTATTTATCTTCAGAGGGGAAGGGAAGGAGAGAGGGAGAGAAATATCAATGTATGGTTGCTTCCTGTGCATTCCCTGCTGGGAACTGGCCTGCAACCCAGGCATGTGCCCTGACTGGGAATCGAACCGCGATCTCTTGGTTCACAGGCCCGCGCTTAATCCACTAAGCTACACTAGCCAGGGCACAAGCTATTTCCTGTGCAGTTTTAATACAGGAAGAGTTTCCCAAGAGCAATGTCACCTTAATTCAGAGAGCTTCCCTGATGTGGAGCTTTACCAACATCATTTCCTCTTTGTAAATATCATATCAGCGATGCCGTCCTATTCGTCAATGCCACACACTGAGCCGGTTTTCATATGCAGTTTTCATATCCACAGTGATCCTAAATACACACCCAAATGCCTGATTATATACCACCCTGGGCTTCCTAATGTAACTGCGCTTGGTGATTTATACTGTGGGTTATATAATATTGCATTATCAATTACCTCTCGTTTCATTGCTCATTTATTTGTAGTATATATTTGAGATGTGTTGTTACATTGTGGTAAGAGAAAATCTTGGTGAGGCTATTCATCAAACCATTCACTCATTCATTCATTATAATACGTATCCCACATGCTTAAAATGTAGTAAGGTACTGTGTGAGGGAGGGTAAAAATAGAAAGGTAGTCCATGGCTGCACAGAGTTTATCTTCTAGTGGGATAGACTGATAAAAAAATGCATAAAAATTATCCGGTACAGATCAAGGTTACAAAGGAAAACATGCCGGACAGCTGCCCAGCGTCCACCACCTGAAAACCAAGCCTCAGGTGCGATCCATTTCCCCCAAGACCGGTCAGTACGCCATTTCTCATATTCTGGAGCGACTGAGTCGAATGAGTGCCCCCCAAATCCACTTCCCATTAAAATTAAAAACAAAACACATAGCAGTGGCAAACCTTCTGTCTAGTGTCCTCTGATGTCCCTTGGTCCCGGGTTGGGTTCCTCAGGAGGTGGATACTGAGTTGGAGTTGAAAGGGCAACGGGTTTTTCGGGGAGTGAGACCTATGGGGGGAACAAGAAGGACAATTAGGCAAGAAGGGCCATTCAATCGTGATGTTGGAGCCCAGAAATAAATACGGCCGCACAGAGGGACGCCGGCTTGGGCAGCGGTGGCTAAGCCGTGGCCGCACCGCCCTCTCTGCCACTGGCTGCGGCCACCCCCAGGACAGCTCGCCCTGGGCTAGGAGCGCTTTGCTCTGTCATTGGCCAGGGGCCGTCCTAAGAATAATGTGATCTTGCTGCAATGATGAGGTGGACAGAAGCAGCGTGTGGCTATAGGCTGTCAGTGACCACACTCCTCACAGCTGGACAGTGAATCATTCCTCGAAGAGGCATCTGAATGGAGCATCCCCCATTCTGCCAGAGGCCTCTGGTGCAACATTCTGAAATTTAGAGTGGTGTTTCATTTTTCTCTTCATCAGGGTTTTATGAAGCACTGAGTACCAATCAATTATGCTTAAAGACCGTCAATACTTAACTGAGTACATCAGTGCCCCCATTCCCTCACGAGCAGGGGAGTCTACATTTATAGCAGACAGCTCTAGGATTCACAGCCTGCTCCCTTCCCACTGCCTCGATCTCCGGCTTTTCCCTCTGTAGATCTCCACCCGAAATACGCGATGTGCCACTGCCTGTGTCCTAGAATTGTTCCCACTCATCCCTGGAACAGAAGCTCTTCATAGATTCCCAGACCGAAGTCCTATTTTCCTCATTTACAAGGTTTGGGGGCATGGGAGGTAACTGAGAATTATATAATCGCTTTCCATGTTATCCACCATAAAAGCTGGTCTTTTATCTTAGTTTGGTGAGTTCTGGCCTCAAATAACCTTTGGGACACCAGCGGCAGCAGGCACTCTTCTTTCAGGAACTCTTTCTCTGCTGTGGGTGCCCTGGCCCTATTTCCCTGAATACTTTTCCTCTATTTCTTGCTGTTGATCTTTCCTTTCCAGCAGGTCAAGTTGAATTTTCTTTTTTTAAGATTTGATTTATTTACATTTAGAGAGAGGGCAAGGGAGGGAGAAAGAGAGGGCAAGAAACATCTAATCAGTCAGTTGCCTCTCACACATCCCTAAACCGGGGACCTGGCCTGCAACCCAGGCATGTGCTCTGACTGGGAATAGAACCGGTGACCTTTCAGTTCACAGGCCGGTGCTCAATCCACTGAGCCATACTAGTCAGGGCAGAATTTTCAAAACTGTGATATATTTTCCTCTACTATATGTAGACCACCATAGTCTATTGCATCTTTCGACAGTATAATCAGAGTCTGTCTTTAAAACTGATTCCTTGTTCTTAGAGTTTCTAGATTCATCTCTTCTAACCCCAAATAATATTTTTTCCTGAAACACAGTCTGAGAGTTTCTAGACTACTGACTATGCTGTCCCCTCTGCTTTTCAAGTCAGAGTATTGATTGGATTATTATTAGTAGCCCTCTCTCTCTCTCTTTAATAGAAGCAGGTCTGTGAAAGTTCCGTTCAGGTGTTGCTCAGTGTAAATCTAGTGAAGCATTTATTCCCCATGTGATACTCTCACCTATTTTCCCATGGGCTTATTAATAAAATCTACCACGGTGCCAGAGAGGGAAAAAGAGACTTTTCTTTTCTTTTAAAAGCAACTTTTTAGGGAAACTATTAAAAAACAACTTTTTAGGGAATTTTATCTCTGCCTTCCTCTAAGAAATTTATTTAACACAGAGAATTTCCTAGGTAGCTTACGAAAAATGCGCCCAAGTTTTCCAGTTGCCGCACTTAATGAATGGGAATTTCCACAGGCAGGGCTTGAGACGTTGTGTTTTTCAAAAGTATCCCACCTGGTTTTCGCCCTGGCTCCAACAGAACCCTGCACTGATTCGTCCCGTTATTGTTCTCCTTGTGGCTACGGCTGGGAAGGTGCCTGAGCCCCCACCCCCCGTAGAGGCCAACGACAGTACTCAGCCAAACGCTCCTGTCTGCAATATACTCCACAGGCTGGCCTGCGGTTTGATTCACTTTTCCACGCGTGGCCACCTCCCGTGGATGCTCTCAGCCCTCTGTTCACAAGTGAGGCTGCATCTGATTGTGGGGGCTGTGCCTCGCATGTGTGTGCTTTAGCATGCGGATTGTTTCACGAGTTACTGGGGGCATGACCCACTTTAGACTATATTTTGGGAGAATTTATACAACATGCACTATTTATTTTGTCAATATTTCAAATTATATGTAAATCTGGTCTTAACTTTTTCTCTAAGAATACCAACGTTCCTGAGATTCATCAATCACACATGAGCAACGCTCCCCATTAAAGCAAGAGTGTCAAGCTTGTTTTCACCGGGGGCCACATCAGCTCTGCAGTTGCCTTCAAAGGGCCGGAGTAATTTTAGGACTGTGTAAATGTAACTACTCTTTAACAGTTAAGGAGTCGAAATTACATTCGGCCCTTTGAAGGCAACCGCAAGGCTGACGTGGTCCCTGGTGACAATAAGTTTGACATCCCTGTATTAAATGTATTGTTTCCCACAGGAAGCTTACTACTATTTGTATCACCTGGTTTTTAAGAACCATATGACTGGTATGCAATATTTATCATTACAGTTGCTTTTTAACAGAAAACCTCTTCTCAAGCTGCCTTAAACAAGGAGCATCTCATACACTGGGAAGTTAAGAGGTTTTCTTAGGCTCCCTGCAAACGTCAGCCTGATGTCCCCAATTCTGGCTGCTGAAAACAGTGAACCTGTTCACCCTCCAGGGAGAGAGGGTGGGGAACCACTTCCCCAACACAATAAAACACCTTTCTTTCACTTAGATTGAGCCAGATTTTGTCTCCGGCCTGCTCCTGATCCAGTAACATTGAAAGTAAATAAAATATATACAGATTGACTTAAACCAATCAAGAGCCTTTCTTAGATGTGACATGTATACAAAGTCATTTACAAAGAGAAAAAAGGCAAGTCATGTTTCCTAAGCAACCTAATGATTTCTATATCATTTTTGAATATTTAAAAGATCTTCCAAGGTATTTCCCAGATAGTGTAATTGTAGTTTTGATAGGAAATTATTAATTATTGAGCACCTAAAAGTTAATTTTGGGGTATAATACTGGTGTTTTATAACACAATTTCCTCATTCTGAATATGTAACATTAATTGCTCTGGCTGGTGTGGCTCAGTGGATTGAGTACTGGCCTGTGAACCAAAGGGTCACTGGTTCAATTCCCAGTCAGGGCACATGCCTGGGTTGCAGGCCAGGTCCCCAGTAGGGGTCACACAAGAGGCAACCACACATTGACATTTCTCTCCCTTTCTCTCTCCGTTCACCTCTCTAAATAAATAAATAAATGAAATCTTTAAGAAAAAGATAATTAATTCTCAATCTGCTTAAGCACAGCTTCAATTTTTTTAAAGGACTGTGTATTTTCCAAGTTGTTAATACAGAAGAATGGTTTTCTTTTGCTTTCAAACAAAATAATAAATGTTAAAATTAATTAAATACTGATGGTACAATAAGTACTATGCTGTAAACATTATCTCTACTAATCCTTTCAATGACACTTTGAAATATCAGGATGTGGTCCATTTTCAGATAGCCACTGAGTATAAAGATATTAAGTAATTTCCCCAGAGTACCATTGGGAACCAGGGGTAGATGTGGAATTCGAGCACGGTCCTGCTTTGACTCTAGACCTACACAGGGGAGGGACAATCTCTTCCTCTACTCCTCAGTTCAGTCACTGGGCTTCACGAATAACACTAATAAAAGATATTTTACAGGAGAAAAAGCCCAGTTTATTCACACATGCAGTTCTACTTGAAAGAGAACTAAGTGATGAGAAACTCCAAGGGGAGATGAGAATTTGGAGCTCAGCTACTATTTTAACAAAACACAATATATTTGCAAAGTGGCTAGACAGAGGAAGAAGAGTTGGGGCTCCTAGGGGCAGTAACCTGTGGGCAGGTTGAAACATGAAGGGGAACTTAATGGAAGAGAAGGGTTTGGTTACTCAGGTTGGTTTACGCTGAGCCCACTCAGTGATGACTCGCTATTCTGGTGATAATGACATCAGGGTTTCCCCTCCTGGTACAGAAGAGGAGACGAGAGAGACCTTCACACAGGGAAGCTCGTACCCTGCTTCTAGGTACAAAGGGGGAAGCTGGGGAGCTTTTCCTGTGTCTGCTGTATCTCAACTGTCTTCAGCTGAAAATAATCCTTATGCCAAAGCACCATATTTCAAAGTGGCATATTCTGATACTAAATAAAACACATTATGCAAATCATTTAACTTATTTTGGGGATATAACATAAAAGATGTCTTCTCTTTAATATATTTTGATATGTTAGAAAACAATCCATGAAAACAAAGGAGGAAACACACCACAGGACCACACGTCCAGAAAGACACCGAGACCCCTACTTTCCCCAGCTGGTGCTCACACTGAGGCTGGATTCCACATTAAACTAGTAAAATGTAAGTCATTCACTCGGTTCTTCCAGAATGACGGCTATTTTCAAACACCAACGTCTTTGATCTTATAAAGCCAAATAGTGTAGAACATGCATGACATTTTGTGTATTTATGCAGATATTTTGTGTAGATTTAGCAAAAAATGTCCAAGAAGGTTCACACAAGGACGTGGCAGTGTGGGACCTGATAAGATCCCATTATGCGGCAATCATTCACCGCGCCTTCATTTCAGTAGTCCACCGTGGGGCTTTTCCATGGGTGTGCTGCAAGAATTTTTAAAACTTGCATACCTATTGGGTCAGGGGTACTGACTTTTCCCTTAGACTATCAAATTTTTTTAAAAAATGACGACAGCCAACACAATAAAAGCTGTCCAATGTGAATAAATCAATATTATATCTATTTCTTGTCAAATGAGCAAAAAATGCACTGTTCGGT
This sequence comes from Trachops cirrhosus, assembly GCA_028533065.1. NCBI lineage: Eukaryota > Metazoa > Chordata > Mammalia > Chiroptera > Phyllostomidae > Trachops > Trachops cirrhosus. The sequence goes on along the minus strand of CM052551.1, from coordinate 4,670,435 downwards.
GTGCCAAGAATTTTAGTGATTAGTTTATGTGTGCCATGAAATGGAAAAGGAGGTTGAAAACCTCTGGTCTGTAGACTTGGGTTGCCCCTCTCTGGCAAAGCTCTGACGTCCAAATACCACTGGCAAATTTACGTTCTCTGCTTTCAACAAAAGTTATTGTCTTTTTTCCCTGATCTAGGCTTTCAAAATTATGCTTCTGGGAACCTAAAGAGATAGACTTCCAAGAATATTATTGATATTGTACTTAATGGCTTGGAACAGCAAATTTAATTAACCTCCAATATTAAAAATGACTCAAGTGATAAAAATACAGCTCACATAATTTTCTGATTTTAAGTGTTATGAAACTTAATATCCCTACTAAATTTTGAACTGTACAAACTTAATCATCCATTGATTATTCATAAAAGGAGAACACTAAAATTATATTATGCTTCCATTTTCTCTCTAGAAAATGGTCAATAATAGTTTCTTTATTTAGTACAGATACCAAGAGCAATCTTTAGACTGATCAAGAAATTTTTATGCTTTTATTTTAGAATTGTAAGCTCATTTCAAAATGCCAAATCAGTGTTTAAATTATGCTTATTAAAAGGAGATTTTGAAAATTGCTTGAGTCATTCCAATGTAGAGTAACTTGCCTCACACCTTAAATTCACAAAAATGCAACATGTCAAATTTATCAAAGGAAAAAAAAGTTTGATTTTATAATTTTTAGTTTCTTGATACTTTTTAAAGTATTGAATTAATATTTAGTTACAGATACTAATTTCTAAGACAAGAATTCATTTCTAGGTTGACCAAGGATATAATACTCCCTGACTCCACATTCTAACAGTGTTTTGCTATCTTTTTGGAAGTTTGACATAAAAGAAAAAATCAGTTATCTTCAGAGAATAATCTTATTATATTGCACTGTGATTGCATCAGGTTTTCTTAGGCTTTATGACTAAATTCTAATTTGAATTGTCAAAAAAAATGTTTCTCCTTAAGCAATACAAGGTGAAACAAACTGAAATAATTTGTTTTAATTCTATGGTACATCATGAAATCCATTTTCTTCTTGACTTAGTGCAAAAATAATTTCTATGCTATTTATTATATACTTAATTTTTCCAAGTAATTGCTTTTTTGTTATAACTTGTTCCCTTTAATATTAGATCCTTCAGTTTTATAACTACAGCTTTAAACTAAAATCTAACAAAGTTATTCCAAAGAGTAGCAGTCTGAGAAATATTTTTTAATTCATTTCTTACAGGCACACACAGGATTCTATTTCTTTATATGGTAAGCTACCCCTAAAATTTATGTAAATTTCCAGTAAGAGTTTCTTTGCAGCATCGGAAGATAATGACACAGACCAAGTGATCTGCTGATTTATTTTAATAAGATCATGGAAATCTTCTTAGGATGTAGTACAATCTGATTCTGACTTCTCGGACTCAAAGCCTGCGTCTGCCACCTCGTGACTGGGTTGCCTCAGGCACATCAGTTAACCTGTTTTCTGAATTTTCTCATTTTTAAATGGAGACGGCAACCATCACCAGGATCACTGTGAAGATTAAGTTAGTTTAATACCATATATGAAATGTGTTTAGCAAAATGCCTGGCATACCATAAATTCCTAATAAATATTAGCTGTTACTATTGAGCAATATAACTTAGGTATGCGGATATTAATTTTTAAAACTTGGGCAATGTTAGCTACCAAGGAATTCAAATGAACTGAGGGCCTTTCTTAGGGTATGTTTTATCATATTTCTAATTCGTTCTAGGTTAAAGAGAAAGAGGTGGCCTTTGTGTACATTGAGATTATAAAATGAACAAATGGCATTTAAACTAATTAAAAGATTAAAGGAGAAATCAAAGACAGAAAAGGAAAATATTTTAAAATGTTTTCTAAAGGACAAAAATTTGAACCAAAATATATATGATACTCATTCTCTGTCTCTAAGACAGACACTTGCGGTCACTAAGAAAACACCCTGAGAAAGTAAACGTGCCGTGGAATTGGGGACGCTTAAGATGCAGATGCTATTGTATTTTAAGATGGGCTTTTGCAGAAAGCCTGTGTCCTCACAAGGAGGAGGCTGTAGAATTATCTTGTGTACAGAAAAGCTCTCCATGAACTTGGAGAAGTTAGGCAGCCTTGATTTGGGGGTACAGTTTGCCAACTTGGACCTACATGTCAAATGCAAAGGAAACATGAAAAATGAATGCCTTTGTAAATTTGCAAATTATGTTTTTTTTTAGGTCTGGATATTGTAAATGGACCTGTATTTCACCAGTTACACACTCTCCATATTTAATTAGTGAATTCATCCTGTTCATCTTGTCATTTATGAAATGTGTAAATTCATTTCTTCCACAAAAGATGAACTCATCCATTTATCTGAGTTTTCATATTTAATATCTTATTCACAGCAATAGCCCAGTAGATAACACAAAAATTCATAGTAAATGTTTTTATAATTTTTCCCATATATTTAGAGCACAGAATAAATTTTTTTTTACTTTTGTGTTCTCAAAAATCTATGTTAGGTGTGGAGTATATCGGATGTTCAACAATATCTGATTAATTTTATTAAAATGCAAGGAACAATTTCAAGACTCTAAGGGACTGGGCGGCATTATATATAGATGAAGATAAGGTTGGAGTCAGTGAAACGACAAGGTGAAGGACATTACTTGGGTTCTGGTGCTTGAGGACAGTTTTCACTTTGTTTCAATGGGCAACTAAAACCCATGATCTGTCAGAAGCTGCCTGTTTGAGCTCTTCCTCTCCTATTCTTGTCTGGGTCCTACCTTGGAGGTGGGAGGAGCTGAGATAAAAATGCAAGTTCTTGGGTGAACCTTTTAAACTAACTCAACCCCAGGGTTTTGGGGGTAAATTCAGGCTTGCTCTTTTTAGGTATAATCTAGGGAAAGGGGAAGAAATATTTTTGGTTCAAGTTAAAAAAAAAGAAAAAAGAAATCCTTCATGTGATTCAGCCCAGCTCAGCAAGGATCAGAATTTATGACAAAAGGCTTAAAATAATAGTAAGATCAATAACAATAGCCCGCATTTGCAGGGCCTCTCCTGGTAGTTACTGAGGGACTAGGCAGGTTCTTATCAGATTCACTTCGGTGGAAAAAAGAATGGAAAACTATAAAGTGTGTTCAGAGAAGGTAGTTGAACCATTTTCACCTAAGTGGAAAGTACACTTTAGGCTCCAGGGTGTGTGAAGATACAATTTAGTGTTCATTTGGTAAAGCTCCGAATATCGGGCTAGGAGTGCAATTCATCCCGTAGGCCAGTGATTTTCAAGCCTTTTCCTCTCTTGGTGCGCATACACTAATTATGAGAATTCTGCGGCATACAAAGGCTTTTCTATACAATGGCTCTAGCAGCACTTAGTCACCGTTAACCTCATTCGAAACAACTTTGTCAGACTGTATTGTGACAGCTGCCAGATCAGGGTGCATTTAAAAAAAAAACTTAGGAAAACTGGTGAATTTTTGCGTAGCTTTTTTAACATGGAAGATGAAATATGTGACATTTTCAGCATATTATGCTATATTATTGCAAGAAAGGTAAAAACGCAACTGAAACGCAAACAAAGATTTGTGCAGTGTTATGGAGAAGGGGCTGGGACTGATTGAAGGTGTCAAAGGTGGTTTGCGAAGTTTCGTGCTGGAGATTTGTCACTGGACGATGCTCCACGGTCTGGCAGGCCTGTTGAAATTGATAGCAATCAGAGACATCCATTGAAAACCATCAATGTTATAGCACGTGGGAGACAGCTGACATATCAAAATAGCCCAGTTAATAAAGTTATTGATGACAATGAAAAACGTGTCTTTCATTTTATGGAGAAAACTAAGCAAACTTTTTGGCCAACCCAATATATGTTTTTGATGACCTGACAAAAAATAGGTATAATTTTAATTCCTTCACACTGGGTGGCTATTGTTGTGTTGGCTGTTGTCATTTTTGTTATTTGACCATCAAAGGAAAAAAGAGGTCAGTGCCCCTGGCCACATAGTCAGACACTGCGAATTTCACAAATTCCTGCGGCGCCCCAGTTGAAAGTCGCTGCTACAGGCAATAGGGAACGGCCGGATTTTTTAGCAGGGTCATAGAAGAAGGTAGATTTTAGGAATGTTGAGATGTCATAAGTGTGAAAAGTGAATTGCAAGAAGGAAAGAGAATGCTTCTCAAAGATGAGTGGAAGCTATCCTAGAAAGGAATTTAGCCTGTACAGAAATACCACAATGCCTTTTTAAAACTGCAAAATAAACATTCAGACCTGCAGAGATAATAACACTGTGAAGTGTAAAGTAGATAATTAGGAAGTGATCCTAAATTATAATGGACAAACCTTAGTCACTCGTTAATTAACTTAGAAAAAGCAGTGGAGTCATAGCCTTCTCGGGATACTAATGAAAATGAAAAATTAGGTCATTTCATCCCGGAAAGATATAATTGCTGTTTAAAATGTTTTAAAAACATGATAACTCTAGCAAGATGTTTTATCATCTCCCAAATGTAAACCCTGTACATCTGGCAAAAATATAAAATACCTGTGAACATACCCTGTCTTTGAAGGGGGCTGCATTGCCTCCATGTCTGATATAGACCAAGACCTCCTTTTGGTGATCTGCATGGTTCAAAGGGTAAACCTCATAATTTTCCCTGTGCCAGGGAAAGAAAAATTAACTTATATTTCTTCAGTATGAGAAAAACACATCCCTTCGTGAAGGGAAGGCTGTTTTGTTGAGAAATAAAATAGGTTTGCGGTTTGAGGTAAAAGGTTGCAAATAGATATAATTTGAATAGCTAGGAGGAAACCAGTCTTGTGAGTAATGATGTCCTTGTCCTTCCTGGGCCTGTGGGAGACACGGAGAAGCGGGACAGGCCAGCTGTGTTGACCATGTGGCCCAGGTGGACGGGGAAGCAAGTGGCACTGAAAAGGCACAGGCAGCTGGAGATTCCCAGGACATCCACGTCACTGCGCATGTCACATCACCCTTGATGACAAGCGGAGCCCTCCCCAGTCGCACTGTCAGACCCGCCACACCACGCCCTGCAAACCCACAGCGGATGCTGTCTGAGGTTACTAAATGGCCTGGACACCTGCGAACGGTTTGCTACCAGGAGCCACCTTGCACGCACGGCGGGAATGTCTCCCCTCCCGCAGACACGGTCCCCTCCCACTGAGCCCCGGCGTGGATTCGTGGGCACGCTTGGCTGCTGTTGTCTTTGAGTCTTACTTCAAACTTGTAAGGAGTCAGGTATCCCTTTTTGCTAAAATGTGGCATACACCTTAATCCCATAAAGTGACTCTCACACTATATTGGATGCAGTCATTAGTCATGACATTTACGATGTTTGGTTCAAAATGTAAATTCAAACACGTATATTCATCTCTCCTCATTTTGGAAATGCATACTGAAACCACAAAAGAAACAGCAGAGAGAGGAAGATTTTAATCTGGCTTTAAAAATAAACAGTATATGACCAGATCAGTCAGAGTCTTTGATCTATTGGGTTTTTTTTTTCAAGATAAAAGTAAATCAAGCTTCAAATGAAGATCAGAAAGGTCAGCATTTATGTACATAATGGAAACACTTGTAAGCCAGGAAACAGGTCCCCCGGCAGAATTTTAAACCACCTGGTTATCTGAAGGGCAAAGGCTACGTGTAAGATGACCTCCAGGAGAATTTGTGGAAATGAGGCAAACTCTCAGTTACATTCTGTGAACACTTGTAAAGAACTCCAGTGTGCCACTCGGGGTCACATCAGGATCTAAGGCCTGCTGAGACAGACCTTGTCCCCATTTAGCTCGTGTGACACAGAGCCAAGCAGGTTATTGCCACTGATGTCTCCAGTAAAGGACAGCTAGGCTCGCTGGAGAATGGGGGCATACCCCATCTGATCCTAGACTGTCCCACCAGGGATGGGACAGGAAACCTCAGGACGGGAGAAGGCATCCCGGTTTTCCCTGGCATTGCATCGTTTCTCATTTGCCACAGGTGACTAGAGTCACTTATTAAACACGGTTCCTTGTGAGATGGCTAAACGTAAAGGGCTCATTTTGAAGAACTTGTTAGGCAGATATTTCATGCCTCCCAGTGACTGCCCTTCAGGTGAATGCAGGGTGAATGTCTCAGAGACCAAGACCGTGGGTCACCTTGGTGGTTGCAGGTACTGCTGCTAGGTAGAGAGGCAGGGTGTACCTGTATGTGTGTGTAAACTACGTGTGTGTAAACATTAATCACAGAGAATGAAGACATTGGTCCATAGGCATAAAACTGCCTGTCTTTTTAAAATTTATTTTATTTTATTTATTTATTTTTATTTTAGTTTATTCAGTACAGTTTCTATCCTTTATTCCCATTCCACCCCACCCACCCATCCCTCCCCTCCTCCCTCCCCTTTCCAACCCCCCTAGTTTTGTCCATGTGTCCTCTATATTTGT
>CM052551.1:4536561-4663474 GCA_028533065.1 Trachops cirrhosus | reverse complement strand
GATTAGTAAATAGGTGAAGTGTGTGAGAGAATAGAGTTAACCACTACAGTAATAAAGTTCAGGAACCTGGCAAGTGGGCTATAATCTGGAAGTATTTACAATTGTATGGAGTGGCTATTATTTACAGTAATATTAAAGCATCCATCATATGACAGAATATATGAAATCTAGGTAACTAGAATAGAGAGTATTGAGCCTTGTACTCAAGAAGAGAGAGTATTGTACTAATGGAACAGCAATGAAGGACAATATATTAGCAATGCACTATGAATGAGATAATGGGCGAAACCTATCAAATGATACAATATAATCAGCCAAGCAAAGAAGTCTATACAAAAAGAAAAGGAATGCCAAATACTATAAAAATAAAAGGTGTACGGATAATGAAATCATGATAATCCAATTATGCAATTACTTGCAGGTCCAAAAAAAAGAAAAAAAGAAAAAGAAAAAAGGAAGGCACCAAGCAGACAATGAAAGGAAGAAGAGATAAATTTGGAAAGCAAGGGAGCAGGGTCAAGACTAGGGTGACAGAAAGAGAAGCATAAAAAGAATTGATAGATCAAAAAATAATAGGAATTAAAAGATGAAAGGTTACTTTAAAATAATTAAAAGAAAACAAAAACACACAAAAACAAACAAAACAAAACACACCTATTGTTGGTTTCAGACTGGCCAAACCGGTTTTCTAGCTGGCTTCAGCACACTGAGGGGTGACTAGAGACAGTTTTTCTCTGTTCCTGCTCAGGACTCAGTCAGCCTCTGGCATACTGTTCATAGTGTAGGCACGCGCTCTCCCCCAAGCCCATCTGGTGCTTCCCGGAAGGGACCTGTGTGTGGGGGCTGGATGCAGCTATGTGCATCCTTGGGAATTCACCGCCCTGTGTTCCGATGTCCCACAGAGCGCCCGTGCCTTTTCTGGGTTCACGGGTGCACACTCTCTGGGTCCCCAGGGGCGCCCACTTCTCCTACCTTCAGGGCCTGGGCCTCAGGTCCCGTGGAGGCCCTGCGCCTTTTCCGGGTTCACGGGTGCGCACTCTCTGGGTCCCGAGGGGTGTCCACTTCCCCCAAATTCACAGCCTGGGCCTCACAGGTCCCGGGGAGTGCCCGCACCTTTTCCGGGTTCACGGGTGTGCACTCTGTGGGTCCCGAGGGGCACCCACTTCTCCTACCTTCAGGGCCTGGGCCTCATGGGTCCTGCGGAGCACCCGCGCCTTTTCCAGGTTCACGGGTGCGTACTCTCTGGGTCCCCAGGGGTGCCCACTCCTCCTACCTTCAGGTCCTGGGCCTCACGGGTCCCACGGAGCGCCCGAGCCTTTTCCGGGTTCACGGGTGCACACTCTCTGGATCCCGAGGGGTGTCTACTACCCCCAAATTCACAGCCTGGGCCTCACAGGTCCTGGGGAGTGCCCACGCCTTTTCCTTTTTCAACGCTGTGGTTTCCGAGACTCTCACCAAACCACGCTCTCTGCGTTGGGGGCGCAGGCGTAGAGGCGGGTGCCTTTGGATGCACCGGGTGGGTTGCACACTTTCACCAGGGCTTTGCGTGGGTGCTTACAGACGCTGTGGGGTTGCCTCTTCGTCCTCACTCCTCTCTCAGTGCCCTCCGGTAAACTGGCCTCTCCCGGTGCTGCTCAGTCCTTGTTTAGCCAGGGAGGGAGCGGATGACTCAGCGCTCTTTCGGGAGCCCTGCGGCCGACCCCGGCGCACCGGGCCTGGAGCTGCAACCCCCCTGGTCCCCGCGTTGATCCACGTAGTCTCCTTACTGTCGGGTTTTTCAATGTCCGCTACAATTTGCGATCTCCTGTTTTCATTTATGTCGTGATAACGTTGGCTCTTTGCTCTGCTCTTACCTAGAATGACCAGGATTTTTTCCCTGGTTGTGGGAGCGTAGAATCTGCTGCGTCCTACCACGCCGCCATCTTGGAAAACGTCAAACTGTCTTTGTCGCCCTGACCTTCACATCTGAGGAAGCCCCGACTATCAAAATAACACACACTCGACACTTTTCCTTTGGCAGGAGGACAACGAAAGAAATACAGTAACACAGATACAAATAAAGTGAGTTTAGAGAAGGGAGCTAACTAAGTAGATGAAGTGTTGCGGAGAGCTGGGGGAAAACACCAGAATAGTTCGAGGCTCCATTTGCAACACGGACGTTGATTCGCTCCGGGCTAAACCATTTCGCACAAAGTGAGGGACCTCTGAAACCTGTGGAATGAGCAGGAGGAAGTTCTCTGAAAGCCTTCCCTGCACTCACCCCATCAGGGCAACAGGACTACGGTTGGAGGATGTCATGATGTCAAGGCCCCCGCTATTGCTACTTCTCAAAAGGACATCCTGAAGCACGTTTGTCGAAGGGACCGTTCCAGAGGCAGGTGTCTAAGAAACTGACCGCCCGTGTGAATTTCTAGCGCCTTTTTCCACGTCACAGAGGCCGGAAAGCTGAACAGGGCGTTTCCCAGGCTGCTTTGCTGACTGTTCTCCCTGGGGACTGGGTTCCGGCGATGGGATGGGTTATTTGGGAAGCAGAGTTGAGGCCAGGGGCAGCCTCACGGAGTTTCTCCCGTTCTCTACTATCCGACCTGACCGGGGAGACACGGGTTTTAAAACACAGAACGGCCAGGAAAATAGCTTTATACTTAATAAGCACTTTAATACTGGATGGATTTATGTATTCAATATCTTATTGCATGTGAAAGCTTTCACTGTGTTTATGAAAATGATTTTCTTGCCTTGGAAACGTCTTCAAATATTGTATTTCTATGACAAACCTTAAGACAAAGGCAATTGCTTCTCTATTTTCCAATTTACAGAAACGATTCATACTATGAAGTGCATTTATTCATTTGTCACTGAAAAGTAGAGTGAAAGTGCATTCCATCAGCTCCCTCCTGTCTGGGAGCTGCTATTGAAGCAAAAACGTAGGATGCAATGTTTGGGAGGACACCTAGGATGTAGCTGCCCTCACTCGGCTGACTCGCTGCACCAGAAACTTAGTTATAAAGGCCGTGCAGCTCAGGGCTCAGAGAATTGAGGAATCCCATTTCAAAAATGGACATTGTTATTTCCTTTTATGACTATTTAACTGTATGCCTTACGTTAGTTTTAGTGATCACAGATTAACACCTAAAAATGTTACATTTACTGGAGAGCAAACTTTTTAATGTTGGATTTATAATACAAATCAAAACGAATTTTACTTTTAAGCAGCAAATATATTCTAATATCCAATTTTTTTCATCTTAACTATGATACGTTAAATAGCATAAAAGCATCAAGACTTTAGAGGTCATTGTCACTTTTACATAATATTTGTTTAGAGTGGGCATAAGTCGGAAAAGTTGTTGTCTCCTACCTGGTGATCAATGTCATCATAAATACAATCTTTTTCATGTTTTTGTTTTTCCTCCTAATAAGCACTTTTCTTTCGAGCACTAGTAGTGTACATTTCCCAGTCAATTATTTGCTTGGCACACCGATACACTGTAGTGCTTCCGAATCCCTCAGCACACAGTTCTTCCAGGGCGCCTGACAAGGATAATCCACTCGTCCCCGTCGAGGGGGGTGGACCAGGGGACAGGAGCCCAGGCAGCGCCCAGGCTCACACATTCATTTCCCACCTGCCAGACACAGCCGCCCGCTCGCGGGGTTTTAATAAACGGGACTTTAATTAGAGCACGTTGTCTCCTAGGAGCTGTCCAAAACAGAGGTAAATAATGTTACTGTCTCTAAGTTTGATTTAAATGAATACAATGATAATCAAAATCATAGAATGAGTGGCTAATAAAAATCCTAATGTACAATCTTCAACTCTTATAGAGTAAGGACACAAAATATATGAAAGGGAAAATGTAAATGAGATTTAGAAGAAAGTAAAATATGATATGTGTATTTAAGCTAATTTCATGACATTGGTGTTAATTTCATATGAAACTGATGAGTCATTGCTACTTAATGAATACTAGGCAGCGATATTGTTTTCATGCTGTATTATATGTATGGTTGGTTTTCATTGTCACACAAGTCTTTGTGTATTTACAGTCAGGGTGGTGCAAAGAGCAAAATAATATAACTGGATATTTTTCATAGAGGTCCAGTAAGATGAATTTCCCTTGATTAACATCCAATTTGTGTGTTTTAATGATGCCTGAATAAATTTTGTAGTTTATCCAAATATTATCTTGGCTACTTAAAGGAGCATACACCTGATACCGACAGAATAAGAATATGTTACTGACTCAGGCTTACTTACCAGGAGACACCGAGGGGTGAGGGAGACCCAACGCCCCCCACCGTGGCATCTCCTGAGGTACTTCGCTGAGATCATAAATGCTGCAACTTAAAATCTGCATGTTTGCATGCAATTTTTTTGCCAAAATTCCAACAATTCATGGCAAAGATATAGAGGGACACTGGATTTTTAAATATTTTATGCTTATATTTTTTGTTATAAACAATTTCTACGAACATTCTTATACAAGTTTGCTACAGAACACGAGCAAACATTTCTGTTAATCATCAACTCTGGAGAACTGCATTTACATCCCGGACGGGTTCAACTTCATGAGGCCAAACCGTCTTCCGAAGGGTGTGCACCCATTTCCACTCCTGTCCACAATGCCCAGGCTTTACGGGCACCCACACTTGCACCAACACTTGGTAGCATGAATGTGCTGATTTTTGCCAACTGAAGAGCATGAAAATTTTATCTCATTTTAGCCTCAAACTGTATGTTCCTGGTTACTAATGAGGTAGAACACTTTTTATATTGAATCTTCCTCCATGTTTTCTACTTTGTGAAAAGATTGCTTGTATGTTTCGGTCACTTCTTATTGTCTTTTTAAATTTTGATTTATAGGAGTTCTTTGCATATTTTGGATGTTAATCCATTGCCAACATATGTCAAGTTATGGTGATTTTGAAACACAATTTTTTAACTTTAACATAATTTAACTTTTAAATAAAAAATTTTAACAGTAAGAAAACAACCTGGTTAGAAATTGGGTCCAAGGCCTTAACAGACACCTCACCAAAGAGAAGAAAATACACAGACTATACAGACGGCAGATAAACACGCAAAAAGTTGCTCAGTGTCCTGTGTCATCAGGGAAATGCAAAGTAAAACAATGAACTATCACAACGTATCTGTTAGCACAGCCGGAATCTGGAAGGAGCGTGGAAAACACCATTTGCTGGTGACAACGTTGAGCAGCACGACCTCTAATCCACTGTTGGTGGGGACAGAAGTGGCATAGCCTTTGGAAAGACAGCTTGGAGGCTTTTACAGAACAAACCCTACTGTTACCACACAGCCCAGCAATCCCAAGCCTTGGTATTTACCCCAAAGAGCTGGAGACTCAAGTCTACACAGAGGTCCCTGCATGGTATCTATGGAAGCTTTATTAAAAATTGCCAAAACCTGGAAGCAATCAAGATGGCCCTCAGGAGGTAATGGATAAATAAACTGTGGTTCCTCCAGACGAGGGAACGTTTTTCAGTGCTGAAGTGGAATAAGCTATCGAGCCATGCAGAGACATGGAGGGAATTTGAATGCATGTTAGTAAGTGTAAGAAGCCACCCAATCTGAGACTACATACCGTATGATTCCAGCTATATGACATTTCCTTTTCAGATATTTTTTTTTGTATTTTAAGACTTTACGGTAGTTTTAAACTCACAGCAAAATGGAGGGGATGGCACAGAGATTATCAAAATACTCCCTGTCCCTACACACACACAGCCTCCCCCCCAGGAACATCCCCACCGAGAGTGGGACACTCATTACAACTGATAAGCTGCGTGGTCACACTACCATCACCCAAAGTTTGGAATTCACCTACAACAGGCACCGAGTTTGAAAGAGAGGTGTTTGGCCATATTTATGTACAGACGTAATTGTCTAGGTGGAAAAGTCCAATGAAATGTACAAAACATCTATGAGAACTAATAACTATGTCAATATTGCATGATACAAAGTCAATTTATAAAATCATTTTAATTTCTGTTAACTAGCACCAAGCATTCAGAAACTGAAATTTAAGAAAAAGTCATGCCGCCTAAAAAGTCTCAAAACAGGAAATACTTGAAGTCAAATCTAGCCTGTGACCGACTCAATAAACCTGCAAAAACAAAGAGACAAACCCCACACCCACTCCCGACCAAAGGGCTCTGCAGAGGAGGAGGAGAAGGGCACGTCCTGGACGACCTAAAGCACAAGTGTGAGAAACGTACAGCCGTCACTTTGCTTAATGGCAAAAAATGCTGTTAGACTAACAGCAACAAGGATATCAACTCTTACAGCTTCTACTGATCTATTCATACCTGAATATATGTATATGTTATATAATTATGCACTATATACATTATATGTGATGGGGAATTATGCAATGTCTGTAGTACATACTATACGTAAACATACGACATAAATTATAGTAAAATGTGCTCCTGCTACATGATCAGCAATTCTTGGATTTCATAATTTAAAAATAAAATGACTCTGATTCCTACTAACAGAATAATTATAATATCTAATATAATAATTATAGATGTTAGTAGGTAGGTAGATAAATTTAGAAAACATTGTAAGCATGCTATAAAATATCCTTTCTATATATTATTTAATTATTGTAGTATTTACAGTCAAAATATTGAGGTAAGTGAATAGCGAAAAAATAAGACATATTCATTCAAAAATATCTTTCTCTGAAAATAAATTCTTTTATATAAATGTCAGAATGTTTAAAGTTAGAAATGTCCCTTCAAAATGTTAACCTATCTCACTTGATGCATTATGTGTATAAAGATAATGTTCATACGGAGTTAAGCATGGTGCAGAGCAGTTTATACAAACGGAGATGGTGGTGTATGCGTGCACTATTGCGACGACCTCTCAGCGCTCGGAGGCTTCATCTCCTGACTCACAAAATTCCCTGGCAGCATCGTACAGGAACCTCGTGTACCTGTGCTGAGGCACGGGGCCTCCTGTGCACGTTTGAGAAGAATTACAGATTTAGCACAATGTGGTTCCCCTTTCCACACCCTTCCATCCTTCCCTCCCCTGGTATTCTGCCAGGATGCCCTTATCCCTCCTCCTCACACAATGAAGAGAAACGATCAAGGGAAATCCTATTCTTCGCAGTTCCATATCCCACTCTGACTTGCTGCAGTTGAGATTTAAATGTGACCAGCTGGTGGCACCCATCCATGACAGTGGCTTTTGTCCACAGGTGTCCCGTGGTGGAAATGACCACAAATGAACGCACAACGGATCACACAACTTTCAAGTGAGGAAGAGTTTAGAAAATGCTCCATGCGCTTAAAGATGTGTGATTATTGATACGTTATAGGAGACACAAGCTAAAAATAGACCAATGCTGGTTACTAAATACTTTCAAATGACTTAAAGAAACTTCTATCAAATGCTTTAATAGCACAACAATGGACCTGCTAAAACACATGCCTGAGCGGGGGAAGGTAAGTTTGTCTGATGGCATTACTTATTCTGTTACTGGATTTTTTGTTGAGATAAATTGGAAATAGTTCTTGTTTTGCTTTTATAACCGATATTTATGTTCAAATACCTTGCCTCCGCAGAGAAGCCTATTCGGGAAACGTACTAGGATAATGAGGTGGAATCACCAGGCAACCCGAGGAGCTGAGGGAATGTGTTAGGACGACGACAGGGAAAGAGAGAAATCGGAGCTGTCAGCGCGGTGGGAACGGCGCAACTGCAAACTGAAACGAAAAAGGTCAGGTAAGAATGGCAAATAGGAGTGAAGTTCAAGTCTCACTCAGATTCAGATACATTGAAGTGTCACTCAGCCCAGTTGGAAACCTGTGTTAACGTAAGGTGGCAAATACTACGAGGGGAGGAAGGGGTGATAAAGATTTCTACCTGGCGCAGACAAAAGGAAGCACTTTTCTTACAAGGAAAAATGTGCTCTGAGTCGTCAGTAGATGTAACGTTCAAAGTGAATGTAAAATAACATACAGCTTTAAATCGTCAAAGACTTCCTGAGAAGCAATAGTGTAATAGAATAATAGATTATAAAGCCATGAGTAAAATTATTTAGCACTTCCTAAAGCTATAGATATGGACAATTACGCTGGTGGTAGAGCCTTTTTTTTCTCATTTTGGGCAAGGGAGTATATAAAACCTAAAAGGTTAATGCTAAAAATACAGGAGAAAGTCAGAAATAATTCGTGTTCACATTAGTAAATCTAATACTTAGAACTTTAAGGGCATGCGCCAACATATTTCTATCATTTCCTTTGGTCCGAGTGATGAATAAATTAATGCTGTCCTCCACATTACATGCCAAATTCATATTTAGTTGTCTTTGTGGGGAGACAAGAAAACAAAATGAAGGGTGAGAACAGCTGTTTTAGTTTCCCATGAGGTAATTCAGTGCTTATCTTTTTTAAATTAAATACATAATCTATTCATTCAAACCCACAAGCCACTGTCCACAGGACTGGAGGACACGGAGACTTGGGGGACAGGTGGAGACTGCCCCGTCTGCTTACATCCAGCCACCCTCTGCCTCCCTCCTGTCGCCATCACCCCCTGCTCCTCTACCCACAGGGACGAGGTTCGGAGACTGGCACCCACAGATGCCACCGAGGAAGGAGCGGGTAGCTGATCTTCCCCATGCCTTGGGTCCAAGCTTATCTAGTGGAAAACCGTCTCATTTCCCAGAGAGGGCTCTGTCTTGACTAAAACTGGAGCTTCTTTTATGGGCAGTGAATTCCCGCTTTGCATTTTATCCTCATGTGTACGTAAAAAGCTATAATAAAGTGGCACGGTTCAATTAGTCGTCAGTGAGAGGAACTTACCACTCTGAAAGGCATCCTGGTGGTGAGATAAAATGACTGCACGGGGCCTCCAGTGCACTTTTGAGAAGAATTATAGATTAATCACAATGTGGTTTCCCTTTCCACACCTTTCCATCCTTCCCTCCCCTGGTATTCTGCCAGGATTCCCTTATTCCTCCTCCTCACACAATGATCAGAAACGATCAAGGGAAATCCTATTCTTCGCAGTTCCGTATCCCACTCCAACTTGCTGCAGTTGAGATTTTAATGTGACCAGCGGGTGGCAGGCATCCTAGAAACAGGGCAGGACCACTAAGGGTTAACGGACCCTGAGGAGGTTTATCTGCCAGGTGTGTGTTTACAGAGGCTGAGTTGTATTTAGTCTTGACTCATTGAGCCCCAAAATGCTCAGAGACCAGGGAGCGTTCCAGAGGCAGGCGGGGCTGGTAAAGGAGGTCCTCAGGGTGCGCGCTGCCATGCGGGGCGGTAACCACACGATTTTAGAGCCTTACCAAAAAAAGAACAAATCACAGGACCAGCTTTCAAATGAACATGGACACCAGTCACTGACCCAATAATATGTGAAACTTTATCATAAACACATTTAAGATAATTAGCCCTTCTGTGTTTTCATATTAGACGTCTTCTTCCTTTACTAATATCACGTTTCAATGGGGAAGGACATACCAATTTATTCAGAATTGAAACAATTAGATATCATAAAATAGTTACTATTTAATGTTTGGTGGTAACACGTACGACCTTCTTGAGGCTAAATGAAACAATGCACTTTTTAGCATTGCCTGTATTTTTAAAAAGGTTAAGTACATAACTACAATTAACAAAAATAAATATTTATGGCATGTTATTGGGAATTACACAAATAATCCCTTAGAAATATTTCCGTAATAAAAATCAGAAAAGGATCTTAAATACTTCTTTTAAATATAGATCTTTTTACCTCATTGAAAGAAGAGGTAGACTAATGCATTTACCTGGATAAATAAGTAAAATTGTGTTAATCACTTCATGTATTATTTACTTAAACTAAAAACAAAAGAAAAACAGTTTACCCATTTCCTCCCCCAAACCGCACCCCCTGGCCATCACCAGTCAGTTCTCTCTATCTGTGAGCTTGGTTGGTGTCTGTGTGTGCGTGTGCTCTGCATGTGAGAGAGATCATTCGGCATTTCTCTGCCTTCTGTCTGACTTATTGCACTGAGCACAATGCCCTCCATGTCCATCCACGTTGTTGCAAATTTCACAAGATTTCATTCTCTTATGGCCGAATAATATTCCATGGTGTGTGTTATGCGCGCGCGCGCACACACACACACACACAATGCATATATCGCAATTTCTTTATCCATTCACCCATTGATGGACACCTAATTGTTTCCATATCTCGACTCTATTGAACACGCAGCTATGAACACGGGAATGCATTCATCGTTTTGAGTTAGTGTTTTCATTTTCTTTGGATAAATACCCAGAAGGTGAAGTGTTGAATCATGTGACAGTTCTACTGTATTTTTAATTTTTCGATGAACCTCCATAGTGTTTCCCACAGTGGCTGCACCAGTTTAGTAAACTATAGAAAAGGTTCCCTTTCCTCTGCGGTGCGGCGTTTCACACACCTGGTAGCTGCCCATACGTCTGCTTTGGGAAGTGTTTATTCTGACCTTTGGCCCATTTTTAAATGGGATTGTTTCTTTTGCTATTGAAGTTGTATACGTTCTTTATATTTTTTAAATCTTAGCCCCCGATCAGATACATGATCGGCAAACATTTTCCCCCTTTAGTTGGTCACCTTTTCATTTATTGGTGGTTTCCTGCTGTGCAGAAGCTTCTTAGTTTGCTTGGTCCCACTTGCTTATTTTTGCTTTGGGTGTCAAATCCAAAGCAAAAAAATTATAATAACTTCAAAGACCTGTGTCAAGGAGCTTGCTACCTATATTTTCTTCTAGAAGCTTTATGGTTTCAGGTCATGTCAGAGTGTCTATACGCATAATACTAAGGAAAATTATGCCAATTACCTATTAGAGTAACTGAGGATTACACTGTTAATAGTATCTGCAACGCGGTTAGCAGAGTATCTGGCACACAGTGCGTACGCCAACACTGCCAGAGGGGTTAGTATCCCAGCCTGTGTGAAGGGGAAGCAGTGGACAATGTCCCTTTAATTTCTAAATAATCACTAACTACAAATCCGACTTTCATTTCCTGAAAAAACGTGCTATATTTAGTTTTAAACTATATAGTTTCATTGCAAACAAGCAAGAGACACGTCTTTATACCAGGAATTAGAGGAGAGTTTGATGCGAAAACACAGTGTGGCAATGCTCAGGAACCAAAATTCCCCCCATAGTGGGGGGCAGATGGGAATACTCATCATTAGTAGTTTTCACAGAGATTGCAATTGTAGAAATATTTGAGGAGGATTAATTTTTTCTGCATCGTCGAACCTCACTCACCCCAAGGACGCAATGTGTGCGGAATTTCTAACAGTCACTTTTTTCTGGCCCCATTATTGCCTGAGGAGAGTTCAGAGCAGGGGTCCAGACAGGAACTGCCTTGTCCAATTACCCGTCCATAAGGGCATTCCGTGGAATGGGGCGACTAAGGAGACTGACATCAACGTCAGCTGCTCACGATGTAAGTCCTGTGAAATCTGTATGTTAAATAATCAGCCTGCAGTTGCTCTAAAATCTAGTGGGATGACCAGGCAATAAAGGTGTTCTGAGGATGATCAGGTAGGCGTGCGGCAGGCGCAGTGGGTGTTCGTGTCTGCTGCACGTGTCTTCTCTGGTTTTGTAACTACGTGGTTAACGTCGTTCAACGTTATTTTGAACAACGTGAAAGCTGTCTGCCTCTGTGATTACCGGGTATAAGACACGTCTCTGGGTAGTATCAACTTCCTTCAATCAAATGTACGGCCCCAGATGTGCTGAGAGCGCTCAGTTAAGGATGCAGCTTCGTATCCATCACAGAACCAAGAGCTGTCTGACACACACAAACCGAAACGTTAAGAAGAAACCTGGACTATCACTAACAAAACGGTGTGTCCTTTGCTTGCCTTCTTTGTCTCGTGGGGGAATATGTGTATTCACAGTCAAGTGTGACTAGCAAGTTGCATACCTTCTTGAATAGTCTAAACTCTATGTTTCAAGTTCAGCTAATATAACCATCATGATTTTATCTGAAAAATTAAATCTAAAATCATTACTGATACTCGTAATGTTATATAAATGATAATCCTTCAAGTTATTTTAAAACTGTTGGTTCATTCACTTGAGTTGAAGGCAAGGGACGAGCACCCCCACCCCCCACCCATCAGGGGTCACCTGGGCGTCAGAGGCGTACAGAGAGGGCTGGAGCTGCTTCCAAAGGCTTGACGTTAACCTCAACCTGATTTTTTCTGGGGAGATGAATTGTGAGTTCGTCACAAAGGGGATCGGAACCTCGACAGGTCAGGCCCCTGAAAGGCAGCAAATAGTGTCCAGCTCAAAGGGACAGTGGTGTGAGGAGCAGTGGGCACCGCCACGGAGGTACAGGAAGGACAGTGAGTCACCCTTCCCTGCACCCCAGCCCCAGGTGTGACAGGACCAAGTGGCTCCATCAGGACCTGCTGGTCCTCTAAACAAAACAGTCCCCCTGTGGCCGGACCAGCAGCCACAGTGCCACGCCCCAGCCCGCGTCACGCCTGCAGGTCTGGTTAACGTGTCATCAGTTTCAGCTCCGGAACACCCAGGAAAGACTGGCTTGGCACGTGCTCAGTGCATGAACAGTGGAGGCTGCAGGACCCAGCACTAGCAAGCACTACCCTCCAGTGCCCCGGGTCAGAAATAATTAGTATTTGGAATCGAGGACCTTTCCTTTCTTCTCTCATGACACATATCAAGGCCTTGCTTTCCGTGATAGGATCAAGACAAACTCATTACTGCTGTTGCTTCCAGTTCTGCAGGTGTTCTGACCTGTATATGAACAAAAATATTAGATATATTTATTTTCTCACTCTTTTATTAAAAATGAACATTGTTTCCCTATCATGCAAGTCCTAGCAGGGAGGAAGACTTAAATATGTGTTTAAGGCAGACACAGCATGTATTTTAAAATGTCGGGCTTCATCCTTCAGACGGTGAAAAAAATACTCATCTGGCCCACGAGTAGTGGGATGGCCGGAAGCTACAGTTTAGAAACTTTGCGCTGTCTCCACTGGGAAAGTTGAATTAAAAGAAGAAATAAACAAGACAGGAACAGACTCATACACACAGAGAACAGGCTGACAGCTGTCAGAGGGGAGAAGGTAGGGAGGCTGGGTGAAAAAGTTGAAGGGATTAAGCAAAAACCAACAAACAATTTCGTAGACAATGGTATAGCAATTACCGGAGGGGAAAGGGGATACGGGAGGTAGAAGAGGGTGATAAATGGTGATGGGAAGAGATTTGACTTGGGGTGGTGAACACACAGTACAATATACAGATGATGTGTTATAGAATTAGACACCTGAAACCTGTATAATTGTATTAACCAATGTCATCCCAATGAATTCAATAAAAACGACACTACAACAAAGAAATTACATCTCTAGATACTAGTACTAATTCAGTCCCTAACCTACAGAATTCTAGTTTTTAATCCTCTCCCTATGGAATCTAATCTTGTTAAGATTATTGATAAGCTCTTAATAACAAATTAATGGTTACCTCTTCAGCTTTAATCCATCTGATGCAAACATAGCACTTCCTTTCCACGTGATCTTTCCTTCTCCCAGTGTTCATTTGGTCTTGCCTCATTGTTTCATTTTCTGGGTCTCTTTGAATTCCTGCCCCCAAGTTGTTCTGCATCACTGCCAGCATTTAGTATGTCTCATTTTTTAAATTAATAAACATTAATTTTAGAGAGGTTTTAGGTTTCCAGAAGAATTGAGTGGAAACTACAGAGTTCCCATACAACATCCCTCTTCCCTAGTTTTCCCTATTATTAACATCTTGCATTAGCGTGATGCATTTGTTACAATCGATCAGCCAATACTGATTTATTATTAATCAAAGTTCATAGTCTACATTAAGGATCATTCTTTCTGTTATACATTCTATAGGTGTTAACAAATGTACAATGACATGTATGCACCATTATAATGTCACACAGAATATTTTCACCACCTTAAACATCCCCGGCACTCCACCTGTCCGTCCCTCTCTTTTCCGTCCTTCCTGGAAATAGCTGATCTTTCCCTGTCCCCATACTATTCATATAGTTGGAATCATACAATATTTAGCCTTTTCTTTGGTTTCTTTGACTAAGGAATATGCATTAAGCTTTCATTCATGTCTTTTTCATGACTTCATAGTTCATTCCTTTTCAGTACTGAACAATATTCCATAGTTTGGACGTACCGCAGTCTGTTCACCCATTTTTACTGAAGAATGCCTTGCTTCAATGTATCGGCAATTTTGAATCAAGCTGTTATGAACATTCTTTTGAAACACCAGGATTTGATGCTCCTCAGGGTTCTCAAATAATTTCATGTCTTTTCAATGATTTTACTAGCTTCAAAAATTCATAAATCCTATCATATTACACATCACAAACATGCAATAGTGTTAGAACATACATTTGTTACTTTTTATCACATTTTGTATTTTAATATTTTGCCACTCAAGAGACCTAGAGGTATAATGAATTGTCTCTCCAAACCAGAACTTACCTTTCAATTGAACTGATCCCATGGGCCTCCTTCTTCTTGTGCAGCTCTACCAGACAACCGCCCTCTCCTTAGCCAGCCAGGGGAGACCACATTCTCTTTGACTTTCTCCCTTCACAGCACTGCAGAGGTGGGCAAGGTAAGTTTAGGGTTGTGAGTACACGTGTCACAGAGTGTATTCTCGTGTTATTCATTAATTACTGCATCACTGTCCATGCTAACACTGTAAACCTACTTTTCCCCCACCCTGTGTGATTTAATTATACCTGCAATATATCTTATTTTACACATTTCTTTTCACTTGGACAACAGCAGACATAAGCCTTCCTACCATTCTTTCTAAAGGCTGAATCATATTCAGGCTTTGTTTTTTTAACTCTATTAACCCAAATTCAATATGTCACCAGATTTAGCTTCTTGAAATGTAGATCCATTTGTGGTGACAGAGCAAATGCAATATCGCTGTGATGCCTACTTGAAAACAGGTGAAAGTTCAAGTCATTCTTTGACATATAAGGTCCTTTATTATCTGACCATACCTTAACTTTTCAGACTTACCCGTATTTTGCCAGGTATAATGTGCACTTATTTGCCCAAATTTTGGGGGAAAAAATAAGGATGCTCATTATACATGGGTAGTACCTGAAATACCTTGTGTCTGTTCTTGTGTTTTGTAATTATTTGTTACATAAAATTTCCTGTACTGTAACATGTTCAAAAATAAATGCTAAAATTCCTTTATAATACAAAAAACAAGCATTGCCTATAAATAAATAAATAAATAAATAAATAATTGAATCAAAAATTTAAAATGAAAGATTTTTTTCCCTGAAAGTTTGGGCCAAAAACATGGGTGTCCATTATCCATGGCAAAATACAGTAATTCCCTGCAACAGACTCACAAACACACCAAATTTCTATCACTCTATCAGCTTAAATCCTCCAACTTTTATTTCTACACATGTCCACTTTCCTTTCCCCGGCTGGAATGTGACTCCTCTCCTGGTAAATTAATGATCAGTTCTTAACTCCTGGAAGAAACTCTGGGGAAGCGAGGGTCACCTGGGGAATCTCCAAGAAGCACATGCTTCAAGGATACAAAGCTGAGGAACTATAATGAAGACCTGCTTTGCTTCCTGACACTGTCATTACTCAGCTGATGGTCACCTCTATCTGAATTAAGCTACCAGTGTTTACGACGAGGAAGCTGTACACAGCAGTCTGTCCTATGTCACTCCCCCAGTCTGTGGCCCATCGGAGACCTCTACGACTCTCCAAGCTCAGAAGAATGAGCACAGCCGAGAGTGGCAGGAGCCGTAATTCACAGTTTCAAATATTCTGTTTATCATTTCATGTCACGTGCCTAAACCCCATGGGTGCAGAATAAACCACACACGTTTAAAAAAAGACCATTTTAAATCAATTATTGAATTTTACCATCAATTCTTTGAATTTAATATCATTGAGGAAAATGTGCTTATGCATGTACTTCACTAAGACAAAAAAAAAAACCCTTTTTCTGTTAAAGTAAAAGTTGTTTGATTCAAAATGAAAAAAAACTGATGATTCTTTTTAACGGACACATTAAAATGCCTAAAACACCTGATCAGGTGTAAGACACGAACCTTTCAGTTATTTTTAGGTGGGAACCCAGAAATCCGCCGCCCTCCCTATGTAAGAATTCTGAGATCTGTTTTCTTTAGCGCTTTGCAGACTTAATTTATCCTGAGTGACCCTCACGACACAGTGATCTGCAGACTCGCCGGTTTTATAAATTCACAATACTTCACACCGAGTTACACAATATTATCAGCCATTCCTTCCTGGGAGGAAATATTTCAAAAAGTGCAAGCCTGTGACTTTAATGGAAATTTCTACCATCGTTGCGAAAACTCTTATTGATTTCAAGTAATATATACGCCAGTCCATATCCAATCCATCATTTACTATCTACAGCCCACAGATTTATAGAAATAAATAATCCCAGATTATTTCAGTGGAAGACAAGATATGCCCGTATCTCTCTGAATTCTGGAGTGGGCGACTGTTAATAATTCCCTTCTTCTGGAATCGTATTTATCAGGGGGGTATATTGTGATGGCTCCCCCCACCCCAGCTCTGCTGAGGTCCACTGGAGGCTGGCTTTTGTTCTCCTGACAAATCTGTGCATCTGGGGAGGGGCTGCCCGCACGAAGAGGAACTAAGCAGTGCGTCTATTTACAATAAAAAGAGATGGAAAGGCACTTCTCTGCTCTATGAATTCTTGGAATTTTTTTCTCTAAGAATAGCTTCTACTAAAATAGGAATTGTTCTCATTTATGCAGAAAAGTAGACTTGTTGTCAAAAGCACTAAATCTTTTCTTTATTTCCTTATTTCATATAAAATTTTTAATTTGCTACCTTTCCTTCCCTTGAGCTTCCCGGTTTTGCCTCTAGTTGGATTATAACAATATAATCAGGAAAAAAAACTGTTTAATTTGGCAATAAGAAGGGTTTATGAAAGTTGCAATATTTTTTTTTTTACCATCAATCCTAGGAACATCTCCTGATTCTATCTCTCTGCATCTCTGAAACACAAAGTAACTTCATTCATATATCACTTTTTCATTTGTATTGAGACATACTTTTCTGGGCTGTCAGAGATTTTCACATGAATCCCCTGTCATTTATTTGCTCTTTGTTTTCTGGTGATAGGGACTGAATATTTTTTATTTTATAATTAAATCTACATGAAACATGAATCACTCAGTGCACTTGGTTTGTGTTAAGCTCATGAGTTTTACTAATAGATCATAGTTTTACTTTCCCCTGAATTTTCTGTGAATTAAAATGTTATCTCTATGCCCTGGCTGGGTAACTCAGTTGGTTGGAGCATCATCCCAATACACCAACTTTGTGGGTTCAATCCCTGGCCAAGGCACATACAAAAAACAACCAATGAGTACATACATAAATGGAACAACAAATTGATCTTGCCCCCCCCTCTCAAAAGTCAATAAATAAAATAAAAACTAAAAGTTACTTCTAAACAAAAAGGCATTGTTTCCCCAAATTAAAGAAATCTCTATTTATACATTCTCATAGCTGCTAATATGTCTTCTGGCTTTTAAAATACCTGAAACTTTTTTGAAATACACTGACATTCTGTATCTTGTCATGTCTTTGCACAAAAATATATTTAAAAACATACGCCCTCCAATGTCAGGGACAAGGTCTGTATCTTGATGTGCAACACCAGGGTTGGCATTCCAGCCGCATCAGGAGACACCAGAGCCTGCACTTCCTTGGGAGTAAAAACAGTGCTTTCGGGAAGATCTCTGGGTGGCAGCGAAACCGTGATCTCCATCGCCGTGTCTCAGGTTGAGGAGGAATGCCTGTGCTTTCTAATATTTTAAAGCTGACACACTTCGTTTACAGATTATCGTATCCAGGAGCACAACATGCAACGGAAATAAAAGCGGCGCTGTCCTTCAGATTCTGCTTCCCAGCCATCTATATCCTCCTGGTGGTCTTCCTGCTCGCCTTCCCACCACCCTCAGGCTTGCTTTGAAATGACTGAGTCGGAGCTGAGCCCTCATTTTGCCACAGAGGCAGAAGGATTACAAGACATGGCAAAGTTCTCACACCAAGCTGAGAATATCCCCCTCCTGTCCTCTCTACAAAACCAGACCGATTGAGAAAAACCAACCACTTATTTATCAAGTCCATGATGGTCGAAGCACTATGCTGTGCACTGGAAAGTAATAAAAAATATTGAATGTAAACTGAAATAGAGGAAAGAAGCTCACACACACACACACACACACACACACACACACACCCCTAACCAGGACACAGTTACACAAAAACACAAGACCAAGAGAACAACAGCCCCGGGCTGAAGCAGACCGTGCTGGAGCCGATCTGCCCGAGCCTGACTCCCCACTCGGCCCCTCACGGGGTGTGCAACTCCGGACAGTTCACTTCAGTCCACTGTGCCTCAGTTTCATCATCCGTAAAGTGGGTGTGAAAGTACTTGCTTTGTAGTGTTGCTATGAAAGTTAAATGTTCATATTTGTAAAGCCTCCAGAACATTATGTCATACACAGGAAGTCCTATACAGTGTTTATCAAATAAGTACACGTATGTTGTGAAAAATACGGTTGACCCTTGAACAATGAGGGGGTCAAGTGTGTCAAAACCCCGGCACAGTCAGAAGTCCACCTGTACTTGACTCCCTGGGATTTAGTGTACTCTTGACTGGAAGACTTACCAATAATATAAACATTTGATTAACACGTATTTTGTATGCTATATGTATTATTATATGCTGTATTTTTACAATAAAGCAAGCCAGAGAAAGGATATTTGTTAAGAAACTCGCAAGGAAGACAAAATACATTCATGTTGCTGCCCTGCACTTATTAATGCCTTACGTTTTTTAAATCCATGTATAAGTGGACCCAGGCAGTTCGTACACAGGTTGTCCTAGGATGAACTACACAGAAAAACACCTGTATTACAATCTGTCTGGTTTAATAAATAATTCAAAGCAAGCACTCATGTTACTACGTAAACAATGTCAATAAACAGAACGTTGTCAGGACCCAGAAAAGCAGCCCGCACGCCCACCAACCACCTCCCCAGACAAACCCTGCCCACTTTCTTGGCATTGTCCCTGAAAAACAGCCAGGTGTCTATCACTGCACCTTCTTAACCAGCCATTTCCTTGTTTTTCTTTATAAGTCAGCCATGGATGTCTGTATGCGCCCCTAACCAATAGGGCCAATCCTCCTCACTTCTGAAATTATATTTAAAATAAAATCAAAGTGTGTCCCACTATTTTGAATCTAGCTCTGCCCTGGAAATTTCATTTCAGGTTCACTTTATTTTCATGGCCATATAATATTCTATGATGATACTCCATTTACTTAGTTATCTGTCTGTTGTTACAGACATGTTGGTTGTGCCCAGTTTTCTGTTATAAAAAGGCTGCTGTTATTATATTTCTTTGTCACATGGGACTGGCATATGTAAGAATGGGTCGATTTACTAAGCAATGTGGCACACGCATTTTCCATTTTATTAGGTAATACCCAGCAGTTTTCTCCAAAGCGCTGCACCAATTCACACTTCGGACGCAGACGTATGAAAGTCGCCATTGCTTCGCCTGTTACCTGCTGATTGCTACGTATGAATTTTCTCTGAAACGTGACTTCAGATCACGACGGTGATTTACATCTCAGTTTCCGTGAGTCGGGAATTGAGGAGCTGTTCTGCTGGGCAGCTCTAGCTTGGTGTCTCTGGCTGGTCGCAAACTAATGTCCTCTGGAACTGCAGGGTCACGAAGGGTCGCCAGGTGTTAGAGGACTGACTTCCAAAGCGGTTTGCTCACATGGCAGGCACACCGGTGCTGGCTCCTCGCTGGGGGCTCCGGTCCACCGGGCCTCCTGGTGAGATGCTTTCCATGTCCTGGGCAGGGCAGGGGGCCGCTGCCCCCAGGATGAACGATCCAGCAGTGGAAGGTGAACACGGCGATGCCCTTGGTGACCTTGTCTCTGGCAGGCCAGCCTCGGTCCGGCTTGGAGGGCCATGGGAAGCGCGGTGAAGCTGGATGCCACACGCCCGTTCTCCCAACATTTAGTCTTGTCAGACACATTTTTTGGAGTTTGAATTTGAGTGTTTTGATTACTAATGAAGTTTTTCACATTTACCGACCCTTGTATGTTTCGTGAAGTATGTGTTTGTTTCTTTTTCTTCTATGATCAGTTATATATTTTGTCATGTGATGAGGGGCTGCTTCTAAGACTTCTGCACAGTCCTTCAAAGGGATGTAACAAGTTCAAATCCCAATTTTTCTAGTTCAAAGTATAAACTGATATATAAGGATTTCTAAATATGGGGTAAAACGTTTATTTCTAGTAGCTGCGGGGCTGAAGTAAATGATAGCCAAACCCAAGTGGCTTATGCTGATCCCTGAATATAAATACCACTGAATTCATATCCCCTGCAGGTCTTTTATGGAAAAGTCTGGGAACAAAATAAGAAAGGGATCCAAAGACCTGTAATATGGATAGATTAAAAGAAAAACAACAAAAACCCTCGTATCATAGAAAACAGCGGACACCACTGAGTGTTCCTTGAAATTAGAAGCGGATTATCCTGTCTTATCTCAGAATGCTTTAACTCCCTAGTCTAAGAAAACTACTTTACAATGAAGCTAGAAAGCCAGCCCTCCTTACTTTCGACACCCACAGCCCCTCGTCTCCTGCACACGGGTTCTCAGAGGCAGACGTCAGGGTGTGTGTTTGGGGGAGAGTGCTGGACGACCACCGGCTTCCCCTCTCCCTTTCCTGGTGCTATCTGGCGGCAGCATCTGAACCTGGCCGCCAATAGCAGCAGGCTCACAGGCACCTAGAACCCACGTCCGTTCTCTCCGGAGACGCCGCTGAGGCCACACGCGTATTATAGTTGGGAGAGCAGTCCTGGTGCAGCAGGAGGAGGTATATGCTATGAAGGTGCTTGACACGCTCACGCAGCTGACCTGCAGTGGTGCCCAAATCGGGCTCCTGGGTGTCCCTGCCACGATGTGGTACAGTTTTGCTGAGCACAGTTCCACACGAGGGAGGGGTAAGTTAACGCAGGGCAGGAGAGAGTTCATTCCCAGCTGCGGTCTGTGGTCAGGCATTCGTGCACGTGAGCAGCAGCATGCTGGGAGCCCCTTCTCTCAAGGCACTGTCACTGCCGAGCAGGGCCCTGCGGTGTGCCACAGCTCCCCACCACCCCTGCTGTGACGCTCCGGGGCCTGGCCCAAGACTCAGAAATCACAGGAATCAGCTGTAGCCACACCAAGCACAGTGGGATCCACGGCACCCTGAGGGCCGAGGGACAGAGGTGATTATTATCCACGTTTCTGTTTACGTATGTGGAGACGAGCAGCATCTGGCGGAACAGTACGTGCACAGAAAGTGCCGGGAGCTGGGTTTACTTACCCCGACAGGCAGCCCGTGCCCGGTCCAGCCCGTGGCACTGCCGTCCTCCTGAGCCCTTCTGTCTACGGCAGCATCGAGCCGGCGGGGGCGGGGGGGGGGGGCACTCCTGCATTACTCAAGGCTTTGAGATGAGGTTAATACTGGAAATAGCCTGGGGAGCACGGCATTTCCTTCCATTTGTTCTTTATTCTGATTACTCATTGTTATCAGAGGAGAATGTAAAGTGCCTCTCAATCCTGAGGATCTATGCATCCAGCCTGCCCGCTGGGACACAGGAGGACAGACAGACAGACAGATGGGTGCTTTCAGGTTACGGTCTAGCAGGTTTGGATTAAAACTGTACCACCTCACCCCTACATCACCTCACCCCTACATGTGACTGTCACCGGAGAGTCTGTGTCACATGCTGTCCTCATGGAGGAGTGGTATCGGGCAGCCGTCGCCCTGTCCTTCCCGCCACGTGGGGCCAGCCTCCCTGTCACAGCTCGCTGTTTCCTTACTCAGGCGGCTGCTGGCAGGCCCCCTTGGGGAGGACCCAATGCAGGGCTCGTGACAGATTCTGCCAGGCGTCCCCTTAACAGCACTGATGCTTCAGTCGGGGGTTCCGAGGGGTGAAACGATCTGAGTAAAAGATTTGGATGGCTTGTCTTTGGAGGTCAGGTTAAGAGATATTTATTAATTTCCATCCCCCAAATTCCACGATGACTTCAATACCGCCCAAGAGCCCAGGCATTGGACAATTCTGTCTCTCATCTAGCCAATCAGTTCTCCGGCTCGTGCTGACTTCTGTCCCCCTGGGACGCCCCCATCCTCACAGCATATTCCCCTGACATTATCTCTCACCAGGAGCATCTGTCTTTACATGGGATTGTGCTATTTTTATCCCTTTAATATGTTGAGCAGTTGTATTCATTTTCAAAATTAGCTGTGTAAATTTTGTATTACCAGAGACTAGTGAGCACAAACTCAGTAGCTTAAAACATGCTCACTTATTATCTTCCAGGTTTACGGCTGCAGAGCCGAGCTCCCTTCCGGAGGCTTCAGGGCAGAATCAGGTTCCTGGCCTTTTAGTATCTGCCAGCCGACCTCATTCCTCCGCTCACGACCTCGGCCTCCATCCCCAAAGCCAGCCAGCATCACTTGGAACGTGGCCTCCATCATCACATCTTTGTCCTACTCTGACTCTTCTGGCTCCTTCACTCCCAAGAAGGGCCCTTGGGTTTACGCTGGTCCCACCTGGATGGTCCAGGATAGTTCCCTATTTCAAAGTCATTTTATTAGGAGGTTAATTCCATCCTCCACCTTCATTGTCCTCGCTGCGTGGCTTGACATAGTCCCGGTCTCCAGGAATTAGGCCGGGCGTCTCTGTTGGGCTCATCATCCTGCCCCCACAGGAGCGTTAGTCGAGCACATATCGAACTGTTCAGTCATTACCTGGTAACACATCGTTTCAGCTTGGTGCACCGCCGTGAGGAAGGACAGAGCGACGCTACGGCTGACCCCTGTCTCTGACGTCAAGCACGCAACTCACTTCTTGGCTCCGCTCGGCACGTGGCACGTGGGACACTGCACGTGGAACGTCGCCCTGAGCATTTCACGTGACTAGATTGCTAACCGTTTTAAAGCAGCGGCCTGTGTTACCCCAAACACTGACATGGATCTATGCCCCCCAGTCACGGACATCCTCACGCTCTGGCATTTGCCATAAACACTGTGGGCAGTGTACAGTCTCATTCTCTAACCTCTCCACCTCGTCTTTCTCTAGCCATTACAGGGCAGAGTTAAATGATCATTGTTAGGTATGTCTAAACTATACTGGCCATACCTCGATTATGGCATTAATCTGCTGAATCCTATTTCATTCCCCATACATCTCCCATTAATTAGTTCCTTGATCTCAGAAATAATGTATTATTCATCGTTCCCATTATATGGCCTAATACTGCAGGTTGAAGTTAACAGAGGCTTAACTTCTATGGAGGACTAAGTCAGTTATAAAATTATCTGATAGTCCACGCAAAAGCAGTGCAGTAAATTGAGGTGTGTGATATATGATGTTTATTAAGTGAAGGGAAGTGTGTATGTATTTACCTTTGGAGGGGTTCTTTGAAATTAGTAAAATAAGTTAAAAAAATGGAGAGCACGTAAGACAGCTTGCGGGATGGCGTGGCGCTTCCTGGAACAAAGACTCCGTCACGCCTGCTCCTTCCACCTAAGTTAATATGATCTGAGAGTTGGGGTTAATGTGGCTGCACCTTTCTTGAGTAAAATGTCATTATTCTGCAATATATTTGAATGCGTTTGAGTTAGTTAACATTATCCTGCAATTTGTAGAACCAAAGTTTCATTCATTAATGACAATCAAACGTGTACTCATTAAAGGCAGTGGAATCTCGCAATTAGAATGTTAGTATTGATCAAATTTACATTGCTATTTCTAAGTAATTAACATTGATCACATGCTGGATCAAATGAACTTTTCACAAATTACTTCATAACAGCCCTATAATGCAGATAGATGGAGCCCTTTTAATTGCTTATAGAAAACTACTGATGTTTCTTAAATTTCTATCAATAAGTGGTCTACATTAATTTTGAATAGCACAGGTACTTTTCACTCTGAATTCTTAATTATAAAGCTGTCAAATTATTGATTGATTATATAAATAACACTTTAAGAATTGACCTTTCCCCAAAGAAAGCAAGCGATGACCATTTTAGGAAAAATTTAGTGAATGCCCTCAGTATGTTAATTCAAACTCCTTCTATCCTGTATATACTATATAATACTATATGCTCATTGGAACAAAGTAAATATTTACTGAACTAAAATTGATCATTGTGATTCTAGTTTCTTCTCCAGAATGTAGAAAGCTGAAAGGAACTCCCCTCCTCTTACAATGAAAAATAATTCCTGTTCACATTCATGACTTTTCTGAACTCATCGGAAAGCTGTGGTCACAGAGAGAACAGACCCCAAATCTAAGGCGAGACTTCAGGAAGAGAGAAGGCGCTAAAGCTCACCGAACTGAGGTAGAACACGCCCTTGGGCCCACAGAAGCTTTCGTGTTTCCCCACCAACCTGCCATCGAGGTCCCTGGAAAGATCAGGAAGTGCCCTGTGCTGTGGCCATTGAAGTGCAGATGTTCAGGGTTGGGAGGAAGGGGGATAAGGGGGGGATGACACAGTCATACAGCAGCAACAAGTAATCCACCGGGACCTTCTCCTCAAACACCACCACAAAACACAATGCGTGCAAGAGAGGAATGTTGCTGGCTTCGGTTGGTGAGCTCTCCCTAGGCTGAAGGACAGCAGTGAGGAGGAAGGGATAATGATAACTCCTGCAGCAGAATTAAGCACTGCGGCAGGAGAGATGGAGAGATGGAGAGATAGAGAGACAGAGAGAGAAGAGAGAGAGCGGGGGGGGGGGGGACAAAGAAAGCCATACCCCCAGGAGCCACAGACAGGCTGCATGCCCGGGGCTGATCTTAAACTGAAGAGCAGACACAACTTCCCCATACGACCACCAAGTCACCAAGCCGCACGGTTTGACTCAGAGTGACAGCCTCATATAAAAACATTGTTCTTGCATCACAGCAGAAAGGGAAACTTAATATATTCAGAATCAAACCAACTTTGATCTGATAAAGCACTCGCCGCCCTGGATTTAAGTCTCTGTCGATCAGAAAACTGTTGCCTTGTGGGAAAGCATCACAAGAACAAATCTCAAACGTAGCCCTACTCCTAAAACGGGACTCGTAAAAATGCCTGAACCAAAAACCTGGCTGAAGGACAGCTGTCACTGTTCTGTTAATGTGATTATTATAATGTTAATATAATTATTATTCTGTTGATTAACAAATGAAACATTAAATAATAAGTAAACTCTGTAAAAGCTAGAATTTGGGTGTATGCTTCCTCAAATGGAAGAAATCATTGACAGGGAATTTCAGAACCCCTAAAATTCCATGCTATCTTTGTGGAATAAATTTTTTAGAAGTATACAATTATGCAATTACCTACAAATACAACAAAATTAAGAAAATAGATGTCATTCTTTTTAGTTAAATTAAAATTAAGGTAATATTTGTACAGCACTATTAAATTTGTTTTTTTCTCCCCAAACCAAAGAACTTACAGAAAATAAAACATTCCACTTGAACACAAAGGGTTTTCAAGAAAGTGAATGTATAAGTTCTCAGAGAGTCTTCTGTGATGGAGGGTTCCTGTTCACCTTCAATAAAACCCGGCTCCAATCTTTCCTCCACGGAAAGTTCATAACTTGCAAAACCTTTGGAGTTTGGAAGTAGAGATATCACATAAAATTTCAGTGGCAATATTTCAGATTAAAATGAAAAGAGAAATAGTCCTGAAATTAACCTCAGACACAGTTCCCGTTATGAATATTTTATGCGAGACAGTTCCACCAATTAGCTGCCCGGTGTGCAGAGGCCCGATAGCTGAACGCGCCGCCGGAGGCACAGCCGAGGTTAGAGAAATAAATCAGCTCTGAAGAATCCCGGCGACAGGCTGGAACATGAACACGGATTAGGTCCCATAAAAATGAAAGGACTCGAGCGTGGAGTTCTTTAAGAATTTGCCTTGAGATTGTAAACCGCGTTCTCAGTCACTCAGCCTGTGTCATTGCCGGCAGGTCCGTGGACGAGAAGACTTGAGCTAAATGTTGATCCTTTATTCTTCACTCCATAGTCTGTCTGCTCTGAATCTACTGTTGGTTCCTTCAAAGTCAATGCTCCCTGGGGTTTAGATTAAAGATGAAAACCCGGCACATCATTGAGTTTGGGAGTCTTGGCGCCAGAGGATTTGGCGAATGACTGTTTCCTCTTTGAATCTTCTCCAAAATCACTGGCTCTCATTGGCTTTTGTACCAACAACTCGAGAACTGATTTTCAGTTAACCCACAGGAGAACTGGATGGCCGTGAAAAGATTTTAGATGTTTTCTGTAACTTGCATCGTGTCCTAAAACTTACAAACCTAATGAAGTGTGTCTATGACATTTTTTTAAAATTTTTTTCTCTTTCACCGTTACATTGGAAAGGGAAGAGTTAGTCATAAGTATTTCTCTTTTAGATAACATTTGTTTTGGTGTGTTAGAATTCTTATTTTCTAAAGATGCATTATTAATCCAGCCTTCGTTCAATCTTACATTTTCACTTTCTTATAAAACACAAGCCATCGTTTTATGTCCTTGGTAGTTAACACACCGCTGGCTCCGTTGTACTATGTTGTGCAAAGGGTCCCTGCATCTGTGTGCTTAGTGGTCATGCTCAGAATGCATCTTTCCCGCCTCTTCAGACTGTCCCAGCTCTTGTTCAGAGAGCCCAGCATTTGCTTTCTCCCCCTGCGTGCTGTTTGCCTCATGCACACGCTGAGTGCTGATTTTTTGTGGTGAACTCCTGATTTTCATCTCAGGAGTTTCCAAGAACCCTGAACACCGGTAACGTTCTCAGTACTGTTTTGGTATTGAAACTACGATCACTGTGCATCCACTTTGTAGTATTCATTGTAAAATAAACACACGTGATTACACTTTATGTTTCCATTGTGATACAGTCAGTATCGTGTCCACTCATTCGCCACTGAAGGCAGACCAGCAGAAGTATCACCTGAGAACTTGTCACGATGCAGATTTCTGAACCCCAGTCCAGAGGTATTGAATGGGAAGCACTGAGGTTGCAGGGAACAGCTCCGTGTCTCAACCAGCCCCTCTGTCATCGGTCCCCATGCTAACGCTCCAGAATCACTGATCCGGGCACAGCTGTCTCATGCCTCAGCAAATTCAGATGTTTATCACTTCAGCCTTGGGTCTGACTGAAAACATTTGCTTTTCTGGTGGTGGGCTAGGTTAAAATCTGTGAAATTAAGTAATACACAGTATACAGCATTTCCTAACAGTGTAAGTTATTAACATTTACATACATACTTTCCTCTCTGGAAATCAACTTGAATGCCAACTAACAGAAATACTTGTTAAACACTTCTCTGGAAAAAAAAACTGTAAATAAATGTAAATAATATATTGAACATTTCCCCCATAAGTCTTTGTAAGTTTGACACATCAGTGAACTTACAAAATAATTATAAACTTAATTCATTTTTTGAAGTTTCTGTAATGCAAATATAATCTGATCACCATATACTGACATATATAAAAAAGATTTTAATTTTTTACATCGTAATTAAATTTTCCTATTTTTCCTATTCATCATTCCACACTACTTGTGGTTAAATAGTCTTACTATTTTATCTCTACATATGGATTTTACAAGAATAATTTCCATGGCAACTGGTATAGGTTTTCAGCAAATAATAGCTTTGAAGGTGCTTTGCCTTTAGGCTTGTGTTTGGGTTATTCTATTAACCCTAAGGAACATTCATATTTAGCTTTCCTTGGAAGGACTTAATTCAAAGACCAAAGGTAAAATCGGATTGAAACTGGGTTGCATGGGTCTTTCTGAGATATGATACCTATAGAGGCAGGCTTATATCTTGGGTTACAAAACAGATGATTTAGAATAAAACAAAACCAATTATCTCCACACATGGCTGATATTTCCAGATATTATCTTCTCACTGGTAAAATATAATATTCATCCACATTTTTCTATTTATTCCATTAACAAAGCTACTTTGTTAACTTTAAACCAAAAGATCAGACTATATTTACAGTATAGTTGCTGCAAGTTATGCTTTATTTTTTAAGTGTTTCTCTATTTTTATTCCTTTTTTAGTTAAATTTATTGTGGTAACATAGATCACAGATTAGCAACATTATATAAATTTTAGCGGTACTTTATAATATGATGCCTGTATATAATCTATTCTGTGTTCAGCCCTTGAAATCTAGTCTCCTTCTGGCACCATGTATGAGGTCTGTCCGGAAGAAGTGCAGCCATTGTTAATACAATGGGAACAGTTTGTGAAACATCGATGTGACCTGGCGGCCAAGGAGGGTGGACTGGAATGCGCATGTGTGAACAGTGATGACTTCACTGTACGAGTCAGTGGGGGTGGTGGGCAGATGCTGTTGAGTGGACACGTGTATTGTGTGGTGGTCACATTCAAAACGACTGAGCAAGTAGACCAACGAGTCTGCATCAGATTCTGCATTAAGCTTGAACACTGCTCTGCGGAAACTGGTGCAGAAGGCCGCAGCTGTGGGCAACTGGTGACAGGCAGCTTCATCACGACAATGCACCCGCTCATGCATCATACCTCATGCAGAGGTTCTGGTGACACGCTGTATCACCCAGGTGACTCAGGCCTCCTACAGCCCTGTGACTTCCAGCTTTTCCCAAAAGTCAAGTCACCTTTGAAAGGGAAGAGATTTCAGACTGTCAATGAGATTCAGGAAAGTATGACGGGGCATCTGATAGTGACTGGGAGAACAGTGTGAGGTACCAAGGTGCCTACTTGGAAGGGGACTGAGGTGTCACTGTCCCATGTACAATGTTTTGTGTATCTCGCATCTTCCTCAGTAAATGTCTCTCGTGTTCATAGTACATGGCTGGATACTTTATGGACAAATCTCGCATTTGACCCCTTGCCCTTCATTCACCCCCACCCTCCTTCCCCACTAGGAATATCCTTCTGTTGTCTTTGTCTGAGTTCACTTGTGTTTGCTGCTGATTTTTGTTGTATATCCAACATAGGAATAGAATCACGTGATTCTTGTACTTTCCTGTCTGTGATATCTCACTTAGCATGGTACTCCAGGTCCATCATGTTGTTTAAGTGCCAATATTTGATCTTTTCTCAGGGCTGAGTAGTATTCCATTTTATAGATGTACCCCATCTTCCTCACCAATCATACATCGAAGGACTCATAAACTGTAAGATACGGTACCCCTACGCTCATTGCATCATTATTCACAACAGTGTGGATTCTTTGATCAAACGCTTCTGGAGAATACTGAGAGTCACCCCTTTATAGTCATCATATTTATGATTTATAACATGTATATTTTTTTTCTATGAGACTGGAAGCTTCCCACTGGAAAGACACCTGGGTCGATCTTATTCATAATTGTATTTTAAGTACATTTCTTGAACATTGTAGGGAATAAGTGAAAGGCAGTTTAATAAAGAAATGAATAAACAATATAATCTAGATAGGGAGAGGAATCAAAAGTACTTTGCTGAAGCAAAACTTAGATGTAAATTTGACTTAAAAATTTAGCAAAAGTTAGAACTAAAAAAACCTTATTATATCTAGTTATTCTGGAAATAACTCCAGTGTGGATTAGCTGTAGCTCATAGCAGGCAAGGTAAGACAAAATTTTACAAAATCCTAAAGAAATTCAATATGGCATAAGAATATTTCCTAGAGTTTTGGAGCATAATGTCTTTCAGGAATATATATTTTTCCAATTTTACTACTGTCCTATTTATTATTGTTATTCAGACTTCATTATATCACATTAACATACCCTATGTGCATAGAGATACCCATAGAGACACTTTATCTCTATACACATAACATCTCTAAAATTTCCCTTTTAATAAAAACGTTTAAATAGACATGCATAGGTGTATTTTTTCCTTACCCAGTGACTGTTCTAATTCTAATTTTAACTGCAGCCGTTACCATTACTCCTTTGCACGCTCTCAGGCTCCCCCCGGCAGGAGTTCGAGGAGCTGGAGTCCTACCACAGAAACTCAGGCTCACGGCCTTACGCCTATTACAAACTCAGCATAGTTCAGCAACTCAGTGAACTTTATTCAGTGAATGTTCGCATGCAACTCCAGTCCTCTCGTAAATTTCTGTTTTCAGGGTAGATCATAAATTTATGATTTTAGTCTTTTTCCTTTAAAATATCTTAGCCAATGATTTCTAACCTCCATTGTGATATGTTTAATATATTCAGAGATGATGTGGAGACACAGAGAAAAGGAGGCAGGCAGGAAAATTAAACGCATACATAAGGATGTAAAATTGTTAAATATTTCCTTAAAGCTGAGCTAGATATACATATTGATAAGGGTTTGTGGGGAAACATTTGGATTTATTTCAATCTTTTGCCTTGTGAAAGCAGTGATTCTTATACATCTTATTCTATTAATATATAGATCTTACTGCTTGAAATTACTTTTCAATCTTCAAGTTTCTTGTACAGTTTAAAATGTTTATTGTATTAGCACGTATCATTCACTATTTTAATGTCTTTGTTTTTACTCTTTTGATGAATACTAAGTAGGCTTTAAAGACATTTTATGCTAATATTTTACATATAGAATAAAAATTTCTATACTTCTTCAGATTAAGTTATAAAATTTTTTAGGAATGGCATTCTTAAAAGAATAGAATGAAGTGTTTGTGTGCTAACTTATTGATTTCAGATACACTCAGTGTTTTACACAATAAAGATGGCATTAATGTATTTATAAAAGATTGATAAGGAGGCTGGAAATTCAAATAGAGCTATACGTGATAAATAACTAGGTTTTTATTTTTAAAAAGAACAATTCTTTTAAGAGAAATAATTTGGTTCTTAGGTATTCTCTTTGGCTCATTTGATTGTACTGGTAAGCATGATTAAAAATGTACCAGTTTTAAATGAAATCTTTTCTCAAAGAGGACAATAAACAGACAGAAAATAACCACATGCCACTTTATCCATATATATGTATATGTATATGTGTGTGTGTGTATGTATACATGTAATGTCAGGTAAATAAATTACTCTCAAGCAAAAACTCAATCCCTTCATGGAAACCTCTTCTGAGAAAATGACTTGTCAAGCTTTGCTGTCTTTTCTAAGTGCCATAAACTAAATCCATGCATTAAACAATATTATAATGCAGTCTCCCCCACCCACTTTTTGAAGATCAGCAGGTATATAATGAGTGGCAATGTTGGACTTTAGCTGAAACCCGGGCTTCTAGTAGAGAACGGGTATTAAGAAGCCTCCCCTGCCATGCGTGTGCCAAAGGACCACACTGTTCTCACACGTTCCGAGAATTCACTGCACCCAGTGTTCAGAGAGGGCTCACGGTGCTGTCCTCCCAACTGCCCTGCAACTCACTCTGTAACCCTCCCAGGCTCTTCCTGTCATCTGAGATGTGCCTTCTCCGTGTGTCCTCTCTGCTGCCATAAACAGCCTGCACAGCCCACCGCCTCACTGTCCAGCAGTGTTGACTGAGGCGAGAAGGTTGTTTTGCATGTACTTTGACTTGCAGTCTTTTTATTTCTGAACTGTTTTGTGCCTTAACAATTGTACAGTAGAATGTGATTTTATATGTGTGTGTGTGCACATGCATATACGTTATCTGCATATGCCTGAAATAAAACCAAGTAATAAAGACAAGAGAAATGTTGGTTTTCACTAACTTTATACACCTGTGCTCAGACGCACAGGCACGGAGACTCTGAGTTTAGGAAGAGATCATGTAGAAATGGGCAATTTCAATTTCTTCAACTAATTACAATTTTTAAACGCCAAAATAAATTCTTTAAAATCTTATTTGGTTTTCCTTCGGATTCAGTAAAATATTTGACTTTAAAATGTTAACATCATAAAACATATCAGTAAAATCCTAATGACTAACTTAAAAGAGTAACAAGCTCAGAAATCTCTCAGCACTTAAACCTTTAAAAAACCTTTTTTTTTCCCCATGGAAGGAGTATAGAAAGAAGGCTCAGGGTTTGCTCAGTGGCATGCTGAAGTCACACTGAGGACACGGTTTCATTCTACCGAACAGACTACAGTCAGACGTGGGTTGCCTATTCAGCTTTGTACGCAAACTGAAAATCCAAAACGAGAAATGCTGTGTCTCAGGACGGCTTCCTCTCTCCTAGCAACTGCAGTGTTGGGGTGCAGGCTGCCAACGTTCTACAATTCTCTCTTGAAACGCAGATCAAACAAGATGAAGAAAAGTTACAATACAAGCGTATGGGAACGAAACACCTATGGGACACAGAAGTCCACATAACCATAACCATCCAGACTGGAGGTGAGGGGTCGGGATCCCCAAGATCCAATAGACTTAAAAATCAATTGCTAAAATATGTTGTCAATCAAGTCTAATTTTCTCTTCCCTTAATTGTGTGTCAAAATGATCCAATTATTTCTTATAGTTGGCAAAGCAACCATAAGTATAAAGAGCAGCGTAATGATAATCGGGACATAGAAATCATTCTTGCAGACAAGTTTTTGGGAAAATACATCACTAAATACTGAGTACTGAGTATTCAGAAGAGTACTGAAATACTCTTCTGAAGCGTGTTGGAAACAGAAATCCCCAGGATTTTGAGAGGGAGGCAATGAGATAGGACCAACTACAGCACATGTTTTGATATACAAAATATATTAAGGACTTATGAGTGGCCATTAATGTGTGAGTCAAGACTTGAAAGAGGTGAGGGAGTTAGCTCTGAATGTAAAGCTAAGGGAGTCGCAGGCAGAATTCTAGTGAATAGGTCACAAGGTGAAAGCGTGCCTAGACTTGGTGGGGAACACAACAGTAAAGACACAGTGTACCTGGGAGCAGAGGCAAGGGAGAGAGGACAACACTAAGCTGGCTCACAGAATGGACCTTTGCAAAGACTGATATTTGCTCTGTGTGACAGGCAGAACCACTGCGGAGCTGGAGCAGAATGACAAGATCAAGTTTAGGCTGTTTAAAGGAACATTCTGCATGCTGCAAAGAAGCAGGCTTTGTGGAATACGCATGAAAGCGGAAAGGCCAGCTGGAGTCTGCCAGAGCTATCCCAGCAATACAGGAAGGTGGCTGCTGCAGGAGCAGGGTAGCAGAAGGGGGAATTTTGGGCTCGTGAGTTACAGCCAACACGACTTTCTGACATACCCAACTTGGATCACAAAAGAAGTGAGGAGTCAAAGATGATTCCAGTGTCCTTGATCCTGGCAAATGCAAAGACAGAATTAGGGTAAAACGAGACAGAAAAGCCTATGGAG
Organism: Trachops cirrhosus; assembly: GCA_028533065.1. Classification (NCBI taxonomy): domain Eukaryota; kingdom Metazoa; phylum Chordata; class Mammalia; order Chiroptera; family Phyllostomidae; genus Trachops; species Trachops cirrhosus. The sequence continues at coordinate 4,630,042 of CM052551.1, read as the reverse complement.
AGAGCATGTTTTCAGGATGATGATCACAAATTGTTTTAAGAGTTGGGGTAATATACAATTAATTCAAGTAGCAAAATTGAGACAGTAGTGGAATATTCGAGTCTGGAGTTTGGGAGAGAGATTTAGTCTGGAGAAAACAGCACTGACATTCATGAGTATCTTTAATCTCCTGTAACCGTCCATCATTGGCAACAAGACCCACCTTCCCCTCTTCTGTAATGAATGACTGGACCCTTCCCTGATTACAGCCTGTTCTTCCTCATTCCGCCGACATCCTGGCCCTGCTGTCCCCTCTAGAATCACTGCTCTGCCCTTTACTTCACTCCTCCTTCCTCACTGGCATTTAAAGATCTTCAGGTGGAAGTCAAGGTTGGTGAGAGGCATTGAGTGTTAGACTCCTGTTTCTTGAACCCACTGACAACAACAAACAGGAAAACGGTGCAGACATGTTCCATCAACAGTGGTTAGAAAAACTGACCACCTTCCCAGACCGTGGTGTGTGACGCAGACTGAGGAAAACTCTGAAACGCCACTCAGGAGAGGAAACTGATGTGATGCTTGGAGCCAATATGTACATTCTCACATCTTGAGCAAGGTGAGGTTTTAGGTTTTTTCCTTAAAAGTACAAAAGCGTTTCATAAAGGCTTTCAGTTTTCCAGTGGTGAGGGATGTCTTTGAGCGGGAAATGTCCCCTGCATTCTGGGATAGTTGCGGGATGATTCCCTGCCTCCACACACTAAATTCCAACAGCATCCACCTGGCATGGTCACCACTAGAACATCTCAAGTTGTCCCCAACACATTTGGACAGCTGTACTCCGTACTGACCTAAGGTGTGAACTACTCTTAGGATGAATATGATTGAGGTGCATCAGTGGGCAAGTCAAAGTAGGAAAGTACCTTCAGTTCAAGTTTAATAAGGGGCAGGCTCAACAGAACAAAAGGAAACACTGTGCAGACACACCACCTTTTCTGTCAATGACCTTGGCTCCTAATTGAGATGGCAGGGACTGAAGTGTGCTAAAGGATGATGTGATCACCAGAATTGCTCACAGAAGGGTCTACTCCATGAAACATGCCAGTAGCAATGAAAAGTCAATGGGATGAAAGGTAAAAATATTAACAGTAGTTATTTATGAAGAGTGTCATTATAGAGTGTTTTAATTTTTCTGTTTATAATTTCATATTTCCAAAATTTTGCAGTGTGCATATATAACTTATAAAAGGAAAGCAAAAATGACATTGAAAGTAAAAATAAATTTAGAAAATTAACTTGCAAATATAATGCCAAAATATTTAACTTGAGTCTTTCACAAGTAATTAATTTTAATGTAATGTTCACTGTTTGAAATACACTAGCAGATTAAATTTCTCTGTGCTTATGAAGATTTTAAAGCAAACACTAACCTTAATAACTATAATGATGTCATCTAAAATAAGAATTGAATAAAATGTTATTGAAATAGATTATCTGTTAACAATGAAAAATGACTGAATTTGCAGTTGTTATTTTGCTGGAACTTAAAATCATTTTCTGAAGAGACTATCCTTGACACATGAGTGCCTTGAAAATTAAGTCAAGTGACATTGTAACAATTAAAGTCAAAGATATTTTAAAAACTTGTTTTCATATTAATCAAAGTATTCCTAAATAAAAAATTATGTTAAGTAGTATAGCAACACCAGAAATTATGCTTAACAGTACTGATAAAATAATAAGAAAACAGCTGATGGATATAACCAGTCTAAATAATCTCAGTCATCAAAGCTCAAGTGCAAGCAAAGGGTCTACACAGCCTACATGAGAGGATCCACCTTGATGCTCAGCCTGGGCGGTTGGGAGGCTGTGCCACTGGGCCCCACAGGGCAAGTACTACATTGGGCCACTCCGCCAAGCCTGGGAGACATGGAAGCTCTACCTAATATATAGAAACAAACACAGGGAGGCTGCCAAAATGAGAAGACAAAATACATGTCCCAAAGGAAAGAACAGAACAAGACTCCAGAAGAACCAAACAAAATGGAGAGAAGCCATCTACTAGATACAGAGGTCAAAGCCTGGTTATGAGGAGATTTAAGGAACTTAGTGAGAACCTCAGCAACATAAAAAAGGACCAGTCTGAAATGGAGGATACACTAACTGGAATGAAGAATAGTTTACAGGGAATCGACAGTACAGTAGATGAAGCCAAGAATCAAATCACAGATTTGGAATACAGAAAGCAAAAAAACACCCAATTGGATCATCAAAAAGAAAAACAAAATCCAAAAAATGAGAGCAGTATAAGGATTCCCTGGGACAACTTCAATATCCACATTCTGTTCATCAGGGTACTGGAAGGAAAAGAGAGCAAGAAATTGAAAACCTATTGAAAAAGTAATTACAGAAAACTTCCCTACCTTGGTGAAGGAAATAGACATACAAGGTCAAGAAGTGCAGAGAATCCCAAACAAGATGAACCCCAAGAGGCCCACCCAAAACACATCATAATTAAAATGCCAAATGTTAAAAGATAAAAAGAGAATCTTAAAAGCAACAAGAGAAAAGCATTTAGTTACCTACAAGGGCACTGTCATAAGACTATCAGCTGATTTCTCAACAAAAACTTTGTGGGTCAGAAGGGATAGGCAAGAAATATTGCATGTGATGAAAAGCAAGGACCTTCAACCAAGATTCTCTACCCAGCAAAGCTATCCTTTAGAGTGGAAAGACATATTGAATATAAAGAGCTTCCGAGACAAGAAAAAGCTAGGAGCTCGTCACCACCAAACCAGTATTAAATAAAATGTAAAAGGGCTTCTTAAAGAAAAAATAAGATGAAAAATATGAACAGTAAAATGGCAATAAACACATATCTATCAACAATGGAATCTAAAAAGCAAAATAAACGGAGCAGCAGAACTGAAGCAGACTCACAGAGAACACTTTGGTGGTTGCCAGGTCGGACGTGGGTCGGGGGAACGGGTGAAAAGGTGAAGGGATGGAGAAGTATAAATGAGCAGTCACAGAGTAGTCACCGGGATGTAGAGTGCAGCACAGGGCGTAGCCTCAACAATATCCTAATAACTGCGTATGGTGTCAGACGGGCGTGAGATTTATCGGCATGATCACTCAGTAAACTATGTAACGTCTCATCCCCGGGTGCACCTAGAACTACTGTGTGTCAACTGTAATTGAAAAGTAAAAATGATTTCAATGTTTTAAAAAAATAAATAATCTCGAGAAAAAAACTGACCCTCTAATTCATAAGTAACATTGAATATTTACATTCAGACAGTGTTATGTAATAACTAATATTTTATATGATTTTTAACAAAACTATTCCCCCAAATGTATTCTTAGTGAATGAAGCTATTCTCAGAATGAGAACACCATTTCAATCTACTTGACAAAAAAAGAGTCAATTAGCTCTTTTTTTGGAAGAATCAAGGAGACCCCATTCATGGGACGTTAGCACAGAATAACCAAATTCCTGGGAAGTGAACCTGAATGTGACCTGACCGGCAGTGGACCGGAATTTCATTCAATCACAGTTTAAAAACCGCCGTCTCTGGGATAACGGTGTTGCAGACCCGCAATAAAGCAAGAAAGGCCACACTGCTTGCGGAATCAGAGCGGTCGCGTTAGCATCGGGCAATCAGTTGAGAGCTCATTTACCCATTGCCATTGCCAATTTGCGAAGCAATTTGTAAACAACAGTGCCTGCCCGTGCAGCTTATCTGTGCTGTGAAGTTATACTTCGAGACCAGTTCACCGAGTGTTGAAGAGGCCACACATCCCTCTTCATGCCTGGGACCACTTCAGATTTCTATTTTTATCTGTTCGTTTTTTCCTGAAGACTGTCACGTCAGGGTCCCTGTGGTGGCGGAGGGAACATCACTGCCTTCTCCTCCTCTATGAAAAGGTCAGTCGGGTAACAGCTACGCGATCAGCAGTGAGTTTGTAGGGAACGTAACCTCCGAGTCGCTCATCCACACCGGGATGCTGACAGGACCTCGGTGCAGCGGGCAGAAACTGAGGCTGTCCCGGGCAAACGGAGATGTTTCTTCGCTGTATTTATAGGCATTTTTAAAAACTACAGAACAATTACATAGCTTCCTGCCTCCATCTGCCGTAAAAGCCTCCAACTGGCGTGAGTCCCAGGGCTTGAGCAGCAGCCCGCGGCCCTGCTCTAAGTGTAGTTATAAATATAAAACGTGTAAGACGACTCACGGGATGCGCTGCCCTGGGGGTTGTCACGGGGAAGAGGTGGCTGCCCCGCAGTGACACTGCAGGCCGGCCGTCACCTGTATCTGTAGATTCCACCACGTAGAATGGACAGATGCTCCGCATGGAACACACAGTGCACATTATAGTATTACATCAAGATTTTCTGCAAACAAAGGTGGGTATTCGATAGGTACACGGTAACAGCGTTGCCCCTTTTATATTGTAAACATGCAGAAGTGTGGAGACTGACTGGGAACCCTGGACTTGGCATGAGGATCATTTTAAACTGAAGAAGTTTGCCATGAAACCTAGGATCTTGGGTGGGTCCAAGAAAAGCCATCGGTTTTCAGTTTCTCCAAATTGTTCTTCTTGTAAGATCTGGATTGGCTATTTCCTGGCTCTTAACAAGCCAGGTGGAGCTAAAAGCTCAAGATTAACTTTTCCACTGCACAGAAGGCAGATGCCATCTTAGATCTGATTCTCTTCTAAATCTAACCCATTTCATAGGTAAAGGGTTTAAAAAGAAAAGTCCAGAGAGTCCTTAACTTCTCAAGAACAGAATTATAGATGAAAAATAGTTTTCTTCACTGTGGTTACTTTAATACCAGAATTGCACAAGTGTAATTGGCTACCCAGAGACTATGTCTATTCTTAGATTAGGCTACATGTCATTGTAATTTCATTAAAGGTTAATCTTAGCCCCGGCTGGTATAGCTCAGTGGGTTGAGCACTGACCTGTGAACTAAAGGGTCGCTGGTTCAATTCCCAGTCAGGGTATATGCCTGGGTTGTGGGCCAGGTTCCCCGGTGTGGGGTGTGGGATAGGCAACCAAACGTTGATGTTTCTCTCCCTTTCTCCCTCCCTTCCCATCTCTCTAAAAATAAAAAGATAAAATGTCTTTTAAAAAAGTTAATGTTAAAATACAATCAAGTTTTATTAACATTTATGATTAGCAGTTAGTGCAAGATCCTGGTAGAGAATGCTATGCTTTGGGAAATCTCCATGCATGTTATTAAATGTAAACTATTTCATGGCATTTATGTTTCATATGTTAGTATAAGTGTCTTGCCCATTCATTTTATTACAGTAATTCTAGTTGTCAAATTTATTACTATCCTCCTGATATGTGACTCCACGTGCTTAACATTCTCCTTTTCAATGCACAGAATTTATGACCCCCTTCTGAGTTCAATGAAATAAAATAAACAATTTCCAACATGATTCACCATCTGCGCAGGGTTTTCATTTTGCCAATATTGTGCACAGAGAGGAGTTTGAGCTTAAAATAACGGTTCAGGACCGTTATGAGAACAGGCAGTTTGGGGGCAGGCTGAACCTAATCGGGTGCGGGAGAGGAAGGGACCGCCCTCTATAAGTTCATTGTCGTCGTTGTTAAGCAGTAACACGGGACACTATTCTACTCCAAACTTGTAACTGTTGGAGAAGTTCTGGTCAACGCCTGACGTTAAGTGGCATTACTCGGCTTTGCTGGATTGTTTGGGGTCACATACATTTCCCAGCTTGCTGCTGCAACTTGAACCTAATGAACCTGCAATTTGCATATAGGGTCAGTTCATTAAAATATCCAAGGTGTTGATGACAAACCTCGGTGTTCGATCCTCCCTCCCGTGTCTCACAACAACTTGGCAGTTATTCCATGCAGTCGGCCATCCCTTTAGACAAATGAACAGAGCTGAAAACAGGCCCGTGGCTGCCTCACTTGATCCAGTGCAATCAAAAGCTGCTTAAAGACTTAAAAGCTGCTGAGTGAGTATACATGCAGATGAATGCCTTCAGCATGGACACTTTCCCTATTAGAGCAAAACCCGGAGATACATGCTGTTAGCTGGAGAACTCTGTCACTGAGGTAACTGTTTTTGTACTTTAAAAAATCACCAAAATATCTGGTGGCAGAAACAGTATTTTTCCTTCTTGCTTTATGCACTGACATTCATCTATCGCCAGGTTAAGTAGCAAATGCATCGACATGATTTAACAGCTGTGCCCAGCATTCGAAGGGGAATATAAATCTAGGATATATCAGTTTACAATCAGACGAGGGAAAAACATAGCTTTACGAAACACTTACTATACAAGCTATTTCTGTGTGCATAAATATATTTCATATTTAAATAAAATGATGCAGTAACTAAATTACCCATTTTAAAAGTGTGTAAAATTCAATTCTTTACTAATATATTTACGCAGCAAATTAATTCAAAGCAACAGCAAGGACAGAAGTACGTCTAATCTGTGTATATTCAGTGCATTTTGCTCTGCGGGATAAAGAAGGACACAGGGCCCGCCTTACAGACCACCTCATTATGCAGAAGGAACTTTCCTTCTGATTAGTTTGTGGAGGACTTTTAATTCCAGCTCATGAAAAATGCAATGCTTTCTGGCCCACGCACTCAGCATCTTCCCCGACTGCAAGTGCTCCCTGCCGTGGACTCTCCAGGCCTGAACGCAACGTTGCCTGCTTTCCCTACTCCACACAGCAGCCTGGTGGCCAAAGGAAGAACCCTAGTCACCCAATAATAGACGCACGAAGTTTAATACTTATGGTGGTTTGGCAGACTGCGCTCTCTGCATTCTTCTCCTTGAATATTGTAACAGGGAAGGCAAACTAGTGGATCGTGGGCATAACAAGGAAATATGTAAATATATTAAATAGAATTTGCCAGAAACAACAGGAAAGTTTATACTAAATAACAAAGTACTGAAGCAGTTTCTATGAAAATTCCAAAGACATACACATTCCAGCTATGGGAAATGCCAGTAGCTATCACTGGAGAAAGATAAAGTCAATGTAATAAGAAAAGACTGTAATTGGCATAATTATTGGGAGAGACAAATCATTCTGATATGTGAACAAAATCATGGATATGATAAAAACAGATACTTATAAAATTCCTAGAGTTACGAAGACATTCGTTAAGATGACAAATACAGTAACATAATTATCTCTTAATGAATTTATAACCAGTTTCAAAAGGAAATGCAAAGATATTCTATGGGGAACAGAGACAAATGTTATAAGAGATATGGGGATATACATAATAAGAATGTACAGATGTTATATGAGGTTAACAATGATATTATTGAAAACATGAACCAGATTTGACCAAGTAGAGAGGTATAAAATATTTCCTGTGAGAAAACTTAACATTGTACAAATACTAGTCTTTTGAATGCTAACATGAAAAGTAAAAAAATGTAGAAACAAATTTATGTTTATCTAGGAAATTAATGTAAAGCCATGAGAAATATTTGCCCAATATTTCTATTTTGGGCAAAAGAGATGTGCACTCAATAGACAACATTAGCCCTTGTGTCTAAACACAACAGTAAAGCTAGATGAGCCTATGTATTTTGAGAAAAGTCAATATAAACGGAATCAAAAGAATAGCCAGGTGCTGGAAGCAACCTAAGCACCCATCAGTAAATGAGTGGATCAAAAAACTATGGTACATTTACACAATGGAATACTACGCAGGAGAAAGAAAGAAGGAGCTCCTGCCCTTTGCAACAGCATGGATGGAGCTGGAAAGCATTATGCTAAGCCAAATAAGCCAGGCAGTGAAAGACAAATCCCATATGATCTCACCTTTAAGTGGAACCTAATCAACAAAACAAACAAGCAAGCAAAATATAACTGGAGACATGGAAATTAAGAACAAATGGACAGTAACCAGAGGGGAGATGGGAGGGGACAATGCGGGTAAAAGGGGGAAGGGTTTTCAGGAACAATTATAAAGGGCACATGGACAAAACCAAGGTGGGTTGGAAACAGGGGAGGGAGGTGGGGATGGGGGGGTGAGGGGGGAGTTGTTGTAGGGGGGAAAGCCAGGCAACTGCACTTAAACAAAATTAAAATTTTTTAAAATAATTTTTTTCTAGTATTAAAAAATGTTACAACAAAATGACAGCCACAGTTTGTATTCCTATTGTACTTTAAGCTCCCACAAACTGAAAAGCTTATTAAAAGTATAATATAATGCCCCCAAAATATATTTTATCAAAATATGAAAAATATCAATGAAGTCCCAAAATGTGTATATCATCAACTTCACAATTAGAATTCCAAATTAAATTAACTATATTGTTAGTAACCATCGGATGGCAAAATATTTACAGAGAACAGTAACTTCCAGCACCAGGTACAAGGCACAGCACTCAAATGCACCAGGGCATTGACCAACTTTTTAACACTTTGGAGGGAAAGCTGGCAGTCTAAAAGTTTGCACATACTCAGCTGGGGGGAATCCTTGACTCATTCTCTCTCTGAGAACACGTTTTGCTACAAGGTCTCCAGTGCAATATGGATACACCGTTGCTGGACTTCTTGGTAAGGAGGGTGAACGTATTGTATTTCTACCCTCAGAGGAGGTACCTGCCTGGCTAGGCAGCGGGGCATATTTTGTAAGGACAACATTTACTGTTGTGCTTGATATTTTTCAAGTCTGACATAAAATGATGGGGATTCTATGCCTTTGAGGCAATCGTCTCCCCCAAACAATGTAACAGTGTAAACCAAAACACTAAAAATGTCACCATTTTCCACGTCGTTGATTCTCATGTTACTGAAGCTGTGTCCTGAGGCCACAGGTAAAGGGGTAAAAATCACATCCTGTGCGTGGCCTTTTTCAACATCTCAACATGATTCAGAGCAAACAACGCTGTTCTTTTTGTTTTAAAGTCGATTCCACGTCTGTTAGAAGTTTTCATCAGTGAGTTGACAAACTCAATATGCAAAGCACATTCAGCATTGGATCTGCTAGAGCAGACGCTACAATTATTTTGTCAAACTATAAATATAAAATGGATTAGCAAAAGGATGTTCTCTGTAGCATTGCTTAAGAAAACACTTGAAATGATAAAATAAAATCTTGTGTGACTTTATTTCATCAATATCTGCACTATTTCAACCCTCGGTACGCATGCTCTTTGGAAGGGTCCCCCTCACTGCTACATCTGTCTGCTTGAATTGCTTTGGCCAAAGAGATAGCAGCAAAGGGCATGAGAGCTGGGTCCCTGAACACAACTGGGAGTTTCTGCTACTAGATGGGCCCTCCCCCTGCAAACTTACTTCGGATGGCTCCCTCTGTCGGGTGTTTGTCGCAACTACAAGAACAAGCCTGAGGAAGCCTGTAGGGGGACTGGAGGCCCGTGGGACAAAGCTGCATTTTCCAGCAGAGGCTAGTCTACGTCAGCACGTCCACAGCCAACCAATCAAGTCACCGCAGACACGTGAGCCAACCTACACTTGCAAGAAATCTGTGCCCAGACCCGCAGAACCACGGGACTGACTGGCGGACCTACGAACACTAATAAATGACTGTTATATAGGTCGCTGCCTGGTGGTCTGCTCCTTCTTCACCAAAGGTGAACTGCTACAGGTCCCAATCTAAGGAACCGAGTCGAGCGGACTGTGCCTCTACCACTGAGTACTGTGCGGCTATTAAATACGATGGACACAGTCACATGGGCCTGTGCCCTGTGTACAGAGGGACGCGTGTTGAAAGAGAGTTCAATCTCTCTTGCAGAGGAGGTCAATCCCAGAGTTGTCTAGGGGTAGAGCAATTAAGGATGACCACTCGTACCTTAATTTTGCTTCTCCAATGACACGTATGGAAGGAATCACGCCTGGGGCACACGTGAGTTCTGTATTTCTGACTGTGGAAATATCTGTGGCTTCAAACCCCTGCTTTTGTCGGACTTGTCCGTGTAGCATGTTGACAGAATAAGAGGTCGTTTATAGGATAGAAACCTTGGAACATACTTACGAAGAGACTTTGCCATGTCAGAATTCCACCGTCTCTAAACAACTTTTATCTGAATGCATTTCTTTGATGTCCTGCAATGTCTCAGAAACTTTTCAGATTAAAGGTAGGTTAAAAAGGATTGAGGATTTTAGCAGGTTACATACGTGTAACAATGTATGTTCCCATTTCTCTCTCTAATGCAGATAAAAATAGCACCTGCCTCATGTATTTCCTGAGGGCTAAATAAAAGTATGAAAGGTTCTTACAACCATACCTAGAATACAGCAGTTACTTAATAAAAGTTAGCTTTTATCACGTGGCTTTCGGTAGTACAGTTTGACATTCTTCACCTGTGGCCCTGGTAGGAAAATGTCACTAAAAAAAATGTACAGATTGAGAACAGACAAGACCAAACAAAAATTATAACTCTGAAGGACATCAAAAGATAACAGCATTCAAGAGACAGATAATTACCCAACTACCTTACTAAGTCTGAGCTCAACCTGACCCTTATTTATGGTAATGACCAGTAAGTCTGTGGCTGCCTTAGTTCTTTGCAAACAGGAGCCATGCTGTAAACAGATTTTAAAATCTCCTCTCGCTAACATGCATGCACGCGCGTGCTCACACACACACACACACACACACACACTCCTACCCAACAGCATGCACCTAAGGCACCATGACCCCAGCTACGGAGCTGAGTCTGTCCTGCCTGCGGCTGTAGCATCTAGAGGTTGGGGGTCATCTGAGAGGCCTCACTAGGGAAAAGGCACAGCTGCGTGACAACGTCCCAGAGTTGGTGGGAGAGACAGCAATTGCTCCGCAGCAGAGTATGAAGAGCAAAATTGAGAGGTTTTATACATGGAGAGAAGTTCCAGCCTTGGAATAAATGTGTGTGTGAACTAAAGTAATTTTTTTAACAGAGTAACTGATATGTAGGCTTAAGCAGGAGAGGAGCAGTAAAGAAATATATCCAATAAAAATATATGTTGATAGTCACTTCATATCCCCGAAAAAACAAATCAAAACAAAAAATATATGTATTTTCTAAAGAAATACCTCTCCATCACTATGGTCAAATTGGTTTGCTTTTTTTATACTGCTTAAACAAATATGATGGAATCATATTGAAATACATCCATGAAATATTAATGTGTCTAATTCTCTAAAAGCTATTTGTCAAGGGCAGAATATAATTACCTATTCTTATTCTTGGCGTGTGTCCCTAAAACTTCATGGTGTAACTGGTGCATTCCGACCCAGCAGTGCAAGAGCAGAGCTTTCTGAGTGGTGAGACCAAAGGAAAAGAGGGGGTGACCCTCTGACCGTGATGGGCAGTATGCAGGCTCTGCATGAAAGGTGGACCACAGAACTGGGAGCGCACCCACCAACGGTGAGGCAGTGGGGAGGACAAGGCAACCGAGACCCGTGAAACAGATTCCCCGAGGGAAAAACGGGACTGATAAGGGGAAGCAGGAGTCTCCAGCAGCTACTGTTTCCATGAAAAGTTGCGTGTCCACACACATACGCCTGCACACACACGTTCTGATAGATTCTGACCTGTCCTTTCTCCTCGGGAGAGCTGGCTTTGTGAGTGACCACAAGACTGGCAGCAAGCCCATCCTGCGGGAGACAGGAGGCCTGTTGGCCTGTCTGTGACAACGGTCATGTCAATGGCAGGAGGAGACTTCGGGGTGGAGAAAAGGGACAAAGACAATGTACTGTCACGGGACACACCTAATTCTGAAGCTAAGGCTAATATGATGTGACAATGGTTTATCTTTATGTCGGACTAATCAAAGCTGGATTAAAACCTCCTCAGATTACTTAGCCAAGGGTCACACAAAGGTCCTGGGATTAAAAAAAATGTATTCCATTTTTTTCTCAGAACAGTGGTGAATATGCGGTGTGATGCCAATGGGCTGTTTTTGTAGCGAGGAAATACTTGAAAGCATTTACTGACACCATGTTAGCAGACTTGGCCACCGGAGCTTTTGCTTCGTTCGCGCATTCTTTCCACAGCGGAAAGTCAAGGAACGTGGAAGATGACTGATTGGAACAAAGGTCTCTGTGCAGGAAGTAACTGAGGTATGTTAGCAAATGGTGGGATAAAGCTTAAAAGGGGCAATGATGCATCAATGCATTGTTATTCATCTTTTCCCACTCTCAACATAAAATCACACACATGCACACACAAGCACACACATGCAAAAACCAATCTTGGAAGAGATGCCATTTTCAGTATGAAGAGTTTTTTTCTGATATTGTATACGGTACAATTACATTAGCAGGTATATGGATTCCAAGCTATATTTTTAAAAATTCTGGTAGATGCTAGCATCTAGGGCTTTATACAGTTTTCATATCTGCAGCAGTAAGTGGAGAGAAAATAAACATCATAAGCTTTGGTTAAGCTGCTCGTAGGTTTATAATCTGATTTTTTCAGGGGACAGTAGCATGATATATGGACAGCTCTTTTGGAAATTAGTTTATATGGGAAAGCAAAGTGGATTTTTCCCAGAATATAATAAGAGCTGGATTCCAAAGTGCTGACAATAAAAGATTTAAAAGGCATATGCAAACATTTTCTGTCAACTTCTATGACTTTTTGGCCTTATTTAATCTTATAATCACATACTTATTTCTCTTAGGATATAAAAACAATGCTAACTATATCTACTTAGTTTATGATTATAGTATATTTTTATTGGTACTGAAATAGCTTTCATAGTATTAAGCTAATAAAATATGACATTTTATTTGGTGTGCTTCAAAAATACTTGTAGGTATTCAGAAAATCAAAAGCTGAGGTTTTCTATTTTCTTGGTTTTTATTAACATTATGTAATACAATCCATGTGATTTACTGTTTTATAATCACTTAAACTTTTAGGTTGGAGTGTGCGGTGTACTGTAAGGGATAGAGAGGGCAATGAAACAAAAACCTGGTGGTGTACAGCCGGATTCCTAATGTGCACTCTACCGTGATTTCATTACCACAACCACCGGCAGCTTGCAAAACATTTCACACACACCGTGAGCTTACCAGGAACTGTACTAAGCCCGCTTTATGTACGTTATAATAACAGCCAACGCTGACAGCACAAACTCTGAAATGAGGTCCCACGGAACTCAGTTCTCGTCCAGATGACATGGTTTATGACCAAACCGTTACATGTTAGGTAGGGATGTTAGTAAGGATAAATGTTTAAACTGTAATTTTATGAGCACTGCCTGCAGACACAGCCTATATATAACAACTTCTGACTATAATATTTTAAAGTTATTGTCTACATAATATAGTAATTACATATCGATGCATTTGTTTTGAAGACATAGCTGTTCTTGAATGTGGCTTTGGAACTTGGCTAGTAAATTAGTGGGCTATTGTATTGGTTCCAAGAGATACGAGTGTGTTCAGATACACAGTTCCTCCTCCTGTTCCCCTTCACCAAACCCCACCAAACTGATATCCTGAGAAAGAAGATATCACAACTCTAGTCTATGAAACCGGTGTTATCTTCTCATCCCTACAGCCGATTTCCCATTTCATTGAACTTTCGGACTGCAATGAAGTTGTCAGCCTGTACTACTAAAGTTATTTCTGTGAAAAGTTCCACTCACTTGTCAGAATTACATAGTTTCTTAATATACCCCTACCAGTCAGTCACCTCATTTCAGCCTCCCTGAAAATTTCCCCCCAGTTCAGCCTGGAACAGCAAGAAGATTGTGAGGAGAAGCAATGAAATGAGTAAACAAGATTTATTTTCGTGAACGCTGAAGACCCACCATGGGCTGAGTTGGGGTAGTATGTTCATTCCCCTTTTAGTTCCAACTCTAAACTTCTGGTCCAATCTGACATTGTGTTGACCACCAGGGTTCAAGGGCCTTCCCCAGATCTGCTTTGCTGAGGTTCGCTGGGGCAATTTCACCTCGGTTCAGCCACTGGCTGGACTCCATTCTTCAGGTAAGCTATGTTACCTGACGCAGCTCTAGAAGCAATGGGGAGACATTCCTGCTTTCCTGTTTACTCTGTTTCTCAAGTTTTTGGAATGAAAAATAAGAATAGGGAAGATACTTTTTGAGGAGTCCTCAGAGCTCAACATGTATCATACAAGATCATTGGGATGTAAGTGCAGCTAATAAAATTTTAAAGGTAAATAAAAGAGTAAGTGGAGACACCATCCATCTTCAACTTTTGAAAGGGCAGCCATGTGGCATAACTGAGCTGACCTGAATTTCTGAGAAGGCCTGAGACTAGAGAAAATTTTTATGACTGTTATGTCCACACAGCAGAAGACCGAATTTAAATTCTATCTGTGGAGCTTCATGGTGATATGCCTCGCTCTAGCAAAAGAGACAGGGCTTAGATTATTTAGACAGAGGACTTTTGGTCAGCTACCACCTATTGGGTGGAGGTAAAATAAATGTACGGTAAGAAGAGATCACAAGCAGAGATGCATAAACAACGATGCATTATCTACTGATCCATTTGTCTGAAAAACGTATTAAAACTGGCGTAGAAGGTGACCTGCCCCGGACTAAAGGCCCTTACCTGGAGCACCAGGTCCGATTCACCTCTATGTGCTGAACACTGTGCACAGTCAAGAAAATACTTTAAAACACTTGGGGAACTCAGTTGCACATCAATGTAACAGTTTGTATCGTAGTTGTGAAAGAAGACACCCTAGAAGGCTGTACTCAGCCGAAATTCAGGAACTCAGCCTCTCTGCAGTGGTCGACAACTACACCCTTTCCAATGTCAGCGTCCCAGACAACTACACCCTTTCCAGTGTCAGCGTCCCAGATGAACATCTTCTTGAACAACTCGTCAACTTTGAAGAACAAAAATTCAGTATTAAAACCTACTATGAGGTTTCATGATAAAAATTCACAGAAATTATGAAGACACAAAATCACAAAATGTTTTTACATTAAATAGTGTAAAATATTTTTCAAATATTTGGAAACATTTAAAAATAGGCAGAGTTGCAAAATTTGTTTCAAAACCTCTAATAGTCATGTCCCGTGTAGCGTTAGTAGACCTAAAACAATTTTAGAAAGGCATTCACATTGCAAGAATATAAAAAAGTTATATTTATATTTTATTGATCTCATCATTTTAAATATTGAATTTATATGCACCTTATATATATATTTCAGAAAGAATTACTCGTATAAATATATAAATAAATTATTGAGATTTTTAGATAGTTATTTAGTTGAGCTACCACATGAGATATCACTGGTCTAGGGATTATATAAATAAATGTAGGTGAGAAAATTCTATTTTTATTTTTGAAATTGAACAGGAACTTTTCATATGCATCCACAGACACTGAAAGAAGATCTATGAATGGAACTTAATGTCTTTAGCTAATTTCTGAAATTACATGAAAATCTCTATGTATTGTTAATTTTGCTGAGCAGAGTATTCATAGCTTTCGTCTAATTCTAACCACAAGTAAATTCATACACACACACATGATTTGTGACTAAATATGTTGGTAACATGTTACTGTGTGCCATGGCACCTGGCTGCCAACTGGTGCTTTTCCTGCAGAATTAAGTCGTGACGTCCAGTGACGAGGCCACTGGTTGCAAGGCTGCAACGTTCAAAATACCGCCCTGGGTTTGAAGATAGACTAGAAAATGCACCACCATTTCAGTAGTTAGCTGGTATTTCCCAACTACATGAGGGTTAGAGAAAACAGGCCAGAGACTAGAAGTCTGACTTTTAAGATACACTCTAGCAGCCTCATCTTCAGTGAGTTAATGAGTATTTCAACATTTTCCTGTTGACTAACCAATCCCAGTGTAGCTGATCCCAACAGAGCCGAACCACTGCCCAGCCAGGGTGCTGGAGACTGGAGGCGTAAGGCTAAGTCCAGAGGAAATCTGATGTTTTAAACTTTCATTTCTATCTCGACTTACCCCACGTTCCTCTCAAATACAAAATTTACAGTCAAGGAGATATGAACAGCCTGGGTTCGGTTCTAGAGACTACTTTATAAAATTCTTATAAGATATGTGGGACTCTTATTTTCGTATGTGCATTTCTGTTCTCAATTTCCAATTGTTTTTCCTCCTTTTCACCTTCAGGCCAAAGAGAAATAAATGTAATCTCCTTCAGTCTTCAAACTCCCTTCACTTAAGAGTTATGTCTTAAGTTGCAAATAGTTATTTTAAATATAAATTTATTACATTTGTTCTCCATGTGCTCTTCCTAAAAAGCTTTTAAAGCCAATCCCTCATTATTCTATTATAATATTTTATTACTCTTTGTAGGGTAGCCACTGTATTTATTTAGTTGTAAATGCACATATGGGTATCCATAAAGCTTTGAGACCTTCTATTTGCGATAAAAATAGTTTGACTGGCCTACTCACTCTGAAAAATTCTGCATGATTTAACAGCATATGCAACATTGTATGACACATGGAAAATGCTAAAGAGACATTTGGTAATTTACTGAAGGCTTAGCAAGACCCATTACACAGCACCGGTTCTTTTCAAACAACTGCGTGCAAGACACCGCCACAGACAGGCATGCAAAAATTAGCATCACACAGCTGTGTTTTAAACAGGTTTCAGAGCTTTCGAATCTCATTTCTTATGCTTCCTTTTCTCAAGAGGACAGCAGAATTTCTTACTCTATTATTAAAACAGTGCTTTTAATATGTTTTGCATATCCCATATTTTTTCAGTTTTTAGACATTTATTTACTTATTAGATATTTTAAATTATGCCCTTTGCTTTAATGCCCCAGAGCACAGGCTGGATACAACTTTCATTAAATATTTAAATAAGGCGAAGAAACAATCCAGCGGCAACATAATAAGCAAACAGAAAAGCTCCCAGCGTAGAACCACAGGGCTCACTTATTGGAGCCGACTCCTTATTTAGAAGAAAAGAATAATTTGTGGTTTCTTCAGCATTATGTATTATTAATGCTAAAATTCAGTACAATTAAATCTGAATTTTGTAGAGGGCACTATCTTCAATAATTAAAGAAGTAGATAAGTTTGCCATTCCTTACCTAACTTGTTAAATACTTTAGGCACCTCATTAACAAAAGCTGATTTCTATTAACAAAAGTTAGATAAGTTGTATAATTCATTATGAGATGGTGAAGACTTTTTGAGCATATAAGATAAAGTCTTATATGTTCTCAGCAAACACCTGTACTAGTATTCGGCATTGGCAGATTTGCCAAAAGACAGACCCTGGACTAAAACAAACAAGTGTATGAGTAACAAAAGCACACAACAGTTGTAAAAGCACAATTCGGTTCAAATGCCGTTCTGACAAATACAGATAATCGTTATGTTAGAATAGAATCATGTTCTTGTCTAAAGACTTTCAGATTCTCTCATGAACGCTTAGAATACATCCTGGCATACAGCAGGCCTTCCATCAATGGGGACCCTCTTGCATGGATTCAGGAAGGTATTTTCCTGAAAGAGTTTCTGTTTTAGTTGTTTGCACACCCGCGATTCCACCATCTCACTTGATATCTTTCTGTGTAAGGCCTTTGCATGCTTCAGCATGGGAATCACGTTTAGTATTAGAGTGAAGGTTTTGTTTAACTTTATTTTATAACAAATTAATAACCTGTAACTTTTTCTCCTGAGGTAAAAGTAAGATATTGGGTAAGTGATATTGGGGGAGTTAGTTTTGACTTTAACCCAGGAGCACACCATACGTGGCTCTAAATATACAGGTTATTTCTGAAAAATCTGCTCAAAACCATTTCGAAACCAATACATGTTCAGCTATTCCTTCCCTGATAAAACATCTCTGGTTTTGAACACAGGGGCGTGCTCGGGGTCCAACTCACTCAGAGGTCACACGCACCGTGCCATTTAGCAAGGGTTACTTATGCTACTGTGGGCATCGTGGGGCCCTGTATTACGGCCGAGTGATCTGATTCCATTTGGAGGGTTCTTATGGTCTGGGGAGAAACAAGCAAATTTAATGCTGTGTTATGTCGTATTTTCCATTATTATTCCTTTTGTGATTCCTTATTCCACGGCTATTGAAGTAAGAAACCCCAGGCTGCAGCTTGAAGACTGTAAGCTCTTTTCCCTTGGCTTCCTATTTCCAATGAATCAAATCGAGTGTAATTTGTTATGAACTTAACTAAAATAAATCTCATTTTGCTATACAGGATGCACAGTTTTCTTTCTTTCAGAAAACGTCTACAATAAACAAATACATGTCCCATTC
The DNA here is from genome assembly GCA_028533065.1 of Trachops cirrhosus. Classification (NCBI taxonomy): domain Eukaryota; kingdom Metazoa; phylum Chordata; class Mammalia; order Chiroptera; family Phyllostomidae; genus Trachops; species Trachops cirrhosus. The sequence goes on along the minus strand of CM052551.1, from coordinate 4,611,837 downwards.
TTCCCTGTTACATTTTAATCCTTATAAAGTACTGCCAATCCAAAAAAAAAAAAGAAATCATGGGAAAAAATCATTGTTTGATTTCATTCTATGTTCTAAGCTGAAAAACACTATTCTTTAACTTTTCAATAAAACCTAAGCTGTATTCGAAACAATTTATCCCAATACAAATAAGAGTCCTTGTGAACTTATTTAGATGCCAGAGCAGACAGCATCCCCTCCGGGTGGAAGAAACGGGAGGGTTTTTGTTAAGAGATTTCAGTCTGGGGACAACCAGCTTCAGCCTGCGCATTCCAGGTCCTACCCAGGTCATGACCTTCCCCCTTCCTGACCCTTCCTGACCCTTCCCGACCCTTCCCGACACCACGGACTCCACACGTGCTTAGCCAGTAACCACAATTACATAAGCTGTTCCCTTAAAATAACTACATATGTATATGTAAATGCATGCGCCACTTATAATAAATGCACATTCCCTCAATATAGATATTGCATAGATGCATACATGTGCACTTGTGTGTGTGCCTCCCCTACGATGCTCTGTTTGTCTAGTGGAACCCTGACTCGGACAGCCGTCCTGGTGGTCTGTGCTGTGTCTCAGAAAGGGGGCGTGAGCAGGAAATGGTCCGTCCGATCGCTCTGAGGTCGGAGCGCAAACGGTTTCAGTCCCGAGGGGAGAGATGACGGTGCTCTGCGACATGGTCTGAACGCCCATTTCAGATTCGTGACCAGAGCAAAGACAGATTCTTGAAACAAGTCACGGTAAGTAAACTGTAGTTTCTTGACACGAACTTTTGCTCATGTAGTAAGGACTATGTAATCTATACAGTCTTGATTCAATATGAGATAATTCAAAAATGGAAAGCAATATACACGTGTGCTTTTTGTGCAATAATATTGTTATTAACACAAAACGGTGAAACGACCTTGGAATATTTCTGATTCCCGAAACCACCATGAGACTCTGGCACTCTGAGCCCACTGCTTATGCTGGGAAAACTCAGGTGACTCCCGGCTTCCATCACTGGGGGGGGGTCAGAGGTGGCAGCTGAACAATTCCGTGAGAGCCGTCTGCCCCCTAGGTGAATCGTCCAAACGCTGCTGCGGCCCCCTGCCCCCCGCAGGTCCGTGATCGACGGGCCTGATGTGCCACGGAGCTGCCACGTGGGGCGCTGCTGCCCACTCGGCCTGGGTCCCCAGGCTCTCCTCTGTCCTCAGTATTTCGTGGGTTAGTAAGTTCATAGCTCAGTTCTACTGTTGTGATTTGTGTAGTTTAACTCAACATTTTTTAAAGTTTCCATTCGTATGTCTCATGAGCCCCAGCCTGGCTGAGGTTCCACAAAAGCGAACACTTCCCAGAACTGGTGGGGGGAAGGGAACTTCTGGGTGGCTAGGGGTGCGCTCTGTCTTCAGTCACGTGCAAGGCCGGCTGAGAGCCGGCAGTGCTGTGTCGGGGAAAGAATTTGGGTTGGGTATCAGAAGAACTCGGTTTGAGGCCTTGCTATTTAAGGATGAGTCTATCAGTTGTCAGAGCACTTGATAGTATTTTTGGAGTATTTTTGTTTTCTTTATTTATAAAGTCTGGATAAAAGTCACCATATTTTGCCCCATACAATGCACACCCCCGTTTTGTGTGCGTTATACACAGGATTTTTATGCCCCGCTACTATACCCAAGGTATGTACTCATTATACCCATGTATAATGTGCATCCTTATTTTCCCTCAAAAGTTTGAGCAAAAAAGTGCACATTATACACAGAAAGATATGGTATTTTATCTATAAATCAGGACTATACCGATTATATAAGATGAAAATAATTATATTTTTTGCTGTTAAAATACATAGTCATATTTCAGGCTAACATATTCCTATCTAAAGAGATTATCATCAGATTTAAAAATAACTAAGTTTGTCAATGTGCCATTCAACCCTTTACATACTTTACAAATATTACATCTCTCTATTCACCCTGTGAGCAAAATACAATTATCCCAATTTTGCAGGTGAGGAAAGTGAGAGTCTTCCCATGTCATGTACCTGACAAGTGATTCTCTCTGATAATTTTAAAGTTTGAAGGTTGCTTTATTTTCACCCAAAATATAGGTTCCCCAGTCAGGTAAAAATATTTCTTAATTGCTGATTATATTGCAAAGAAGTTCCTAAAATATGCATCACATTTTTGCCTCCTGTCTTCGCCAAGTAAACTTGGAATAAAATGGCAAGCACGCTATTGACAATATACCTAGAATCTCTGCTTACAATTCTTGCAGTTGTTTTATCTATAACAGATGATCAGGAACTTTCAATAAAGGCTAGAGATATTTATAGTTCTCAATACAGGTAGCAATTGTTACCTTGATAGAAATAATGTGAAACTCAGAAATTTTATTTCTGACTCCCTTATATAAGCATGCACAGGATTTGTGCAAAAAAATCACTTTTACAAATGTCAAAAACATTCGAATTCAACGAGTGTTGTAAACTCCCTAACGCTCTCCACTCTTGATTCAATCTAAAGCAAAAGAAATGAAAGCTATTTTAAAAACATCCTATCTGGGGGGAAAGGCTTAGAAAAATTCATTTTTAATCACATGTCCTAAAATTAAATGATGTGAGGAAGTATGAAAACCTCATTCATCAATTTTAACACACCATGAGTCACATAATCAGTCTTAATAATTATGTAAATTAAATGTTACTAGAGAAAAATTTTGTCTATTAAGGCTCAAAAATGAAATACTAAAGAAAATAAAAATAGCATGACAGAATGACTTAAAATCTAATATATCTTGTTAGTTATTAACATTCAGAAATATACATTTGCCAGACTACACGGTAATAGTATCTACAGAAGCCATGCAAAGGGTTTCCGGAGCTGGACCAAAGAAATGACAGGATGTTCTGATGTTTACAAATGAGCGATTAGTTACCATACAAATGTAAATCCTTAAGATAATGCATTTGAGTTTGAAACATAATTATATTTATGTTCTTAAAAATTTCTAATTTAATCTTTACCCTGTAGAAGTACGTTTTAGAAGAAGAATGGAAAAACATTCAATCCACATGACTGAGGAAAAAAAATTTTAAAGGCAACAAAATAAACAAATGAAATAGAAACAGACAGATAGATACAGAGAACAGACTGACAGTTGCCAGAGGGGAGGGGTGTTGCGCGGGGCTGGGTGGAAACAGAAAGGGATTAAGCAGTACAAATTGGTAGTTACAAAACAGTCGGAGAGATGTAGATTACAGCACAGGGAATACAGTCAATAATATTGTGATAAACAGGTATGGGGCCAGGTGGATGCTTGAAGCAGCAGGGGGCCCACTGTGTAAAGTACATGATTTTCTAACCACTTGGCTGTACCTCTGAAACTAATGCAGAATACTACTCAGTGTAAACTGTAATTGAAAAATAAAAAAAAATTATGCGCAGAGACGACTGCAATCTGTGAGTTTAGTCTGCAAACGACCCGCTGGGATAGAAAACGCATTTGTTGGAGGGGACTATTGTCAATGTTTTCAACATAATCACAGACAAATAAATGTGCATCACATTTAGGGAGTCAGTGTTCTACGAGAATATTGTTTCCTCTATACTGAGCTGCTTCTTTCCACTCCGTCGCTCACACGTGGAACAGCAAAGTCATGTACTTTGAAAAGGTTGTTTCCAGGAAGACAGATTAGCTCTTTTAAGCTTTCGATAGCTTGTATAAATGTCTGCTTTGAAGCTGTAGAGATCAGCGCAATTCATGTCTCCCCGAACATATTTCAAAAGTAGAATTCTAAAGCATAAGGGAAGGGCCTTAGAAAGGATCAAATGTATTAAACTACTACTACTAGAAAGAACTTCATTTTTTAAACATCGTTAAGCACTTTGTGATAATGACTGAGTCAGAATCCAGAAGACATCTCAAGAAATGCCATCATATTGTGCCTCTAGTCATAAGAGTGTGAAAATTAGTGTCAAAATAAAATTTCCACAACAGATTACTGACTTATCAAATGAGCGGAGCTGCCATACAGAGTTGACTACAGAACACGATTTTCAAAATGTAAAAACATGACCCTGATTCAAACAGAGAACAAATGTGCCAAAATATTTATTCAAAACATTAGTTAAGACGTGACAAAAAGGTAAAGCTAGTTCAAAATAATTAGAGGAACAGAGAAATACATAATCACCCAATCACAGGAATGCTCAATTAAACACGTTAATAGGTACAAAACTAGTTCAAGTCCTTCAAAACATTAAAAAGACAACAATGAAATGTTTCTACTAGGCAGAAATCCATAAATTCACAGGCAGCCCCATGACGTCTGGGTGGTTATAAACACAAGTGCATTTCCTACATATAGTTGATCATAGTTCACTGAGTCTGTTGAACCAATGCTTCATTATGACACTGGAAATAACTGTCATTTTCTTGTTTTGTTTACACATGTGCACGTACACAACACGTATCACATAGATACACACATTTCCCCCTGAATCGTCCACACCAACAGTGAACAGTGGGTGGTAGTCACAGAAAACAAAACAGTTTTTGTAGGCGCATATAAAGCATCCCTGTAGGGAAATCCAAATAGAATTGCAAGACCCTTTCGGAAGGCATGACATATAAAAACGACCTTCTTCCACACTCCCTGGACACCTCACTAGAGTAAACACTAAATAAAGTTGAAATTGAATATTGAAACGATGTTTTGCTGAACATGTAGTTTGAAGACTGTGCCCAAGAGGAATGTTTCATTAAAACCACACCGTCGAACGCGAGTGTCTTCCCACACATGACAGAATGCGGGAGGACACGCTGGCCCGCACCTGTGAGCTGCCTCTTCTTCGCCAGAGTCGCTTCCATCTCGGGAAACCGCTCCCTTTGCACATCCATGAGATGCTACTCCTCAGGAGGTCAAGTTCTATCGTGAGACATCAGCAGTTCAGGGAAACCTTCCGGCTCCACTTCTGGTTCAAGTTCTCTTGCTCTTTCCACCACATCTGCAGTCACTTCCTCCACTCAAGCCTTGAACCTCTCAAAGCCACCCACGAGGGCTGGAATCCACCTCTTCCAAACTCCTGCCAGTGGCGGTATTTTGAAAGCACCAAATGGCATTTTTCCCCCAAAATAAGACCGTCTGCACTGAAAACCTGCCATCCGGTGTGGCCACCTTCAGGACTCATCTTGGCTTGGCTTGGCTAGGTAACTTGCTGCTCCAGCTTGCCCTTTCAGGTTACGGAGACGACTTCTGTCCTTAAACCTCGTAAGCCAGCCTCTGCCAGCTTCAGACTTCCCTTCTGCAGCCTCCTGGCCTGTCTCAGCCTCCCAGAACTGGAGAGAGCCTTGCTCTGGGAGGGCTTTGCCTTCAGGGGACGTTGTGGCTGGTCGGGTCTCCCGTCCAGACCGCTGAAACTCCTCCCGTATCAGCACCAAGGCTGTGCTGCTTCCTTACATTCGTGGGCTCCCTGGAGTAGCACTTTCAGTTTAAGAACTCTTCCTCTGAATTCACAGCTCTCGGCTGCTTGGCACAAGAGCCCTACCTTTTGGCCTTTGTCAGCTTTAGACATGCCTTCCTCACTCAGCCTAATCACTTCTGGCTTTTGATTTAAAGTGACAGATGTGCGACTCTTCCCCTCACTCACACACTTTGAGGCCACCGTAGGGTCATTAATTAGCCTAATTTCTGTGTTGCTGTGTCTCAGGGAGCAAGGAAGTCAGCGGGGCAGTCAGAGCATATGAATTAACTTCGCCATCTTCTAGAGGTGGGGTTCATGGCACCCCCCAACACTTATAGGACGGACATCAAATGTCACTGATCACAGATCGACACAACAAATGTGATGCTAATTTAAGAGTTTAAAGTGTAGTGAGAATTACCCACATGTGACAGAGACACGGGAGACAAGAAGTGAGCAAATGCTGTTGGAGAGAGCCTGCCGATAGGCTGGCTGCAGGCAAGCTGGACACAAACCTCGGTTGGGGAAAATGCGGTATCTGCAAAGCGCAATTAAGGAAAGGGCAACGAAGCGAGGTTTGCCTTACAACGTCACCCCCGAGCTGGGCAGTCCTGCCAAGTCGATTTGACGTCCCAGAGTCTCAGAGTAACAGATTATACATTGCATCGGTTAAATTTCCTACCCATACATACATGTATCCAACACAAATGCTTGCTAATAATTATGATTGCCACACACTTTCCAACATCATTATGCCTAATTGAAATGATAATGAAAGGGATGCAATCAGTCAGTATTTCTATATGGCCCTTAATTTAATGAGTTGACACAGTTTTCAATTCCAGTTGATTGACCAGTTTTGGAATGTTTTTCAAATTTTTGGTAAAAAATTACAAGTAAATGAGCATCACAGAATGAGTTTTATCAGTTTGGATAGCTTTTCAAATTCAGCACATTTGTATACTAAGACTTACGCACAGCAAAAGAAGGGTGGATAAATAGCTTGTTAATGGCAGAAAATTCTCTTTTATTTAACTTCTGATTTTCAAAATTCATCAATAAATATTGATACTTACCAATTTATCCCATATAACACTTAGTGTTCACAGGTTTATAGAACTGCCAAGTAAATAATATTAAGTTCTCTTTTCATAGATCATGCAGGATGGGGCAAAAGTGGGTATACAGTTGTTCATATGGAAAATAATACAATAATTAATAAATAAGAATACAAGAATAAACTCTGTGTTTCTCTAGTCAAAACTCTACACCTACTATCTCCCCACCCTGTATATGGTAGATGCTATTTTATCTCCCTAGTGCATTAAATTAATTTAGAGATAGATGGAGTAAAAATTAAAATTTGTATTTTCTAACATTATTTATTACAATGCCATCTTGTAATTATAGAGAGCTTATTTTATTATGCATTGCTAAGTATATGAGTCTGTTTCAATAAATACAATTAAAAAGATAATTTTACTCATATAAATTTTCTCATATGAGAACCTACCAATGGTTTCATTTTACTACCATTTTCCCTTTTACAACAGAATAATATTTGAGGTATGAAAATAAAGCTATTATTTTGCATAATCTGTCCTATATTGGCAATAAAATGAAATAAATGCTTGATGATATGCCAATCAAAAATTCTGCCATAGCAGTATACATAATTATTAAAATTTTTAAATGGTTATAAATTTTGACAAATTTTATGTATTCGATATTATTCTACAAGTAGTTAACAATAAGATATTTTTATAGTCATCAGGTAATGATCCATTTTTTAAATAGTTTTATGCTTTGTTTAAAATAAACCTATTTGTTGACTTTGTTGACTTATGTAGAAAAACCAAATTATATGTTCTTCCCGAGGATAACCAATTTTTTTGTCCCATTCTATTCGTGGATTTTTTCCAAATCTTTTTATATATGTAACAGACTAATTTTTTTCCTATCAAAACTGAGTTAGGCTCTTTATTCCATTTTATTTAATATTTCTGCTTGAACATATATATTTTCAAAGTAGGACGCCATAAATGGCACACTCGTCTTGAATACTGTATTTGCACAATGTCTTCCTGTGCATGTCTTACTACATTTCTTATCAATCTGCTACAACAGTCAGTAAGTATATGGGCTCATACAAATTTGGCACTAGGGGCAGAAGGATGTGCTGTGTTAAAGATGAACTCTCCAACACAATTCGTGTCTTTTCTTTAACCGCATATCAACATTCTTGGTGGTTAAACAACTTTTATTCCTGAATCCCAAAAACGCATAAATGAAAAAAAAAATCTCTTTTCACACAGCGTAGGCTTAATTTTAGACATCTAAGCACAGTCTGCTATTTCATAATAGTGCTAGAACTGGAATAAACATTGCATGCATGAAACTAATTTATAGTGTAGGGCAGGCCCAAACTTGATCTCACGGCAGCAAGATTTTATGTCTCCATTTCCGCAATACTGCCTAACACAATCATATCAGGCCAGCAAATGTTAAATATAAGTTAGGCTCACATGATCCATTGCCTTATAAAGCTAGAGCGCCCCGTGGAGTCATGCCGAATATGCCAAGTGATTTCTCAAAATTTAATCATCCTAAATGTCAGATAAAGGTGCTTGTGCTGTCATTCTTTAAAACTGGGGCAAAAATCCCGAGTGTGCCGGCAAGTAATAAAGAAAGCTTCTTCTTAACACGAGTATTAAATAAACAACATCCTTACCAATCACCGTTCATTTTGCTAGTCACAGCAAATAAGAACATTATAATGCTACATAGTGAGCATTTCTATTTCTTATATATCTCATTATATTTCTTATAGCCATCAGGTCAATGTGAATTTCTTTTGGGGGGCATTCCTGGCTATTCTGGAAGAAGTTCAACAGCTTTAAAAATAACTTATCATGAACATAAACTCAAAAGTCCTCCACAAAATTATCAGCTAATGGAGTCGAGCCATCACTAACAAGGACGATACGTCACAACAAAATGGAATTTAGTTCCATAATTCAAGGCAGTTTCAACATCTGTGTAGCAATGTGATTCACCGTATTAACAGACCTAATGAGAAAATAGCTCAAATCCACAGAAAAAGCATTCAAAAAAAGAAAAAAAAACATAAATTTATATTAAACTCTCAGTGAATTTGGAATGAAAGGTAATTCTTCCACCTGAAATGCGTATCTATAATAACCTACCATGACATCATACTTAATAGTGAAAACCTGTGTATTTTATCTCTAAGATCAGGAACAAGGAAAAACAAAAAAAAACTCCCTCCTTCCTGACTCAAATTTAACATGGTGGTAGATATGCTAGCGGATGCAATGACCAAGTGAAATAAATTAAAAGCATACAGGATATAAAAGCAGAAACAAAACATTTTCTATTTATATGTCCATAGATGAAATGACTTTCTATGTGGAAAATCTCAAAAACTCAAATTTTTTTCTAGAATATGTGAGCTTCTCAAGTGTTAGGATATGAAGTCAACATAAGAATATCAATTTTATCTCTACCTACGACCAATGAAACAACTGAAATTTTTAAAATAAATATCATGCACCATAAAGCTAAATAAAATTGAAATTTTGGGTAAAAACCTAACAGAATATGTTCAGGATGTATATATTGAAAACTATATAACACGAATGTAGATTCAGGCAATCCTAATTAAAATCCCAGCGGGATTTTATAAACAGCTGCAAGGCGGCTCTAACATTTGTAGGGAAAGACAAAGTAACCGGAATATATAAAAACGATTTTGAAACTGCGGAACAAATTTGGAAGATTCACCCATCTCAATTTAAGTATTTACCTGAAAGCATTCTCAATCAAGAGAGCACAGCATTCGTGAAAGGCTCCACCCATAGATTGCGGGGACAGAAAAGACTAGAAATAGACTCCCCCAGATCAGTCAACTGATCGTTTTAACATAGTTATAAATCAATCATCCATTAAAGGGAGGCCCCTCTGCCCCTCCATCCCCCTCGACAGCCTATAGCATTCGTGTGCACCCCACAGATGCCGTCTCTACCTGGATCCCGGTCGCGCTCAGGAGGCCGCAGGGGACGGCAGTTGCACCTGGAGGCTCACCAGCTCCCGGGTACTGTTGGGCCGAACTTAACCACGGTTCGGGTGGTCCAGGTTCAGGTCCCAGGCAATGACTGACAAGTTGTCGGGGAGCCCCGTGGGCAGCAGCATTTGGGGCAGAGGAGCCCGAGTTCCCGGCGTCTCCCCACTTCAGGCTTGGTGGTACCTGGGCACGTGCACACCGGGCCCCTTGTGGAGGGCTGGAGGCCTGCTTGAAGCTGGTGACACGCAGCTTGGTAGAGAACGCCTGTCTGATGCCCAGGTGATGGCCCAGGGTGGGGCCCTGGTGAGCCGCCAGGCCCTCGCCCAGGGGGTGGCGTCCAGGGTCTCGTTCAGCAACCGCCACCAAGTCCTGTCTTCTGGGCAAGAAGGGCATTCTGGGAGGCCGGCCCACGTGAAGCGCGTGCGCAGCACGCTGCGCCCCAGCCAGCCCAGCGTCCGGTCCCGCCTACACACCCGAGAGCCGTAGCCGCCCTGAGGACGGGTGTTCTTGAACCCCTACAGGGGAAAATAAAGAGCGTGTTGCGGTTATTGTCATTATTTTAAAAATTGTTTCTTTCAGTTAAAGTTTACTGTTTCATGTTTAACTTCCAAGTTGATTGGATAAGTAATATTAGACCAGCAGCTATGCATTTAAATTGAGGATCCTGTTGTGAAAAAACTAAATTACTTGGAAAACCACCTGGAGATCATTTAAATCACTGTTTCCCTTAAATATCAGCTACATTTTGCTCAATGCAAAATTTACTATCAGAATTTTTCATATGATAGAATTTGCATTTTAAAAACTATTACAGGATAATATATAAGCATAGATAATAAAAAACTGGCATATAAAAAGTATAATAATTGGCTCATTTAAAAACATAATTACTTAATTCAATAGTCACATAGAATCACCATAAATGTTGCATAATTTAAGTACCAATAATTATGCTTACATATCAGCTATTTACTACATGTGCTAATGATGCAGAATATTAAAATTTGCAGATAGAAATATCGCTATTTTAGAGGTTACACTGTATAAGCAATTTCAGTAAAGTATAATTTACACACAATAAAAAGCAGTTGTTTTAAGTGTGTCATGAGTTTTGACAAATTAAAATGTCCATGTAATAACCACTATGATCAAAATACAGAATAATTCTCTGGATCAGGGACAATGGTTTTTTACCTTTATTCCAAATATTGACATTAGTCTCCATTGCTGATTTGACGACATTACATGTAGAGGAAATTTCTCTACCTCTCCACCTAGATTTCATTTCCATGTTTTTGTAGAGCACTAATAGATTTGCCATAAAGGGATTTCATTTTTATTTCTATTGACACTCCTTATGTACTAGATGGCTCCAGACAGTTCCTTGAATCCCTCAATTTTCATATTTCTTATGTGAAGAAACTAATACTGTACCTGATGTATACAGTGTTCAGGGGAATCAAATGAGATAGAGCATTTAAAATATTTTTAAATAAAAGACAGTATACAAACATGTTTACTCTATGAATTCAGCAAGAGGTTCATACTTAACCCCTGATACACTTTCCTATCAGTTTTGCCCCCCCCCCCACTTTTCTATTTGCTTCTAGAAATGCAGAAGTGTATAGAGGGTAACTAAGACCCAAAGGAAGCATGTTAGTTCCATTCCAACAAGCACAAAAGGAAGTGTGACCTAGAAGACCTTTCTGAAGTCACCAAAGTAGTAGCTGGTCCTCATCCCTGCCTTCTGCACAAAAGTTAAGAGAAGCCTGCCAATGACAGGCATTCTACGGACGGATCCTCAGCCTACAGATTCCATAAGGTGAGCGGAAATTCATAATGAGATATACATGATGATTCCTATTGGAAAATGTCTTTGAGATAAGAATCATGCTGAGTGATGAAAATGATGGTGACTTAAAATAGGACCTCAGGGCATTGTGACAAACCAGACAGAAAGCTTTCTTTCATTTTAAAAGTTTATTAGAAAATCATAGAGCCCTGGTCTGGTAGCTCAGTTGTTTAGAGTGTGGTCCCGATATACCCAACTTGCAGGTTCCATCCCCTGTAAGAGCACATACAAGTATCAGCCAATGAATGCATGAATAAGTAGAGCAACAAATGGATGTCTCTCTGTCTCTGTCTCTCCTTCCCCCACTTCCCTTCTCTCTCTAAACTCCATACCTAAACAAAAAAGAAAGCACAGCAAATGCAGCCTACCAGTGAAGGGGACATGGGGAGAGGTCGTCCCGCCTGCCCTCCAGGTGTTGAGGGGTGCAGGCTTCTCTCACTCACCCGCCGCGCGATTATGCCATTTTCTAAAGTGGTGCCATTTCAGGGAGCTGGCGCTGCTCACAAATGATAAGGCATGGAGCCAACACTCACTTCATAATTGCTAAACAGTTTTCTGCAACCGGCAGTCCAAATATTTTGATGCCACTAAAGAGAAAGGTGATTATTACATTGGGCAGTGACATGCCTTTCCTACCCAGCTGTTACTTGCCGTAATAGGTTTAATGTTGGCAGCTGGCTTTGAAAAGCTGGGGACATTTTCATTGTGTCAGAATTGTGAAAGCATAGGAAAAAGTGAAGGTATGAAAATATATTTCTTTCCAATATGCAAAATGCATTACCCATTAGGGAGTTTTTCATATTTCAGTCCAATATGACATAAGTCCCAGTTAAATATTAACTTATTGTGAAACAGGGTAAGCTTGTGTTTTTTTTAAAGATTTTATTTATTTATTTTTAGAGAAAGGGGAAGGGAAAGAGAAAGAGGGGGAGAGAAACATCAGTGTGTGGTTGCCTCTCACATGCCCTCCACCAGGGACCTAGCCTGCAACCCAGGCATGTGCCCCGATTGGGAATCGAACTAGTGACCCTTTGATTCGCAATCCTGTGCTCAATCCACTGAGCCACACCAGCCAGGGCTTCTTTTTTTTTCAACAGCCTTTAAAGCCAAATTCTACCAGAGCTTGGACCAATGATGTCATTCTGTAGTATTTAAAATCTTGTCCCACTTTTATTTAAAATGACCATTGCAACCTGCTAATAAAAGCTTATTTTATCTGACAAATATTGGGCATTTATTATACAGTAGACACTTCACTAAGCGTATCCTTTAAATAAGCTTACTGAGATACATATTTTCATGCAATAAAGTTCACTTATTAAAGTTTATACTTTGATGGGTTTTGACAAGTGAATATATTTATGTAATACTATCATAATCAAGCTACGGGACATGTCCTTCACCCTCAAATGCTTCCCCAAACCCCGCCTCTAACAACTGATTTGCTCTGTGCCCTTTCTAGAATTTTATATAAGTAGCACAAAGCACTATGCAGTCATTTGTGTCTGCCTTTGCTCACAGTGCACCACGCTTTTAAGATTCCTCGGTGTTGTGGTTTGCAGTGGGACCGACCTCACTCATCTTCCATCACTGAGTAGAATATCACTGGGTGGACATACCGAAAAGTGCCCAACTGTTCACTTTTGATGGCCATTAGGACTGGTTGCAGCTTTGAGCTGTTGGGAAGTAGCCGCTGTGAACATTCGCATGTGTGGACCTGTGTTTTCTCTTGGGTGAACGTCTAGGAGTAGGTTATTAAGTGATAGAGAAATTGCACGCTTGATTATACACAAAGCCAATATGCCGTTTTCCACAGCGGCTCTCCATCTTGCATTCCCACCCACGAGGTATGAAAGTGCAGTTGCTTGGCGTCCTCGTTAACATTGGTATTCTCCTAGTCTGTATGTTGATTTTCACATTCTTAATAATGTTCACAAGTACTTTTTAAAATTTCTGATGTTCCTTCACTCTAGTCTAGGCTTCTTATACAGACACTAATCCCATCAGGGGGCTCACCCGCATGACCATCCAAATTTAATTTCTTCTCATAGGCTCCATCTCCTCTACTACAGTTCATACCTTCATGGGTTTTAATGACATGGTTTTTATTACTATAGTTTCACAGTAAGTCTTCAGAACAGACTCCTCCACCTTTGTTATGATAAAAATGGTTTTGTTGTTTTGGGCACTTCATGCATTTTGTTTTTCTGTATAATTTGGGATCAACTTATCAATTTCTACCAAAACAAGACACTTCTAAAATTTTGATTTGGATTTCTTTGAAAGCACAGATAAATTTTGGGAATATGAGATCTAAAAGTGTTGAAACTTTCAATACATAATTACCACAGAAATCTTCATTTATTTGGTTCTTTTTAAGTTTCCTTCAGCAATGTTTAATAGGTCTTGGCATATATATAGGCTTTACACATTATTGTATTTTTTAAATTTAACTTTAAGAATTTCATATTCAATGTTAATACCTGTGGTCTTTAAATGTTCTAATTTTTATTAGTAATAATTAGAATTTTTTCTGTTCCCCCTCTTTTCTGGGACTCTACACATTTGTTTAAATACTAGGTATCATCCCAAATGAGTCTCTGTACTTTTTCTTTTTTTTTTTTTTTTTTGGCTTTCGATCTCTGAATTTGTGTTTATAGTTTCTGTTGGTTCTCACTGATTTGTCTGCTCACAAGGCCCAGTAGAGGGCTCCATGGGGGCTCCTGGGGGCCGCAGATGGGGCTGAGGCTGAGAGAGGCCCCCTCAGTGGAGTGCAAAGAATAACTGAGGAAGCCTTCTGAAAAGACAACTGTTTTCACTTACTTTTGTGTGGAGATATAGTAAAGATATAAAATAGAAATTAAAGGAAAATAGAGACTCAAGTTTCTTTTACAGGAACTATTGGAACCTTTTTTAATATCCAATGGAGAAGGAGAAGAAAATGCTGAAGCAGAGTTACTGGAAGTCGTAGAGTAGGGAAGTCACTACATTATGGAATGCCCACTTCTGCATAGAATGAGTATCTGTTAGGAAAGGTAGTTAATCAATTACAGTTACAGTCTAGAGATTCTAGACTGGAAAATTCATAGTTATCTGGAACATATGCCCCCACTAGGCAGTTCTTGAGTCACTTTGCTCAAGATGCTGTAGAAGCCTAGAGATAGAGGAGAGCATCTTCAGAGGCAGCTCTTGTAGGAAACGCAACCAGCTGCGGCGATTTGGCAAAGTCAGTGTTTCACCGGAAGGGATGAGAGTTAATGGGCAGATGATAAGGGCCCTGCGGTAGCCGAACTCTGTGGAGACTGGAGTTACAGTTGCCAGCATGCAGCTCTGGCTGTCTTCTCGTTTCCTGGAGGCAGAGTAATAGAGGGTGTGGTCTATTAATCATGGACAGTTCTTCCATTCTCCATCCTACTTCTCCAGCTCTCCCCTACACATGCCGATTCTCAGAGGCGATGAAAACCCCGTGTGATTGGCTCTGAACCAGGGTAATAGATGCGAGAGAACAGTCAAATCACCTGTCACAGAACTTCAGGATCAGGCCCCTGGAGGGCAACTAGACAAACCACAGCTCATATTCATTACGACTGAGAATGTCAAGGCGTAAACTGCATTTCAAAGGCAATCCTAGAAACGGCGCACTGCTTGTAACACACAATGACCTCTTCTCTGGGGGAAAAGCTGCCTTCCACTCAATGATTAGTTCCGACCCTGGCTTTTTATTTGGGTAACTACACAGGAAACTGTCCACCCACTTTGTAAGCCAGAGTCTTCACTTTATCTGATCAAAGGCGAGGCAAAGAAGCCTCCACCAAAGGGAAAAGAGAGTGAAATATGGACTACTTGCCTTAGCACACATTTCATCTCAATCTCTCTCTCTCCGTCTCTCCCTCTTTCTCACACACACACCCCAAAATGTGATTCACACATTTTCATGACACGGCATTCATTACCGAGAACACAGCCTTGTTGAGAACTACAAGGAACACTGGAGAGCATGTAATTGTTTAACCAGTATGCTGCACCTGAAACCAATACAAATAATATTGAACAAAAACTGTAATTAAAAATTAACATTAATAATTACATGTAAGTGTGAAGAAAGTTTTCTTCATGTGTCGTGTACCATACAAGTACCTTACACAATTGACCTCTTTTGATAGTTTCATAGAAAGGAAAACATGAGAGTTTTAGTTATATTTTTTTGTGTTTTCCTTCAACTGAAAATGAATTGATATAATCGATATAATAATACAGTGTGTTAGAAACTAAATATTTTAAAAATTATAGTAAAGAAATCTACTTCTTAGTAATAACTTTTTGGTATTTCGTAAAATTAAAAGTCTAGAAAAAGTTTAAATAATATATACAAAATTAATACCAGACCATATTACAATCCTACTTGTGTTGAGATTATTCCAACTTTAAACATCGTTATGTCTTATGTGTACAAATTCAGAACCAAGCAACACGGGCAGCTACTATTTTCTTCTAAGTTATAATTTATGAGTGATTAATAATAGCAACACAATGAACCTAGGAACCCACTTATTTATAAATAATTCAAAATAAAAATATGACAAGGCAGGAATTTTATAAAAATAATGATCTCATTAGCTCAGATTATAGGCATATTACTGAGAGCTACCAGAAAAACAGCTAATTTAATAGACATCATTTTAGAAGGCATTCAGCTACACAGTGAAAATTAAGAGTATATTACAGATTTTCTTTTGTATGAATATATATATATACTGTAGGACATAGCTCCAACAAATAAGCAAGCATGAATATTTTTCTGCAGTCAGCAAAATAAAAGAGCAAGGATGAGCTTGAAGCTAATATAGTTTGTCTTTTGGAGTGCAGTTTGCAGCTCAGAACATTAATCCCGGAGGGATAATGAAGGAACATTTAGACAAAATCTGTTATTTTTTAAAATAGGTCACTATTCAGTATATTCAAATTGCAACTGTCTGAGGTAACTCCCTGTCTTACAGCAAATAGCTCGGAGCCTTGTGCTAATGCTGAGTGACGTTCAACCAAAATATTTTCGTCTCACAAAGTGTTGTTTACAAGCAAGACACAAATCCACTAATCCTGTTTCAGTAAACTCCCTGAAATGAGAACACAGAAAATAAAGTTTAAAAATATTCCAAAGAGCTAATAGGTTTGCCTACCAATGGTTCTCCTGTTTCTAGCACATGTGATGAGACAGGGGGTCATAGTCTTCACAGCATCAGATGAACTGATGAAAATCAGGAAGCCCTTTTCCCTTCGCTCATTACATGCAGACACCAGCTGGCCCTGTACAGCCAGCGTGGCCTGGAGGAATGTAGCCACGCCACTCCGGAATAACAGTACCGGACAAATCGCGTGGATACTTAGCAGGCAAGTATTCCCCACTTCCTTCTCCCTACCCAGAATGCTTCCAGTCCCCAACTCTGAGTTTGGTCTCTTCCTCTTTCTCCCTTTTCTTAGGATCCTGCCATGCCCCAGTATAAGTTCCCCACCCCAAATTAAAGTTCCAATATGCAGTCAGTAAAACTCATCATTTCCACCCTTGGCCCATTTTGTGTCTTTTTAATGTGCATGTAAGCACGAAGGAATGTTAGAATTTGAATTCCAAGTTGCTAATTTAAAAAATAAATACTGAATTTATGGGGGTAATGCTATTAACCCCTAATCAAATATACCACTGGCAAATATGTTCTCCCATTCACTGGGTTGTCTGTTCCTTTTGTTGATGGTTTCCTTTGCTATGCAAAAAAATTTTAGTTTGATGTAGTCTCATTTGTTTATATTTTCTTTTGTTTCCCTTCTCTGAGGAAATATATCAGAAAAAATATTGCTATGAGACATGTCTGAAATTTTACTGCCTATGTTTTCTTCTAAGATTTTATTGTTTTGAGTCTCACATTAAAGTCTTTAATCTATTTTGAGTTTATTCTTGTGTGTGGTATAAGAAGGTGGTCTAGTTTCATTTTTTTGCATGTATCTGTCTGATTTTCCCAACACCATTTATTGAAGAGACTGTCTTTACCACCACCTCCCCCATTGTATGTTCTTGCCTCCTTTATCTAATATTAATTTACCATAAGAGCATGGGTTTATTCTGGTCTCTCTAGTCTGTTCCTTGATCAATGTCTGTTTTTATGCCAGTATCTGTTTTGATTACTATGCCTTGTAGTATAGTTAGATGTCACGTAGTGTGATTCCTCCAATTTTGTTCTTCTTTCTCAAAATTATGGTGGCTATTTGGGATCTTTTGTAGTTCCATATAATTTTGGAATATTTGTTTTAGTGAAATATGCCATTGGTATTTTAATAGGAATTGTATTGAATCTAGAGATGCTTTAGGTACTATGGACATTTTAATGATGGTAATTCTTCCTATCCATGAACATGGTATGTGCTTTCACTTATTTGTGTCTTCCTCAATTTTTTTTTCAGTATCATAAAATTTTCCATGTACAGATCTTTTACCCCCTTGGTTGATTTATTCCTAGGTACCTTTTTTTTTTTGCAATTGTAAATAGGATTGTTTACTTAGCTTCCCTTTCTGATAGTCCATTATTGGTGTATAAAAATGCCACTGATTTTTAAATAATAGTTTTGTATCCTACTACTTTACTGAATTTATTTATCAGTTCTAGTAGTTTTTTGGTGGAATCTTTATGGTTCCCAATATATGGCATCATGTGATCTGCAAATAATGACACTTTTACTTCTTCCTTTCCAATTTGGGTCCTTTTTATTTCTTCTTCTTGTCCTACTGCTGTGGCTAGGATTTCTAGTACTATGGTGAGTAAGAGTGGTAAAAGCAGGTATTATTATCTTTTCCTGATCTTAAGGGAAACAGTTTTTGCCTGTTGAGTGTGATGTTAGCTGTGGGTTTTTCATATATGGACTTTATTATGTTCATGTTTCCTCTGAACATATCTGAACATTTCCTTATGTTCATATATGTTTCCTCTATTCCCACCAAGTTACAAATTTACACAGGCTTATTTAAACATCGTATATGCATTACTAAGCTAGTGTTCTATGACTACCAAAGCAACAAACTATAATGTTTTCTTTATTTTTGAAATTCTAGTGGCTGTAAATTATAAAATAATAATTTTTAACCAGTTCCTGCAAAAAGCAATATTTTAACTCCTACCTGGCCTTGGCATTGGGCATAGTGTATTGCATACTATGTTTTAGATAAAATGGATAGTATCATCAACACAGAGAAATCAGTTATTATTCTCCAAGGCCCTTAGCTACAGAATTCTTGGCATGTTCTCTATATTGTCAATACATTGCCACAGATTTTTTGAGGACAGAGACTATTTCTGTTTGACCATTTTATTCCAAGAGCTTACACTGTTCCAGGTACCTGGTAGGTAACAATTAAATATGTATAAAATGCCTGGAAAGATTAACATGACAAATAAAACTTGAACTCAGTAAGAAGGATATTCCCAGCTGAATGAATGACATATTTTTTAAACCATAACTAAAATTCTCATATGAGCTTCTTTGCTTTTTCAAAAATAGATGTCTACATTTTAATTTTATTGTCATGACAAGCAAGAACTTGGCTGTAGTAGAGCCTTTTTTAAACTTTAGAGTCATCTGTCAGTCTACCTCCATGTGGGGGTTCTGCTTCCATTGTTCTGGAAACTCTCCCCCACAGCTCTTCACACAGCAGAGCCGCTACTTGTAATACGCTCTCTGCTGAAGATCTTACCCTTTAGGAATCTCCCTTAGCAACATAATCTTACCGTTATTAGAGAATTTACCAAAAGAATTTAATTTGTATTTTTCTCCATGTCTCCACTATTATATGAGGAATGTAAGGAACTGCATTTGTATTCTTATTTTTACCTTTGTTTGTGTCTGTGTCCCTGCTCCCAAAATGTGTGTTGAAATCAGGTTAAAGTTACCATGTATTGGGTTGGTCAAAAAGTCTTATGATTTTTTCCGTGCAATGACTCCAGTAGTGTTTAGTTGTCTTTACCTTCATTCCAAACAATTTTGTTAGATTGTATTGTGACAGCTGCCATATCAGCCTGCATTAAAAAACAAAAAACAAAAAAAAAAAATCATCCTGGCTGGTGTGGCCCAGTGGATTGAGTGCCAGCCTGTGAACCAAAGGGTCGCTGGTTCAATTCCTAGACAGGGCACATGCCTGGGTTGTGGGCCAGGTCCTCAGAAATGGGTGCTCCAGATGTAACCACACATGGATGTTTCTCTCCCTCTCTTTCTCTCTCCCTCCCCCTCTCTAAAAATAAATAAAATCTTGAAAAAAAATCGAAATTGTTTAATTTTTGTGCAGCCATTTTAATATTCAAGATGGAAGAAAACACAACATTTTCAGCATATTATGCTTTATTATTTCAAGGGAGGTAGAAATGCAACTGAAACACACACAAAAAAGGATTTGTGCAGTGTATGGAGAGGGTGCTGTGACTGATCAAATGTGTCCAAAGCGTTTTGTAAAGTTCCTTTGTACTAGACACTTTGGCTAAATAATTCTGAGCTGTGGGGCTGTCTTATGCACTGGAAGATGTTTAGCAGCACCCCTGGCCTTTATCCACAGGAAGCTGATAGCAGGAGATAGCAACATACTCATTATCCAAATCGATAAAGTTATTGGTGAAAATAAAAAACGTGTCCTTTATCTTATGGAAAAAAATGTACTAGACTTTTTGGCCCACCCAACGTCTACTAAAGTATTCAAGCATTAGTGAATTTTAGCTTTTCCTCAAGATAGACTATTTTAAAACCATTTCTCATTTAAATAAATTTGATATTTTTCACTTGCTCCAACAATTGTTCTAACATCTCAATAATTCCCATCCTGGGCCTGTATATATCAGTGTGCATTTAAGCCGAAATACATGCATGATTTTTACCCCACGCATGTGACAAATGAGTGAAACTTGTAATCACTTTTGACAAAAAATAAATTGGGTGAATAAAAATATGTCCTTGCAGCATTAACAATTCAAAGGGACTTTCTCTTTTAGTGGCCTTTCTTTAAAAGATTACCCCCAAAATAAATAAAAGATTACATTACATTAACTTTTAAATAATCAATCACAGGATTAAAATCTTCATCAATTAGTTCTTAAGAAAAATGTTTACGATGCACATATTTGACAGATGTCCACAAACAAACATCCCCCTGAAGAGTGTTTTGTGCAGCATGCTTTCCGATTTTCTTCAGCCCTATGTCCTATAAATTCAAGCATACCGAGCTGGTTTTAAGGTTTAAATTGGCTCTTCAATTCAAAATGCCACAGTTAAAGTTCTCGTCATCCTTGTAGCAGTACAAGTTTTGTTTCTGCTACCTGCCAATCCTATTGCATCTGTCGATAGAATTTATCACAGTGGGTCGCAAAGCACAATCTTCTCAATTACTGTCTCCATCTCTGCGGCTCGGGACAGGGTGTCCCACGTTCCATTTAGCCTCTCATCGAACATGTGTTTCGGGTGGTTTATGTTCATGCTTCATGTATTTTTCATTCTTTCCCATAGTTCTTTTTGACACTGAAGCTGTGGCCGCGAGTCTTGCCATGGCAAAGCTTTGTTTCATTTTAAAAATGTATTTCCCTCCCTCAGATGTTTGGCTTCTAACATTTATTTCACTTGGTCTTTGTCTTTTTCATTTTTTTTGTCATCTTCCACTGGAAAATTGTCCCCATTCAGTCTGATTAAGAGAAAAATTTTCTTATCAATTTATATTTTAATATTTAAAACTGTTTACCAGACAATAATATCCACCCTCTCAGGATTTTAGTTCTAGATAGTATGTCTTCTGAAGCTACATACAGTAAAACGTGTATTTATATGTATACATAGTTCTCTTGGTTAAATACTTGAGAATGGCATTCTTTGGGTCATGTGATAGGTTTCTGTTTTCGTCACGTGATTGTGTAAACTCCCTATATGTCGATGCTTGTTAAACGATGATCACAGCAAAGGTTATGTATCAGCCCAAATCATCTCTCTGCCATGGTACCCAAACAGGCGTATCAGGTGGATATGCCCCGAGCATCTCAAAATCATTTGGTTGAATTTGGTCATTGGGTTGTTTTCCAAAATCCTTCAAAAGAAGGATTTCTTCCCCCATCTTGGCTCCTTTATTGAAAACCATCTATGACTTTCTATTTAACCATAGTATTTAAATGTAGCTAGATACTGAGATTGTAATTTCTTAAAATCTCATATATCCATCTCCTTTTTCTGCCCACTGTTTAAGTGAGATCTCCATTATTTTTTTTGCAAAACTTGTAAGTTTTTGTGTTAGACTTACAACTCCAGCTTTGTGTCCATTTGCCAGTTTGTTTTTATTTTTTATTACAATTTTTTTCTGTGAAAAATGGCCAAATCTTCTATTTTCTTTAATACTTAAAATAAACCTTTTTATTTCATATGGGATTAATGTAACTTATAGCAATAATAATTACATATTATTGTGTTTTATGGTATGGAAGGCAATTTAAAATGTCATCTCATCATTGTTTCATCATAGGGATTTTTCTTTAATTTAAAATCTTTAGAACAAATCTTCAAGTTCCAGAAACAGCAGCATATAAGTTGTTGTGGCAGCTCTGTGACCATTCAGTCATGAATCCCTGAGAAATTAACTCTCAGGAACTTCAGGGACCTCATTGGGAAAATGAATAATTGTCCTACCCGATACCATCAAATTTTTCTTCTGATCTAAGCTCCTGTACTTCTGCTGGGGAAGAGAGTGGAGTCCAATCATTTTCATTAGGAAAAAAAGAAAATATCTCAACTATCCTAAAGAAGTCATGCTTGAATTCAGTAATCAAATCATATTCATTTAAATGTTCTAATATAGTTAGTTGATTAAATGTGGATCTAGACTGAAAAAGAAGTGAACCTTTTTCTTCTCATTTTGGAACCATTACAGCTTTTCTTATACAAATCTCCCAGGCAAATGAATCTCATCTCGTCTCCACTTCTGTCTAGTAAAACCTCGCGTCAGTACTAGCAAACTAGATAAATTCAGTCCTTTCCTGTTGCTGCCACCTAATATTTCACATTCAGCATGTGTCCAATGAAGTAAACCTGGAACACGTGGAGAAGCCAATCCTATCTGAACAATTTCACACTGCCATGCTTGAAAGTGCAGGAAATAACCAGAAAATGAATGTTATAATTCACTTTTCCCCCTGGAAGATAATTTTAACACAATCACTTATGAATATCATTTCAGAACTTCCAAGTGATCCTCAAGTAACTTCTGTGGGTTGACTTCTGCTCCCTCTGTGTGTATGCAAAGCGTTATAGCACCAGAGTAGACACCATGAAATGGTAATTTACCAACTCATATGCCAGGGACCCACAGGTTCCTCTGGAAGTAGAAAGCTGTTTTTTCAGAGGCCTCTAGCATTTTAAAACTGCATGTCAAGAAAAATAAATGGTGAGTTGTGATTTTCAAAACAGAAAAAGATGAAATGTGAATGAGGGGAGAGAAAAAGGAAGAGAGAGAGAGAACGGTAGAGGAGAGAGATATTCATAAAAATAGAAATAAAAAGAAAAAGAATAGTCCAGGTGTGAGTGGTAAAAAAGAAAGAAAACAAAACGAAGTAAAACAAAAAACACAACTCTTTGTATCAAGTTTCAATGGACCAGAATAACCCGAAGAACCAAAAAGAAATGGGGGGGGGGAAGTACCCAAATAGGAAATCAGTTTGAGACAGTTCATAACTAGGAGGGGTTGTTTAAACTGGAGTGCATGGAACTTCGTTAACCTCGGCTAAATATCTTTCTGGCCTGATTTCCAAATAGTTTCGTCTGGCGCTGTGGTCCTGGCATGTCTGCGTTAATGTGTAGTGTTCCCCTCACACATATGCCGGAGTTGTCTCATCAGTTAATTAATTTATTCTACTTGTTCTGGCCGGGTAGGAACATTATATTAGCTTAAACATTATAATTTAGTCTCTTCAGTGGGATTCTGGTGGCCACATACTCCAAAATAGGCAAGCGGTTTTTACTGCCAGTTCTACCCATGTTAATTTGTCCACACTGCCAATGCAGTACGTAAAATGCTGGAACATGCCATAGACACTTAGAGTCATGTTAACTAGGACACGCTACTCCTAAAACTCTCCTATGATATCTATGTTTATTTTTATTTTTTTATTTTTATTTTAGATTATTCAGTACAGTTTCAATCTTTTATTCCCATTCCAGCCCACCCACCCATCCCTCCCCACCTCCCTTCCATTTCCAACCCCCCTAGTTTAGTCCATGTGTCCTCTATATTTGTTCCTGTAAACCCTTCCCTTCTCCCCTGAAATTCCCTCCCCTCTCCCCTCTGTTCACTGACATCCCGTCCTCCATTTCAGTGTCCTTTGTTATAATTTACTTGTTTCTTTGTTTTGTTGTTTAGGTTCCTGTTAAAGGTGAGATCATATGGTATTTGTCTTTCATTGATATCTATGTTTAGATTCATTAAGAATATTTCAATGAAAAACGTGAACAGAAATAACTTCGCTCTAGTTTGTTAGTTGAAAAGTAACACAAAGACTTCACATTCAAAATTTCATTAGCCTTTAATAAAACTTTCCAAACAGTGAACCTTGTATCACTTGGTATGCTAAATTAAAAATAAAAAGTGACATATAGATTTTTATAGTATAAGAAATAGTGGAAATCTATTATATTTAGATTTTTCCCTTTATTAGCCCACCTTTAAAGGAATTTTGCAAGGTATCTAATTTAAAAAATACAATGTTTACTATTTGGATGTTTATGATATGTATTTCCTAACATTCTTCCTGATTTTTTTGCCAATAGAATTTTGACATGTTGGGGTAACACCAAGTTGTAGATGAAAATAATTGGGGTGAAAGTGACTTTTAGAAATTTAATACCTAAAACATTAATGGGAATATGGGTACTCTATTATTTTTTGACTTTTGTGTAAATCTAAAACTATTCTAAAATAAATCGTTCATTAAAAAGTGCTAAAAATTTTGTATGGTACAGCTACTGCACTGTTTAAAGAGAATTTTTATAACCTAAACACCTATTTTTAAAAAGTCAAAAGACAGCATGACCTGAAGTTATACCTTCAGAAGCTCATAAGGGAAGAGCAGTCGATCATGATCGGTCTAAGTCCACTGAAATTCCGATGCTCTTTCTTTCCTCACTCCTTGCCGCTAAGAGTAACCACGTGACCTAGTTCTGGCCAATGCCACACATAGGGAGTATTTTAGAAAGGAGTGTATTATCTTGAAAATGTTTGCTTTCTTGGTTAAAAAAAAAAATAGACATGCTGGCATTCTTTTCTCTGAATACGTTTTATTCCTGCCTTAAATAGCTATATCAGGTCTGGACTTTTGCATCCCACGCCCTGCACACACGGGTAACGTAATGTGAAGTCATATGCAAAGGCGTTGTCGAATTGCTGAATCAGCATCACCGGCTATACCTTTAGACAGGCTTCTTGATATTGGGAAGTATTCATCTTTCAGCCACTTCAAATAGATCTTTTCTCCTCCTTTGCTCTCCAAAGAATTCCTCTCTAATTTAATCCCTGAAATTTGGCAGAAGTGTTAATATTACGACATTACAATACTAGCACTTAAATTTACATATATGGATAGATATACACACACACGTATGTATATATATAAACTCCCCTCTGTCTAATAAGTACAAACCAAACATCTGTCTTTAAATTTAGCTTTTTTAAGAATCCCCTGATGAAAATTGGCTATCTCAGGCTCTAATACTTGCACGGGCCCTAGTATTTCACCTCATCTCAACCTTTCACCATCACTCAGTTTTGTTAGATAGCTGATAGGCAACTAAACTCTTTTTCCTTTCTGTTGAAAGAAATGCCACCCTCGTTCTTAAACAGTATTCTCAAATAATACTGACGTGGGTGCGGGAGGCAAAGAGAATGGACCAGTTAGAACTGCTCAGGCCCCCACTTAACCCCACCTCCCCTTCCGCTGTGGCTCCTTTTACGTGGTTTGAAGATGCCCCTTCTCTGAAAGAAGTGCTAAGTGGTGACCACCGGGGTGGCCAGCGCCCCAGAGACAAGCCACTCAGCGTTGTCCAAGAAGCGGACAGGAAGTGCCCAGTTTCTGATGAAATTCAGTGGGTAAACCGCTACCTGAAACGTTAAAACACAAGTGTAGGCAAGAAATGCCGGCTCAGAGAAGCGTAGGCTCGGAGGTAGGGAGTGTCCACAGGCTACAGCTGATGCACACGCGAGTGTGGACGTGTTTGGACCTGTGAGCCATCCGGTCAGGGAGCACATGTCACCACGACGTCCAAAATACGGCTGCACTGCAGTTCACCTGAACACCCCTAGTGCCTTGCCTAAGGACCTGCTATTTCTTTTGGTTCATGTTCCTTTTTATTTCTATTATTTGAACTTTTTAGTCAGTTATGCCGATTTTAATCTAACTATGCTCAATTTCAAAATTTCAATAAGCTCATTCTCTTTTTGGATAAATATGTAAAACATGTATTTTGTTTCTTGATCAATTCATATAATTTCAGGAGCGTGCTTTATTATTGAAAAAGAAATCATGGAAATATTACTATTGGTCAACATCAATACTATCACTTTCAGGCCTTTATATTTTGAATTAAAATAATAAACACTGTAAGAATTTAAAATTTTGAAGATTTAGTTTTGGCAGTTTTCTCAAATATGTATAGACTTTGGATAACTATAGTTCAATTCTTTCAAACTTGATTAAATATATGCATTAATACCATAGCATATTTAATTCAATACACTTCTACTTCTCTAGGGAATTGAAAACCATACTTATGAAACTTAAATAAACTTTGATTTCTGATGGGCAGATTAACGAAAGTGATAAATTTTAAAAACCTTTTGTCACAGTTCTTGGACAAGATCTAATGACTCCTGTTTGCTACACTGATCTTTAGAGTGATTACGAAAAGATAAACCTGTATTGGCAATCTATATCTATTGGGGAACCTTGTTGGTCTTAACTGAACAACAGTGATTAAAAAAATGTTCATCTTGAAGAACTAAACATTTGTAATTAAATCATAGAATTGAAAAAAGATTAAAGACTAATTAAGTGTGAGTTATGGATTACAAAGTCTCTGTTTTATTGAGTTAACATCAAATCCCACCAGTATTCTGGAAGAATATTTATTTGTTGATGATATTTATGAATTGGTAGTGATAGGCAGTACGTGGTTATCACTGCCCACTTCACTAAAATAGTATCTCACGAACATTTAGAATCTCACCAGTATTTAGATATCAGTTCTAATTTTTTTTACACAGAGCAATTCAAAGATAAAGTCCATGCTATCTGCAAATGTAAAAAAATTATTTTGTTGAAAGGTACACTGTGATGGCCTTGTGAGTCTCCAAAGGGTAAAACCAGAATTTTTTAATGCTTAAATCTTCTTCTAACACATGTGATCATTAAATCTACACATTCTATCTCCTAAGCACTCACAGAGTGAAACTGTTCACCGCCATCACTATGCTCTTAACCATGACCACTGTATTTCACTGGTGGGTTGAATGTTTTGGTTAAAAGCTCATTGAAGGCATGATTTAATCAAGTCAGTGTTTTGAGAAATCCAATTCTATAATGTATCTTAAAATATAACAGGTAATGCCTTTTTACCAAGGAGATACTTCGCAAACAACTTCATCGAAAATTTGGTGAAGCATTCCCAAATTGCAAGATAAGTTTGAATTACTATTTTTTTAATCATGAACTTTCTCTGGCCATTTTTTTGAAATAAAAGCCAAAAATGAGTGAATTCTAGAATCCCCCATACCTTCTCTGCCTGTGCCTCATTTCTGCACTTTATTCAGCTCGTCAACGCAGCACCTATCAGGAACTGGTGCATCAGAAACACGATCAGAAAGTTCTGGGCGTTATCCCCACCCCTATGGAACTGAGAATCAAAAAAGCATAGCTCCCTTCTGAAAGGTGTGAAGGAAAAAGCTCTAGGGAAATTCTGCAGGAGTGAATTAATTCTACCTGCTACAGTAACGGTGCAACATTCACATTATAAGGATTCTTTCCGAAAATTAGATGTTAGTTTTGAAGTGTTAATATATTAAAATGTATGCAAATTATCTCAAGTAGTCTCTAACTAGTATGGATTTCCATTTTGTTACAACACTTATGGGTTTTAGAGAATCAAATATGCAAACGCTGGGTGATCTAAGGAAGAAATTCTTAGGCTTGATTAATTGCTAAATTCTTTTATCTGAAAAAATCTAGATAGAACTAATTTCATTAAGATTGGTTGTGCTCATTTATATTGGTGAATTGATATATGTAAATTAAAATGGGCTAAAGCGCAGCATATCCTGTAGGATAAAACAATCACCTCCAAAATACAAGGGGGGACCAAGAAAACCAGAATCATCTTCTGGAGAGTGAGTCCCTTGCAGTACAGGCTTCCCCTGCTAGGTGAGTGCTTTGGGAACCCATCTGTATTCAGTGGACCAGCTGGCATTGTTGTGAGAGGCTGCATTCACCTTCAGGCAATTTTTTTGAAGATTCTTTCATCACGCTTGCCCATTTCATGATGGCTGATTTAAAAGCACACTGCCCACACCACGCTGAGTGTTCAGAGTTTTTGACCCTAAACAACATGACCCCCATGCCCCATGCTCCCTATTCACCCAGTTCCCCCCATAGTGACTTTTTTGTTTGTTTCCTTGTGTGAAAAAGTCCTCAAAGGGAAATGTTTTGCCAATATGCAAGAGGTGAAACTAAAAATGGCAGAAACACTGAAAGGCATCAAAACTGATGAGTTCAAAAACTGTTTTGAGCGGTGGAAGAAACGTCTCGATAGGTACATTGCATCAAATGGACAGTACTTAGAAGGTGACTGAAATTCAGACACGTAAGCATCAATACACAATTTTTTCTAAATAAATTCTACTCTTTGGGCCCCCTCATAGGCTACTAACTAAAGACTGGGGAACATTGCCAGAGGAGTCACCATAGTGTGCTGGTAAATTGATGCATAGCACTTTGCCTAAAAACAGCAACTGATAAAACAGTGAAAACATCAGACATTTTTAGCATGTTATTATTGTATGACTTGGTTTTAGTGTTAGACAAAAGTGACCTCACACCTCGATTCCTACTCCATGTGCAACAGGACAGGGGATGGTCGCAGTCATGGCCACTGTCGTATCGATCACTTGATCACTTACTGTTTTAGATGTTATTCTAAGTGCTTTGCATGTGATTCATATTTACAAAAGAAAGGGGATTTCCAATAACCATCAAGCAAAATTTGAGAGAATACACCCCCCTTGTGTGAAAAACTGTGCTGTGGAAACTGAACAAGAGAGTAATTAAAGATGAGCTTGTGTTTGTTTGTTTGAATATGGCTCAGTGCATCTGGAACTAGCCTCAAAGATGTTGTACGCTACTGTGATGGAGACAGTGTTGAATTCTCCCAGCAACACCGTGTGATCGTATTGCCAGCGAGAAAGAAGCTCTTCTGAGCCTTGATGTCCAGGGTTTTTGGTGAGGGGTAGTCATGTAGATGTGGAATGTGGGTGCAACTGGCCTCAGTCACTCCATCTGCAGCTTCTCCAGAGCTCGTGCTGACACAGCATGGCACAGCATAAACTAACCACCCCCCCGCCACACACACAAGGGCACTCACACTGTGCAAGATATTCCAAGTTCTTAGAGGGTGAGTCCAGCTGGTCAAAGGCCAGTGTTTTTCTTTGAAATGCACAGTGCGGGACCCCCCTCCGCTTGCTGAGTTACCAGTGACCCTCTATGCACACCCTCTCCTCTATCTATACTTCCTTTCTCGCTTACCCCGTACTATTCCACGGTTTGGAAACCACAGGTAACAGCAAACTCCACTGCCGACAACATCCCCACTAAACTCCAGAGAGACACACAGAGACTATTTAGTATGGAAGATTTAATGATCGGCTCTAATTTTCCTCCAGTTTTTCAGCTCCAGTATCCACCACGCACTTGCTGTGGCCTCGTAATTGATACACTGAAGCTCTCCACTTCTGAACTCTGGGCCCGGCCGAGTGTCTTCCTTTGGTCGGTGCAGAGGGATGGAAGTGACGATGTGCCGGTGCTGAGCCTACTCCTTACTCCCTTGTGCCCTTGTTGTTCGCCCTAAGAACACACTGTGGATGAACCTCCGGGCACCAGATGCCAGCAGCAGAGCTGACTCTGTGGCACGCCGGCCTGCCGTGACCATCAGAGCCCCATCGACTGCACAGTCGGAGGCAGAGAGAACCCCACAGACACACCCAGAGGAGCTGAGTGAACCCAAGTCGACTCCTGATCCGTAAACTATGTCACGGTTATATCAATATTCAGCCTCCGAGTTTTAGAATGGTTCATTTCTCAGAATTATGGCGAGGTAAAATCTGAAACTAATAAGCACTTTCATGGGCATCTAAAAGGTCAGTGCTATTTTAATGCTAAGAATAAGCAGCTTCTTAATTCTCTGGTTGCTCAAATTCCTTATCTCTAAACTGAGGTGACTAATACACACTTTAGAGTTTTTCATGAGAGCCATATATTAATTTACATTAAGTGAATAGTACAGTGTCCATCATTCCCAGTGACAAAAACATCACTTGTATTGGAATCATTTTTGTCAATGCTTTGTAATCTCAAAGTTTAGTTTTTCTCTGATTAAGAGTAGAATTCTAGATTCCCATCTTCGACCTCCTCATTTTCAGTGAAATGTGAAAATCTGCCGATATGAACCCTTCAGTAAATATGGCCATGATATATTCAATTTCTCAAGCCATGAACTTAGAAGTCTCTAATTCCTTTCTTTTTCTCATCTTCCTTATCACCACGTTTTTTCTTCCCTACTTCCAAGTCTTCCTATCAATGCTCACACATCTTTAATCCGAGACAACTTTATTATCAGGAATGTTTGAATAGCTTTCAAACTGGTCTCCATGGCTTTCTGCTGTCCTCTCCCCCACTGAGGTGCCTCCACTTCCATACTCAGAGTCAGCTTCAAACACATCAGTCAGGAAATATCACACCTGTACGCAAAATCGTTAACGGTCCTCCCTATTGTTCACAATGAAATCTGAAATCATTACAAAGAATTCTAAGCTCTAGGCAATATGGATTCCCTTTACATCCATTCTAAGGAGAATAGGTGAGGCAGGTGTTAAACATGTAAATAATTCTACAATATCTTAAAATACAGGCAAGTAGTAGTACGGGCCATGTAGAGAAATATAGACTATATGGAAATAGGACCCGTGTGATGGAGATAAAAATTATTTATATAGAATGGGCAAGAAAGATCTTCCCTAAGACCTGTGGATTGACAAAATGCTCAAGTAACAGGAAGAACCAGAAAGAAACTAGTAAGCGCTAGTGCCAAATGTCACAGCAACATTGACTGAGGAATAGCGGGATAACCTGTAGCTGAAACAGGCAAGATAAGCTGTAGTTACAACACAGTGAGGAATTGAGAGTGATAGGTGATTACAGAGAGGCAATCAGGCTAAATTATACCCTGGTGGTTAAATCCAACTTTCTCTCCACTTTATGCCTGCGACCTTGCAACTTTAGATATCCAGAAAAAATCCACAGCATCGCTGACTGCCTCTCTTTAAAGCCATTACCATTAACCTTGAAGGCGCCCCAGATGCTACCCGCCATTCTCACCCTATCACCCTAGTCCGTTCACTTTTTCACTCTCCTGGTCATTAATTTCATAGCCTTTCATCTCGCCCAGTCCCCAGCACCTCCTTCCCTATTCTGTCTCACAGCTCCTGACCTTGCCTGTATTTCACTGAGAAAACTGAGCCAATGAGAAAACTCTGCACATCCTCTAGCCGTGTCTACTTCTCTGCTCATATTCTCTCAAGTTACTCTTGTTACTATACGTGGCCGATGCTTTTCTGCAGCAAAAGCCAACTTCTCCACTAATACACTGGATGAGTAATCACGCCCCCACACACCCTCGTCCATCTAATCAAAGACGAAGATGACTATATAACAATTCTCTTGCTCATTCTGAATCAGTTGATATTTTCCTCTTGCCTGGATTTTTTGTCTCCTCCTATAAACACATTTAACAAAACCACGTGAGCACATGTCCTTTCTAATTACCACCCTGTTTCTTTATCTTTACACAAAATCTCTTAGATTTTCTCCAACACCTCTGCCCCCATTTGCCCTTCAACCTGCTTCCTCCAGACCTGTGACCCCTTCAGAACACTAAAACTGCCCCTAATCACACGATGAAGAATCCTTTTCTTGCTCAACCCAATGGCTGAAGGTAGTCTTGATTTTATTTTTCCGATCAGCAGTGCACGGCCCGGATGCATAGGCTTCCCTTCCTGAAACACGCCTGCACCTACCTTCTCAAACACGCACCAGTATGTGCCCTCCCAATGGTCGTTGGCAGGCTCTGTGACTTTAAGCAAAATGACATGTAAAATAAAAAAATTACCATCGGATAAGTGATATCCACAAGAGTAAAGAGTTCCCAAGGCATTTCCCCGACATCCTGAGGACACAGCGGTGTTTGAGGACGCTCTGTGCTCACTGGCCTCCTCCCTCTGCCCATTTCTTCCCAGCCTCCTTCTCTGGCTCCTCTTCATCATTCCATCTCCAACCACGGAGTTTGCTGGAGCTCTGTTCTTTCCTATCTCTTATATTCACACACACTTATTTAGCGAGTTCATTCATTTTCATGGCTTATAAATAATATAATTATACTAATTTACCTCAAATTTGCGTTCTGACTACTTCGACTTCAGGCTCACAGGGACAGCTTACGTCATACTTCCACTTGATTGTCTAATTCAAGGTAGTCAACTCTCACATTTCCTTTCAATACCAAAATGGATGATGACACCATTCTGCTGGCTTTTGGGGACAAAACAATTACAGGCATTGTTGACTTGCCTCTTTCACATCCTCTTTTCGATCCAACAGCAAACATCATAAGCTCCACCTTCAAAATGCATTTGGAACATCCGATGAACCCGCTTCCACAACAGCTCCTGCTGTCCTCCGGGGGGGCAGCTCTGCCTCTCAGCTGGACTGCTGCTGTCTTCTCCTAGACGCACCCCCTGCCTAAAACCCTGTCCTTTCCCAGTCAACCCGCAATGCGATGTCCAGACTGATCCATTTAAAAGTCCTGTGTTTAATTAAACTTTTTTATTAAATATTTTGGGTGACTGGTTAATCAAATTATACAGGTTTCAGGCATATACATCAATAATACATCATCTGTATATTGTATTGTGTGTTCATCACCCCAAGTCTTCTTCCATCACCATTTATCTCCCCTTTTCCTTCTTCTGCCTCCCCCACCCTCGTCCCCTCTGGTAATTGCTGTACTGTTGTCTGTGTCTATAATTTTTGTTGGCTTAATCCCTCCACCTTTTAAACCCCACCCCCACCCCCTCTCCTCTCACAGCTGTCAGTCTGTCCTGTGTCTATGGGTCTGTTTCTACCTTGTTTGTTCGTTCAGTTTGTTCATTAGATTCCACATGTGAGTGAAATCGTATGGTACTTGTCCTTCTCTGACTGGCTCATTTCACTTAGCGCAGTCTGACTAAGTCACTCCTCTGCTCAAAACCCATTGATGATTGGGATGGGGGGCTGGGTGAAAAAGCTGAAGGGATTAAGCAAAGAAAAAACCCCTCACAGACACAGACAAAAGCAGTGTAAATACCAGAGAGAAAGAGGGTGGAGGAGGTAGAAGAGGGTAAAAGGGGAATAAATTGTGATAGAAAAAAGACTTGACTTAGAGTGGTGGACACAATGCAACATAAAGGTGACTTTATTGTAAAAAACTGTCTAAAAATAAAAAGAAAATGCCACCTGCATAAAATTTGTGCTTATAATAAGGACTTATTAAGTATTAAACTATCATCTATATTCGTTTCTCTAGTATGTGTGTGGTAAGAAAGGTGGATCAACCCCAGTGAAAAGTTGCTGGACACCGTTGCCTCCTCCACCGCCTGCTGAAGTCAGGGCCAGCAGTGGTGGCCCTAAAACTCAGAGCAATGTGTCGTATAATTTTATGGTGACATCATTGCCATTTTGCTTTTCAAATTTGCTCTTTCACAGACATCCATGACGTGAATGCATTTTTTATTGGTGTGTATGTTGTAGCCTGTTGAATTCCAAATAGGACTTGGAACTATACATCCCATGTGTTTGCTCAGAAGCAAAAAAGAAAAATGCCCGAGTTAATGATAAATTTAATCATTTGTCTAAGTCAGCTGAAAACTATTCAAAAATATTCCATTTCTATGCCCTATTTCTTTCATGGCTGCAAGACAGTGAGAGATATTAAGTTCTGACAATGTCTTTTTTAATTAAGTGATTATGAAATATAGAGAATTAGAAAAGAAAAAACAAAGAGCCGTGGATAATTTTAAATTAATTAGGCACACACTTGTGGATTTCTACTCTCCCAACTTTAAAGGGATAACAATATGACAGATTTAGGCAAAGTCTTTCCCTTGGAATATTTTCGCTTTGTTCTTACTTATCTCATTGGACACTAATCTGCACAGTAGAATGTGGTCCTTGAGATAAATAAGCCAACAGGAAACATGTAGCGGAAGGAAGGTTGTGCTTTTCTAAGGAGATTAGATCTGAGTCCTCCTTTCTCTTTTTACTCATGGGTACATGGCCATATCACTTAACCTTTCTGGAATCTCACTCCCTCGTCACTTAAAATGGCAGACTGAACATTGGTTTAATGCCTGTGATCTGCCTTTGAGGCTCTGTTCTAGACGTTTTACAGACGTTATTTCATTTGTAACCATGCTGGCATGGTATATAGGAGCATCCTTTCTTACAGACAAAGAAATCAAGGAGGCTGCTAAAAGGAAAAGTGAATGGTGAGTATGCAGTTTTGGGGGCTATGATTTTAGCTATTATTGTGTTAACATGTGTTACATTCTGAAATAAATAAATATATGTACATATATGAATGTATACATATGCTATATATACATTAATCTCTATACTTATTTATCATTTGTGTGTACAACATCTGATATAAGAGGATATGTGTATGACTAGAACATATTTATAATATACAGCACAAATTTTGCTGTGCCAGATAGAAAGGATGTAGGACACCACAGAGTACCAAACCTTAATTGGAAAAGTTCTGAAAAAGTAGTTGCATAACTTAAAAAATTCAATCAGTAAAAGCTTCTATGAAGTTTGTACGAGATTAGTTTGAATCTGGCAAAGAGGGCTCCTCCTGAGAGTCCCAGTGGTCTCTCATGTACCGCAGGTAGGGGGTACCTGGGGCAATGAAACAAGCACTGTGATTAGAGATTTCTTTTCACCTAGGGAAAACACAATTATGAGAAACCCCGTTGGAAAGCTTCCCGGAGCCCTGTGAAAGCCACAGCCCGCTCTGGAAGTGCGGAGAGGCATTTTGCTTGGCTTCACTTAAAGTGCATGACTGTCAGAATCTGATTCTGGGAGAGACTTGGTTTTTGTGCGGCTCAGCAGGCAATTCAATTAAAACACAGCACTCGGCCGAAAGGGGTCTGTGTTTATGCAGCTGTGGCTTTCTCTCATTTATAGATATTTGGCTGTGGGATTTACTATTTTCCAGTCTGTAACAACGTACGACTTGTTTCTGAGTTATATCCATCGTGTTTTATAAGATATGTATTTCTTAAGATGGCAGCTTACCCGTTACAACACCACGTTAAGTAAGTTACTCTGTTGTTCACAACATCATCTCATTGTAATGGCCAGATTATCTTATGATTTTCTATAATTTGCCTCAAAATATTCCTATGTGTGGTATATCTAAGATGGTTTAAGATAGAATAGATTAGAGAAAAGGAAATTAATACTTTTGTTAAATCATGATACCTCACCAAAAATAATCCTTTAATTATCATCCAGTCTAGAGGGGAGTGTTGTTGAAAATACTTATCTTCATATTATATCCCATGCTATCATCATTTTAAGTTTGAAAGGCTGTATGCTGATTCTTCTCCAGAAAAAAAGATACACAAATTAATTTCCCTGGATAATATCCGGAGTCTAGATTAGACTAGAGTCATAAGAAAGAAAACCTAAAATCTTGATAAAGTCTCAAATTGACATTGGATACAGGTGGGAAAATTTAAATTAGCTTTGTTATTTCTAGGTTGCGAAATATATTGGGTAGCACATGAAAATCTGAGTAAGCTAATTATTGAGTATATTCTGTGGTTTTCTCAAGAGGAAGATTAATAAATATTTACTATCTTAAAGATGTTCAGGTAACATTGTAAAGTAAGTACAAGCGTGATTACCTCGGCTCTCTCTACCTATTCTCTCTCTCTCGCCCTGGATATCCTAGGACACGCATCAGATTACAAATAAAATGGCACCCCCCAACATTACTAATAATTAGGGAAACGATATAAAGTGTAGGTAGGATGAATTTGACGGAAGACCTGAGTACTAGATTTATAATGTCCCCCTCTGAGAAGCAGTAAGGTTACTAGACAGTAAAAGGAGAAAATGCCATAAAAAGCCAAGTAATATCCTTAATATAGAGAATAAGGTGTGCTGATGAGGACATTTGGGGCACTTTAAGGAAAAAAACCCCTCACTGGCATGCCCTTTTACTACTAGGAATCAGTCACTTTCGAAATGCTGGCGATGGTTAGCTTGGGGGTGAATGAAGCGGTCCACCCAAGAGCTGACTCCATCCTACTACCCTCCTCAGGTCTATCAATGTGTATCTTAATGTAAGTTTACAGCCTTTGGCTGAGAATTATGCATTTCAGAGGAGATGAATGAAAATGATCAAGAATGACCAAAGTAAAAAATGAGAATAAAAGAAAATCCACTCATTCCATTGATCAGCCAATATCAGGCAGACTTTGACACTTTCCTGGTTCAAGAAAGAGTAAACAACAACATCACAAGCTGATACTGATAAGGAGAAACCACAACAAAAAAAGGTTAAAATGTAGAATTTCATTCAAAGTGATGTCTCCTTGGAGACCCAGAGTAATGTAAAGGAGAACAGAAATATTTTGCCCAGAAGAATTATTGGTGTCACCTTGATCACACTGAGCCCCCAAACAGAGGTAATACCCCACTTCTGGCCCCAGCTGGAAGCCTTATTTATACACATATTAACTGTAGTTATACCGTTCCACGTGTCCCGCCTCCCAGTCATCAGAGGACTTACAAATGTATGGGAGAAGACTTTCTATATCCCCATCTGTCCAGAAACCTTGAATTCATCTACCACAACTTATAAATAGAACAATAACATCATCAGTTCCAGGAAAATTAAAATAACATTTAGTTATAAACTGATGGTAAAAACACTTCCCAAAACAGAACTCTATATGCATATGTATGTGTGTGTATGTGTGTTTATATTTCATTTTATCTGACATATCAGATAAAAGGAAACCTGAAATACCTTATAGAAAATTTTAATCTGAGATTAAATACAATTTAAATATAAATGTAAAGCTGAAGACAGAATAAGGTACGCTGTGCTCTGATAAAAGACACACTTTGTCAAGAAGAGATCATAACCACCTTAGAGCCGATTACCAAAATGTCTCTCTAGTGTCCCCTTTCAATACTTTTCTCTCATGACATTTTAGTCATGTTATGTCTATGGCATTTTAATAAGCGCACTAAAAATTTCAAAGAAACATGAAGGTGAAAAAAATAAATCAACATCACTATGGAATAAGAGGGAAGGACCATATCAGTGGACCAGATCTCTGAAGATACCCTTACTGTGGTGAGGTTGGTATCAGATAGAAGAAAATAAACATTAGCATCTGATCACAACAAGGAGACAACGGTCACATCCCCCTTCAGCTGATCTTAGAGGTCATCTGCATGAACCTTCCCAAATAGTAAAACTCGTCCTCTACCGAGGGAGGAGAGAGGGACTGGCTGCTGTGTGGGTAGAAAAATGAAATCAGGGAGTCTCGGTATGTGTTTTTTAGACTTCACAAAATCAATTCTGTTTTCGGCTCCACTGAAACCTTGGCTTTCAGAGATCGTTGATGTCACCAAATCCTGAATATTTCTGAGAAACTGTGTTGTAAATTTCTTTGCTTTTTGTTGGTTTCTCCTTTCAGGATATTTAACCAAATTAGGATTTCTTACCTAATTTTTAATATCACAATCTATGTGGACATCTCTTCCATTTTATTCTCTGTACTGTGATTCTTATGGGTTTCAGGAAGGAGTAAAAATAAATGCAAATAAAAATATCCACCATATTTAACTATAACATATTTTCTTTATGTATTACTTTGTTAGATACAAGCAATTTTGATTTTTAAAGACATTCCCCAATATGATTTATTATTACTTTTGCCCAAAGAACTTTGTCTCACTTCTTCTAACAAGGTTATTTTGAAGGAAGGTTTGTTTTTTAGCTCTAACTTGACAGACTAAATGGAAAATAGAGAATATATTTAAATATAATTAAACATAAAAGTGATTCTCAATTCTATTAATTCATTAGAATAACCTGTGATTTTAAAAAATGCATCCAAAAGCACTAAACAAGAATAAATGAATCAGAATTTTGTGATAATAGCCATTCATCTATTTTTCAAAGCTTCCAATATTAAACTGAGGATCAGTGTTCTGTGAATATATAATTACACAAAAACATTCCTAAGCAAGCCCATACACACACCCTTGCTTTGATGCTCACGGAGATTTAATACAGTCTAAAGGGAAGAAGATGACTGACTCTAACCCTCTCATTTGCTTTCATCATATTGATATAAATAATAAAGCTTATCTGTAGCATTTTTTTTCTAAGAGAGAAGGGAAGGGAGGGAGAAAGAGAGGGAGAAAAACATCAATTGTAACCAAACCCACAACCTGTAACCAAACCCACAACCCAGCCATGTGCCCTGACCAGGAAATGAACCCAGTGACCTTGGGCTTTGAGAGAGATGCCTGACCCACGGAGCCCCTCCAGCCAGGGCTGATCTATAGTGATCTGGATGCAGAAGTATTATAGCGTGCAGTCACCTACTTAAAAATATATCTCATATCATTGTAAATGGCTACAACATTAACTGAGCATTTTAAATTTGCTGATTCACTCTGTGAATATTTGAAGATTACTAGATAATGATAGTATCTTGAATCACTGTCAAAAGTCTTAATTCAAGTGGTTGTTTTATCTAAAATATGTTCGAGATCCTCTAATTCAGATCGCCATTCAAGTTCCTGACAGCACCGGAGGCACGGCTGGGCCATCATGGTTTGGGAGCCAGCCATGTTTAATTGATGTGGTCCTATCATTTATTCAAATTGATGGCTAAAAGGTATTTGAAATTGGCTCAAACCTGTTTTAAAAAATGTACAAGGGAGGTTTCTTTTTCCCTCTCTCTGAGTAGGGACCATCTGTTTGTCATGGAAAGTAAAGAGATAATATTTGACATGAAATTTGCACTCCACATCTGACACCTACGTGGAGTCTTGAAAACTAATTATCTATAACGTTTCTAATTCCTTTAGATTGCAATTTCAATCTGTCAATGTCAAATGAAATAAATTCTTTTGGTTTCGATTTCTGATGATCTGAACCAGCTTCTGGTTGTTAAACTGGAAATTATGCCATGCTGTGGTGCCGCGGTGCCCACCTCGGCACAGCTGCCAGGTCTCATTCCTTTCTTCTTCATTTTTTTTTAATTAGTACATTACGCAGGCTCAGTATCTTTAATTTTGGCATTGAAATAATATCAGAGGCAAGTGCCTAAAGAGAAATATATTTCTTGTTAGGAACCAAATCCCATGTAACTGAATGAATCATAGAAATGACATATCCAGTAAATTTCAAGTGAAAAAGAAAATAGGTCAGTTTATCATGGATAGAAAAACTGGTAGATGACTAAGTGTCCGACATCGAATGTCTGCCGTGAGTAATCAGAAGCAGTGTTTGTGTGTGGGGAGGAGAACAGATTGTCAAACACACGCCACTTGGGAAGCATTTGGAGCAACTCAGCACCCACCTTAACATCTGATGTCTGCGGGATGCTATCCGAGCCATTTCAGGAAGGCTGAGAGGGGACGTTCACAGGCCCAGCGGTGAAACATGTCACCTGCTGTGGAGTCTGAGTTCTGCATTTCGGAGAACTTGGAAACAGCCCACCCAGTCTGGGACATTCATGTCACTGACGGACATCAGCCTACGCCTGTCTGGTCGTGACTTTCCGGATTCTGTCCGTGTAAAGCCAAACACGGAGGGGCAAACCATCGAGCCCCTGGATGAGAACAGAAAATCAACAAGATTAAAAAGAAACATAGTAAAAATAAATGGAAAATGAAGGCTTATTATTTGGCTTGGAATCTGTGGTTAACTGAGCAGGACAGCATACCAATCTGTCTCGGGGCCACTACTTGGACCCTCATCCCCATTACCCAACAGAGGCAGTTAGCTTCCCTATAGGTTATTTTACAGTTCAATAATCTTTCTGAGAGTTGCTAGCAGCCCTGGCTAGTGTGGCTTAGTTCGTTGTAGCCCCATCCTATAAACCGAAAGGACGCAGGTTTGAACCCTGGTCAGGGTACATGACTGGGTTGCAGTTCGGTCCTATCGTCTGGACGCTAAGGAGGCAACCAATTGATGTTTCTCTCCCTTTCTGTCTCCTTCTCTCCTCCTCTCTCTCTAAAATCAATAAGCATGTTCTCCTAGTGAGGACTTTTTAAAGCTGTTAGCAGAGTTTGTTTGAATTGTTTAAAAATTCAGTTCAATTTAGGCATTATTTCAACCTAAAACATCATAACTATTCATTTTTTGAGAGAATGTGCAGATATATTAACCATCAATTGTAGCATATACAAGTGAACCTGTTGCTAAGTAACAAATCCCTGTGATCAGGAGATGCTATTAGATCTTCCTGAGCACAGACAGAGCCAGAAAGTGGTCTCTGAGGACAGGGGTCAGTCACAAGTCTATCACAAACCTCCCATTACAGACGCTAGAGGAAAATTAATGGGTTAGGTTTCCTGCTTTAATAGGTTTCTGTCCCTGTCTTCTGGAAAACATGCATTTCAATTTTATCGACTCAGAATCACTGTGCACTTTGAAAGATGAAATATGATGGGGTCTACAGAGCAGTAATTTAGAAATAAAATACTCCTTTTGCAGGTGCAGCCTGTCAAGTTGCTAACACTGAGTTAAGCTTTCACAGTCTGCGGACAAGCTTCCTGGGAGAAGAAAGCCGGTGATGGCAGCGGTTCCATAAAGCCACGCACTGAGTGACCTCCGGTGCATCGGGAGTTTCCCCGAGACCCACATATGAAAGCCAGTACCCAGGTGTGTGCATGTATGTATACATATGTGTAAAATCAAATATGCAAAAGTATGGAAGAATGAAAACCATGGAAGTCTTCCTCATAAGCATTATTCCATGGGAGTAAATTCAAATCTAGTGAATGTTCCTTTAAGTATTATCCACACAGTATACCAATGATGTATCACGGAATTGTACACCTGAAACCTATCTAACTTTATTAGCCAATGCTACCCCAAAAAATTCAATAAAAATTAAAATAAATAAATAAGCCCTTCCCATGTGCAAGTGTGAATCTTGCATAAGAAACCCTTGTCTACTTCCTCATGCCTTTTGCTCCAAATGTTTGCTCTTCCTGAGGCACAGCTCTGGATGTGAGGAGTCACTATGGTATGTGCCCAAAATCCAACAAGTATTATTCTCAATGTTGAAATGGCAGAAATGTTGCCTTAAAAAATCATCTGGCAAAGATACTGCTACTATCTCTTCTAATTAACATTGTAGTGAAATTTCTAGCCATTGAAAATTGCCAGAAAATGTATAAATGGTACTGAAAATGGTATTAAGATGGAAGTGATATATATATATGTTTGTGTGTGTATATGTATATGCATATATATTCTTTTTTTAAATTTTTTATTTTAGTTTATTCAGTACAGTTTCTATCCTTTATTCCCATTCCAGCCCACCCACCCATTCCTCCCCTCCTCCCTCCCCTTCCCAACCCCCCTAGTTTTGTCCATGCGTCCTCTATATTTGTTCCTGTAAACCCTTCCCTTCTCCCCTGAAATTCCCTCCCCTCTCCCCTCTGGTCACTGACAACCTATCCTCTATTTCAGTGTCTTTTGTTATATTTTGCTTGTTTCTTTGTTTTGTTGTTTAGGTTCCTGTTAATGGCAAGATCATATGGTATTTGTCTTTCACTGCCTGGCTTATTTGCATATATATTCTTTATCCTTATGATGGAACATTGAATATTTTTTGGTCATGAGAAAGAAATCCTGCCATTTGCAACAACATGGATAGACCTTAGGGACCTTATGCAAAGTGAGATAAGCCAGATGGAGAATGGCAAACACTGTGTGATATCACTTACATGTGGAATCTAAAAAGCCAAAGTCACAGATACCAGGGAGCAGAGTGGTGGGTACCAGGGGCTGGGAGGTGGGGGAATTTGGGAGATGTGTTCAAACTTGCAACTGGAATATGAAAAGGCTGTTGAGACCCAGTGCAAACTACAGTGATTATATTGTCAACAATACTATAGTAAATAGTTCTAAGTTTCTAAGGTACTAGTTCTCCACAAATTAGAAATGATAATTATGTGATATGATAGGAGTAACACCTAATACAAGCTAATGCTTTTTGGTGGTAATCATATTGCAATACATAAAGGTATCAAACCATTACTTTGTACACATTAGACATATACAATGTTATATGTTAATTATATCTCAATAATTATAATTATATATAACTTCTGAAATTTCATACTATATTTATAAAATATATCTAAATCTATAATATCCTTTTAAAATAAATACATGTATATGTAGGTTTATATTGAGAAAATAGTAATTTTGAAGGCACTTTTAGCAATAGGACTTCAGATAACTATTGCTAATATTTTTATTGCCTTATCTTTTAACATTTTAAAAATCAATATTGAAGAAACGCACCTCTAATCAGGTAGTTTGAAATTATGCGTATAAAATTCGGAAACTCAAAACTTCAATTCAACAT
Source organism: Trachops cirrhosus (assembly GCA_028533065.1). NCBI lineage: Eukaryota > Metazoa > Chordata > Mammalia > Chiroptera > Phyllostomidae > Trachops > Trachops cirrhosus. The sequence continues at coordinate 4,569,387 of CM052551.1, read as the reverse complement.
AAAAAATCAACTGGTCTCATCAGGTATATTTTAAGGACTTTAAGAGGTCATATAAATTCTAAATCCTACCAATTAAAAGACTCAAGTGTAGTTTAAAAGTATTTGGAGATTCAAAAGTAAAATAATTACCTTCCCATTTCCTATTCCCAAAGCATCTCTGACTGTGCACTAGAATCTGTCTATTTAGGGCAAAATTACAGCTACTTAAAATGCACTTTTTACTATGGTCCCTGCAAGATCAATCTGCCAAAAATTAGCTGGTGGTGCAGAACTGAACACTTTTCCTTCCTTCTAGTTTCTGGTTTTATTTGATTTGCTAGAGTAACAAGAAAAGAACTTTGATAATTTTTACTCTAGAAACTATTTATCAGTCGTGCACAGTAACTTCTATTTTTAAAAGTGATAGTGCCTCGAATCAGTGGCAAATATATTAAAATACAGTATCTAATGCCATCAAATATCTTGAGTTATGATTCTGTGTTCACAGCTATTAATGGCACAGTTATTATTTGTTATCATTTCTAAGCACCTGGAATTCCAAGTAAACAAAAGTAATTATTATGCACCTCTTTAATTAAGCATCTTTTGTCTAGTCCTAAAACTAATTTTAATACAAGTTTAATTATATTGTATCTCACCAAAATTTTTAAACAGTTTAAAGTATTAGGCCTAAAATTATATCCTGAATACATATATTTGCTTGGAATGACAGAATGTTTATACTAAAATAGATCTCTGATATAATCTAACAGAGGAGAAAAATATACATATTTGAAAATTGTGCTTTTTTTTTCTCAAATTTCTTGGGCTATCAGAACTTTCCCTTTCAACTTAATCAGTCTGAAGTTTCCTGCTTTCACTTTAATTGAAATTAATGTTTCTATTATTTAAAGAGTTGGCATGTGGAACCACCAGATATTTCATTGTTAATGCTTTGCAATTTCATAAAAGCGTGTGCTTTGTAACTGGATGGAATTACACATTCTGTGCGCGTCGGTTGAAACATACGGGTAGTTTTCTTCCGGTCCAGTGGTCATTTCCAGTCCTGATATCAAATAGCTTCAAGGAGACAGCAATTTTTTAGGGCCTCAGTGAATATTTTCTTTGCAAACATAACAGCAACTAAAAGAAAATGATGTTGGAAAGTGCTATGTAAAGATGGCTGATAGAAACGCAAATGATGAACAGATGAGAGACCGAGAGATGACAGAAAGACAGGTGATAGATGTGGATGGTGGGGAGATATGTGAGTGTCATACATAATATGCACGAAATTTCTTATGTCCATATGAAGGCTTTTTATCTGGGTAATCAAGTTTCATTTCAGTAAGTTATTTTTAATAATTAGTGTACATAGAAAATCATGCAGAATGCAATATCCCCTTCTGCTTTTACTGTCTCATACTTCCTTAAACTTAACTTTAGTCAATAAAACCTTGGGTGATTCAATAGAAATTTTACTTGTCTAGGGACACATATTATAGTAGTAAAAAAAATAACAAGCCCTAACTGTCATGGCTCAGGGGTTGGCTGTTGTCCTGTAACCAAAAGGTCACCAGTTTGATTCCCTGCCCCTGGTCAGGAGCATGTGAGAGGCAATGGATTGATTTTTGTCTTGCACATCGATGTTTCTCTCCCTCTCTTCCCCCTCTTCTCCTCTCTCTAAAAATAAATAAGTAAAAAATCTTTGGAAAAAAATAACAGAAACAACAAAGGACGCCAACGAAAAGACAGTTAATTAAAATGATTCCATTAAAATGTAAAGGTATTTAATTGTATTAATGGCCAACTAGAGCTTTATTTAAAAGTTAGATTTTCTAGGACCCCAGTTCTTTGCTTGGAATAATATTAAGGGCACAACCTCGGTTCTTGCCTGTGTGTGGTGTAATCCCCGCTTCTCACTTACCGACAGGGGCAGGATCTGCAAGTACTTCCCCTTTGCGAACACCCAGCAAAACTGACTTGCACAGCTCCGGGTGTAGCTCAGCGTGGCCTGCACCAGTGTCTTCTAATCATGCGTGCCTGACTGCAAGTCCTGGGTCCCTTCTCCACGTCAGGGTCTCAGAACGGGCCTGTGCTTTCTCACCCCTCTGTTTCCCAGGGCAGGCTGGGATTCTGAGGACCAGAGTGGCTTTAGAAGCCAGAGCTGGTAATAAAATGGCAAATGCATCTGTCAGACTGGATTCTTGAAAGATGATGTGGAATGTGAAATAAAATTGCCTGTGACCTAAAACCATTACTTGAACAAGTATGTGACAAGGAAGTATATCTTGATGTTTTTGCCACCAAATTTTGGGGATTTATAAGCATTTATCCTACCTGACTTAATAAGCTAGTTTTGTGAGGTCAAATTATTTTACTTATGTGCCTATTACTTCATCTAAAATGCTGGTTGTTTTGAATGAATGAGTGAAATATTGATTTCTGGAGTCTCTACCATTATAACTTCCTTTGAATAATTTGAATTCCATCATTACCAAGTTCAGTAGAATGCATCCCCATCAAATGTTGTAATTCTAAAAGTTAACTACTAGGTATCTTTGCGTTTAGGTTATCCTTCGGTCATTCCACTCAAGAATATTTTTTAACTCTGTGTCTAGCTTTCTTCACTTAGCCTGACATGTGATGCCAGTTATCTGAGTAATCTAAACTAGTGCAACTCACAGAGGCTGGAGGGAGGGAAAAGCGAGGAGGTGCTGGTCAAAGCGTACAAGTTTCAGTTACATGAGATGACTAATTCCTAGACACTAGTGTATGACATACTGCCTACAGTTAAACACACTGTATAGCATACTGTAAAAATTGCTAAGAGGATTACTCTGATGTAAGGAGTTCTGTCACAGTAATAATGATGGTGATAATAATAAATAATAATTAAAGAGGACAGGAAGAGACTTTTAGAGATGCTGGAGATGTTTACAGCACACTTTGTAGTGTGTACTTATCTCTAAACCCATCAGGTCGCAATCATTAAATATGTACAGTTATTTTGTGCATCGACCATACCTCAGTAAATGATTTAAGAAGAAAGAAATATCTTTTACTACATTATGACAACGTAAAATTCCTTATAGGTACATTATGATCATGTTGCTGTTTCTTGAAAACTTCAGTGGTATCCTTTTTCTTAATAATAAATTGACCCCAAATCCTTAGCTTTGCATTCATTGCCTTTTTAAATCCAAATCAAAACTCCTTTTTCAGTCTTTTTTTTTTGCCACCAAACTATCAATACATACACCCCATTTTAAATGATTCTCCTTGGCACAAAGTAGTTGCTTGACTTGTTATTGATCAGAGTGATTTATAATATTGCTGAAGTCATTAAAAGTTATCAACCAAAGATATCTGAAAAAATTTAAATGACATGCAGAAACCATTCATTTTAAGAAATTATTCTAAAATATTCTTAATAATTTATTCACTCCAAGTGCTAGCTTCCATGTTTTTATCCTTTAAATCAAATAAGACATATTAGTAACATTCTCTGGTGGTATAAGGAAGTTAGACAAAAATGCACCTAAGATTCTGTGGAAAATAACCCACAGACACAGAGATTTTTGTCTTGACAATAGAAATTTATAGAAAATTAAAATGAGGAAATCCTTCTGTGACCTACAACTCATGGTCATTCAAAGAAAATCACATCCACTTTTGTTAAATGAGAGAAGTGGACAAATAGTAAAAAAAATGTCAAAGCTTATCTTGGTCCTTAATACAGTGGCTGTCTGTTTACGGAAAGTGGGGCCGCGGGAGCCCCTGAGGAGAGAAAGGACAGCTAGCACGAGGACGCCTGACACCCTGTGTGTACTTGGCTGTGAACGCCCAACACCCTTTTCCGTGGTTGTGGAGGCACTTGGAGCTGTGGGCAGGGAACTGCTGGGAACCGATGGAGCGGTGGGGAGGCCCCTTTCCCAGACCTCTTACAGGGGAGTCCTCTAGACACACCTCGCACCGGCCCACTGCCATCGAATTCAGGATTAGTACGATTTGACCATCAACGATTATGTCACTAGTTTGTATTGCTTTTCTTCCTATTGCATTTCAGCAGGTAGGCGAGTTTGAGATTGGAAGTGAGACGGTGTTATCTAGAAATTGGGGATGTAAAGCCTTCGTGGGCGGTAAATTCTGTATTGACCAAATAGTACTTGGGGATCATAGTTGTAAACAGTGCCAGAAAGAGTTCAATTGTTGGAATATTAAAATTCAAATTGGGCAAGTAGACTGTAATTATAATGCAATTCTTAAAAGCACATGAGAAAATAATACTTCAATTATAAAATAAACTGTGGTGTAGAAGAAAGCTAAGATGTCAGCTTTAAGTCCACATTCACAGCATGACAAATTTAAATGTCTCTTCTTTCATCTATAAAGTAAGGGTGATAATAACACTTTTGCAGTGTATAAAACTTAAATCAAACTATATACATAATCATTATATAAATGTTGCTTGTAATTATTCAAGCTACTCTCATCTTTATTATTCATTAAGCATTTTCAGCAATTATTGCATATCCTCCTTTTTTTGCTATTTTATTGTTTGGGTTTTTAAGGGGATGTGAGGTTTATCGTTATAAAATGACCAATATATGTGTAATTATGAATGTCTTACTAGTTTTTCCAGCCTGCAAGCCTCAGTAATTTGTCACCTCTCCTCCCACAACTGAAATGCCATCAGGAACTGGTCGCATTTATTATTAGGTGCCTACATTTTAAAAGAAAAAAACACAAAATGTAAAAAGTTACTAATATCAATAAGAAATCAGTCTAGGCTTACAGAGCTGACAAACTAGATTTAAAAAGAAAAATAATGACCACCGTATAAAGCAGAAAAATTACGGCCCTAAAAAGAACAAATAGGGTATTCTAGGCATTAAAACAAATGAGTATTAATCATTGACTATAAAAGTTGTGTTTTTGCATAGAAAGTGAGATATTTGAGAACTAAAGGGATAGGATATAATCAGAGTAAGAAGAGAAAGTAGCAAAAGAAGCCTGCTCACAGGCAGCAGGGACTGCTTAGGAAAAATGAAATATCAGGAAGCCACACAAAGGTGTTCTGTCTACTGTGTTCGTCATGTCCATCATCCACACTTTGTCTTTGCTCTAAAGCCATGGCCGCCTGGGTCCTCAGTATCTCCTCCTCTACTAATGAACCCTCTTAACTGGTCTCCGTTGCTTTTAGACGCGGTTCACTTGACTGTCTTCAAAACAAGGTTCCAATATGTCTTCCAAAATGATGATATTAACATGTTTGTACCCATTTCAAAATCACATGTGCCCCTTATTGTCTCAAAGTTCACAAGACTGAATCAAATTGTCTTCCTAAAATTATGCCCTCATCTACTATAAAAACTCTATAGTCCTCACTCAACTATGTTCAGCATTCCCAGAATATTTCATCACGCTACGTTCTACCAATCCTCAATTACCCCGGCCATCTCATACACAATCTGTAATGGCGGTATTCTTGCATCAAAATCCAGATTAGTTTTCATCACCAGAATTAAACCATTCCTTATCAGCTTAATTGTCATTCATCCCATTTATTTAACCATATTTAACAGAATTTATTGAATGACAATTATATGCAAGGATCTGTGATATGAAAAAGGAGTTAAATCTTTTCCAGCCTCCGTAATGCTTCTGTTCACACTGGTATGTAAAAAATTAAACAATACTCATATTTATATCCACTTCCTTTAAGTTTACAGTCTTTACTGCTTAAACTCCATGCATTTGCATTTTTCTTATACATGAATTCTTTGGAATCTGGCGTGATATCAATATACAAACATTCTGTAATGTCTTCCCATGTTTAAAGAGAAGAATATCACCAAAACTCACATCACCGTCCCGCTGATACTCATCCTCTTCCTGTTCCGAGGACTCTGCAGATAGCCTGCTGATGAAAAAGGACACAGAGTCCAATGCCCGTCATCCCACTGGCAGTCATTCTAACTGGACAAGACTTGTGAATGAGACCATCGAAGGCTACTAAACCCCCTAACCTACCTCTCAGAAGAGCACAGGTGAACAGCTAAGCCCAACAAGGATCAACAGAGGTAAACTGAGCTGGCCAGGGCCAGCAGAATTGCCCATGACCCATGGATGTGTGAGCCACAGTAAACAGGAGTCGTTTTAAGCAATTAACCTTTAATTTAGTTTGTTGCCCATCAAAACTGGATATGAGGGAAGAATTGTGTAACCCTATGTTTATAATATTTCTCCCTGGCACAACTTACAATTACATTTTGTATTTAATAGCAATTTATTATTTGAATCTATTAATATATGCATCACCAGGTTGTTACTTTAGTGTTGTAAAAAATTCAACTTAATTAAAATTTGATAGATAGTTAACCAACCTTTTTATTATGTGAAGATTAATTTTACAATTACTAGATAAGTTTATGGCTTACAAATTCCAACTGACATATGATAGATACACATAAAATAAAATAAATAAATAATATGAAAACCCAATATGAACTGAATAAAATATTATCCACATGTCACCAACAAGATTGAAAAACAATGTTTAAAACATTCCCATGTCCTCAACCTGATAAAGGTCATTGGTAAAAATTGCACAACTGACATCACAGTTAATGGTGGAAGGCTGAGAGCTACTCCCAAAGATAAGAGAAAAAAAGATTCACTCTTTTCATTTCTATTGAAGATTGTACTGAAAGTTCTAGACAATGTAGTTACAGGGGGGAAAAGCATTCATACTGAAACAGAAGAAACTAATTTTTTCTAGTTGCCTATGACATAATCTCATATGTTGACATTCCTAAAGAATCAAAAAAATAGATCTAATGAACATTCAGAAACATTTTAGGATATAAGATTAATATTTAAAAATCAACTGTATTTGTATGTAGGAGCAGTGAGCAATCTGAAAACTAAATTAAGAAAATAATTCCATCTATAATAGCATTGAAAATAATATAGTGGTTAAGAATAAATTCAATAGATGTATGAGATGTTTACACTTAAAACTATCATATAGCATTGAATAAATTAAGGATGTGCATAAATGGCAATGTATCTCGTGTCCACGGATGTGAAGGTACAACGTTGCTGTCTTAGTCCGTTCAGGCTACTACAACACACCGAATGCTGAGTAGCTTACAAACGACAGAAATTTCTCACAATTCTTGAGACTGAGAAGTCCAGGGTCAAGGTGCTAACAGATTTGGTGTCTGCTGGGAGCCTGTTTCCTACGAGACCAGCTGTCTTTCCACTGGAAGCTCGCATGGTAGAAAGACCACACCAGCTATTATCGAACCTCTTTGTAAGGTCCCTAATGCCATTCAGGAAGTCTTCACCCTCACAGTCCCATCACCTTCCTAAAGCTCCAGCTCCTAATACTATAAACCTGAGGGTGTGGTTTTAACACACAAATCTGGGGGGACACAAACCTTGGGACCACAGAAATCATTAAAATGGCAGTATTCCCTCAACTGACAGAGAGAGTCAGTGCAATCTCTATCAAAATCCCATTTTTTTTTTGCAGAAATTGACAGGCTAATTCTAAAATTCATATGGAAATACAAGGGGCCTAGAATAACATGAACCATTTTGACAAAAAAGAACAAAGTTGGGAGACTAAAACTTCAATTTTGAAACTGCTACAAAGCTCCAGGAACCAACCCACAGAGATGCCAACGAGAGAACAGACACATAAATCAATGAAATGTAACTGAGAATCTGGACACTAAACCCTCACGTATATGGTCAACTGATTTTCAAATAGAGTCCCAAGGCATTCCAATGGGTAATGAATAGTCATTTCAACAATGGTACTGGGCTGTCTGGGCCTTCACAGGCAATAAATAAGTAAATAAATTTACACATCTCTCTATCTCACACTCTATCCAAAAATTAGCTCAACATGATTCAAACACCTAAATGAAAGACCTGAAACTATAAAGACCTTACAAGACATAAGGTGTAAGTCTTTATAACCTTGTATTAGGCACGAGATTCTTGGAGATGATACCAAAATCACAAGTGAACAAAAGAAAGAAATAGAATTGTATCCAAGGCCACCATCAAATAAGTGAAAAGACAACTTTGAAATAGAAAAAAAAATTCAAATAACATGTCAAATAAGAAACTGGTATCCAGAATATATAAAGACACATCTCAACCACAAAAAAATAATAATCATTTAAAAATGGACAAAGGATTTACATGAACGTATCTCCTATAAGATAAGCAAATGGCCAATAAGCTCATGGTAAAGTAGCTCAGTATCATTGGGTTTTTGGGAAATGCAAATCAAAATAGAATGAGTTCTACTCTACCCCCCAGGATGGCCATGATCAAAGGAGGGACAATGCCAAGTGTTGGCGAGGATGTGCAGGAACTGAACCCTTCGTGCGGTGGTTCCTCCCAAAATTAGAGATGCACTGTATGACCCAGGAACTCTACTCTTGGTTATACTCCCCGCAGAATTAAAACAAAAAGGTGTGCATAAGTGTTCACAGCAGCATTATTTGTAATAGCTAAAGATTGGAAACAACCTCCTGTCTGTTAAAACATGAATGGAGTAACAAAGTGTGGTATATCCATACAAGAAATTGGAGGCATTGGTACAACTAGGAAGATGCTTAAAACATTGCTTTAATTGAAATACAGAATGCACTGACAGTAACCAGAGAGCGGTGGGGAGATAAAGGGGGAAAAAGAGGAAGGGTCATCAAGGAATATGTATAAAGGACACAAGGACAAAGCCAAAGAGGGTAGGTTCAAGGGTGGGAGGCAGGGATGGGTGGGGCGGAGGGGAGTGGTGGGGAGAAAATGGAGACCATTGTACTTGAACAACAATAAAAACAAAACAAAACATTTCTTTAACTAAAAGAAGCCAGACACAAAATGCCACTTACGATTCTATGTGGCATTCTACACCCAAAGCAACTCTATTTACGTGACATTTTTAAAATAGGCAAACCCATAGATATATAAATTAAATCAGGGACTGTCCAGGCTGGGGGAGGGGAGAAGGGATGGTGACTGCTGATGGGTAAGGGAAGAAGGGAATTCATTTGGGGGTAACCAAAATAGTCTGAAATTAGTGGTGATGGTTTCACACATTCTTAATGTACTGGAAAAGAACTGAATTTTACAGGGTGAATTTTATGGTGTGTGAATTATATTTCAATAAAACAGTTCTATGGTTGCATGAAATGACAATGAATATCTCAATACTGTAGATACTCCGACGTGGCAAACTTGCTTTGAAAAATGTTTGCGAGTCGACACATGCCCTCTAGCTGTATGAGTTCCCATTCTCCGCCTCCCCTGCTCTCTCCTCCCCTGCTATTGCCAGGCTTGGGCAAATCTCTGCCAACCTAAAGGTTCTAAAATGCTATGGCTCCTCCAATTTGTGTTTAATTCATAGCTATCAACAAAATGTACTTCTGTTTATTTATATTCAGATTTTCTTTACTTGAAAGTGCCCAGTCTGATCCTTTTTTCCTATTTCAGTGAAGTTCTGTTCTTTTAAAGTATCTTTTTAGAAATCTTTTTATTTTGGATCCAAGCCCTTTGTCTGATTTGTAAACTGAAAATATTCATTAATGTAATTGTCTAATAAAACAAATACAAAAACTTTAGAGTGGAAAACTAATTAATATTTAGTTTGCCCACATGTACTGATGACTGGATCATTTTATCCAAGTACACTAATTCGATTTTGGTTTGGATACATTTTGCATGTTTCTGAAAACCATTTTATATGATTCTGTATTTTGCTCTATTTGAATGCTAACACATCAACTAGTTCATATTTAAAAATTATTGTTTGTCCTTTATGAAGGACTTCCAAATTCTTTATAGACCTGCGATTATGAAAGAAGAAACAAACAATTCTGAAGGAAAGGCAGATGGGGGTGGGAATAAGTGACCTCTTTCATTGCCTCTGGGTACTATAAACTGAAGCTCAATTATCAACAAAGGGTGTAATAGTTCGTGGTATATTGTAAATGAACCTTCAAAAGAACTGGCTGAATGAGAAGGTTATGTACTAAACAAAAAGTTGGTGTCCTCAGCTCCTAGCTAGCAGATTTTGCTCAAGAGCACAGCAACCTTGCTCGAAAAACGTTCCCTTCAAGGTTTTTAAATGGACACGTTCACATTTGGCTTCCATTCTGGGAGCCCAATCATTTAAAAATGTTTCAGCGTTATCCAGCCCTCAAAGGAAATGAGCTATCAGGCCAAGAAAAGACACGAGGAACCCGACATGCGTATCACTAAGTGGAGGAAGCCAGTCTGAAAAGGCACCGTTCCAACTTTGTAACAGTCTGGAAAAGGCAAAGCTGTGGAGACGGTGGAAAGATCAGTGGTTGCCAGGAGATGCGAAGGGGAAGGGTGAAGAGATGGAGCACAGGGGATTTTTAGGGCAGTGAAAATACTCTATATGATACCATAGTGATGGATATGTGTTGTTATATATTTGTCCACATCCACGGGCTATAGAACTTCAGGGTAAAGCTTTGAGTGATCAATGAATGTAATTACTTTTAAGCATAAATGTCAACTACATGTTTTTGCATCTTCAACTTATTATGTGAGTTGCTGGTATATCCTTGTAACATCTACAGAAGCTAATTTACTTTTTGAAGGACTAAGCAACACATTTTTAGTATAAATAAATGCATATGCACAGCAATACAAAATATTCTAAAATTGTTTTTTCACTGATGGAAGCCCAACATACATATCGAATTTTAGATATGTACCTTATACACGATTTGTAGATACGGACAGTATTATAAATGACCAAAAATGAGAACAGGTTATTATGATGAACACATGTTACTCTAAATGTGTTGTTGAGAAATTCACACGGTGTTTGACTAAATAGATAGGAGTAAAACATTATTTAATCATGCCTTTATCTTATACAAAAACTTTAAATTTTGTCAATACTTTTGTGAAATATAGTTTTATAAAATCCTAACATGAAACAATGTAGCTAGTATTCTGACAATATTGCCATAATAATAGATTAGGGAATAAATATTAGTAACTATCGATTTATTTTAGGGAGGTAATAAAGGGAAAATGCCAAAGTTTTCAAAAATTAATTTATGTCTTTGAATGCTGTATTAAAAATGTGTCCTCTTGGGTACTGTGTCTGATGTAAGCCGTCCGGACTAAATAGCCTAGAGGAAGCCCAGGGAAATAAGTGCAAAGTGATGGGCGATATCCAGGTGCCTGGGGTTCTGGTGTTAGTGGAAGAGGCTACCTTGCCCCATTCCATGCTGTCCAAATGCAAGGGACAATGGGGTCACTGCGGTTTCTTCAATGGCCGTGTTAGCACGCCTTCAATCATAGTGTCCCAGACACACTGAGTAGGTCATCCCCACACCCACGCACTTATGAAGTAACACTTTGCATTTCTGTTCTAGAAAACTACATGTGATCATTACATCTTGACAGGCAGTGGGTTGGTCCAATATTTCACAGAACTTTTGATAAATATGGTTAGAAATATGTAAGTAAAACCAGAAATTCAAATGATCTTCTGTGTACTGCTTCACTGTTTGTTTTGGAAAATAAGGTTGAACACTAACCAGAATGTTTTTTTTAAATAATATAGCTGCATGAATACAAACTTTAGATTGGTTTATTAATTCCTTTCTATTTGATACATTTAATTAACTAGAGTAGGTCATTTGTATTCCATTTCATTTCTCCAGTCAACACCCACATTTTTTATTTAGTCTTATTCAATCCTGTATGATAAAATTTATAGTCTCATAGAGGACATTTAGAGTTATAGAACAATCAATGAAATGCATCTTGGTAACTGATCCAGTTACCACCGCGGCGGTAAGCACAAAATTGCTTCTCTCACCCATCGCTGGCTGATACTTCCTACATCACGCCCTGTGGCTCCGTGTTGCCACTGAGCTTTTCTCTTCTGTACTGCCACTCTCCTTCCTTAAAGGAACTAAGTCTTTACGTTTGCCTGTAATTCTTCCCAACTGAACTAGAAGGTTATATATTGTGAAGTGTATCTCTGAAAATTTGATCCACATTGAACTGACTTGTGGAGACTTCTCTTGTGGGGGAAGTATTACAAGTTAAATCCGCATATGATTCTATAGGAGGACAAGATTTACATGAAGTTGAAAACTTTGCTGATTAGAAATAGTTTGCTTCTGAATCAAGAACAAGGCCTGGGTGACATCCACATTACCCCAACCCCACCTTTAACATCTTAATCCCCAGTCCCGTAGAAAGAACCAGTACATTTAAAGTTAGAAGTATGCCAAGGAGACATCATTTAACCCTTGACTGGTGCCATCTTTACCATAGACCTCTCGACCGCAGAGGGGCCTTTGACTAGTTAGCAGCACTACCGTACTCTCACAGTTTACGTGGTCTGTGATGCGGATGACAAAACCAAAGAACATCTTTGGGACCCACCGAAGTGTCCCAACCTGCCGGCTGGGAAACAGCACCTCAGAAGAGCATCACATGTGCCATTCACCTTGCAAAACAGCCAGCCAGCCAAATGAAAACGGCGTCGGAGGATTTAAGAGACGTGTTTATTACGAGTTTAAAAGTCTGAATAATATCAAATGTCAACTGTGGTGGAAAAATAAAAAAATAAAAATAAAAGTCCAAATGAACAAAAAAAAAAGATTTCTAAGTACTATAGATGGGTAATCCGATAAATTTGGAAACATTAAAAAGAAATGGTTTTATCTGTTTATACTTTTTCAATTGGTGCATATTTTTTTGTCTTTGCAGGATTTTTTTTTCTTTAAACTTAAAGATCTCAGAGTGAATCAGCACGTTTTATTCATTTTCATCAGATCTGAAATATTTATAGACACAGAAAGAATATAGATAAGAATGATAGTTTAACGTCTTGGTATTTAAACAAAACAGAGGTGTTAATACAGTTTCTTACTGAAACACTGAAGTGTACGGATCAAAAAAATACGCCAAGTCACTGTGAATAAGAGCACGTTCTGACACTCCAACATGGTATCAATCTAAGTGTCATCATTAATCTACTGTTCTTAGCCTTCATAGCACTTAATACATTGCTCTTTATCATAGTAAGTGTGTATACATATATACACACACGTGGTATGTAAGAGTAATATATTAAGTTATATATATGTATATATATATATATCAATCATCTCTTTAAGACCTGTCATTCCCCTCTTCTCTATCAGAATGCAGCCTCTACAAAAAGGGGACCTCAGTCTAGTTCAGAGCTTTATCTTCTTTGTTGAAAATTGTGCCTGACACATTGAAGGAACTTAATGTTTTCCAATTACTAAAGAGAGTGAAGAGGAATAAATCATTATCTAGTAGAAAATATTTATTAAGCAGTTGTTATCAGTCAGAAGTTACATTAACACCTTGACATCCACAATCTCATTCCATTTTCACAGCAACAGATGACAGTGAGCCATCAGTGCCTCGACTGGGCAAATGTGGACCCTGAGGTCAGTGGACAAGCACTGGAATTTCGAGATTTCAAAGCTTTTTTTTTTCCCCAAGAGGTGTAATAAACTTCTAACCACATTCCAAAATTAACATCTTATTGTTACTCAATTTTCCTGTCCAGTTTTATAATATGCATAATAAAACTGATTATATTCTATTCCCTTCCTAATTCCTGGAAAAATCTGTAAAAGAATACATATTCCATAAAATCATAAAATATTGATTTTTTTGTTCATACACCTAAGGGACCCAAGTTCAAACTCATAAACAAGATCATAAGATATTTATAGTTTTCTCATATAAAAGTTTTTAAACTTTTATTGCAATATCTGGATTTTCGTTAGGTAAGAAAAATGGCAACTTGTAGTGTATCAAAATTAAATATGCCCTTGATTCAACAATTAATGTTTTTATATGAGAGAGAAAACCCTTGTAGTGAATGTATATATACGTATGTTTATATATCTAAGTATGCGGTGTTTATGCAATAAGGCTGTCCTCTAATTATCTTTTATTTTTACATTTTTGTTGTTTAGTTGACACCCCCAGATATTAGTTTTGCATAATGCATCCCACGTCAGAACTTAAAAGAAGCCGGTAACAAAAGACAACCTACATAGCAGAGGGATTCGATGTAAAACACCCCCCACTTTGAAATCAAGTCAGATTTATCATCATCTATAATTCATTAGGACTGCCTTTTCAACACTGTTTCAAGCATCTCCTAGGCATTTCTACTGGAGAGACGGAAAATGCAGAGATGCACGTTGCGGCCTAATAAATCTCCTTCCTGCGTCTCACTTGCAGCAGCCGAATAACCTGACCTTGGAGGAGAGCTGTCATCTGGTGTCTTTATAGAGACGTGGCAGCCGCTTCGACAAGCGAAAGATAAAACCTAGATGGTCTAGAACTCTCTCACCATTGCTTCATCTTCTTGATATACTAAGACAAACCCTTTTCCTCATTTTTATATTAACATATTTCACATTTATTACCTCCTTTTTTAACTCTTAAGTAGGGCTCTGAAGGGTGTAGGAAAAATGCCATGTGAGCACACTATTAATGGAGAACGCTCTTACCTAGAAAAAGCCACCGGAAAGCCGATTTTAAATCAACACAAAATTACAAGAGGGAAAGATTAGGGTGGCAAGAACACACCCATAAAACTATAAAGGATGAGGCAATAAAAGTAAAGCAGTGAGATGAAAGGTAATGTTTATTAATTGTCTAGTGACTTCTCTTCCTATTGGGTCTCATCCCTCCTTTGAAAGGCATCTAAATAAAAATCATGGCATCTGCTTTTTTTCTTCCTCTTCTTCTACAAAGGTATCTGCGGTCATATATTTGCAGCTGCCTCCCTGAATCACAGGTAATTGTGTATGTGGGTTCTCATTTGCAACAACAAACACGGTGTTCCCAGAAAAAGAAAAGATTTATGCATGGTGCTTCTTCAAGGCTGGGGCACGATTTTATTTACCTAGGACTTAGCAAACTGCTTAAAGACCTTTAGTGGTGTCTTTGTTCCCCCCCAACCCCAAGTTCTCCAAGTAGGGCAGGTTATATTAATTACCTAAAATTCTGACTACACCCATGTGCATATGCTAATGCAACCAAAGTGTATTTTAAAGAAATAGCTCAGTACATTTAAAATTTTGTCTACTAAAACTTTTACATGGAGTTTTGAAATTTTACTCTGTTTAAAAGTTCCAAGTGAAATCTTAAGACTGCCTGATCGAATAAATTGGTAGGGTGGAAAAAACACAGGACACTTCTCCGACCAAAGCACTTGGCTGTTTTCCGTTTTACGTAATGGGGGTCCTATGTCACAACACATGTGAGGGAGGATTTCCCTGTTAAATAATTTAGAAAAACCATACTCAAAAGCTTTACATTTTAAAATGTACAGGGCGGGGCAAGGGTAGGTTTATAGTTGTGAGTATGCAAAACAAAGAGTTTATTCTTATAGTATTATCTATTAATTATTGTGCTATTTTCTATACGAACAACTGTAAACCTACCTTTACCCTGTGCTGCATCCTCAGTCAGGTGCTCTTTACAATGTCTGTCTCTAACTCACTGCATCTTATCCCCTTCCTGACAGCCCAGGCTTGCTTCAATGCCATAGCACACTACTTTTACTAAATAAAGAACAACTATTATTCCTTTCCCATGTAAAAACAGAAACCCAAAGGGAAATAAAATGTTCAGTTAACGATATTTTGGATAGTGCTACAAACTCTAAATTGATCTAACCAGAAGGAGGATATATTCCTCCTCATTGTAAGAAAAATGCAAAAAACTAGTGCATTCCTTTCTGTTTTCTGCTTTTTAAAAATGTTTGTTCAGTTAAAGTTGTCCCCTTTCCCCCTCATTACTCTCTCCTGCCTTACCCATCCCCACCTCCCACATTCAATCTTCCCCCACATAGTCCTTATCCATGTGTCCTTCAAAAATGTTCCTTGACGACCCTTCCCTTTCTTCCCCCCGTTATCTCCCTCCCTCTGGTCACTGTCAGTTTGTCTTTATTTCCATGTCTCTGGTTCTATTTTGTTCACTTGTTTGTTTTGCTGATTAGGTTCCACTTATAGGTGAGATCATATGGTATTTGTCTTTCACCACCTGACTTATTTCACGTAGCATAATGCTCTCCACTTCCATCCATGCTGTCACAAAGGGTAGGAGCTCCTTCTCTGCTGCGTAGTATTCCATTGTGTAAATGTAGCACAGTTTTTTGATCCACTCATTTACTGATGGGCACTGAGGCTGTTTCCAGCACTCAGCTATAGTAAATTGTGCTGCTATGAACATTGGGGTGCATAGGTTCTTTTGAAATTAAAAAGCTTCTGCACAGCTGAAGAAAACATCAGCAAAATGAAAAGGGGACCAGCCATATGGGAAAATATATTTGCCTATGATACCTCGGACAAAGGTTTGGTCTCCAGAATATATAAAGAACACACACAACTCCACACCAGGAAGACAAACAACCCAATTAAAAAATAGGCAAAAGACCTAAACAGACACTTCTCCAAGAAGGACATACAGAGGGCTCAGAGACATATGAAGGATGCTCAGCATCACTAGCTATCAGAGAGATGCAAATTAAAACCACAATGAGATACCACTTCACACCACTCAGAATGGCCATCATTAATAAATCAACAAACAACAAGTGCTGGCGAGGATGTGGAGGAAAGGGGACCCTAGTGCACTGTTGGCGGGAATGCAGACTGGTGCAGCCACTGTGGAAAACAGTATGGAGTTGCCTCAAACAACTAAAAATGGAACTGCCTTTTAACCTGGCAATTTCACTTCTGGGATTATAAACTAAGAATCCTGTCTTCTGCATTTTTTAATGGGACTCTGTCACTTAAGATTAATTTCCCCTGAAAGCAAAGGTGATCCAAAGTTAGACAGGCTGAAACAAGACAACGTTTGTGTCTCTATAAAAATCTGGAGGCAGGCAGTGAAGGACTGTTAGGTCAGTACGAGTTCTCAAAGTCTGCAGCAATCTAGGCTTCTCCAGCATTTAATCTGCCACCCCCAGAGTGTTGACATTGCCCATGGGTTCAGGATGGTCCCTGGAGGGACACCCATCATAATTACACCCTTGGCACCAAGGTAAAGAAAGGCAAAAGGAAAGGGAGGAAAGTTTCACATCTGGCTGCAGGAACATCACCCTAGTTGTCAAATAACCAATCCTTTGGCCAGTATTTGTTCACAAACTCACATCAGGCTAAAGGAGGGCTTTATTCTAGGTGGCCACACATCCTGTTAGAAGTTTACGTATCCCTTTCCTTCTTCTCCTGAAGCTGGAGGTGCCCCAGAGGTTTAGAACTTCAACATAAAAATTAGACCAACATTCAGTCCAGAGTAGGAACTTCCAACCTATCGGCGTCTCTGCGCCAGCCTGGGAGAAGAGGTGTCTTGGACCACATGTTACATACATCGCGACATGCAATCACAAAACATCTCATAAGGTCTTAAGTAAATTTACAATTTTGTGTGGGAGGGGCTGCATTCCCAGCCATTCTGGGCCGCAGGTTGGACACCCCTGGTCTAAAGCATATCATTATTCACATATCACGGACGGCAAAACTGAGACGCCGAGATGTGAAGTATTATTTCATTTTCTCAAAAACACCATGAGCTGTTCTAACGAGTTATTTGAACCTCCAATTTGTAGCTAATGGGTCAGAAACACAGGTAACAACCTGGGCTTGCCGTGGGCATCGGAAGTGGAGGGTGGTCCTGTGGGACTGAGCCCTTTGCTCATGGAATCTGATTGCATCTCTGGGCAGACAGCGTCAGAACTGAGCTGAACTGAGTTTGCCTCTTGGACATCCTATTGGTATCCGAGAATTTCTTCTTGGTGCAGGGAAACCACCACAAACACACATTGAAATGGGCCCAGGCGTTAATATAGGTATTTACAAATGGGAATAGTATATCTCATTGTAGGCTGGAAAAACATTAAAGCAATCTATCAGAATTAATTCATTTTAGTTGTATACTTCTATGTTTTATGGTTTTATGTATTGGTGTTATCCAGATAAGCAATTAAGTTTCTAATAATTCAAAGTTAACCTTACATTGTGCTTAATGGGAATTATATAGGAAATGATAACTGTAGGGAAAATTAACTCTATCCTTTAAAATATATATGTAAAAGTAGTTGTACCGTATTGTGCAATATTCGATACCAGGCTGATATCATGCCCTCATAGTAACTGTAGACCGTCCACTCTTCAGGATTTGCTATATTCTGAGCTATCTAGAAATTATAGAAATGTGTACACACAGGCACACACATGCACATATATGTCCTTGCCTGTGCATGACTACGTGCACACAAATATATGTATATGTATAGGTGTAAACCATAAAACATTAAGAACACTGTGTTTTTCTTTCTTCTATTGCAGTTTAACATGAAGAGTTGGGATCTCAGAGATATGCAGTTTTCAAAAAATGAAACTCATCAGGCTCATCACTTAGGGGGAGACTAGTTGTTGGTGCCACTCTCTGCAAGGACAAGCAGGCAATTTCCCACCATAAAGTTCCTAGTCGAGAGAAGATAGGCTTATTTGCATAATACCATGCATATAATTGGGAATTTGAATATGCAAATTGAGCACTCCATATTCTGGCCTTGTTTCTGGGACTTCCAGTGCTTAATTGCCCTGAAGAATTTTAAAAGGATGAAAAGAATAGAGGTTTCTCTTACACTCAACAAACAATAAAATGTGCCTATAAGAGTGCACAACTTCATTGGGTAAATATATTAAAGACATAAGACTTGACTTAAGTGAATGGGGAACATTTGAGCTACATCCTTTCTACCATCCTTTATTGTCCAGGGTAATTTTAATTTTCCCTTCCCTTATTTCACCTTGTACCATATGTATCAGTGCCTGTGTGCAACATGACATACATAACTGAAAGACGGCAAATAAATTAAGCTGCAATAAGAAGTTTTAAGTGTTTGTAATCCTAGTTGAAAGCACGCTTATAAATGGTAACTTCTGAACAAAGGGCAAGAAACTGAGGTAATTACAAGAGGCGTGTTAGGGGCTGACCGGTGTACCCCCAACATCCATATGTGAAAGCCTCGATTTCCAAACACCTCCAAATCCAACTTTGTTTGGAGATGGAGCCTTTGAAGAGGTGACTAAGTGAAAACGAGGCTGTGAGAGCAGACCCTGCCAACCCGACAGGTGTCCTTTTAAGGACAATGGCCACAGAGAGCCACTGGAGATGCGGGCGCAGAGGCCTGATGCAGGGCGGACTCTGCAGACCAGCGAGAGAGGAGTCAGGAGACACCAAACCTGCCAACACTGCAATGGTGGGGGAAGAGTTGTGTTGGGTAAGCCACCCGCTCTGTGGCATTTTGCGTGGCCACCCTAGAAAATTAAAATAGGAAGTATATTTATTATTATTTAGACTAAATGTGATAGTTATAAGTGGGAACAAGAGAAAGGCCAGATGATACTGTGAAGATGGACCAACGCTTATAATGAACAGGCACCAGGAGTAAGCTTTGGTCCTCCTGTTCAAATCTAGATGAATGTATTTCATGCATACATGCTCCATCCATGCTCCACCCATACTCCACCCATGCTCCATCCATGCTCCACCCATGTTCCATTCATGCTCCATGCATGCTCCATATGTGCTCCATAGTGTTTTATCTTTTGAATATTTGAGATCAGAGAAAATATTCTACTATTTTTATGAGACTTTATGAGTAAGTTTTCAGTAAATGCTATTTCAATATAAATGAAAAACGCAGATGTTGAATCAATTGTCGGATGGCCCTTTGGCCCAGGAACATTCCTCGTGTTGGGGAATGGCCAGCCAAGGTGCCTGAGTCACAGTGTGGAGGACATGATAGCGTGAGTCCAGTAACACGTTAATCATCAACGTCGTTCTGCGGGGGATTAGAAAATACATCGTTATAAAATTGAAGTTTAGCTACTATTTAAAGGAGGAATCTTATTTCCAGATTTTTCAGCTAGCATAGAAAATCTAGCTTCAGGGACCAGTGAGCCTAAAGAATCATAGATAGACTATCTAAGGCAATTTAATTTGATCAATTTATATTATCAGTCAGTGGTGAAAACTTGCCCATATAGATAGAGATAATAGACGATATAGATGCAGATGATGTAGATACAGATGTAGGTATAGATATAGGTATTAGATACAGACACACAGCCACAAGGACCAGGCGTGGGCCCCTGTGCGCCCTATTCCCCACACAAGTCGTGGCTTACCTAGTCCAACAAGCATTAATGTTATGAGCCTAAAACCATCCGGCCTCACATAACTTTTTAAAGAGATTAGATGTAGGTGTGAGCATGCACCAAAGAAATGAAGCACATAATTGGAGTCTCAAGAATTTGATATGCCATGGAAGGGAGAAGGGATTTGAGTGCTTAAAACTGGGGATTAGAAATTTTTAGAAAGGCCCCGATAAATCCAAAAATTTGAATAGAGGTTGGATATGTAAAATAAGAGACTGTCATCAGAAAGATTTCACAAGGCGGAGTCAACAGAAGTGATAATCGCCTTCAATGTGAGAATAAGGAAAAATGTAAAGATACAAGCCCGGGTCATTAAAACAAGTGTATTGTCGTTAACAGAGGGAAAAAGGCCTTCATTACGTAGATCGATGGGCATTGCATTCGTGTTTTTACATCTATAGATGCTGAGTTTGGTGAATTATGGAGGTGATCCTATACACGAAAGGAATTCCAGAAACCCTGATTCTAATGTATATTCCTATGCTTAGCTTTTACACAAATATTTTCTTACTCAGCCACTTCTCTTCACCTCCACCCCTCCCTCCCTGGTGATGAAGTCACCAGTGAATGTCGCTGAGATGATGATATGAACTTCCTCACCGCTGCATCCGCATTTGCCTTTGCTCTCTCCAGTCTGTTCTTGACTCGGCGTCCAGAGTGTTTCTGTTAAATGTGAGTCAAATCATTGACATGCCTCTATGGGAAACCCTCTAATCCTTGTAATGGCCCCAGATGTCTGCGGGTTCTGCTCCCTGGTTACCTCTCTGATGTCCTGTCCCCTGTTCTCTCTCACTCACTCCCTTCCAGCTACTGACCACTTGATCAAAATCCCAACACCCCTCTGACAGCTGCTACTACCCTTTGCATCCTTCCTTTTCTCCCTAGTGCTATCACTTTCAAACACACCGAATATCTTATTTATCATGTTATTTTTCACCTCTGTTCTTAGAATGTGGACTGCACAGGACAGGGATTTTCATCTGTTTTCTTAAGCATTGTAATCTTGGATCCTTGAGGCATACTGATTGGTAAAGATTTGCTGAATGAGTGAGAAAAATATTTGTTGCTCAATGAGTTCTAAAAAATATTATGTGCTATTTTTAAAGAAATAAATGGCATGGAAAAAAGAACTGATAAAAATAATCCAAATGGAATTTCTGGGAAAAGTTATTATAATTAATATTAAAAACTCTAAGAGTACTCTGAGCATGTTTTACATAGGGTTTTTTTCCCTACAGTTCTATTCCTAGTAATGTGACAGGCTAGGATTTGATGGCACCACTAAAAACACCTTAAAACATTGGGGACATAAAGCCAAAAAAAAAAAAAACCTTCCTAAAAGCATCTAAATGCTGACAATAGAGTCAACAACTGTCAGAACAAAATATAAAAAATCCCTAATAGTAACTGACCTAAACACTAAAATGGTTTTTGAGGATATTTCACAAATGTAGTGAATCTGAGATATGCATTCACAACATTGAGGAAGATGCAGGAAAAAAGATAATACCCAGGACTTGTCATCATGGGGCAGAACCTAAGACACTCTCTCAACTAGAACAGGAACCGAAAGCACGACCCACCATTTAACAGTGACCCAGAAATAAACGCTCTCCCTCCCTTATCTTGAGAAGATTTCATGGAAAGTTATGTGGTACTAATCAGCACAGTGAATAAAAACAAAATAAATTTTTGAAACTTTATCTCCACAAAATGGTCACTGTGTGGGGTGGATATGCAGATCAAACTGACAATATCAGCCTTGATCAATGAAATGCAAATGTTTAGCTTAGCTTAGTAAAAGAGAAGAAGAAGTATAATGTGTGAGATTTCATAAAGTGAGAAAAATCAAACTTTAGCCCTTTGAAAAGACAACAAAATTGACAAACTTTAGGTAGGTTGATTAAGAAAAGAAAGAATCCTTAAATTACTAAAATCAGGAATGGAAGTAGAAACATTGCTAGTGGATTTATACATATCAATAGGATTATAAGAGAACACTATGATCAATTGATGACCACAAATCAAATAACTTAGATGAAACAGGCATATTCCCAGAAAAGCAAACATCACCAAGCTGACTCCAGAGAAACAGAAAATCTGGACCTACCTATACAAGTGAAAACTTGGGCATTCAAAACCTCCCGACAGAGACAAATGTGGGTTCGCTGGTAAAGTCCACCCATTGCTTCCAAAAGAATGAATAGTGATCCTTTTCCAATTCTTCTAATACAATAGAAGAGGAGAGACACTCCACACTCATTCTGTTACAAAAGTACGACCCTGATCACTCACAAGCGTCACACGGTCATAATTCTGTAGAGTCATGATAAGTTTTGCAATCAAGTTAGCCCTTTGTCTTTGTCCTTGTGTTTTGAAAGTTATTTTGGCAATTTTAGGTCCTTGGAGTTTCTGGATGAATTTAGAAACAACATGTCAATTTCTATAAAAAGCCTGCTGAGTTTTTAATAGGTATTTCATTAACTCATCATTTATTTTAAAGATAGTTGGCCTCTTCATAACATGAAGTCTCCTGAGACACGACCGACTTACTGCTCTCCTTCGGTCTGCTTTAACTGATGAACAGAAACCTGTGATACTTTCAGTTCTCACGGTGACCTCACCCCTTTTCTTTAAGATTCATGTTGACATGATTGAGTTGATTTAATTGATATAGGTCTTGATATAACTATTTGCTATTATTAAAAATGTTATTTTTACTTCAATTTTATTTTAATTTCATATGGTTCTTATTAGTATAAAAATACAATTGATTTTTGTATATTGATATTATATCCTATGGCCTTCCTATATTCATATGTTTGTTCTGGTAATATTTTTGAAAATCTATCAGATTTTCTACGTATTGAATAGATGATCCTGTTGTCTATAAAGAAAGGTAGTTTTACTTTTTTCTTTCTAATCTGGCTACCTTTTTTGCACCTTGTTATGCTTATTAAAACTTTCAGCAAAGTATTCATAGAAACTATAACAACAGATATACTTGCGTTTTTCCTGATTTTAAGGGGAAAACATTCATTATTTGCTATGAATTATACTGCTATCTGTAGAGTCAGTGCAGATGCTTGTTATCAAGCTGAAGAAATTCCCCTTTGTTCCTACTTTACTGAAAGTTTTCTTTCTTTTTCTAATCAAAAGTGGATTTGGGATTTCATTCAATTTCTCCTGCATATATTAAGATGAGCCATATTGGCTATGACTAATTGGAAGCAATTTCTGGAGGTGGATATGGGATCATCTTCACGCAATCGCATATTAGAAAAGGGGGCGCCTGAACAAAATGAGTGGCAGCAATGGATTCTGGGTAGAAATCAAGAGCATCCATTTACCTGGCTTTTAGGTGAAGCCACTTTCTCTTATCCCCCAAAACCTATTATCCAGCCCAAACTGAGGTGTCCAAAATATATTCACCTAGGCCTAACTTTTTATATTGTTTAATATTTACTAATTTTACATATTTGGTACCTCCATGCACCTGATGTACTTACAATCATACTTTAAGTCTCAAAAAAATGTAAAATTCATTAGGAAAAATGTTTAAACAGAGAGTTACTAACTCACCATTCAGGCTTCCACATGAGCATACACACAGAGTGTTGCACTTTTACATATAGAACAAGTACTATAATGTGGGTAGGATTTTGGGGACTTGGGGACATAGAATCACAGCAGCAGTAGGGAGCTGTGTACAATTTTTCAGAGTGTTGACATTTTCTATTTCCCTCAGCTAAACACTATGGTAGGTCATTCAGAACCATATTTTGGATTAAAAAATGTTTCATTAAGTGCTCCTTCCAAATAATCTAATTTGTGAGAATATAAACATTTTCCTGGTTTAAATATTGAATTAAATATGGCCATCAGAGTAAAGATAAATCCCTACTGCAGAGAGTTTTCCTGTAGGGAAAAGGCTTTCCTTCAGTAATTAGATTTTAATTCTCTTTTATTTAACACTTTTAGAAATTATCTACGTGAGGAAATGAACAGTGTAATAATGTGATGTTTATCTGACTTGAAAATACAGAATTTCTAAGGAAAATAAACAAAATCACACTAAAACAGGCAATAAAATAATGGATTTTACGGACTATATTGTGATTAAACCATGGATATTAGAAGTGAAAACATAAAATGTTTAGGTTAATTAAAATATTTCATAAAGAAAAGTGCTATAACACAGTCAAAAGGAGCAACAAAAGCCAGGATTATTATAGTAAATACAAAATGAAGAGACATTCTGATCTGATCATTGGTGAGACTGCAGCTGCTAATACTGTGTGAATTCTGAGGCACTGTAATACTACGTATACATAGAAATGCTGGCAAGAAAGAGTCCAGAAAAAAAAAAAAACCCAACTGTATAATGAGAAAGGAAGGCTGATTTATGAGGGGAGATTAAAGCAGCATAATATTTATAGCCTGGCTAAGGGAATATGAAAATGATCTGCAAATATTTGAAAGATGTAAATAACAAGGAGAAAAGGAATTCTTGAGGAGGTAGCAGAATTAGAGGCAATGTAATCTGAATGAAAAGTGGCAGGATTATTTATGCCAAGGAAAGATTAAAACACACACATAACTTCCTGACCGGACTACTAAACAGAAGCCAAGGCTTTCTCCTTAAGCATGAAATGCCCTCCTGCACAAGGCAGTGAAATGTGCTATTTATGGCTTACCCAGGCATTGACAGGCGAAAGTGTAAATTATTTTATCAAAGCCAGAACAGAAAGAGGGTATGCTGTCTGGCTCACTATCTGAATCCACTGAGTAGGACTGCATTTTTTCTGATTTGAGAATGCAGAAACTTATTTTCTGTTATCTTAAACCCTCCACATGAGAGGTTATTGGAGATGATTAGAAATTACTCATCATTAAAATCATAAGCAAGCGAGGAGAATTTACAAAGAAGAGCCGTGCGGGGATCCTATGCCAAGACGAGAGGATGAAGGATTGACTGGTGGTTAAGGGGACCCACGGATGGTGAGTTCTCGCGTGCAGGGATTCCTCTGTGCTTCTATAAACCCGGCCTTTCGCTTCCTTGAATTGCTCTCCCTCAGTGATCTTGTCTAACAATGTGAACTGACCACCCAATCTGTGTTTATTCCTGGGAATTTTTCATTGATATTTGCACACGTTAAAAAGGTCTTGATCTGAGATACTCCACCCTTTTCAAGTGCCTCCAATATTCACACCTACTTCCCTTTGCCCAATATCATAATTGTTTCTTTGCGCATGCCCCCAAATTCCTTCCACAGCCCTCTCTGCCCCCTCCAGAAGAATACCCAGCCTTTTACTTCTTTCGCACCTGAATGGGGGGAGAATAAATCTGGCTCGATATTTGCTGTATAGGGAGGACACCAAATGGTGATATGAATCCACTGTCTGTGACAGGCGCGCGTCCGGGTAGACAGGAGACTTCCCAGCATCTTATTCCGCCTGGCAGGCCGTGCCCACGTGACTACTTTTCTCTAATGAATGTTAGAAGTGGTGTTTCCATCTTGCGTATCTACACTCACAAAGAACATGTAAGGCAATGATCTTCCTCTCTTTCCCACAGCCTGGCACAAGTGTGTGAGCCGCGTCTGAATGTGCAGACAGAGCAGCCCCTAGAGAAAGGCCGAGCTCAGGTCTAGGAGGAAAGTAGGTCAGTTAACGATCTTCGGGAGCCGGAGAAGAGCTCCCAGCCACCCGGCGCAACCTCCTCGGGTCTGTTACTCGGAACAAAAATAAACGTGTCACCCCTTCAGCCACTTTATTTTCAAGATATCTCAATTGAATTTGCTTATCTTGAACTTGAATTATTCACTGGGGCCACATTAGATCCACTGCTATCTCCCTCAATATGCCGCTAGCATTTCCAAGCAATTTTTCCATATTTATCTGGCCAGTCCATTTATCTTTCCACTCCCCTGAGTGATGATTTTACACGAAAACAAATGAAAAAACAATTTGAGGGAAAATAACGACCAATTCAATAAATTAGAGAAAGCTTTATACAAATAGAATTGTGTTTCTAGAAACCAAAGCAGGAATGCAGGCCAGTGCAGAACACCAGCAACCCCTGCATCTGTACACATTTGCTAAGGCCGTTCGTCGACCATTCACGCTGGCCCACTGTCCACCAGACAAAGGTTTCCGTGTGAAGGTCTCGACTATGTAAAGACCACAAACAACGGATACCAATTTCAGCTCTTGCCTGGGAGAATCACGTTGTCTGAGCTGTTACTCCTACAAGCAGACAACAGGTAAAATTTGTTACAAGGAAGAACAAATACTTGTAAATTAAAATTTCAAAACTCCAGAAGCCCAGATAGTTAGGGAAAAAAACTGGTTGTTGACTCATGGACAAACACCTCAAAACCTTAGACTATCTTAATAACTAATATCTGATTAAAGAATGTTTAAGAGAAGTGCAAATTTATAGGAAATTATAGAACAGAAGGTTAAAAATTGACTATGAACAATATTTTCGAATACAATATTTTTGCCTATGGTAGGGATATATTAAATACATTGCATCTTTTAAACTACTTTAGGTAGACTTTGAGAACTTTTACTTTAGCTTCATCTCTCAAAATTATACTATCTTAAATGTCTTGGATTTAGAAATATATTATGAATGTGGCACTGATGTTGATAGAAACCTATATAATAGAATAAAGGATTTTTTCAGAAAGTATGTATTGTGATTGTTAAAATTGTTCTTCAGCAAAAATAAAAATTTTAATTTCTCTGCCAGTTGATTATAACTGTAATTTGATTTTTCAGTTAAAAAACTGTTCTCCTATTTATATCAGAAAGGAATTTTAGCTTGAGAAATTAACCAATTCCCTGAGTATGAAAAGCATATTATTTTTCTACTGCCTTGGGTTATAACCTTGGTGCTATAAAGGTTTTGCTCAGATAAATTACTTCATAAAATTCACTCTAGAAGCAGGGACCCAAATACTACATACATCTCTGTATTGGCAAAATATTTGAAAGAAACTAATGTTATGCTTAGTAGATTCCATTTGGGATTTTAATAAAAGATATCTAACGTCAACAGAATGTGCTGGACAGCATTCCTTTGTCACCATATATAATTTTTTGCATTTTATGTCATGCTCACTTATTCTGACACTAGAATGCTTCTCTTGCTGATTGAACTTGTGATATAGCCTTCTAGGATCATCAGTAGTTTGCTAAAAAAAGGAGGGGAGCGAAGGGAACTAGACATTGGGTTTAATAGACTGGGAAGTATAAGCCTGCTTGCTAGCTAGGAAGCAAGAGGCTTCACACTCCAGAGGAAGGCGGGCACCTGTGCAATGGAAGTCAAAGAGGGGAAAGGGGAGGTGCTGGGCCACAGAGACCTGTCAGTTGAGCTGGGGGAAAGAAGT
Source organism: Trachops cirrhosus (assembly GCA_028533065.1). NCBI lineage: Eukaryota > Metazoa > Chordata > Mammalia > Chiroptera > Phyllostomidae > Trachops > Trachops cirrhosus. Next base: position 4,541,693 of record CM052551.1, on the reverse strand, counting down.
CATTGGTTGGGAGGTGGACCCATTCCGAAGCACTCCTGAAAGTTTGGGAAGTTGATTGGTCCTTTTGAGAAAGCATCTGGTCCATAACCACATCTAAGCTAATACAGCCACAGGGGAATGAGGAAGCTCTCTCTTGCCTGGGTGACCTGCACTCACCCTGTGCCTTCCGGCGCATCCTCTCTCCAAGGCCTTGTGGCCCCAGCAGCCACGTGGCCCATGGCCATGTAATTCCAAGCGCGGGCTCCAGGAGGGAGCCTGAAATGGACTATAGCTGGAAACACTCGCTAAGCTTGCTAGCGGGATGCTGGACTGGACTGGACTTCCATATGGAGCATAAATTCTGGACAATGTGGCCTTCCTCCTGGTGCTACTGGACAAGGCTGGACATTTTCCATGGTGAGTCTGGAGGGGAAGCCCTTTAACTTTACATCATCAAAAGGGGCTGGATCCTGCAGTGTGGGTCTCAGGAAATTCTTTTGCTTTAGACAGTGCAGGTGCCTGCTTCCACTGGTAACACTTCTTTTTCTTACTTTGAACATTTTCAAAGGTAAATTTAGGAAGTATTTTTATGTTATGGAAACTGTGTAACTGTAAATATAAAATCTGAAATATTAGCATTAGTATAGTGACACTGTCATATGGAGAAAGATGTTCTTAAAAACATAGATATGTTCATTCAGGTGTTCAAAAAAATAAACTGGGCAAAACTGATATCAATGCATTTTATCTTTCCATTTAATGTAATTATTTCTTGTGTCTGTAGGAAGAGGAATTTATTCTGCACATGAGCCCTTGGGTGTGACAAAGGCAAATTTATCTTAATAGAGTTCTGTTATTGTCTTGCTTTCTGTCTCTGTTTTTTTTTAATGGATACATAAGTGTCGATAAGTAACAATTAAACTGGGATTATTGATAGGTTTAAATGACAGGGAATACATTATTAGAGCTAAATTTCATCAGAGTAGGAAGAAATCAAAATTGGATGAGAATCAAATGATGATAAAGCTTTTATCAAAACCAGTCTTGATTTTATATGTGTTCGGATAGAAGTCAATAGACCACTTTGATATGCTAATCCAGCATAACATCTTGCTTATGTTATTGTATCATTTGAGTGACAATGTTTACATGTATGTATAATAAAAGATAACATACATAGACGATTCCTAAGTGTGCTAAAAATTACACATTTATTCAATAAACATTTAAATGCTGTGTACCACGCACCAGGCACCATAGAATGATTATAGAAAAGGCAGACAGAAGTCTGCTCCTTCATGGATACTGAATTCTAATGAATTATGTTCTCTCTGACCTATCAGTTCTCAATCTAACACTGGAGTCATCAAACTTTTGGGGAGAAAGGGCCAGATAATAAATATTTTAGGCTTTGCAAGCCACCTAGGATATCTGTCATCTTCTTTACATTTTTTTTCAACAGTTTAAAAATGTAATGAACATTTTTAGCTCATGCACCTTAATCGGTAGTTTGCCAATCCCTGATATAAAAAAATAACTCATGCTTTTAATTAATGGTACCAATAAGGTTAACTCTTCTCATCTGACAAATTTGGATGCTAGCTTTTTCTGCCCCAAGGAGGGTCATCATTTCTTGTAACTTGAACAACCCTGTGCGTGCCCTATTCCACCTGCTGGTTGGATGACAGTGAGAATGGTTACTGTGATGGGTAGCATTGTGAGAGAAGTAACCCCTAAGTAACTCTGATGATGTTGAGTTGATTTTCAGGTACGAATAGAAGATATAGATGAGCCCTGGCTGGCATAGCTCAGTGGATTGAGCGTGAGCTGCGAACCAAAGAAGATATAGATGAGCAATGAACAGAAGCTCTAGCATATCTATAAGTCAATAGCTACAACAGAATCTCAACGTGATCGAGAGATGCTTGAATCGAATCTCAGTGTGACTGAGAGACAGTTGAATCACTACCATGCTGTGACCCATGCCCCCTTTGAAAGCACCCTCAGTGGTCCCACCACCAGTTTTCACTACAATTCGTCCTCCCTGCCTGCTCCAAAGGTGCTTCTAGATGGGTGTGATTGCTTCCCAAAGGAGAGGGACACTGGGGAAAGGCCGGATTCTGGCTCTCAGGGATTGCTAATTGCTAATAGTTATACTGTAAGAAGCCAGCATGGGCCTTCAACTCCAAATGGGCACCGTGGAAGTCAGAAAATGAAGGGAATTTGGACTCGAGTCCGTTTTGCAGTGCACTCTGGAGGGATGACATAAAACTCACCCTCTCTGCGGTTACCCTCGCACTTCTGGGATGTGTCAGAAGAGAATTGGTGGTCCCTGATACTAAAACCTACTGAACTGGTATGCTTGGCCCGTGAGTAGAGCAGCCTCTGTAATTCTGAATAAATGACAATATTATTGCAACTGTCATTAGGAGATGTAAGCAATGGAAAAAGCTTTCTGGTGTCTCTACGCTCTGGGGCAAGTCAGCGGACATCCTTTCCTGCAACTCGCTGTTCCTGAGCTGAGCGGCACCGGTTTTTCTCTGCCGCAACTTCAACTCGGAAGAGACAGGAATGTGATCTAATCCTCAGTAAGTCCACGATATCGTAAATCCACGATAACCGTGTGGTTCTGTTGTAATTCAGTTCCATACCTTCCCACACTTGCCTCTAGATGGCGTGGCCTGAGGAACAGGGAGTAACAGGTACATTAGAAGCCTCAGGAATATCTCTACCTGTTAGGAGGGCGTGTCCTAAATATTTGAAGACTAATAACACAATTGCAGTTTTGGAGGCCTGGAATCTTGAGCATGTCAAGATCCTCCTGCTAAAATGAAAAAATAAATAAATAAGAAAGACAGAATTTGCTGCTCTTGTATGTACCCTGGCTCAGTATCTGAGGTCTCCACTGAATACTACAGGCTAAACATATCACTTTGTGTGTACTGACCTCCCGCATGCATGTTCTGTTTTTTGGCTGTTTTTTTTTAATTCCTAGAGGAAGATGTCTCTTCATCCCCTCAGGCCAGAGTGCGAGCAGTTCTGACCTTGGACAGATCAAATGTTGCTTGAAATGTCTGTGTCAGATCAGGGTGCTCTATGGGGACTGAAACAACTTCTGAAAAGAGAATCACGAAATTCGCTCCTCGAGTTTTAGAGGTTACCTATTCCTTGCTTGGAAAGTTATTGTTCTGTTGTTGAGAAAAGTCCCCATGTTGTTACTGAGATGGGCCGAGCACCTGGCCGTGGAACAGCAGAACCCGTGACAACCACCCAGCTCGTCCAGATCGGGCGTGGGCAGTTCCTGAGTGTACGAGTGGGGTACATGGTCCTGTGGTCGACTCACCAAATTCACGTATTTCTACAGCAGTTCCACACTCCCCTCATCCAAACACCCATAGAATGTTACCACTATTTATTTCATAAAAAGGAGCAGGGAGAATCCTGGATCTAGATGGTTCCATGTGAGATCCTGGCACTAGCAAGAAGTAATCCATAGCACATCCTTACACTCATGCATGGGGTAAAAACTGGGACAGAAATCCTTCCAGAGAGCAAACTGTTTAGACCTTAAACTAACAGCAGTAATTCCCTTTCTCTATACATTTTTATGTAGACCGCATAAAATTTGATATCTATAAACCACTTATTTATATCCTGGATTTAGGAGTTGAAACATAAATGTCTTGAATGAAGATTTAAACTGTGCTTACATTAATATTTAGAGAGGTACTTTTATAATTATGATCGGGCAAATATTGTTAAAAGCTGGTCCATTTAATTCAGGTATTGAGACAAATCAGCACTAGTTACATGAAAATACTAAGTGGATGAAATAATTATCAATTAGAGACAGGGATTTTGCTTTTTGAAGATATTACAAAATACTATACTGATTACTTTGCAACATTTTAAGTTTGATATATCAGAGATCTCTTTCTGAGATAATATATGCAGATTTAATTCAGTCTTTTTAATAGTAGTTTAATGTATAAAAATCAGAATGTAGCATAACATATTATTCTTTTCCTATAATAGACATGCAGTTGTTAAGAATTTTTGTGTTTTGTTCTGCCAAAACAAATACTGTTATAATAAATGCCTTGCCCATGAATCTTTATATGCTATTATTTTTATTTCTGTAATGGAATAGCCTTCAAACTGTAATTATGAAATAAAAGATTTGCTACAATTAAAATTTTAACAGTAATAGCCAGATTAATTTTATAAAACTTTCTATAACTTACTTTCTTACCAAATATGAATGAATATAACTATTTCTCCACATCTTTGCAATCACTGTATTTCATTAGCCTTTTCTAATCTTTGCCCATCCAAAAGGTAAAAATGGTTCTCACTGCAATATATTTTTAGACAACATGCACATAGTGCTAATTACATCTACTTAAAAAACTAATCTTCTAATATACTGAGCCAACAATTACCACCATTAAAGATTAAAGTTGTCCTTTAAGTTAGAATTCAGGATAGATTTTCCTTTCCAGAACTTAGGAGTAAAATCAACATCAATTATTTGAGTGTGAGAGGGATTTCTTCCTTGTCAGTAAAGAAACATGTTTAGTACTAGAATGGGTTATGTAAAGGATTGTTGGCATCTAAATACCAGTGACAAGATTTAAAGAGGGGCAAACTCAGGGGACTATAAAAGAACACTCAGGCAGGTGGTAGAAGCAGTACAGGCAGGTGGTAGAGGCATTACAGCAGGTGGTAGAAGCATTACAGCAGGTGGTAGAAGCATTTCAGGCAAGTGGTAGAAGCATTACAGCAGGTGGTAGAAGCAGTACAGGCAGGTGGTAGAAGCATTGCAGGCAGGTGGTAGAGGCATTGCAGGCAGGTGGTAGAGGCATTGCAGGCAGGTGGTAGAGGCATTACAGCAGGTGGTAGAAGCATTACAGCAGGTGGTAGAGGCATTACAGGCAGGTGGTAGGAACAGTACAGGCAGGTGGTAGAAGCATTACAGGCAAGTGGTAGAAGCATTACAGCAGGTGGTAGAAGCATTTCAGGCAGGTGGTAGAAGCATTACAGCAGGTGGTAGAGGCATTGCAGGCAGGTGGTAGAGGCATTGCAGGCAGGTGGTAGAAGCATTACAGCAGGTGGTAGAGGCAATACAGGCAGGTGCTGGAAGCATTACAGCA